>OX638146.1:40715762-41410125 GCA_951805005.1 Othius punctulatus
CCGGGCCGTGGAGATAAAGGGCCTTGAGGAGGGCTCCACGCCTGGCGAGATCATCGGCGCCATTAAGGGGGTAGTGGGCGAAGAAGGGGGTCCCGGACAGTGTCGTGTGGCTGAGGCAGCTGGGCCCGGGCCTCAGGATTGCCCTGGTGGAGCTGGGTAGAGAAGTGGCTGACAAGCTCCTTAAGCTGGGAAGCCTGAGAGTGGGGTGGACCCTATGCAGGGTAAAGGAGAGGGAGGAGCGCCCCCTCAGGTGCTTTAGATGCCACGGCTTTGGGCACATGGCCAGAGCTTGCACGGGGGAAGATAGAAAGGACCTGTGCAGGACATGCGGCGCCAGCGGGCACAAGGCTAGCGCTTGCGGGGAGCCACCAATGTGCGTGCTCTGCCAGGAGACTGGCAAAGCCACGGACCATTACTCGGGGAGCTCGAGGTGCGGGGCCATGAAGGGGGCAGCCAGCAGGAGGGAGGAGGCCTCAAAAGATTGACTAGAGCCAGAGGAGGTAGCGGAGACCAGGATCCCTGGAGGCACATCAGGAGCCCTCCGTCGCGAGGAAGAGGGGCAGTCGGCCCCACAAACCCAAGAGATCTGCAGGCTCAGGGGGGGAGGAGCCCCCTGGAGGGGCAGAGCAACCAGGGCCAACACAGCGCCGCGCCGCACGGCCGGGGGAGCGCGAGCATCGCCGCTCAGAGTGGTCCAGGTTAACCTGAACCACTGCAGGGCGGCGCAGGACCTACTGGCGGTGGCGGCTCGTAGGCTGGCGGCTGACATACTGCTGGTCAGCGAGCCGCACGTGGCCGGGCTCGGGGGCGACTGGCTTCGTGACCAGCGGGGGCTGGTCGCGATCAAAGTCGCGGCAGGCCTCAGGGGCAGGGTAGCCGCATGGGGCTCCCCGGGGGAGGGCATCCTCTGGGCGGACGTGGGAGGCGTCGTGCTCGTCAGTTGTTACGCCTCGCCCAACATGTCCAGGGCAGAGTTCGCGGCTTGGCTGGCGACCCTCGAGGGGGAGCTGCGTCTGCGGGGACAACGAGTGGTCGTTGGGGGGGACCTCAACGCCAAGGCAGTGGCGTGGGGGTCGAGGCTGACCGACGCGAGGGGGGCCGAGATCCTCGACATGATGGCCTCACTAGGCCTCTCCCCGGCAAATAGGGGCGGGGTTCCCACTTTTCACCGAGGGGACAGCGCCTCGGTGATTGACATCACCCTGGTGGGAGCCCCCCTCAGGGACAGCCTGACAGACTGGGAGGTCCTCGAGGACGAGGAGAACATGAGCGACCACCGGTCGATCATGTTCAGAGTCGGGGGGGGCGGCCCGGTCCGACCGGTGTGCGAGACCCGCAGATGGGTGGTCTCGCGGCTGAACGCTGACTGCCTGAACGAGGCTGTCGGACCCCTCCCAGCAGTCTCCCAGGTGACGGGGAGAGACCCGTACTCGGAAGTAGGGAGGATGTGCGACCGCTTCATGGGGGGGGTGGAGGCAGCCTGCGCGCGGGCCATGCCCCGTAGGAGGGGGGGGCCCAGCGACCGGAGACGCTATTGGTGGACGGCGGAGGTGGCCGCCCGCTGGTCGGAGTGCGTCGGGAGGCGCAGGGCCGCCTTGAGGGCCAGGCGCGCGGGGCACGCACAGGACATGATCAGGCAGAAGGCGGATGAGTGGGCAGCCAGCCGCAAGGTCCTTCGCAAGGCCATAGGCCTCAGCCAGGCCGCCAGCTGGAAAGCGCTGGTGGAGCAAGTGGACGCTGACCCGTGGGGACTGCCCTACCGGATCGTCCGGAAGAAGCTGGGGGGCAGACCGGCGAATCCGGGGGCCAACGTTACGGGCGGCGTCAGGGCGGTAGTCGGGGCTCTGTTCCCGGTCAGGCCGGCCGCCAGGCAAACGGAGGGGCGGTCCGGGGCCTGGGAGGTCTCGGAATTCACCGGCGACGAGCTCACCGGGGCCGCGGCGAGGCTCCCTTGCAAGAAGGCACCCGGTCCTGACGGGCTGCCGAATGAAGCGATACGGTGCGTGGCCAACGGCTCCCCGGACGGCCTGCTGGCAATATATAACGAATGCCTTAAATGGGCAGTATTCCCCAGGAGATGGAAGGTGGCCTCCCTCGTCCTAGTGCCCAAAAAGGGGGGCGGGGCAGGGATGGACCCTTCAGACTTCAGACCGATCTGCCTACTGGACGGCGCCGGCAAGATGCTGGAGCGCCTGCTGGTAGGTAGGATCGAGGAGGCACTGGCCTTGGGAGGGGGGCTGTCGCACAGGCAATTCGGCTTCCGGCGGGGGAGGTCGACTGTCGACGCCATCAAGACGGTAAGGCAAATCGCGGCGGAGGCCAACAGTGGGCCCCTGCGCAAGAGGCGCCACTGCGTGCTGGTGACGCTGGATGTGCAAAACGCCTTCAACTCCCTTCCCTGGGGGACAATCCTGGAGGCACTGGAGGAGCGCGGGATCCCGGCGTACCTGAGGGCGATGGTGGCCTCGTACCTCCACGACCGGTGGATTGTGGCGGACGATGGGAACGGCCCGGCCAAAATACCCCTAACTGGGGGGGTTCCGCAGGGGTCGGTGCTTGGCCCCCTGCTGTGGTCCATCGCCTACGATGGCCTCCTAAGGCGGGGGTTTCCGGACGGGGTGGAGCTGGTCGCCTTCGCGGACGACGTGGCCCTGGTGATCTCCAACCCCGACATGGGCAGGCTGCGACGCGCGGCCGAGGAGGCGGTGGACGAAGTAACGGCCTGGCTCCGACAAGCGGGGCTGGAGTTAGCCCGTAATAAATCGGCGGCGGCGTGGCTATCCACCAAAAGGAGCGGCAGGGCCCGGGCGGAGGTCCTGCGCCTGGGCGGCGTCCAGGTGGAGGTGACGGGGGAGGCCATATACCTGGGAGTATCCCTCCAGGCCAGCCGCTTCCAAAGCCTGCAGGTGCTACGCGCGGCGGAGGGGGCACGCGCCGTGGGAACGGCGGTCGCGAGACTAATGCCCTCGACCTGGGGGGCCGGAGACGGGAGTAGGAGGCTGCTAGCCGCTGTGGCGTCGGCCAAGCTTCTCTACGCAGCACCCACATGGGTCGGGGCCATGGTGGCCGAAAGGAACAGAACCCGCGTCCGGGGGGCACTGAGGCCCACCTTGATAGGGTTGTGCAGGGCCTACCGGACGGTAGGCACTGACGCCCTGGAGGTGCTGGCCTCCCAGGTGCCGGCAGACCTCATGGTGGCGGAGCGGGCGCGACTCCACGACAGACGGAGGGACCCAGCCGGAAGGGCTACCGTCAGGGCGGAAGAAAGAGAATCCACCACCAAGCAGTGGCAGGACAGATGGAGCGGCGGTGGGAAAGGCGCCTGGACCAGGCGACTGATCCCGGACCTAACCCCATGGTTGAACCGAAGCCACGGGGAAACCTCCCACTGGCTAACCCAACTACTCACTGGCCACGGAAGCTTCGCGGCCTTCCTGTTCCGGATTGGAAAGGCAGACAGCCCCGACTGCCAATGGTGCCCTGGGACGATGGACGACGCCCTCCACACCCTGACGGACTGCCCGGAGTGGCGGCCGCAGCGGAGGGACCTGGAGGGGGCGCTGGGAGGGCGGGTGGACCCAGACACGCTAATGGGCCACATGCTGGAGGAAGCCAACGTCTGGCGGGCGGCGGCGTCATACGCGGACGCGGTACTTCGCACAAAATTCGCAGCCGAACTCGACGCTGACGAACCCGACGGGAGATAAGGACGGCAGACAACGGACAGACAGGTCATGGGCGAAGCATGCCACCAGGCGATCCCGCCCATGTCCGGAGACGTGAGAGTGGGTTTAGTGGGTAGGGCCCTCTCTGAATAGAGGGAGGAGTCCCACACACCCCTGCTGAAGGGAAGTGCTTAACGCATTCCCACTCTCAAAAAAAAAAAAAAAAAAAAAAAAAAAAAAAAAAAAGGGATCGCATTGCGGCCCAATTCTATTTTTGGCTTTTATTAATAATCTGGTGGAAGTAATAAAGTTTGGTGAATGTTTAATGTACGCTGATGATTTGAAACTTTTTAGAATGGTGGAATCAGAAAATGATTGTATGTTACTTCAACGTGATATAGACAGGAACATTACAGCAATATGTATTAAGGCCAGGCGTATGTGGGGTTTTGTTTGGAATCTGGCGAAGGATCTTTCTGTGGAGTGTTTAAAAGTACTGTTTTGTTCCTTGGTACGCTGTCATCTGGAGTATGCATCTTCGGTTTGGTCGCCATATGTACGGTGTGATGTATCCGAGGTGGAAAGTATCCTGAATAAATTCTTAAGATTGCGTGCAATTTAAGCTAAACATGGTTCGTGTAAGGGGAAGGTATAAGGGAATTAGATCTAGACTGAGGATGCATACTCTTGAGTGTAGAAGGAAGGTTAGCGATTTGTGTGTTTTGCATTTGAGCGATGTGTGAGCGATTTGTGTGTTTTGTGTGTTATCGATGGTGTGAGTTCTCAATAATGATAAAACAGCATACATCCTATTTTCAAGCGGAACCACGAACAACCCAACAAACAGACTGTATACGGAAGACGGACAAATTATACTGAGCAAGTCCGTTAAGTTCCTGGGCCTATTCATGGATGACAATTTGAAATGGCGAGAGCATATTACCGCTGTGTGCAAGAAACTTAGCAGCCAATGTTTCAGTTTAAAATCGCTGAGAGAAACGGTCACTAAGGACGTGCTATTAAATGTATACCACGCTAGCTTCGTGTCTCTGATGAGATATGGAATATTACACTGGGGATCATCCAACTATATTGATGAAGTCTTTAAAATATAGAAAAGGGCTGTCAGAATAATACTCAATCTTAAGCTGGGAGTATCCTGCAGAACTAAATTTAAACAAGTGAAAATTCTGACAGCACCAGCCTTGTACATATCAGAGTGTTTGAAATTCTGCTACACACATCGACATCTATTTGTGGCCTTGTCTTCAAGAAGTGCCTCAAGATAGTGCGGCTTACTGCTGTTTCCCAAACACAGCCTGACGTCTACGGAGGGTTGTGCGTTCTATGCCTGTGTGCATTTTTATAATAGTCTACCACCTCGGATACGCGGGTCTCACAACCTTGCAAGTTTCAAGAATGACATTTTCAATATTTTGTACACGCTCGAACCATACAACATCAATGACTTTTTGGGCGCTAAGCTGAATTAGCAGACCATAGTTTCAAGCCGGGTGACTATGTCGGTTTACCATTTAATGTACTCCATGTCTTGGTACTATCGAATAAAGATTATAATAATAATTATTATTATTATTATTATTAGTGGACACGCCGATCGCGCTCCGATCGCGTCGGAGACGTTAGTGGACACGTCGTCTCCGCCATTAAGGCAGACACGCATAACACCGTCCGACGTTAAAACCTATACATAAGAAAATCCCACCCAAAATAAAAAGGAAACTATGGCACTTATCGAACAACACTGTGAATTACTAGAAAATAAAGACTTGTTGAAAATTTTGAAAAGTTTTTGTGCAAAATGAATATAACAAAAAATAGGTTTTAGGTTTTTCATACTCTTGCTACGGAATGTAATAATATTGTTTTTTGTTCGACCATATATTTTATGTTTTCTGAGTATCCAATATAATATTTTAACACAAATGTAACGCGTGAATATTTTTGCTTGCCTATATCTTCCAGCTGTGTTCCCCTGTAATGGTGGCTCCAACTACAGGAGTACACGTTCGATCGTAGTACATAGACCTGGCACAAAGATCAATCAGGTCAATGCATTAAGCAGAACCCCTGTACCATCTTCTGATCAGGAAGTACTTCCAGAAGATTACATCTTCCGGATCGAATGACACGATTGGGTTTTACCAGGCCAGTTAAGCGACAGTAAGATAGCGACAATTTGGAACATCTTGTTGAAGTCACCAGAAGACGATTATGCCCGAAAGACTCATAGGGAATATGTAAACAAACGAGACCGAATTTTTAAAAAGGTAAATGGACGAGAAGTGTGGTTGGTTCCGAGGAGTATGCGTAGAAAAGTAGTTCGAGCTTGCCAAGACGAGATGGGATATTTTGGGGAGGAGAAACCATGTGCAAAATGACCGCGACATACTGGTTCTTTCGAATGCACGACTATTCAACTATCGACTATCCAACAATTTTCCATTCAGTAAATTGGAGAATCCCCATTTCGTAAATTTTGTGCAACAAAAATGTTGCGGGAAAGGAGAAGTTCTACCAAGCTTACAGGATGATTCTCCTGCTGTTTTAAATGCCAAAGAGCTTTGTCATTTGTGATCTCTTCGAAAAGAATTTGCGTTAATTAATACCCACTTCTCATTTTTGCCTGAAGCTGTGAAATATTTTGAAACACCCGGCTTGTCACTATACGATAGTATTAGAAAAAAATCTGAAATACGAAATAAATTCGCTCATATTCCAAAAAGCACTTCTATGAACATAAGTAAAAAAATTGAAAATGTACTTAAAAAGTACCCAGATTTCGATACATTATGTAATATTATCAATTATATCAATGGAACCACTGTCGAAAATCTGGAAATCCCCTTACATATTTTACCATTATGTAAATATTGTCTCGTCACATCTGTTGATGTTGAATGCACATTTTCAGCATATAAATTAATCTTATCTGATAAGCGTCATAGATTCACTCCAGAGAATTTAGAAAAATATATAATAGCCTATTGCTACAAAAATTATTCATGTTTATCTGTTTCTATCTGTTAGTTCCTACGTATATTGTGTATATTATGTGTTTGATAAATAGATCTTTATAAACTGATTATTGGGTCGTGTGTCTTTATTGCAATATTTAACATTCGGACATTTAACATTTCGAACATTCGAAGAACAACATCGGTAACGCTATAAAAAAATTATTGCCGATGGTGACTCCAGCGTCTTATTAAAATTCCAGAAAATGTTCCTTATGGAAAACAAGTAGGCGAACACTTTAATAGAATTGCTAAATAGATATTAATTTCATGCATTTTAACATAAATGTTCAAATTTTAAAGATTATTAAAATGGAATGTTCAAACCATGTCATAAAAAATTATGGCAAACGTCTGCACCAAATGAAAAGTGACACGAAGTCCACATCTTTAGCGGCCAGAAAACTTTTAAAACCGACAAAAATTAAAGACCTACAAACAATTGTGCAGAAAGCCATCTACGACATCGCACATGGCGATATAGCTTCACTTGTTGAAGATCTCGGAAATGGACCTTTGCATACTTTCGGGCAGCACACTCATTGCAAGGATTATTACTGTACAAATGTCGGAGAAGTTACAGCTGAAATAGTCTCAGCACGTTCATCAGGTCTTTTAAGATTAGTTCAATGTATTAGATAATACAACTTTTGAAGTAATAAACCTTTAAAATATTTCCTTCTCTAGGTGCATTAAATCTAGTTATACGTAAAGCACCAACTTTAATTGATAAGGAAACTAATAACCGCGCGGAGTTATTTATGAGTATTCTTGCCAGATTTACTATGGGAAAGAGGTTAAATATAGCTCAAAGGTCCTCTTACAATATAAGGACCGACTTATCTTCAATACGCTATAATAAACGTAATAATAATAACTATCTGTAAGTAATAGATTATAACTAAATCTAGCATAGGTTTCGAGTGGCACTCTAGTCCATGGAAGAGATGTAACGGTCATAGTCCTGGCAAGTATTTCAAAAAATGTATGGAGCAACAAAGTCTAGGACAAGAACGACGTGCTATAAAAGAATTCAACGTCGTCCGGTCAAAAGACAAATAAACTATGAATATGGGGAAAATGCTTTGCAGCCTATGACTACTTTTGAGTTGGAATTATCAGTGTTTGGCTAATTGATCCGGTATTTCTACCGGGTAAATTTATCGGTAGGGTATATCGGTTTGATTCGAAATCATCACTACCAAGGTTTCTAGAGCATATACCTACAATTGGCAAGGAAAAATATAATTTGGTTGATGCACGATGGTGGTGATGAGCCCGTCAGTGCGTATTATATTTTAATTGGGGCTGGGGTGGGTAACTCATAAAATAAAAAAATATTTAAAGACTCAAAATTGTAAAACGAGAAAGCAATAGACGGACTATACCTACATATGTTTTAAGATCACAAATGAACGGCAAAAAGAAATAGCTGTTACAACGGTGGGGCAATTCGATAACCCTATTTTCCGACAGGAACGAGAACAACGACTAACTGCGTCAAATTTTGGTTTAGTTGTAAAAAGAAGGGAACACACTCATTGCCATTCCCTTGTTAAAACTGTTTTAGCAACCAAAACATTTACAAATGAGTTCACAGAGTACGGCAAGATCAATGAATCTGTCGCAATATTAAAACTGGAAGACACATTAGGCGTAAAAGTCGTACCGAGTGGATTTTTTTGTGGATGTAAATCAGCCATATTTGGGTGCTTCTCCGGATGGTATGTTATGTAATACATAAAATATATACGTTATAAGATCGTGTTACATAAATGTTGTATAATAAATAGCAAATAGCACAGAATCACAAATCATTTATTTCTATTTTCATTTATGTTTTAAGGTTTAATAGATGAGGATAAATTGATCGAAGTAAAGTGTCTTCCAAAAGTAGCTAAGTTAAACATTTCGCTAGAAGAAGCAGCAGCAGAGCATAATATCTGTCTGGAGATTAAAGATAATAAATTATCTCTGAAGAAGGACTATTTGTATTATTTTCAGGTTTGTCAATTGTTTGGTGCCAAAACTATTTACAAGTTTTTAATTCACTACCATAAAAAAATGCAGGTTCAAGGACAACTTCACATATCGCAGAATATTTCCATATGTTACTAAAATATTTCTAGATAAATGTCAGTTGCCTCACAAAATTTTGCATAAATACATAATTTCTCATTCTAATTAACATTTCATGAAGACATTTTGCCACATGACGCATAATTAATATACATAAGTCGTTGCTTAAGTCTCAAGTTTCTATTGACTTCAAATATCGAAAATATGCTTCAAATTGATTTTCAACCAAGCATTACTTCATTCCAAAACATGACCCACTAAAAAAGGTCACACATGACAATTATTGCATCTATCCTGGGACACACTGTATATATCATATGTGAATAATAATGGTTGAAACATATATCCATTTAATAAAAATTTGGTTTCACACTCTCCAGAAATGCCTATCGCAGTCACATGAATATCCAAGCGGTGATTCAATGTTTTTGTAATAAAATTTATTGGAACATGATCACGAAAATTATAGCAAAGACACTAGAAACGTACATCTCTCACTTCAATATATACACTAGTGTGCGAATTAATGTGAACAATACAATATCTTGTATTTATTGTAGTTGGCAACTTTGTCATTTCACAAATGTCACGCGTTATATGCTATTTATCATAATCTCAAATCAAGCATAATATTAGCATATGCAAGCAACGTGTATTTGGTATAATTAGTGGTTGTTGTTAATATTTTTAGTATTTATAAGCAAAGAGAAGAAATTTGTATAGCTTTTATGCAGTATTGAATACGTGAATCACATTGTTTTATAAAATTTTATAATTCTATGACACAAAGAGATATTTCGAAAGAGTGTTGAGTAAGGTTGGTTGCGGTGAACAAAATTCTAAATCAAAAGAATGAAACTGTATCAGTTGGAATCCTAGAAAAACTAGTTTCGAGTTGCAACAAGATCTGGCTGCCTGTGGAGTCAAAATTCATGATTCACAAGACTTCTGAAATCGGGAAGAAAGGCAATCCGACCGCAGAAAAAGCAATTCTTATCTGCTCCAATGATGAAAAATAGGCTTCTTTGGGCCAAGAAATATGCAACCTTGACTACAGATAATTTAAGGAAGGTATTGTTCTCAGATGAGACACTCTTTGTAGTGCAGGGACGGTCACGATACGTCAGGAAATCACAGAACGAAAATCTTAGAACCGCTCATGTTAATCAGACAGTGAAACATCTTTTGAAGAAGATATTTTATAGTTGTTTCTCCTACATGGGGCCTGGATCTCTTGTGCCTATTGAAGGAATGATGAATAGTACAAGTACAAAGAGTTCCTGGATCGAAAATTAGTTAATGATATGGAAAAAGTTGTTCCTTATGGTGAAGCAATTTTACAGCAAGATTCAGCTCCGTGCCACAATCAAAGAAATTGATGAGATATTTTAAAGATAGTAATATTACTTGCCTCGATTGGTTTGAAAATTGACCAGGTTTAAATCCAATAGAGAATTTGTGGGCTATTTGTAAAGCTAGGCTCCGAAAAGTGGATTGTACAAAGAAGCAGAAAATCATACACACCGTAATTTGGGTATGGTTCCGGGATGAGAAATTATTGGAAAACTGCAAGAAACTGGTCGATTCTATGCCAAAAAGAATACACCAAGTAATTTCCGCCAAAGGGGGCCATATTTCCAACTAAAATAACGATTAAAAATATGTAATTACTTATTTGTAACCTTTTATACATAATAAAATCGTCTTTTCAAGTATTTCACCTCTGTTCATATTAATTCGCACACTACTGTAGGTACTCATTTATGAAAGAAACTAAATCGGATATGAGTTTATATATTATAATTTCTTAGAATTCAATCTACTGCCTTATACCAAAAATTGTAAATAGATCAGCAAAACACTATATATATATAAGCACATATTATGTATAAATTATTATTGATAATTATAACATATAATTAATCTGTATGCCTTTTAATTGTTATTGTTATTATTTATTAATGCAATTCAATATTGTATTTCGCTATGTATAATCTTTGTTATGAACATTATGTCCTTACAAATAATGTGTATGTACTTTAATATTTCCTGTTAGAATTTGCGTTAAACAGTGTTGTAATAAATTATTCACTTAAAAGTTTTATATTTTAATTTTTAAATTTCATGCTAATTTATGTCCGATTTATACACCAATATGTATTAATATAATATTTATTGATATGCAGTTTATTATCCTACCTAATTTTATTATGCTCTATACTTGTTAACACTGTTCGCTTGAGCATACTGTATAATGTATATCTTATTTATTAAAAGTACATTAACTATATGAGTTAGTTTGTTCTTATTGAATACCACCTATTTAATACTCATATCATCTTAGTAAGCATTAATTCAGTAAAATGTCGTGAGTATATTTATAGGTGTATTAGTAATGATTAGTGTACACGCATTATACAGATCATCCATTATAGATATGAATTGTCAAAGTGCCATTGAGCCAAATTAATATGATTATTCATTGAGTTATCATAACTTCAACACACATGTTGACATCAATGTCATGTTTGTTACTAGTTTTTTGCAAGTACACTGTCAAAATTATTATACAATGTGACATTTTGGCTGACCTAGAATTTGATAATTCATATCTATAATGGATGATCTGTAGTTGTTTATCCGCTACTGCTGAGATAAGAACCCATCATAATATGAGTAGTAGTAGAGAATGTGTTTGTTAGGGATATTATCCCTAACTGGCTATTGACCAACAGGCTGTGTGATTTGTGTATAAAAATAAGTTGAACAATGTACCATAAAAACCCTTGCCATGAGTTTGACAAATTTCATGTTATAGTAAAAATTATTTTGCAAGTCAGATATAAATTACAATGATCAATAATCTGAGTTATTCAAATGAAGAGAGGGTAGTCATCATTATGCTACTTTGTAGTATTTGTGAAGGATTCCCTTCATATTTTTATTGAAGAAATAAAAAGAGATGATAATTTTTGGAAGGAGCAAATGGAACAAACACTGGAGCAGTTTTATAAAAAATGCGGTCTTCCAGAAATTGTTCGAGGACGGATTAAAACTGGATTGAGATGTGTTGATCCTGATTATATTCTGGAAGCACAAAAAAACAGAAGAATACATCGAAAAGGAAATAAAAAGACGAAACCTGGCTAATAAATACTTGAAAATAAGATCGACTATTATAAAAAACCGTTTACGGATTATGGTACCCTTATCTGTATGACTTTAATGATGCGTTTTATATTGCAGAATGGTTCTTGAAAATTATCAAACTTTAAACTCATTACTCAACCAATTTTTGGAATTTTGGAGATCTAATAAAGGAAGTACTTCCTTCCCGAACTACATAAAATAAAATTCAGGAATTAGTGGTTTTAAGAAGCAACCGGAAACTACATAAGTTTGCATTAATCGATTACGTAAAAATGAATAAATATTATTATAACAAAATAAAACACCATTCTGAAATGTGTTTATTCGCCGTTTTTACACTCTGTATTTTTTTCCAATTAAATATTTTATAAGTTGTAAAAGTGAAATACAGTGAAATTTATGTACGTGTGTATTTTTTTAATAAAAAGCTCAATCCATGAAATTGCCCAGACGTGTCAATTTTATTATATTTACAGATAGCCAATTAAAAAGCTCCTCAAAATTCACAATTTACAATGTGAGTTAAGGTTTATGAAATAAGTGGTATAAAACATATTATTGTTTTCATTTAACTCACATAAAATGGAGTACCACGTAGTAACGGTCGCCACCATCCTCATCAACAACTTACAATATTTGAAAACGTATCTATGTGGGTTTTGTTATATTGTCAATATTATCCTATAAGCTGAATATAATTGAACATTGACCGCCATCAAAGAGTAAACATGGAAAACAAAAAAAACATTTTCATATTGCATCTACAAATCTAATCGTTTCTTGAATAAATAGCTGTGGTAAACTGACGCATATAAGCTTTTCCCCGTCAAACATAGACTATTTCAATAATAAAGTCCGGCAAGGGTTTACGAAACTTTAAAAAATTAAACCGATAGAAGACTATTTCCTTGCCGCCAGTACAGGCGCCATCTAATTAATTTCGCGTGAATTGCTAAGTCGGCGTTGGGTGGCCGTCGGGAGCATTTATCACGCGCCAAATTTGAACCTCCATCTAAAACAGAACTTCCACTATAACTACTAGTAATTAAAAAAAACTTGTAATTTTTTTTTCCAGAATAAAACTAGAAGACATTCTACATGTCATAGTATAAAATACAACGTTTATTTTTTTTTAATTAATCAAAATACGAGTGTAAAAAATTTTGTGTTTCATTTTTTTGTTTTCACTACTATACTATGACAGATTAAAAATTGTGCCAAAAAAGAAAAGTTTGTTCGCCTTTCATGTGGAAGTTACGAAAATCGAGAGAATTCCGCCACCTTAAATAGCTCGATAAAAAATTCGCGGAAATATAGCAAGAGATTCGTGGCTGTACTGTCAAGGTGTGGGAATTACAAGTTCCAATTTGTCCGATTAGAATTTGAATTATGACGTAAAAACCACAATTTTTGTGATTTTAGTACATTTCTAGTCATGATGTCCATTAATTCAATTCATTTCCTCTTATTTATTCTTACACTACTAAACTCTTACCTCCATTCTATACTCTCAATTGCAGATAAGTTCTCCTCGGTGGGCTCTTTACGGTGTACAAGAAAGGATACGAGGACGATGAAATATGCAATAAAGGCATTAATAAAAGGTTACTATATTACGCTGGAATAGTGAAACTTAGGAATGGCAGGATAGTACCAACACTAGTTAGAATTAATTTCGTCCAGGCATGACACTGGTACAGCGGCTTGGTCGACTGAAACCATTTCGAACCTTTACATTTGGCCAGCATTTTCAACTCTTACGTCTGGCAATTATAAATGCAGTATGTGACAGCTGGAACAACATGAAATTAATCAATTACTTGAATCATCTGTTTGATGGTCTGAGTGAAGAAACGCCGATTTGTAACCTGACGGTATTGAAATTGTGTTACAAAATCCATGTGATAAAATTGATGACAAGAGATGTAAATCATAAGTTCGAAAATAAACGTGGAAGGATAGTTTTAAAAGAAATAATGGCGTCATGTTCATTATCGACCCTTTTGCCGAATTGAAAGTATGTTTGAAACATTGTTTTAATTTAATATTATCAGAATATGAAACACATTCATACAATAAATCATATTTATTGTTTATTGATGTCTTCAATAAAGAAGAAACAAAAGAAGATGAACAAATGACGCAAACTAATTATTTATATAATAAGGGCAACACATTTTATGAAAATAACAAAGTTTACATTTTTTTAAGGAATATTCAACGAAAAACTCAGATTCTGAAACAATTTATCAACCCTAAACAAAAAACAAGTTCTTTTTCGAAAGATTTTGCTCTGTATTTCTTAAAACATTATGTACCATTTTTGCCTATGTGGACGAGTTTAATTGGGGCTCCAGGGAACAATTCTTTGGTGGAGTTCTGATTTGGAATTGTGAAAAATAATATTTTGAAAGAACAACTGTAACGGGTCGGTTTTGACTACGACGAAATCTGCCTTTAATTTTTAATTGCGCTCACAGACCGTCAACGTAGGCAACCGCTACGCACACGTTTTTTAAGCGTACACGCCTTTCCGGGCTGCGTACAATTGTGATCCGGCCACGAGGCGCTAGGAAGCGGCAGAACGCAGCAGACTCTCGTTTAGTGTAAAAGTGTCGGGAGATACACGTTTTCTTTGGGCATATCGCCACCCGGTTTCCGGGATTTCAAGTGTGTTCTCCAATAACCGCCCCATGGGGGATTAAGCGACACCGGCACAAGGCGAGAGGGAGCAGTAATAAACAGCTATACACGCTCAAACACCAGAGTAAGTAATTAGAACTAACATCATTTTTGTAAAGACACGTGTCCGGCCATTATCAATAAGGCCATGTAATTTACAAGCATTTTTTTGGGAAGGGGCTGAAATAACCCAGTGAGTCAGTTTCTCGGCTAGGGGCGACGACCACCCTGCCAGTTTTTTTTTTGAAGGCCGCAGGCTAGCGGCGGCATTCCGTCGCTTGCCAGCAGCACGAGTTCCTGAGAGATGAGCCACGAACCGGCAGCGGAGGCGCCGCGTGGAAGGGCAGGCCAGATCCATACTTTTTTCTTTACCGTTCTTTAATTTTTTTGTTATATCGTTTTCTTTTGTGTAAACTTAGGCCGGCCGCACACCAGCAACTTTTTAATCAAGGTGATTAAATAGTTGAGTTGCTCTTAGTTGCTTCAACCTCTGCTGAGCGCACACTGGCAACCAAATAGTTGCTCTCACTCAGTATTAAAATGGATTTTATAGAGAGTGCATGCATTTGTGCTTTGTATTTGAAATTTAGACGGAATAAGAAGCGTCAAAAATTGTAGGTCCATCCTTTATTAAGCAACCGCCGTTTTGATGGACAATTATACAAATTATTTGCAACTTTACGAAAATATGAAACAAAGTTTTTTTCTTATTTCGGAATGAGCGTGGACAGTTTCGATAAAATTTTGGCGTTGATCGGACCTAATATATCATATCAAGACACTGTATTCCGAAAGGCTGTTCCCCCAGAAGAAAGATTGGCTGTAACTTTAAGGTAAGTAAACATTATTTTCATTTTACATAGTATTTAATTTGGATAGTAAAACATTGCCATAGTATATTAATACATCAGTACCTAAATGAAAATGAAATAAAAAGTAAAAAATTGGCAGTTAGTTATTTTTGGTTTTAAGTTAAAGTATAAGCAGACGAAATTTCTGAATCGTTTTCTATTGGAAAGTGAGATTGTTCATTATATTGTTCTGTAAATTTTGAGAAAAATGACCCAGTAGGCTGGGTCTGGGAGTGATGTGATCTTTGCAACCAAAATGCTTGGTAGGGAGATGGTATTTGTCCGTATGCTGGTGATTGTATGAAATTTTGTTGAGGCGTTTGATTATCTAAACCACCAGACATTCGTACACGTCTCATTACATTCATTATCTCCGTCTTTGCAATAAATTTTTGGTCCTCCGTAAATTTTTTGAAAGAAGGTACGAGTTATAATAGGAAGTATTTATCTACGTCAATTTGATTTTCCTCATCTTTTTTTTTCTTTCAATATCTTTAATAAAGGTTCTTCGTACATACTAGTACTCTTTGGAGCAACCCTCTTTCGGGAATATGTGTTTTTGGTAGTGGTATCATCTGGATCAGTATCTTCTAAGTGACTTGCAATTTTCGTTTGCTGTTCTAAACTGCCAACATCAAGACTGTTTGAAGTTTTCCTGTTTTCCACCACGTCATGTAAAAATACCAAAATATCAAAATACATATATTTGCGCCTTTTTGTGGATGCAGAACCAGAGGGGGCCTTTTTTTGAGCATCATACTCTCGTTTAAAACACATCCTTAGGTTTTTCCATTTGTTTTGTAAATCCTTCCCATAAAAATAAAAATAAATGTTTATGTACAAATTACACATTTATACAATACTTTAATTTATTTCAGGTATTTAGCAACGGGCAACAGCTGTCCATCACTGCATTACGAATTTTTACTTGGTGATTCGACAATAAGAAAAATTACTGGAGATGCCTGTGACGTACTTTGGAAATGTTTATTGCCACATTACATGCCAGAAATGGATTCCAATTCTTGGCGAAAAGTTTCACTTTTTTTTTGAGAAAACGCAATTTACTAACTGCTTAGGCGCGGTTGATGGGAAACATATTAGAATAAAGCAGCCTAATCAAACTGGATCCGAATTGTATAACTTGTTACATAAAATTCAAGGGTTCAATGATTCGACACATAAATATATATAATTTTAATTCTTTAGTAGAGATATAATATTTATTTAATTTGTTACATCACCGCCACAAGGGTTGCATATGGGGTGCAAGTCGAAGGGACGCACGTTGCTCGCGTCATAAGCCCTCTGGCTGTGGTGGTGGTGAAATGTGTACCTTGTGAGCTGTTAATTGGTGAGTTGCTACTCATTGTTTTTATGGTATTACCGGGTATGGATAGGTATTGTCTGGAACACTTTGGCATATGGGGGAGGTAACTCCCAGGTACATATGTGTGAACATTGTGGACGTGAGTAGGGATTGTTCGACTGGGCCCCTTTGTCTTAGACAGGAAGCACCCTGAACTATATTCCGTTTATCGATAAGCTTACGTTGATCAACAATTATTGCATCCTGATATACAAGATAATACCATATTGAGAGGCTCACAGAGTGTTGTTATTCAATGCTCAGATACGTTTTCTCTTGTTACAGAAGTAACGAGAACTGATCCAGGGCGACGCCGACAGCGGCCATTTTCATTTGAGATACTATATTTTATATTTTATAATGATTAAAATAAATTAAGTTTTTAGTATTATTTTAAATCATTAGCCCCACTCAACCATCCTTGTGACAAACTTCAGAAGTGGGATCTGAATAAATAACTGTTTAAACAATTATAATATTGACAAATTAAATAATATCTCATGAAAATGCCTGGTTCAGTTCTGGGGTAGAAGGATAGGTCACTTATAGGCCACGTTAGTGGATAGTTGGTTGCCTGCGTGATCTAGGGGTGCGTGTATTTCCACCCTTGCGCATAAATGGATTAGTCCGAATTAGTAATTGACTGGTGTCGTTTGGTTTAGAGTTTGTTAGAGTTGATTATATCCCGAGTTTGTATCATTATGCCCCGTGGACGTGGACGTGCTCGTTTTTCCACTGAAAGAGTCGTTACTTCGACTCCCGAAGATGTTGAAGATGACATTCCGGTTACTCCGACCATGAGTACACAGCAATTCAACCAATTCTTGCAAAGTTTTACGGACGCAATGGCGTCGACTCAACAGCGCACGGGAGTTTTAGAAACTTCGTTTCTAAGTGTGCCGATTTTCAATCCGTCAAATGATGACATGAATGTGGTAAGCTGGCTGAATAAAATTGAAGAATTGGCTGAATTAAATAGCTGGAATGAAGCTACAATGATTCATGCAGCAACAACCCGTATTTCCGGTTATGCTGTTACATGGTACAGAGGTGTGAAAGGGTTGCGTCGTACCTGGGACGAATGGAAGGAGCTATTTAAAACAGGTTTTCCTGAGCGTACTAATTACGCTACGCTGTTAAAAAAATTATTAAATCACAGAAAGGAGCGTAATGAGGACATTCTCAAGTATTATTATGAGAAGTTGGCGCTAATAAATGCCGCCGAAATAGAAGGCGAAAGGGCGGTGGATCTTTTATTGGACAATTTTGGCGACGACAGTATAATAAAAGCAGCGACAGTGAGGCAATTTAAATTCCCTCATGAATTGTTACACTATTTTAAATCATTAAAGAATGATAACGGATAACGATGATAAAAAGACGCAATACAAGCATCAGTATTCACGAAACATGAAGGAGGTTGCTGGTCGCAGACCACTAGAACAAAGGCGGCCATATAAAACACGATTCGAAAATAAAAATCGAATAATTTGTTTCAAATGCAACGAAAAAGGACACAAATCACCTGATTGTCCGAAAAGGAAGGCTGATGCTGAAGTTAAGGACAGGGTGCTAACCACTAGCGGAAAGCAGGTGAATTCTAGTTTAAAATATTTTATTACCATAAAAATAAATGATATTAAACTGCGTGCGTTTGTAGACTTCGGCTCAACAATAATGGCAATCAATTGCGAGACAGCGCATCAATTAAATATTGTGATACATCCCAAAATAGTTAAAATAAATGTTTTCGGTGGGGGTTCAATAAATACAATCGGTCGCACAGATGATTTAGAGATTGTACTTGACGATATTCAATTAAATTTACCCTTTTGGGTCGTTTCAATACAATATCAATTATTTCTAGTATTATCGGGGCAGCCTTTTACAGATCACAAGGAAATATTAGTTATTAAGGATAGCGAGAAGTTAAAATTTTTAAAAGTAGATGCAACCGATAATGTCATTTCAAAAATATTATTACGATCGGTTGAAAATGTAATCATTCCTCCCAACTACGTTGGATTGATTAAATGTAGTTCTGATGTGTGTGGAGATTTTTATGTAGAGGGAAGTGTAAGATTGAAAGAAGGAGAAGAGTCGGTAATTCCTAATTGTATATTACAAATTAACCTTGATTCTCAGTGCACATTGCCCGTAAATAATTTTTCAAATTCAGAATTAGTAATTAAATCAAATAGCATTGTTGCTCGAGCTCACTCTTGCGAACTAGAAAATGAGTCAGTGGCAAGCGTTGCAGAATATGTTCAATTTTTCTCATTGGCAGATTTGAATTTAAATTCAGAATTGTCAATGGAACAACAGGTAGAAGTTTTGAATTTAATAAATAAGTTTCGTCAATGCTTTGCTGTTCGATTGACGGAAATAGGATGCACCGAGCAAGTAGAAATGCCAATAAAATTAGTAAAGGATGAAGTAATATCTTTTAGACCATATAGATTGGCACAAGCGGAACGCGAATTGGTAAAAGGAATGACAGCTGAACTTTTACATGCTGAAATTATAAGTGAATCTGAATCACCTTTTTCATCACCTATAGTTTTGGTATTGAAGCCGAATGGACAAAAGAGACTCCGTATTGATTATAGAAAGTTAAATCAGATTACCAAAAAGGATCGATACCCTATGCCTCATATGGATGATCGAATTGATCAATTAAGGGGTAATACATATTTTTCATCACTTGATCTTTTCTCCGGTTATTACCAGATACCGATGGAGAGTGGTGCAAGAGAAAAGACAGCGTTCGTGACTCCGGATGGACATTACGAGTTTAATCGGATGCCATTTGGACTAACGAATGCTCCTGCAGTTTTTCAGAGGCTAATTAATAAAATTTTAAGTCCTTTAGGAAGCACTGTTGCCTCAGCATATCTGGATGACATAATAAGTCCATCAAAAACTTTTGAAGAGGGCTTAAATAAATTGGAAATTATATTTCAAACTTTATCAGCAAACAAGTTGACTTTAAATCCAGAAAAATGTTATTTTTTCCAAACCTCGATATCGTATTTGGGATTTGAAATTAACAAAGATGGTGTCAGGCCGGGAAGTAGAAAAATCAAAGCCGTTGAAAATTTTCCAACACCTACTTCAGCTCATAATATTCGTCAATTCCTTGGATTGACAGGATTCTTCAGGCGATTTATTAAAAATTATGCTGAAATCGCAAAACCTTTGAATGAATTATTAAAAAAAGGAAATGAGTTTAAATGGGAACAAAGTCAACAATCATCTTTTTCACAATTAAAAACTAAATTAATTTCCAGGCCTGTATTATCAATTTTTGACCCCAATGCAGATATTGAATTGCATACAGATGCCAGTCAACTTGGCATAGCTGGAATATTATTACAAAAAGATGAAAGTAAGTCTTTGAAATCCGTTAGTTATTATAGTCGACAGACGAACGCATGTGAGCAAAGATATCATTCCTACGAATTAGAAGTATAGGCTGTTGTAGAAAGCCTGAAAAGATATCGTGTGTATCTTTTAGGTAGAGATTTTAAAGTGGTAACTGACTGTAGCGCAGTTAAAACTTGTGCTACGAAAAAAGAATTAATTCCTAGAATTGCACGTTGGTGGTTAAAACTACAAGAATATTCTTTCGAAATAGAACATAGATCTGGAATAAGAATGAATCATGTCGATGCTCTAAGTCGAAATCCAGATAAAACACAAGAACGAGAAATATTGGATCCGTTTATATTCCGTATTGACATTGACGATTGGCTATTAGCGGGTCAATTAACCGATATAAAAATTAAAGATATTCATCGAGTATTAGGATCGCCACCTACTGATAAATATGAAAAGAATATACATAATGATTATAAATTACGAAATAATCGTGTTTATAAAATTATCGACGGAAAGGAATTGTGGGTCATACCTCGTAGTATGAGACGAGAAATCGTGCGAATTGCCCATGATGCAGGTGGACATTTTGCATTGGAGAAAACAATCAAAAGACTACAAGAAAACTACTGGTTTCCAGAAATGCACAAATACGTTTTAAATTATATTTCATCGTGTATTCGATGTTTGTATAATAAGAGGCCGAAAGGGAAACGTGAAGGGTTTTTACATCCCATAGAAAAAGTATGTGTGCCTTTCCATACTTTACACATAGACCATTTAGGTCCATTTTCAAGAAGTTCAGGTGGAAAGAAATATATTTTTCTCGTGATTGACGCATTCACGAAATTTTTAAGTATTTGCGCAACGAAAGATACTTCGACAGCTCCGACAGTAAAATTTTTAAGACGTTTAATTGAAATATATGGAGAACCCACTAGAATTATTAGTGATAGAGGAACTGCGTTTACTTCAAAATTATTTAAAATCTTTTGTGAAGAACACAATATAAAACATATTTTGAATGCTGTTGCTACGCCGAGAGCAAATGGGCAAGTAGAACCATATAATGCTACTTTACTAGATGCATTACGAACATCAATAGAAAATGAAGCAGATTGGGAGAAAAATCTTGCAAAAATGCAATTTTCGATCAATAATTCTGTGAATTCTATAACTAAATGTACTGCTAGCGAACTACTTATGGGTTATCGACCAAGAAATGTGGGAGATGCTTTCATAACCAACGAAATTCAACCTGAAAGACCAACAGTTAACAACATCCAAGAGATTAGAGAGCAAGTTTCTGCTCAAATAAAAAGAAAACAAATTCAACAACAAACAAATTTTAATAAAAAAAGGAAAATTGGTAAAGAATATGTACCTGGTAATCAGGTATTGGCAGAAAAACAAACTTTTGCAGAAGGAAGTAAAAAGTTACAACCTTTTTACAAAGGACCTTTCGAAATAGTAAAAAAATTAAGTAATGATAGGTACGTAATTCAAGATTTAATTGGATCAACAAGATCACAACGAAAATTAACTAATGTAGAAGCAGTGGATAGAATTAGACCATGGATTAGGACCGAAGGAGTAAGCAGTTCGTCGGACGATGACCAGTAAAATCATTAGCTTTTTGAAAAAAAAATAATAATTTGGTGAGTTATAACTCGAGGGCGAGTATATTGTCAGGATTGGCCGAACTGTTACATAAAATTCAAGGGTTCAATGATTCGACACATAAATATATATAATTTTAATTCTTTAGTAGAGATATAATATATATTTAATTTGTTACATCACCGCCACAAGGGTTGCATATGGGGTGCAAGTCGAAGGGACGCACGTTGCTCGCGTCATAAGCCCTCTGGCTGTGGTGGTGGTGAAATGTGTACCTTGTGAGCTGTTAATTGGTGAGTTGCTACTCATTGTTTTTATGGTATTACCGGGTATGGATAGGTATTGTCTGGAACACTTTGGCATATGGGGGAGGTAACTCCCAGGTACATATGTGTGAACATTGTGGACGTGAGTAGGGATTGTTCGACTGGGCCCCTTTGTCTTAGACAGGAAGCACCCTGAACTATATTCCGTTTATCGATAAGCTTACGTTGATCAACAATTATTGCATCCTGATATACAAGATAATACCATATTGAGAGGCTCACAGAGTGTTGTTATTCAATGCTCAGATACGTTTTCTCTTGTTACAGAAGTAACGAGAACTGATCCAGGGCGACGCCGACAGCGGCCATTTTCATTTGAGATACTATATTTTATATTTTATAATGATTAAAATAAATTAAGTTTTTAGTATTATTTTAAATCATTAGCCCCACTCAACCATCCTTGTGACAAACTACAAATCATTTTTCTCCACCGTACTTTTAGCCATGGCAGACTCGAAGTATAAATTTATTTATGTTGATTTTGGTGCTTATGGAGCTTCAAGCGATTCTAACCTTTTTAAGAAATCATTTTCACATAAACTTGTAAATAATGATTTAAATATCCCTAATTCTAAATGTCTTCCAAATGATGTAAATGGTAAGACAATGCCATTCGTAATTATAGGGGACGAGGTATTTGCTGCATCAACATTTGTTTTACGGCCATATTCTGGCAGAAAGCTATCAGTAAAACAACGCATTTTCAATTATAGACTATCAAGAGCCCGTAGAATGATTAAATGCACATTTCGAATTTTAGCCTAATTCTATTACAAAAGCTTGCTGCGTTTTGCATAACTATGTTAGAAAACATGACGGGGTACAGTTTGAAGATACTCTTTATGAATGCCCATTGGAATGTATTCCTTCTGTTGGAGTTAGAAGCAACACTACTGGGATAACGATAGGAGATAATTTTACAGATTATTTCATTTCACCTTCTGGATCTGTTCCTTGGCAGTACGGTAAAATTTAGTTTAAGTTTAAGTTAGTAGATTTTTTGATATGTATCTTTTGCTGTACTTATATTAAATAATAAGTCATTTCATTTTTATAATGTTTAATAACCTTATATAATTATAATGAAGTATTTGTCAATAATGTTAAGAATAAATAAATAGAAAATTTAATAAAAAATCTGGTACAACTTACCTTTTACACATTTATCTTTATCCGTCAATTCGTTCCAGTTTTCAATAAATTGTTGGCACAATTCCGTCCATAATTCTTTTTTTAGAATTTTATTGGAATACTCTTTAAGCTTTAAAGCTTTAAAGCTTTAAACTACGATGTCACTAAGCTAAGAATATAAGGGACAGATTTTTCAGGGAGGTGAATGAGAGGAAAGAGAAGTCGGGCAGTGGAGCCCGAACAAAAACGCCGTACGTCTATGCGGCATATCTTTAATTTCTCAGCAATACATTGAGATATGCAAGGACGCAATCTTCTCTGCAGGCTGAAGATTGTGATGTAGACGAAGCAGTTATATGCGAAAGGCAGGAGAAGCAAAGCCCATGTACGTCACGAAGTGATATAGGGCCCAAAAGAAAACTGAATCCAATAGATCGGAGCATAATTAATGCCCTGAAAGAAAATATCGTCCAACGAGTGAAGAAATTTAAAGAAGAAGTTTATGATGATAGGCTCTTTTTGTTGTCGCTTCTCCCGAGCATTCGAGACGTGCCTAAAGATTTTAAATTGCAATGCCGCATGGCAATAATGCAACAAATTCAAAATTTTACGCCGGTGACATATACGCCGGTGGCATATGCACCTATCCCAGGTCCGAGCATGCCACCATATAACATATCACACCAAGGAGAAGGCAACATATAATGAATGTATAAAAATTAGATAAAAATTAAAAAAAATAACTTGAGTATTGTTACTTTTAATTTTAACACGATTGTTCTTTTTAATAATTGTTTTTTTGTATTAAAACATCCCGGACATAAATACAATCCGCTCTACAAAGGGCCCAAGCCTATAACGACTTAAATTGTTATTTAACCATCAACAAACAACATATGTTATTAAATATGATACTTAGAACCAGTTGGCAAAAAAAAATTAAACACCTTCATTTATTTGTTGTGACGTCACCCACATTTTATTTTAAATTAGTTGTTTTTTTTAATATACGAATTTTTTTTTTATATTTGTAGAGCTTTTAAGTACATAGTTTACTTTTATTACTGTTAGGGCCAGTTGTTAAATTGCTGTTTACCTTTGCCCCAGGTTTAGTTTTGTAACGGGTCGGTTTTGACTTCGACGAAATCTGCCTTAATTTTTAATTGCGCTCACGGACCGTCAACGTAGGCCACCGCTACGCACACGTTTTTTTAAGCGTAGACGTAGTTCCGGCCTGCGTATAATTATGATCCGGCCACGAGGCGCTAGGATGCTGCAGAACGTAGCTGACTCTCTTTGAGTGTAAAAGTGTCGGGAGGTACACGTTTTTCTTTGAGCTTATCCCCAACCGGTTTCCGGGATTTCAAATGTGTTCTCCAATAACCGCCCTATGAGGGATTAAGCGACGCCGGCACAAGGCAAGGGAGAGCAGCGATAATTGGCTATACACGCTCAAACACCAGAGCGTTTTTTTGGGTAGGGGCTGAAACAGCCCGGCCAGTCAGTTTCTCGGCTAGGGGCGACGACCACCCTGCCAGAGTTTTTTTTTTTGAAGACCGCAGATTAGCGGCGGCGTCCCCGGCGATTGCCAGCAACACGAATTCCTGAGAACCGAGCCACAATCACCAAGCGGAGATGCCACGTGGATGAGCAGGCCAGAACAATATATATTTTTTTCCTTTATTGTCTTCAATTTTTTTGTTATATCGTTTTTTTTGTGTAAATTTGCGTTGCGTGTTTCGTGCCGTACGTGTTTTGCGTTTTTGTAAGAGAAAAGTAGCTCCGAGAGCAGTTCGCATCGCGCGATAAGCGTAAGCGGAATTCAGCCGAATTCGGTGAACGCCCGAATTCGGACCCAGTGTCCCGTCTTTATGTGTTTTGAATAAACGCAGATATTTTACAACCACAAAATTCACATCTGTAATTTTTTTGGTCCCCCACGTTTTCTCAATCGGGCAATCTTTTCAATTTAACTTCCTTCTCTCATTTCGAGATATAAATCTGGTGGTGTGGGCGTCAGATGGTCAGCCGTTACGACAGTTCGTAATTTCTGAACTTCGCTGACTGTCTGCCGTCAACCCATGCAGATAGGGTGGAGCCCCCTTTGTGACGAAGTAGTAGCGAGGTTAAAATTACGTGGAGCCTTTTTTAACCCCCCACCCCCCTTCCCAACTCCACGATATCGAGAGCCTGGCCCTCGTCGCTGCTTCGAAGGGACCCTCCACTGCTCCGCGGCCTAACGCGCTGATAGCCCTTCAGGCACGACACAGTTTATATGGATACAATTGTGTTTACAATAATTGTATATACAGAAACCAAAAGTTAAACCACGATTGGCCAAGTAGGCTTAATAGTACAACATGTTTTTAAGATGATTAGTAAAAATGTACCACTTAGTAGGCTGTTAAATCCGAATTAATGTGGAAGAAATAATTGCAGTTGTTACTCAACGTCAAACAAAGACCACAAACTTCGGTACGTGAAATTGGACATAACACTAACGCATCTATTAGCACGGTTCACCACATTTTGAGAAAACATAAATTACGTCCTTATAAGGTCATCAATAAGATCATTATTAAATAATGATCGTCTGAAGAATCGCGATAGGATTCAATCAGCGATCGATTATGCGGAATCTGGGGAAATTTTTAAATCACGTGTAAATCTAACAACATTCAACCTTTTAATGTCGCAATTAAAGCAGCAACAAAAGAACAGTCGACGCAGACGTTTCTCAATGGAAGACAAAATCTTTGCGTTAACGCTGATGAAGCAAAATCCTAGGGTATATAGGCTTCTGCAAA
Source organism: Othius punctulatus (assembly GCA_951805005.1). Lineage (NCBI taxonomy): Eukaryota > Metazoa > Arthropoda > Insecta > Coleoptera > Staphylinidae > Othius > Othius punctulatus. The sequence goes on from OX638146.1 coordinate 40,741,862, forward strand.
GAACTTTTGAATTGCCATCAAGAAAACGTCTGCAGATTCTGTTTAATAGAATCCCGTTCCAACCAGGTGTTAATGAGGCCATAATGAAAAAAATTAAATCTGTGGTGGACCATATGGAACCTGCAGACAGATTCTGCTCATTATTATTTGATGAGATGACTGTAGATCCTGGCTTGCATTATAATAAAATGGAATCTTCTGTAGATGGGTTCGAAAATACTGGCGAACAGCGTCTTCTCAATTTGCTGATCATGCCATGGTCTTTATAGCTCGTGGTGTTGTCCGTAATTGGACAACACATTGCCTATTTTTTTACGGAACATGGCACGAAGGCAGCAGATTTAACAAGAAATCTGAAGCAAATCATCACAGCTCTGCATGATATTGGTCTACAAGTTGAAGCAACATTTTGTGATCAACATCCTACAAATGCTAGAGTTGTTCAGGATTTGTTGAAAGACACCGACAGAATATTTGAGAAGATATGGAAAATCGATCTGATGGTTTTTTTCATTGGAGATAATGAAATAATTCCATTGTTCGATTCTCCTCATCTTCTAAAATGTGTGCGCAATAATTTATTAAATTATAATGCCACATTTACCATCAATTCGAATAACTATGTAGCCACTTGGACTGACATTGTCCAGCTGTACGAGTTGGATGTTGTCGATTCTGATACAAAAATGATGAATCAATTAACCGACCGTCACATATACCAGGAGAAGATCCCAAAAATGAAGGTTAACTATGCGGCCCAAGTTATGTCGCAAAGAGTTTCTTCTACAATGCGTGGAATTGTAAAATATGGTAATCAAACAAATTATTATTATATTTGTGGAAAAACTATTGTGTAATATATGTACTTCCTTTATGTTTGTAGTTTAACTTATGTTGCAACCAGTTTCGATTATCTTTTGCTCATCCTCACACAAGTTTTAATATTTTATTGTTGATTTTATATAAAACCTTCGGTGGTGTTGTGAGCACATTCTTGCTAATTTGTTAAATAAGTACATATTTTACACAAACCCTTATCCACAACTAAAACAAACCTTAATATGAGGTACACCCCAAGTTATATTATTATATTGTTTACTAATTATGTGTTTTATTTCAGGAAAGGATCACTTACCTGCCCAAGCAGCAGGAACTGCTGAATTCCTTTTATTTTTTGATAAATTATTTGACAGCGTTAATGACTCCAGTCAGCATATATTACGTGGTAAGGACTTGCGGTGTGCCATCACAGAGGAGTCAAAACATTTGGATTTCTATTCTGAAGCCATTAAAGTATTGCGGACAATTAAATTTATTAAACCTAATGCAGCAGAATTTGTACCTCCATGCATTAATAACTGGATTGCAACCCGTTCCCATGGTTTTAGAAATATAAATCCAACTTGTTTTTCCTTCAACAGTTCTTTTAAAGCCCTCATAACAAACAATTCTATGTCGGTACATTCCCCAGGAGCAAATTGTGAAACTGACGAATGTGAGGGAGCATTAGATTCATTACAGGCTTTCATTTCCGCTAAATATGCCCCTCCGAAACACGTTGACTGCCCTGACTTTTGCGACACATATAAATATAGAGACACCAAAAATTATTTTAAAGATATAACAAATGCTTATGTTGCGGGGTATTTGGCTCGGAATATGAAAAAACAATTACATGGATGCGTTATATGTGCCGAACAGCTCATTACATCCTAGTCCAATATAGAGCTTTTTTTTAATTGAATGCAGGGATTATGGTGCAAACGCACTACCCAAGCCCACTTCAAACTGTTTTAAATTCGTAAACCAGAGCTATGATGTTATTCACTATTTTTTACCAAATATTTGTACTTATGACAATATAAGCAATTTTTTACTATTGATAGTATATACTCACAGTGAAAACATTTTTTTTTTGTAATGATTAAGATTTGTGTAGTTTAATTTAAAAAAAAATTCCCTTTTATTTGGTCACATGGACAAAATTTTAAAAGGGATCGATCAGAAAAATAATAACATAAACGATCATATCAAAGCACTGGCTTTGCATAAATATAAAAAATTTAAAGCCCGCAAACATGGTTTGGAACGAATAAAGCAACTGGTATGATTTTTTTACTTTTTACCAGTATGTATTGAGTATTCAGTTAATTAGTATTATGACTTTCTACAGAGTATTGTAATCAATTTTTTTTTCTGATCTTTATTATCAGTGCTAATTTAGTTCTTATCATCCGAAGCATTTTAATTGACTTGACTATTACCCTAGCCTATAATAATGTGACATTATGTATCTAATAATTTTACTCTTTTAAACTTAAACCGTGTATTGTTAGGTATCAAATTGTATCATTGGATAATAATTGATTATTAATATTAGAGGCGGCATCTGTGGCTTTGTTTGTTTATATAAGCCGGGGTGCGACGCGCTCAGCTTAAGAACGAGAACGAAAGGCACATGGAGTTACGTGCTTTTATGGAGTGTGGATGCAAGTTGGGTGCTGATTGTGGGGAAAGCATGTGTGATCTGGTGTTTTGGTGTGTGTTGCGATGTGGACGGTTATGGATTAGGTGTTGGAATGGATTAAAGGTCAGTACATAAACTACAATATGTATATTAGATAGAGGTTCGTCCTAATTGCAACAAAAGAGGTTAGTCCTAATGGCAACAAAAGAGGTTAGTCCTAATTGCAACAAAAGAGGTTAGTCCTAATTGCAACAAAAGAGGTTAGTCCTAATTGCAACAAGAGAGGTTAGTCCTAATTGCAACAAGAGAGGTTCGTCCTAATTGCAACAAGAGAGGTTTGTCGTAATTGCAACAAGAGAGGTTCGTCCTAGTAAGAGGTGTATGTCACTGCTTTGCACATGAAGGTGAAATACAATAGTCGTAGAGAATAATGGTTGAAGCCGTGAGTGCTAGCGATCCAGTTGGCGAGAGAACTGGCGGGGGAAGGGGAGTTGCTCCCCCGGTAAGTCCTTCCAATTATAGTTAATATACAATACTAAAAGAATACTCTTTATATGTGGGGAAATCATTTGGAGCCAATGCCATCTTCGGATCGAGTTCAATATAAAGCCTGCGCATCCTGACCAATGAAAATACAGTATATTATGTAAGTGATTATTATTATTAATAGGTAAAATGGCGAAAATTTATGTATTAAATATGACGTCAAGTTAAGGCTACGATTGGAAAAAGAACTAGCTTAACAGTATTACTTAGTAATGTAGTAACGTTGTTACTATTCCCAAAAATGCCTCATGTAATATCCTTATGTAATATGTGTATTTTGTGTATTGTTAGTATTATTACATAATAAAATTGACCTAATATAATTGTGCATATTTGATTTTAAACATTATAGTATGTACTATTGTTAATTGTAATATTACTAATATTTTGGTAATAATTTGGACGCTAACATTGTAGCACATATTTATGTAATATGTAGGTAATTTACACAAATACGGCTTATATTTCTGCAATATCATATGTAAATCGTATCGGGAATGGGGCAAAGTTGTGTTTTCAGATGAAAAAGTGTTTTTCTTCAAACGTCATAAAAGTGACACCTTTAGTGACTCGATTCACAATCTTAAAGTTTTACTTCGTCTCCTAGTCAGTAAAAGTTTCACTTTTACTGACTAGGCAGTAAAAGTAAATTTGACAACATGATTGGATAATTTGTAATAAGAACGCCCTACGAGGGCGGGTTTAATATTGCACATACATATGGTGCGCATACATGATGAACAAAACAAAAAATTCAAACAAAACACAAATTTATTTATTGTTAAAATGTAAATTAAAGGTACAATTTGATATTTTAGCCCCTTGAAAACTGATTGCGCTGGCAGCAACAGCAGCACTTACAGCACCGCTGTCGCCAACCATTTTGCTGCTACCACAGATATTTTCTACTTGCGATTCTTGCGAAGATTCGCCGCACTCAACACTGTCACTATTTAGTGACAAAATTAGCTTCGCAATATCCTTTTTATTTCGAATAGAGTCCTCGATGTACCCTTCTGCCACAATGCTGGACTTCCACCCCCCGTGTCTCTTTAAACAAGTAACATCAGCTCCTCCATCTACCAGCAGTGTGGCAGAAGTTCGGCGTAAGCAATGTCCTGTATACTCACTCCAGTTTGGCAAGTTTAATAAAGAAGCTACCTCTTTTGCCGCACTTCCAATTTTGTGAATTCCCATCACCTGTTTATAGCAAACACCATTTTGATATTTTAGTAAAAATCGCATCTCATTTAGACTTGATGGGCGCAGGGAAGCATACTTTCTGTATAGTGTAAGATACACATCGCCGAGAATAGTAAACGAACGTACTTTTGATGTCTTACTATCTGGTATTTTTACGTGTAGCAAAGATCCCAAGTCTTGAATATCTGTCGTGTTCATTTTTACGAGTTCATCGCAACGGCATGCCCCTGATATGCCAAATATCAAAATAATCTGAAAATACGATTTAGGGTTTAATTTTGTATTTGTTTATTATTCTAAGAACTCACCTTTGTCGCCAAGTATTTCTCGTTAGGAGCATCGGATAAGAACTTGTCGAACTGTTCCTTTGTCAGCACTCTTGCCTTTTTGGGTGTATAACCCTCATTTTGTTTTTTTAAATATGCACGTAGTTTTAAATATTTGGTAATATCTACACCATTTCTAATATTTAATAACGATTTTACCATGGAATACTGAGACCACATAGTGGAACTTTTTACTTTCTTCTTAGCCATTTCCGAAAAATATGCGAGTAAAACATTTTCACTATAATTGCTTACATTTTTCTCGGCGCACCACTTAATAAATTTTTTGTAGGCCACTTCATAGATGGTACTGGACTTAGTGGGCAATAATTTCTCTGTTGCAGCCCTTGCCGATTCTAAAATATCTGGCGGTGTACATTGAAACATGTCTTCGTCCATTTTATACACTTTAATGTCAAATAATGAATTAAACAAAACCATAGCAACGCTCTGCATAGCATGCTTCTTTGGGAATTAAAACTATACGTATTCGGACAATTAAAAATATTAATTCCATTATCTTTTTAACTATTTTCGACGTTTGAAGAAAAAATTACATGTTTTATTCGGAGTAGAAGTAACTTTTTGTGGCTCGTCTGTAGTTGCCTGCCTCGCTCCGCTCGGCAGCCAATACCTACAGACTCGCCACAAAAAGTGTCACTTCTACTCCTAATAAAACAATATACTATTTGTTAAGATTTTAATCCCTATAAATTAGTTCATCGGCCTAGGAACAAAAAATATTCTGAAAACTATGTTCTAAAAATAGGGCTAGCGGCCGAAAATCAGTGTGTTTCTGGGGGTGGATGTCATCCCACGGGGTGGGAGATTTAATTGAAATTACAGAAAGAATGACGGCACTCAGAAATTCTAATATAGTAATTTATTTAATAAACGGAAACAAAAAAGAAGTAAAGATTTACAGAACATAATTAATAAATAAAATGTATAATCAAAGCAGATGTTGAAAATGTGTACCATTTGCTTGTAAACACATTTGCACTAGTCTTCTTTTATTGTTAAAGATGTTGATTAACATTTGAGGAGTTATGGTTTGGCAAACATTTATGATTTCTGCCATTAACTCTTCCAACGTATGCAGTCTTCTTTGAAAAACTCTATCTTTTAGATATAAAAAAATTGAGTAGTCCAGTGGAGTTAGATCTTTAGAACGTGGCGGCCATAGTCCTTGACTAATTAGTTTATTATTAAAAAAAATCGTTGCTCTGGCTGTATTCTATGAAAGGCTGGATAATTTGTTGCCGATATCTTTCACCATTTATTATGTCATGAAAGAATATAGGCCCAATTATTCTACGGCGAGACACAGCCAACCAAATTCCAACCTTCTGAGGATGTAGTAGTGCTTCCACAAAAAGATGAGGGTTTTCAGCATGCCAGCACCTATAGTTTTGTGAATTAACATATCCTGATAGGTGGAACCAAGCCTCATCACTGAAAAATATTAAATCAAGCAATCGATCGTCTTTTAAATTTTCCATTAACCATCGGCAATAACTCAATCGGCGTTGAGGATCTACTGGCAACAATTCTTGCACCACTGAGACCCTATAAGGGTGTAAATTCAACCTCTTTCTCACAATTTTATGGCAGGTGCTCGAGGGAATTCCAGCTTGCATAGCCAATTTTCGAATTGACTTTTGAGGGCTCTACTTCGAGTCGTTCACGAATATCTGCAACAACCTCTCCCGATACTGAAGATCTGCCTGAGGATTTCCCTTTCTGAACACTACCAGTTTCCCTAAAGCGGTGCACTATTCGTGAAATATGTGTTGACAAAACCGAGTATTCAAATTGGTGGTCAGGGAACTTGTGTTGAAATTCCCGCACGCACTCTGGAATTGAATAATTCCATTCTCCATTTTCAAATCGTCCATTACGAAAGTAAGCCTCAACAATAAAAGTGTTCTTCTGATCAGTGTACATTTTAACAAACTACTTTTATTATGTTATCTTACAGCTAACAGGTATGGTTGACAGTGACAGTTCTCAAATAGTACGGTATACATATTTGAAAGGCGGCACAATTGAATTGAAGTGATTACATAACAACAATCATTTAGGTACACCTTGTAGCAAAAACTAGCAAGACATTTTTTAAATTTGAATGTATAACGATTTAAATTAAAAAAATGCATGAAAATATCCGTGGTGCCTTACAGAGCCCACAACTTTCAGCACACATGAACAAAACAATGCTTCAGAAATTATACACTTGCTAGGCAACCGCTACGCACACGTTTTTTTAAACGTCGACGCATTTCCGGTCTGCGTATAGTTGTGATTCGGCCACGAGGCGATGGAATGAAAGCAGAACGTAGCCGACGCTCTTCGAGTGTAAATGTGTCGGGAGGGTTTTCTTTGAGCTTATCGCCAACCGATTTCCGAGATTTAAAATGTGTCCTCCGATTACCGCCCTATGAGGGATTGACGACACCGGCACAAGGCGAGCAGAGAGTAGCAACCGACACCATTTTTGTAAAGACACGTGTCCGGCCATTATTAATAAGGCCATGTGCTTATTAATAAATTACAGGCGTTTTTTGGGTAGATGCTCAAGCAACCCAGCCAGTCAGGTTCTCGGCTAGGGGCGACGACCACCCTGCCAGGGTTTTTCTGAAGACCGCAAATTAGTGGCGGCATCCCCGGCGATTGGCAGCAGTACGAATTCCTGAGAACCGAGCCACAATCACTCAGCGGAGGCGCCACGTGGATGAACAGGCCGGATCTATAATTTTTTTGTTCTCCTTTATTGTCTTTAATTTCTTTGTTATATCGTTCTGTTTTGTGTAAATTTGCGTTGCGTGTTTCGTGCCGTACGTGTTTTGCGTTTTTGTAAGAAAAAAATAGCTCCGAGAGCACTTCTCATCGCGCGATAAGCGTTACGCGGGATTCGGCCGAATTCGAGTGATGCGCCGTGATAGATCTACGAGCAGAGGTATTTTCTTTCAGGGAGCGCGGACACGATGTCCCGTCTTTTGTGTTTAATAAACGCAGATAGTTTACAACCACAAAATTCACATCTGTTATTTTTTTTGTTCCCCCACGTTTTCTCAATCGGGCATTCTTTTAAATTTAACTTCCCTTTTCTCATTGCGAGATATAAATCTGGTGGTGTGGGCGCCAGATGGTCAGCCGTTGCGACAGTTCGTAATTTCTGAACTTCGCTGACTGTCTGCCGTCAACCCACGTAGATAGTGGACCCCCCCCCCTGCTGACGAAGTAGTGGCGAGGTTAAAATTACGTGGAGTTTTTTTAACCCCCCACCCCCTCTCAGACATCGAAAGCCTGGCCCTCGTCGCTGCTTCGAAGGGTCCCTCCACTCGCTCCGCGGCCTAACGTGCTGATAGCCCTTCAGGCACGTCACACATTACAAATGGGGGCTGTTCTAAGGCGTGGAACAATACTAACTATATAAATTATATTTAATGATTGTACAAACCTCCAGGAAGAGTATCCATTTCACAAGACTCCAATGCGAGAATCACAACAGACGTTGTGCCCTTTATAAAACTATGATCGTTTACGGCAGAGCTTGTTGTGATGCTTCTGGCATGCACAGTTCGTAACTTTCAATTGAATAAGTGGCAAATGTCATACAGATACGTTTATGCCACTTGTGCCATTAGACGGGGATTATATTCATATACCTGCCCTATTGATTAAATTTTTAATTACCTAAAATTTGTATTTCGACTTAATGGCACTAATCTGGTGAATATCCTCACAGTGCTGGGGTTGTATTTTCCAATGGGTTCCATACGCCTAAAAGCCTTTGGTGGTCAAATTTCCACGAGAATCGTGAAAAAATACTGTATAAAATAGTGTATACTATATCACTATCTCATGTATACGTGGCCCAGTCATGTACATAGTATCTGGCATTTGAAATGAATGTCAAGTTAGAGTATGTATTGGCAATATTTCTTTTGAATACTTAAATGTTAAAAAAAAATAACTTGCGTATGAGCACATTTCACATTGCTTGTGTGGTATTGCACGTCGAAAACACAGCACATGTCACATGTTTTGCAATATACATTTCCATTTTCCTCACCACAATACAGACAACATATGCTCAGATCATCAGAATTGTTTATAACTATTCCTGGGGCGAATTAATCTGCCTGTTCCATTATTTACAAGATAGCATCTGGCAACACAGCCATGAGTACACGTTGTGCTAAGTGCCCCAGAAATATATCAAAATACGACGATTTTCTCGAATGTAAAGCTGGTTGTTGTAACACATATCACACAGAATGCCTGGGTTACACCCCGGATCAGTTCATCAGTGAAAGAAACGACCGCAAATTTGAGAACTGGAAGTGCCCAGATTGTGATGTCTCTAGTAAACAAGACGGCGCCGGCGGTGACAAGATCGCCGACAGCGACAGCAGCCTCAAGGAGCCCACTCAATTTGATCAAGTAACCGTAAACATGCAGGAAACTATAAACCAATACTCTAAAAACCAAGTAAGCAATGTAATCTATGTTCCCACCGGTAGCGCCTCCAATTCCATAGCAGGTCCATGCACCAGCCAAGTCCGCGACGTTGCTACGTCTGGCAAATTTACGCAGGAAGCAACCCAAAATCAAAGAGCAGCAAATGAATGGAAAACTGTTTCAAAGAAAAGATTCAGGACCAGCCCAGGAACGGAAAACAATACAAAACGTCAAACATTTATAAGCGATTATTGGTTAAACAATCCAATTACCACCAAAAACCAATTCGAACCACTTAACAAAGAGCAACACAATGAGCAAACAGAAACAGTGCAAGAAGAATTGGCGAAAACACATAAATGCCCACCCATATTTGTAAGTGGTGTACAAAACATAAACCCACTGCAAAACTTACTAGACGACATAGCCAAAAACCAGTATGCTTTTAAAGTTATGCCAGACAACCAAGTCAGAATTCAACCAAGATGTACAGAAAAATACATTCCTATTATTGAAGCTTTGAAAGCAAGAAAATCAGAATTTCACACATACCAAAGAAAGGAAGATAAAGGCTTTAAAGCCGTACTAAAAAATGTTCACCACAGTGTAGACATAAATGTTTTAACTGAAGAAATTCAAGAATACGGCCACAATGTTATAAGAATAAGTAACATTCAAGAACGAGACACCAAGAAACCACTTCCTTTCTTCATTGTTGAAATAAAAGAATCAAACAACAATAAAGATATATACCAAATCAAATATCTAATGAATTCAGATGTATATTTCGAACCACCACGCTCATGAAGAGAGGTTCCACAATGTATCAGGTGCGAGGCATACGGTCACACTAAAAGTTACTGCTACAAAAGTCCCAGGTGTGTAAAATGTGCAGGAAACCACCTGACTGCAGACTGTCCAAGAACGGACAAAAGCAAACCTCCAGTGTGCTCTAACTGCACTGGAAATCACCCAGCAAGCTACAAAGGATGCGTAGTACGAAAACAACTACAACGTAAGTTATTCCCCAAACTAAGAGTGAAACAGTTCGAAGACCCCGAACAAGCCAACGTCAGTTCGACTCATATTCCCAGGCAGTACAACAAAATAAAACTCAAACAAATGACAGCACTCCGCAAGCTAGCAAGAAATTAGAGGACATGTTAGTTCAACTAATGGGAAGGATGGACACAATCCTAAACCTTCTCACGTCACTAATCTCAAAAATGAAGTAATACCCGTAAATCTGAAAATAGCAGTATGGAACTCGAACGGGTTAACCAGCAGAGCTCAAGAACTACGGGTATTCTTACACAACCAAAACATAGATGTTATGCTCATATCTGAAACCAATTTTACTAGCAAAAGCTATTTAAAAATACCTCATTACTCTACATATAGTACCCAGCACCCAGATGGCACTGCTCATGGTGGCACCGCAATAATAATTAAATCAGCAATTAGGCACTATGTAAGAGAACAGTTTAAAAAGGACTACTTACAAGCAACTAACGTGACAGTACAGGATTGGTTGGGCGAACTCACATTGTCGGCGATCTACTGCCCTCCGAAACATAAAATCAAGCAGGAGAAATTTTCCGAATTTTTTTAACTTCTGGGAACCAGATTCATTGCAGGAGGGGATTATAATGCGAAACATCCATGGTGGGGGTCAAGATCTAATAAACCCAACCCAAGAGGACGCCAACTATACCTATCAATACAAGAAAATAATCTCGAGGCAAAATCAACAAGGGAACCGACATACTGGCCCACGGACACGAGAAAAAATCCCGATCTGCTAGACTTCTGCGTGCTAAAAGGTATTGACCTCAACAAAATAAAAGCTGACTCCTCCTTGGACCTGTCATCTGATCACTCACCGATAATAGTTACATTAGATATCCAAATCATCATAAAACAATCACCCGTAGCACTCTCCAATAACTTCACAAATTGGGACTACTTCAGATACATTTTGGACAAGAAAATAAATTGCGACATACCACTCAAAACAGACAATGATTTGGAAGATGCTATTGAAGATATTAACAAATTAATTCAAGAAGCCGCATGGGAAGCCTCTCCAACTCACTTGAATAGAAAAAAGTACAAGGGTGTTCAAACTCCATAATGAATAAAATATCAGAGAAAAGAAGACTGAGAAAAGTTTGGCGAATAACAAGGTCACCACAAGACAAAAGAAAGCTAAACAAGGCAGCAATCAAAGAGCTAAAGTGACAATTAGTATCTGAGAAGAACGCAGCTGTAGAAAGTTATCTTGAAGGTCTGAGTGCAACAGAATTGACTGATTACTCATTGTGGAAAGCCACGAAATCCCTGAAGCAGCCACAAAACTTTATTCCACCGATCAGAAAACCAGATAGCACATGGGCGCGAGCCAGTATGGAAAAAGCCACAACCTTTGCAGATCACCTAACTAAAGTGTTTACTCCTACCGACTCTGAATTAGATATTGAGGAAGAATCAGAAATTGTCAACTTTTTTGAGGCACCCTACCAACTACACTACCCTACTACAACATGCTGATGGGGGTAAATGTAATTTATTGGGCAGTCTTTTAAAACTTTATTCAATAAGATGTTGATAACAATAGGTAAGTAAGGTGTATAAAGTATATAATTAGGATTATATACTACCCAGGATGGATTAGGCTCTCATGAAATTAAGCGGAGAATAGAGAGCAGCCGCAGAGTTTTGGGATGTCTAAACTCTGTGTTCTGGGACCAGCACATCTCAAGAAAGACCAAGAAATATATTGGAAAGTCTATGGTGGAGTCCGTGCTCTGCTACGGTAGTGAGGTATGGGTAATGAATGCGGAAATGGAACGTCGGGTGAATGCAATAGAGATGGACTACTTGCGGCGAAGTGCTAGAGTGTCCAGACTCCAGAGAATTCGAAACGATCAGATAAGAGATTGCATGGGGGCAGAGGAAACTATCAACCAACGAATTCAAAAGCGAGGTCTGAAATGGTTTGGACACCTCATGCGCATGGAAGAGGAACGATGGCCCAAGCGAATATTCCAGTGGGTTCCCCCCGGAAAACGTAAGAGGGGACGTCCGAGAAGATCTTGGAATGAAGGCATGAGGAAGGCCATGACAGCCCGAGGATTAGACGAAGAAGACGCTAGGGATAGAAGAGGATGGAGATTAGGAGTGGGAAGGCAGCCTGCGGCTGTATAACAACCCTTAAATAATAATAAGTATATAATAAGATATAAACATATAGAGCATGTATGTATGGGCGTGGGCACTGGCATTAACCAGTCTTCACGGGTCACGTTTGTGCACCGGTCCGTTAGCTGAGGCCACGGGGTCCGTATACTGTCGGTGGCCTGTGAGGTGCTCTATGTAGATGCCGCGGCTCCAACGGATAGTGTCCCAGACCATGAGCTTCCTCATCAGGCCTCATCAGGCCACTGTATTTTCGTGAGACGCCCAGCCGGCGAAGCACCTCTTCATTGGCAGGATCCCACGTCCATCCGCTGTCGCGCAGCTCTTGCGCAAGGGGCTCGTATTTCTTCAGTTTCCGGCGCCTGCTATCCCAGAATGCGTCAGCGCCGTTCTCGAACGGGATAGCCAGATTGACGATGTCGATGGTCTTCCTGGTGTCGTCGCGTAACACAATATCAGGTCTCAGCGTGCTGCGCAGACCATTGACCTGCCGGTTAATACGTACGTGGCCCCTTGCGGCGGGAATCGCGGCTGCCAGCCGATTCTGCACGGCGTTGTGTCGACGCTGCCATGCCGCCGAGTGTACCCCGCAGTGGTTTAAGACGTGCGGCAGGGTCTCATTCGGCGCCCCGCAGCGGCGACATCGTTTACCCCCCGCGCCGAACCTTCGCGTACCATTCAATGGAACGCAATCCAGTCTGGCTCGGTGGATAAACCCTCAATCACAGAACCGGGTGGCAAACCCGGTCTTTACAAAATGGTTACTAGCTGACCAGAGCCTTGTGAGCTGGAAGACTTTCCCCTGGTCTGGCTTTCGCTTTAGCGCGGTACTGTATTGTCGCCGTACCGCGTCTTTGAGCTCGTGTTCCACCTTCTTTCTGGCTCTACGTGGCACCATTATCCGCTGCTCACCTTCTCCCAGACAGAGCACCAGTTCTTCATGGTATTCTGCCCAGGTCCACGATGCCGACGTCTTCCCGGCCATTCTTCTGGTGGCGTTCCTCGTTCGGGTCCATCGTCCATCGAACCGGACAAGTATGCGGCCAGATCGCTGGAGGTTGGGGCCCTCCCGATCCTTCTTGTGACCACCTCCGTCAGCTGCTGCCTGGCGGTCTCGCTCACCACCGGGTCTGGCGTGGTCAGCATTTTGAACCCTTGAGTGATTGTGGCCACGTCCGCGAGGTCGGCCAAGGGCAGGAGGCCCGTGCCACCCTCCATCGGGTCCAGGTAAAGAACCTCCGGGCTGGCCCTCTGCGGGAGGTTCGATGTCGTCTGCGTAGGCGAGCGCGTATAATCGCCTGTTGTTGAGCTCGAAACGGCGGGCATCCTTGTCTAACCCCGGACTCTACTTTGATTGGCTCAGTGTCGCCCTCTGCTGCCCGAATGGTAGTGCTGGCACCCTCGTAGAAGGCCTCTATCACGGTGACGAACTCTTCGGCCGCCCCCACTACTCGAAGCGTCCAAAAGATGTGCGAGTGGGGGACCGAGGAGAAGGCGTTAGAAATATCAAGCCACGCAATCACGGCCTGTTTTCCTCTCCGGCGGATGCTCTCGAGCACACTTTGGAGGGTAAAGTTATGCTCGTAGAACCCCTCGCTGCTGCCAAAGCCCTTTTGCGCCGGTGAAATGATATTGTTGGCCTCACACCAGGTTGATAGGCGGTGCGCGAGGCACGAGGCGAATGTTTTGTATGTGGTCGGGCACAGGGCGATCGGTCTCCAGTTCGCGAGGTCGTTTCGGTCACCCTTCTTATGGATTAAAATTGTCCGGGAATACGACGGTAGAATACCCCTGTGCTGCCACACCAGGTTGAAAGCCCTGGCCATCACCATTCCTCCCTTGTCCGCCTTCTTCAGCTGCCAATACCGGACGTTGTCCTTTCCAGGGGCAGTGTTAGACATTGCGCTCAGCCGCGCAGTGACCTCCGCTGGCGTGAATGGTACCGTCAGCTAGTGGCCTTACGCTGTCGGTAGTGTCACCCCATGGTGCTGTTCGCGGGGTTCCTCACGTTGGAACACGCCCGCCCATTGCTGCCGCAGCACCGCCGCGTCAATTTGGCAGTACTCCCTTCCAACCCCCGTGATCTCCTCGAAGGCTTTTTTCTTATCGCGCCGATAAAGCCTCTGGAGACGCGATGCTGCCTCCGCGTCGTACTCCTGCGACTTCCTTCTCCGGCGCGGACGTTGGTCCCGCCGGCGCTGCCGAGGGCGTTCCGGAGCTGCCGTGGCACCCAGTATCGCAGTTACATTTCCAATGTCGACCACAATCCTGTCGACTGTCCCGGCAATGTCGGCTGGTGTGGTGGCCTCATCCAGCCAAGACATCCACCTCTTCTGGTGTTCGGTGAGGGTGTTTTGATCCTGATTCTGATTCGTTCCGGCAGGTGGTCGTTCGGGAACATTTTGTTGGGTGCCGAAAGGTGGCGTTTGTGTAGCCCGGTTCGGTACAGGGTTTTGTTGGGTACCGCGAGATGGCAGTTGTGTAGCCCGTCTCAGATCAGGGTTTTGTTGGATGCCGCTGGATGGCGGTTGTGTAGCCCGGGTCGGTACGGGGGTTTGTTGGGTCCCGCACGATGGCAGTTGCGAACCCTGGATCGATTCAAGATTTTGATGGATGCCGCTAGATGGCGGTTGTGTGGTCCGCTGTGTCGGTTCAGGAGGATCTTGTTGGGTGCCGCAAGATGGCAGTGGTGTGGCCCGGCGTATATAGTGACTTAATAGATACAGTGGTGACAGGACATAAACCGCCATGTCTTAACTGAAGTACTATTAAGCTAGCGTTGTACCAATACCACCTGCACAACTTTGATTGCAGATGGCATTGGCGGTTGGCGGTACTGTGTGGCGCACTTCATTTTTATTGTGAAGGATTTTGTTAAACGTCTATTCTTTGATTAAACGTTTTATAGTAGACAATAGATTATTTCAAGTGATTTTTTCGTGGACGATAAAATACTTGAAAATAATTCAATGATTTTGTTCAATAAATTCGCGGACACATCGTAAAATGGGAATGATTGTAAGGGGACACGTAGGTACATGCTAACACTGCGGCAAATTGAGACCATCATTTTAGATTTACACATAACCCTGTACTATATGCAAGTACTGCATAGTTGCAGTCTGAGTCCAGATAAATTACATTTGAGACAGACTGCTATTTCAGTCAATGTCCCCTCAGCGCATCCGTGGAGGACTGCTATAGCAGTCGCTATCCGCGAACGTGTCAAACAATTCATTATTTACAATTATACTAAACATGCAGATAAAATATATTAATAATAGCTTCCTTTATTTATCCCTTTGAATCCTAACGGGACATATAGGTCCCACGGAAAATTCAAAAAAATCTGCAGTCCAAATTTTAACTGCATATAGTGTTAGATGTGTCCCATCAGAATTATTAATGCATAAAATATGAAATGGCAGTGTTGCGTAATCGTGCATCAACACAATTCCAGTCAGTCGCAATTATTAGCTCACCGCCTGTTACGATTTATAGGTTATACCCTTTGTTTGAGTTGTTTTTGCATTACAATTACAAGAATAAACAGCAAGTGTGTTAGTTATGGATAGGTAAGTTAAAAAGGTACCCATTTCAATAATAGTAGTCCTTATAATAGCTATGTCGAAGATCTAAATAGGTGGCTAACCTAACAGGGACGTATTTGTCCCTTCCGATGTTTTCGTTGGGAACTATGTATCCCAACAGTGTTTATAGTGCAGTACAATGAATTTATTTTTTTCTTAGGAAACGTAAACTTACAGGCGCTGAAATCGTGCACTTGGCTGATAATTTATCTGAAATTGATTCAGATATATCAGACTTCGATGATGATGACAGCCTGGATGATCCACATTACGAATTGCCGACTTCAAATTCAAACGTGGACGATTTTTTATCATCAGAATCTGATGCTTAAGATGGTAATACTAGTGCAGCGATTGATGTTCCAGAACGCGAACAGGAACCAAATACTGAACACCAACAGGAGACTACTATGGAGTTCAGGAAGTAATGACTTCGCACCAAGGAAAACGATTCCTATCCGCAAAACACCAATTATTCAAGGAAATATAGACCGCAGCTCCACAGAATTTGATGTATTTCTAAAAATGTTCCCGATGAGTTTATTTATACATATATCAGCCTGCACAAATTGACGGTTAGAAATTTTGGAAAAAATAAATAAAACCAAGTCGGACAAAACGGATCAATATGAAATAATGACCGTTGTTGGATGTATGCTAATAATGTCGTTCAATTCTCTGCCAACTCAACAAATGTATTGGTCACAACGCCAATCACTGGGCAATCAAACAATAAAAAAATCAATTGGCAGGGATAGATTTATGTTGGTGTCATCGAAAATGTATTTCAATGAACCTGAAAAGCCGGACGATGCTGACAAAACTTATTATGTACATGAATTACTGGCATGTTTCAAATCAATGTTTCAGCGAACAAGGACCGATTCTACTTTTCAAAGTATTGATGAATCTATGGTCAGGTTCAAAGGCAGATCTGCGCTAAAACAGCATCTGCCTCTAAAATCCATCAAACGGGGCATAAAACTTTGGCAGAGGTGCGACTCTGAGAAGGGATATGTCTATGACGTAAATGTTTACTCCGGTAAAGAAATGAATCCTGCGGTTGCAGGAACACTAGGCGAAAGAGTAGTCAAAACGCTCTGCAGCACGATCAGGGACAACTATGTCGTTATTTGCTGCGACAGAATTTTTACATCTGTCAATTTAGTTAACACGCTAGATTTTGGTTTAGTCGGTACCTGTATGAAAAACCGTAAAAATGTTCCAGTTTTTGACAAGAAACAAACTAAAAGAGGAGATTCAATAATAAAGGCAAACAAATACGGATCTATAGCTGCAAAATGGCATGATACAAAATATGTATTTGTTCTAAGCAACTGCCATGATGATACTATATCAGAAGTGAGAAGAACGGCAAAAGATGGATCTCGAAATATGGTACCATGTCCTGAGGCGATAGCATTCTATAATAAGTATATGGGCGGGGTGGATCTGTCCGATCAATTTGCAGCTCTTTATGACCCTAATCGCAAATCAAGCAAATAAATGGTGGAAGAAGGTCTTCCAAAAGCTTTTAATGGTGTCAGTGGCCAATTCGTGGATATTACACCAAGAATTGAAACACAAGAAATGTAAATTAATAGAATTTTTCGTTCCTTTAGCTGAACAGCTAGTAGGCTATGGAAAGCAACATGCAGGTATAAAACGAAGGAAAACATCGGGCAGGCCATCCAGTATAACTAAATCTATGTTTGGCGTAGGAGATCATTTACCTGTTCAAGGGTCCACTCGAAGGAGATGCCAATGTTGTGCAAATAAAAAAACTGAAACTCGAACAAAAACGATTTGTGTTTGTTGTAATATTGCTCTGTGTAAAAATTGCGTCGCTGTATACCATCTGTAACGGTCTGGTTTTGCCTCCGACAGAAACTGCCTTTTTAATTATTAATTGTGCGCACAGACCTTCACCGTAGGCGACCATACTCGCACTTTTTTTGGACGTGACGTGTTCTCCGTCCTGCGTGTGACTTTTAAAAATCGTCGCGAGACGCTGCCACGAGGAGAAACTAGTTACCTTCCCTATCGTGCGGACGTGCCACGAGGTCACCGTTTTCCATTGGTATATCACCATCCGGTTTCCGGGATATAAAACGTGAACTAATTTAACCACCCTTAAGGGGATTGAGGCACCAAGTACAAGGCAAGGGAGGGTACTATACGACTCAACTCCATACGCTCACAACATCAGAGTAAGTAATTAAACCCGACATTTTTTCTTTTCGTAAAGCCACGTGTCCGGCCATTGTTACTAAGGCCATGTGCTTTGCAGGCGTTTTTTTGGGTAAGGGCTAAATAACCCAGCCAGCCAGGTTCTTGGCTAAGGGGGAACGAACATCCGGCCAGAGTGGTTCCGAGAATTGGAATCCAACGACGGCGTTTTCGACGATCGCCGGCCGCCACCCGTCCTAAGAACCAGAGCCGCCAGCGAAGTCGCGGATGAGGAACGCAGGCCAGATCTATATATTTTTTTTATTATTGTTCTCACCTATTTTAATTTCATTTGATATATCGTTTTTTTCTTTTGTGTAAAATTTGCATTACGTGTTTCGTGCCGTACGTGTTTTGCGCTTTTGTAAGAAAAATGTCGCTCCGATGGCCCTTTGAATCGCGCGATTACGAGTTCGCGGTATTCGGCCGAATATAGGGAACCCTGCGTGATAAGGTCGCGGGCGGAGGAATTTATTTCAGGAAGCGTAGGCACGGTGTCCTGTCTTTTGTGTGAATAAACGCAGATATTTTACACGACAAAATTCACACCTGTTATTTTTTGTCCCCCCCACGTTTTCTCAATCGGGCATTCTTTCAGTTTTCAGTTTCTATTCCCATCGCGAGATTTAAATCTGGTGGTGTGGGCGCCAGATGGTCAGCCGTTGCGACAGTTCGTAATTTCTGAACTTCGCTGACTGTCTGCCGT
Source organism: Othius punctulatus (assembly GCA_951805005.1). Classification (NCBI taxonomy): domain Eukaryota; kingdom Metazoa; phylum Arthropoda; class Insecta; order Coleoptera; family Staphylinidae; genus Othius; species Othius punctulatus. The sequence goes on from OX638146.1 coordinate 40,760,594, forward strand.
CAACCCACGCAGGTAGAGTGGAGCCCCCCTTTGCGACGAAGTAGCGGCGAGGTTAAAATTACGTGGAGCCTTTTTTAACCCCCCCACTCTCTGACACCGAGAGCCTGGCCCTCGTCACTGCTTCGAAGGGACCCTCCACTCGCTCCACGGCCTAGCGCGCTGATTGCCCTTCAGGCACGTCACACATCAATCTTATAATTGATAAATAAATACACACTTTTACTATTACATTTATTTATTTATTACTGTTGCCTTTCTTTCTTCTATTCTAAAACTATAGGGACATGTGTCCCATCAAAAAAACCCTAAAGGAACACATATGTCCCGTGCCTTTTTTGGGAAATGGTAAAATAAAAAAAAAATAGCAAAAAATAATTTAATATTGTTTAATTAGTTATTAATTAGCATGAAAAGTCGTTTTTTTTTCTAAGATTTAAAATCCGTATTCAAAGGGTTTTCTTCCCCTCGGACCTTGAAAATCCAGGTGAGGGCCACGTGGAGTTGTCCTGCCGGTTCGTACCCATATCCGCAGCAGGTCTCCAAGGTGAAGAGCCTCTAGTCTAATATGATGATAGAATAATATAGGCAAGGGAAGTCGGCAAATTGGATCCGTAACTTCGGGATAAGGATTGGCTCTGAGGATCGGGGCGTGCGGGCTTGGTCGGGAAGCGGGTCCTGGCTGACGTGCCGGGCCTGGGCGAGGGGACGAGCGTTCGCATGCTGATCCGAGCTCGGTCCCGTGCCTTGGCTTCCCGCGGAACTTCCTTGCTGCGAGGCCCGTGTCGGCGGTTATCCCGTCGGCCGGTGCCCTCTTCGGCCGCCATTCAACGGTCAGCTCAGAGCTGGCACGGACTGGGGGAATCCAACTGTCTAATTAAAACAAAGCATTGCGATGGCCCCAGCGGGTGTTGACGCAATGTGATTTCTGCCCAGTGCTCTGAATGTCAACGTGAAGAAATTCAAGCAAGCGCGGGAGTAACTATGACTCTCTTAAGCACGGGCGTGCTGAAGACCGAGGACGACCTCAGCCAAGTCCTCGTGGCGCTGACGCGCGCTCCTCTGATGCCCCAGCAACGGCTGTACGCGCTCCGAACGTGCCTGCTTCCTCGGCTGTACCACCACCTAGTACTCGGGAAGGTGTCCCTAGGTCGGCTAAAGGCCTTGGACATCCAGGTACGCGCGGCCGTTCGGAAGTGGATGAGGTTCCCCCAGGACGTGGCACTAGGGTACTTCCACTCAGCAGCAAAGGACGGAGGACTGGGAGTGCCGTCTCTCCTCACCGCCATCCCGGCGATGACGCTCAGCCGTACCAACGCGTGGGCATCATCGCCATACGACGTCGCAGGAGAGGAAGCTGACATGGGCCCGGAGGTCCCCCTCCAGGCTCCACCTGCCGACCCAGGACCCCAGACCAGAACATCTCAAGGTCTACTGGGCAGATGTGCTGCAGGAGTCCGTCGACGGGAGGGAGTTGCGAGAGTCTTCCGACAGCCCACTGTCGACTTCGTGGATCCACCACCGCGCCTCCCAGGTCCCAGGGAGGGACTACGTGCAGTTCCATCACGTGCACGTAAACTGCCTCCCCTCCAGGATAAGGACCTCACGACGGTTCCGCCGCGCCACCCGCCCGACCGACTGTAGGGCACAATGCGGCGTACCCGAGACTGCGGCCCACTGCGTCCAGGGCTGCTGGAGGACCCACGGCGGCCGCATCAAGAGGCACGATGCGGTCTGTGCGACCCTGGCTGCGTCGTTGGAAAAAGCTGGCTGGACGGTGACGAGGGAGAAGGTGTTCCGGTCGGATGGTGGCCCGAGGAAGCCGGACATCGTGGCGGTCCGAAGGGAGCTGGAAGGGCGTGTGGTCCATTAAGTCTCATATGGACATCAAGGCGATGGGCGTACCAGACCGGGAGCTCGCCGGGCTGACCACGAGGGTGCTCCAGGGCTCTCACACAAACTGGAACCTCCAGATGCTGGCTAGCGACTGCGAGACCGCCACACGGGCGCTGGATAATTTGCTGAAGGTCATATACCGTCAAGCAAACCAGCGTACAAGAAAACCTGGGTCCAAACGAGCGACACCTACCATGATCGTTGGTCATAATGGCCGGTCGCACGACAAGGCGAAAAGCTACAAGCTGGCCCAGACTATGTTCAACAGGAGTCGGGCCCAGTTGGCCTCACGTATAATTGACGGGAGGCCATATTATCTTCCCAGATGTCAGGTCCACTGAAGAACATTTTGTGGGGATATTCGAGGAGCAGGCGCCGGCAGGTGGAGCTTTTTCTCCAGATGTGAAACCCACCTGCCCCATCTCCACCGGGCCCATTGCCCTCGCGGAGGTCATGGATGCCATGAAGTCTGCCAGGAGCACGGCCAGGGGCCCGGACAACGTAAGCATAGGCCATCTCCGGGGTACACAGCCACTTATGTGGCTGTTGTACAACGGAATGTACCTCCTAGGTTACCTTCCACCTCCCCTTAGGGAGAACAGGACCATTTTGATCCCTAAGGGTGACGAGAACCTGGGAGAAATCTCCAATTGGCGCCCTATCACCATCTCCTCGATTATCTTGCGACTGGTTAACAAGATCTAGGCCTGGCGGCTCTCGGCTTTGGAGCTCCATCCAACCCAGAAGGGGTTCGTGTCCGAGGACGGGTTGCAATTCAACAACACAGTAATGCAGAGCATTATCAAGGACCACCGTAGACAGGTGAAACCCCACTGCGTTGTAACCTTGGACTTAAAGAAGGCTTTTGACACCGTCTCGCACCGTGCCATCCTAACCGAACTGGAGCGGTTTAACCTCCCACCACTCCTTAGGGAGTATATAATGGCAAATTATGCGGGTGTGACTACGAGCGTGGAGACGGGCATCGGTGTCACCCGTCGGATTGAGATGAAGAGGGGGGTCAAACAGGGAGACCCGCTGTCGCCCTGACCACCAAGATCAGCACTCTGGCCTACGCTGACGACCTGGTTCTGCTGTCTCCCGGGCACACGGAGATGGTAGAACCGCTCAAAACGACAACACGATTCTTGAGGCGTAAAGCGCTTGAATTAAATATTGCTAAATGTACGGCAATGACCATCTCCGTAGTGGGCCGTCTCAAGAAGTTGTTTGCCTTTACTAAGCCCCTTTTTAACATCAATGTCCAGGCACTTAGGCAGCTGGGGGTCGAGAACTTTAAGTATCTCGGCTTCAAATATAACCTCCAGGGGGCTAAACCCCCCACTATCGACCTCCTTAGCGTCCATACAGACAGGGTTTACAGGGCGCCGCTTAAACCGGCGCATAAACTGCTGATCATCAAACAGTTCCTCGTCCCGCGATGAATACACTCCTTGCAAAACCCCAAAATCACCCGGAAGTGCCTCCTGAGCGCCGAGCCTCGTCCGCTCCTGTGTCCGCAAGTCAATCCACTTGCCCAAGACCTGCTCCAACGCCTACCTCCACGCTGCCACCAGGGATGGAGGTCTGGGGCTGTTCTGTTTCAGTGCCAGAATCCCGGCAATCATGGTGGCTAGGTTGGAAATACTGGGCGCAGGAGGGACACCAATGGCACTGGCTGTGGGTGATGCGGCCTCACCGCTCATCTCACACCTGCGGGGATTTATCACCGGCAATGGGCAATGGGCCGCTCCCAAGTATCATTATGCACCGGTCACAAACGGCGGATGCCTTGCAGAGGTCCTGGTCTGGCAATGGTATTGCCCAGGCCTGGAATAATGCGGGGTGTTCCGCCTGGATATGCACGCCGCCTACGAACTGGACGGGCGCCACTTATTGCAAGGCCATCCAGCTGCGGGGGAATGTGCTCCCTACCCGGGGAAATGCAGCAAACCGCGGTGACAGGCTCTGCAGATCGGGGTGCGGAAAGAGCGAGTCGCTCTCGCACGTCCTGCAGGGCTGCCACGTGACGCACCACCAGCGCGTGAAGCGGCACGACCAGCTGGTTGGGCTGACCGCCAAGATGGCGAGGGCCAGAAAGTGGACCTGCGTGGTAGAGAAGCGCCCGCAGATCGCGGACGGTACGAGTAGGTTCCCCGATCATGAACAGGGATGATCAGGCGCTGATCTGCGACGTGGGGGTGAACTGGGAGGGCCCCAGGACGCTGCAGCAGAGCTACGAAAACAAGCTGGCGATCTACAGCAACGAAGGTGTGAGGGATGCCGTTGCCAAGCTCTGGCCTGGCAAAACCATTACGGTACTTCCCCTCATCTTCGGAGCCAGGGGAATGTGGTGTGGCTCTAACGCAGCAGCCTGCAATTTCATCGGGATGTCGATCTCGGACGAGGCTAACAAGGCTAAACTGATTGCCGACTGCATTGTCGGCTCCCTGTCGATACATTCACATTACAACAAGGCCATCTGGGCCAACTAATGCAATACCTTAGCCTGCCTTCTGTGTTGTTTTATCTTATTTTATCTTATAGAATCTGGGGTGCTCTAAATTGTGTTCTAAAAATTCCAGGAACACATGTTGATTTAAGTGGTAACATACATTGTTGCAAAAACATAACCTCTGAAGTGGAGCAGCAAACCCCAATTACTAACAAAGATGGACTGTGTGACAAAGTAAGTTACCTAGAGAGTCTAATACAACATAAAAATGAAATGGTGATTGAATTAAGGGATAAAATTGACATTTTGAAGCGTAATATAAAATTGTTAGACGCCACAATCGTGTCTCCACCTGGCAGTAAAACTGTCAACACGAACACCGATTATCCCAATACCGACATCCACGTGACACCTGTGGACGATTCGGATCACCAAAGTAACAAAACATTAAAGGACCTGAAAAAAATCGGGGATTCCAACACAAATCCGATACGAATCAGGTCGGCTACGAAGCACACGAAGGTGATCGCCACATTGCAGCGACAATCAACCGCTTCTGGTGTGGAACGGAACTCGACCGCTGATGATAAAGACCAGGCAAAAAAGTCAACACGACCAGAAAAGAGAAATAACTACGAGAGCAAAAAAAACAACAACAAACATCCATCCACCGACCTCGATGATCCAGATGACAACTTCACAATTTACGAATCCCGGAAGAATCGTCGGAGAGATAGGGTTCTATCTCGAGGAACCAGTGAAAACATGGGTATAGCGGGAAATTCGCCGAAGACATGGCTGTACATCGGGAGAGTACGAGCAAATGTGACCGAAGAAGACATGAAAAAGCACATCTACACGATCCTGCTGCACCACCACTTCTCATGTGATAAAATTAAAACGATATCGGGAGTAAACAGTTTTTGTATTTCCGCAGATTTCTCCGAACACATAAAACTAATCGAACCTCAAAACTGGCCTCAAAACGTAATTATATCTAGATATATTTTTCCAAAGGTCGCCACCCCCCAGAAAGACACCTAAAGTGTCAAATCGCTATAACGAACAAAGTCTAAATATTTTTTACCTCAATATACAATCGTTAACATCCAAAATTAATGAACTGGAGGCTGCACTGAGTAGCCACCAAAACATATTCTCCATTGTTTGCTTGAGTGAACACTGGTGCTTGAATAATGACATTGACAATGTATGTCTTAGTCATCATAAAGTAGCATCACACTTTTCACGATCAAAAATGATACATGGTGGAGTAGTGATCTTAATTAATAAATACATGCCGTTCAAAGATATTAACCTAACGAAATTCTCAATTGAACTACACTGTGAAGTAGCCGGCATTTTACTAGCTGACCTTAATTTAATTGTTTTAAATGTTTATCGTTTCCCTTCGGGAGATTTTAATATATTTTTGAGTGTACTTTCCCAGGTCTTTAAGGAAATTGATAGTGCTAAAGTTTTTATTGTCCTGACTGGCGATTTTAATGTTAAGTTTAACAAACCAGACCCAAATCTGCCAACATTGCTAGACTTTATGGGTAGTTACGGTCTACGCAAAACTGTTGAGTTTCCCACTAGGCAAGACAATTGCATAGACAATGCTTTTACAAACTGGAACCAGAACCGCCTAACGGTAAAACCTTTCAAATGTTCTATGTCTGATCATCACAGTGCCATAGATATTAGTTTAAATCTCACCTGTGGACCAGATAAAACTCATAACAAGTTAATCCGCCATATAACTAGCAAGGGCAAAGCTCACCTGCACACTCTTGTTACCGCTGTGGACTGGAATCTAATTCTTGCCAGCAGCCCAGATGCAAATGACCAATACAGCAATTTCCTGGACGCTTTCCTACATTGCTGGAACTTAGCCTTCCCAACTTCCAAATGGACCAACAATTCCAAAACTCTTAACATGAAATGGTTTACACCAGATCTGAACAACATGAGGAACAAACTCCTGTTCCTAAATGAAGCTTGCAAACAACATCGTAACCCAGACCTACTCGAGCTAAAGAACAACTTCAGGCAGCGATACAGGAGAGCTCTCAGGGAGGCTAGAATTGCGACTGCAGATAGGTATATATTAAACGCTGGCAATAAATCCAGAGCTAGCTGGAAAATCATAAACAATATGCGTGCTAATCAATTCTGTGATAAAACATCCACCTGTGATATTAGTGTCGACAACTTAAACACCTTCTTTTGTGACGTTGCAGATAACATAGTTAACTCCCTGCCGAAACTTGATATCAGTCCTGTTTATCTACTGTGCCAGTCCTTTGTGGCGTGTAGCCCCACCTTTAACTTCAAACAAGTGTCGTCTGTGCAAGTTAGAGACGCTATTGCTGGACTGAGGTCCAGTGGGAGCACGGATATAGACAATTTAAGCACAGATGTTGTAAAATCAGTGAAGTCAGCAATCGTAGAACCCCTAACAAGGCTCATGAATTGTTGCATCAATCAAGCTGTGTTTCCCGAAAGAATGAAACTAGCAAAGATAATCCCAATACACAAAAAGGGAAGCAAATCTGATCCCAATAACTTTAGACCTATCGCTATGCTCCCAGTTTTTTCCAAAATACTGGAGAAAATACTTTACTTGCAACTGCGGGATTTCTTGATTGAACATGATCTGCTAAGCAACTGCCAATTTGGGTTCAGGCAGGGGAAATCGACAACAGACGCTATCCTTGCTCTAACGGATGACTGATTATTAATGGACGTGAAAAAGGAGAATGCACGGCAGCATCTTTTTTGGACCTGAGTAAGGCCTTCGACTGTGTATCCCATGAGATATTATTGCAAAAGTTGTACGTGCATAATCTTCATCCTAATAGCTGCCGGATGCTACTATCATACCTCTCAAATAGAAAGCAACAGGTATCACTGAACCATGAAATGTCATCGGAACTACCCATTAGGAACGGCGTGCCTCAAGGATCTATACTGGGTCCACTACTATTTCTAATCTACGTGAACGACCTCCCGTTGCATGTCAGGGCAGCTACGACAGCTATGTTTGCGGACGACACCACATTGTACAACTCTGCTGAGAATAAAAATCTATCAATTCTGCGAAACAATGAGGCACAGTCGGAGGCCCTCCAGTGGTTTACAGCAAACAAGCTATCATTGAATTCAGACAAAACGGTGCAAATCTGCTTTGGCAAAAGGGGAGAGGAAGTGTACCACACAAAATTTCTTGGTATTACCGTTGACTCTACTCTAAGTTGGCACCAGCAAGGCGAAATATTGGCAAGGAGGCTGTGCTCAAATATTTATGTTCTACGTAACCTTGCGAACCAGGTGAATCACGATGTCCTAAGAACAGCATATTTTGCTCTATTTGAGAGTCATGCTAACTATGGTTTAGTTATATGGGGGCACTCTGTGATAAGGCATAGAGTTTTCAAACTCCAACGAAAAGCAATACGCATAATAAGTAGACTGGGTTACAGAGCCGATTGCAAAGCTCAGTTTGTTAAACTTAAAGTCCTCACACTACCTTCACAATATATTCTCAAGTGCATATTGCACATCAGATGCAACCTTGCGTTGTATAGAAGCCACGTTATGGTACATAACCACAGTACGAGAAATAAACATAATATATGTCTCAATTCATTAAAACTAACATGTTCCAGAAACGCAGTCAGTTATTATGGAATCAAATTTTTCAACTCGCTCCCGACATCAGTCCGGAATCTTCCAAAACAACTTTTGAAGTCAAAACTAAAATCATTCTTAATCCAAAAAGCATACTACGATTGGGACATTTTCTTAAACGACGATATAACTATCTAATTATTATGTAGTCTGAATGTGTATTTGCCTTTGTTGTTATTATACTTACTCTTACTTACTTACTTTTAATGACCTGTGTAAACATGAATAATGTACATAGCACCAATAAATTATTATTATTATTATTATTATTATTATTATTACCAGCCGTGTCGTCCCATTTACAATATATGTATATTTTAATATGTTGTTTTGTCTCTTATACCCTGTGAGTTCATTTGTCATGTCCTTTACAATTCGACAACCTGACTTCGATTTTAGATTATTTATTAATATTTATTAGTCTTGTTCAATGTTTTTAATCATTTTAATGTGTAGTTTGTTCAAGCCAGGGTTTTCCCTGGCATTTTATATTCAAATTTTATTCTGGGAGGTGGAGGAGCGCTACGGCGAGGAGCCGCGCAATACTTAATTATACAAGAGGGGTACCAAAGGAAACGGAAGCAGACCAAGGGGGCTTCACCCCCTAGAGGATGGAGAATGCATCCTCGGCTTAAACTCCAGCAGCTATGGGTGGTACTTTGTACACACCAAAAGGCCCGTACCTCCGAGGTTGCCCCTCTTCCACAACTGCCGTGCGTTACCCGGCAGAAATTTTCGTACTCTAACTACTCGATAATGACCTAGCCAAATGCCTCGTCATCTAATTAGTGACGCGCATGAATGGATTAACGAGATTCCCACTGTCCCTACCCACTATCTAGCGAAACCACTGCCACGGGAACGGGCTTGGAAAAATTAGCGGGGAAAGAAGCGGGGAAAAAGTATATTTGTATCGATTTGTTAGTTACCTTGTTTTATTGTCTATCAATAATATACTCGATAGAAGGTACATCGTCGAATTGAAGGAAAATACTTCTTCACTGGAAACATGGTGATGGCTGTAAGTCGGTGCTATGACTTGATGCTGCTACCGTGGGCGCACTTGGCGCACCACAAGTTAACGTCATTGGTATTTAAATTTTCATTTAGATTCACCCTAAGGGATTAAATAATAAACCTTAAACACTTATTTTCAGAGCTCGGATTTATATACATGAAAAACTTTCTATCATATGTATCGATATTCGTAGGTTTTGATTTTTTTATGAAATAATGCAAATATATGTAGATATAATTAATAATAAACAAATTTCTAAAACCTAACAAAATAAATATTTTTATAGGTAATTACAAACATTTCATTGACTGTCGTCTAATTTATTATTAATTACTACTAATTTATTAATTTATTATTATTAACAAGTTGTACACCAAGACGCCTAAATTTATGTTAACATAATCTGGACAGTGATAAGACATTCTGACTTTTTCATAAAATTGTTTAAATCAGGCTTTCACCTCGAGTATTATTCTGGAGTATCTGTATCTTAATTCACCCTAATTACCTACTGTGAACAATTAACATGTTTATTATTAGAAACAACACAAAAAACAACTGAATATAAAAAAAATCTAATATTTTGTAACAGCTCCATTTTTGTCTATTACATTATTCAATCTTCCCGGCATTGATGCTACTTAAACTTCTGTATAGTTTGGAGTTAATTCGTTCCATTCCATTCCATTCTCTTCTTGAATTCTCTCTCATAACTGTCCAACATTTTCCTGTTTAACAGGAATTATTGCCTCTATTCATTTTGTTTACCATCGAGCCCCCCACATTTTCGATGTGGTTAAAATTGGGACTGTGTGAAGGCCAAGACAGAACTCGTATATCTTGACACTGCATCCAATTGAGATCATTCTAGCTATATGAATAACACAATTGTCTTTCCGATATATAAAATCATTTTTGGGAAACACCGCAGTCACTGATGGTAGAATGATATTCCCCAATATACCACGGGAGACCTCTGCATTATTTCTACCTATTAGCTGCATTAAAACTCCAGCTATTTTTTGAGTACAATGTTCATCAACACAAGAGTTTGGGTGTATATAATCTGTAACATGAACTTTATAGCATAATTCAAAACTCATCGTGTATTTGAAATTAACAACATGCCAGAAATCTAATTGTTCCAGATAATATTCCAATGGAAATCCTACTCTTTGTTCTTTTTTTTGTTGAGTCAAAAGCAGTTACTTAGCTGCAGGATTATTTTGCAAATAGAATCATTCCTTGACGTGACGCCTTGCTGTTCGAAGAGATCCAGAAAAAAATGTTTCCGATTTTGCAACAATAGCAAAATAGAACGGGTTTTCTCGTTAAACTTGAATCAAATTAACGTCCTCGATATAAATAAAAATACAAGTCTTTATTTTACAAAACGTAACAAGTGATAAAATACTTCACAAACAACTACTTCACACCATCAGATAAAAAATCATAGATAAAATATAGTACGCACTCGATACGTAACATATAATAATAATAACATAAAACAACATGTAATAACTGCCAAGAGCAATAACTCAACCATTACAATTGCGCTTTTCCTCCAACATCTTCAAGTCCTGACTGCTTCTCATGGGATAGGCTTAGGCATCTATGCCGCAACCTATGGTGTGTTTGATCTGGCTGAGGTGTCCCCTGTTTTGTTAAATAAACGTTGTGGCGATCAATTTCTCGAAACGATTGTTGAGTCTAAGTTACCGGTGCTAGCCTTAATTTCAGGGGTTTTTACTCGGTAGGGCGGGCGTGATTCAGTCCACGGCATGTTTGGTAGCAGAGTCGTCACCGAGTTCGGTAAACAATATGTATTTACAATCAAAACACAAGCAGCTACAGTGGTGATTCAACACTATGGGAAAGTTCGAATGGCAAGAGTCTTGGAATGAAATGTTCAAAGTGGGCGCAGGACGTTCACAACACGTTATCACTAGCGCAACACTACTTCGCAATCCCCCGGACTATTGCTGGACTAAGAAAAGTGCATGAGCAGGGCCCTTGGTGGTGAGCTGGATACTGGACTATGAAAAGTGCATGAGTATCAGACAATCTGTCGGTTTCTGGGGTGTTCTTCGCCTCCCTTCTTCTCGGGGGTGTTTGTGGTGACGTAGTTGTCATCTTCAAGCAGTGAGGGTGATCTTGGTGACAAGTGGAGGTCGCGTCTTTGCGGTGGTGACTCAGCGCAGGTGTTTCTAAAAATTTGAATATCCGCGCGGCAATGGATCGCGCTACAACGTCCAGTTTCAATGCGTTGTGGTGCTTTCGCTACAAATTAAAGAAATCCGCGTTATAATGAGGTGGTCGATGTTTCAGCTCACCCAGAAAATTTTTCAATCGTTCTGCTCAACCTTTCTTCCAGCATTACGATCTCGGCGATTTGACGTTGGGCAAAACCACGATCAATCTCGTTCCAATGATCGGGCATAATTAATAAAGAATGTTTATAAATACTTCTGACATAAAATAAAATACTTTCAAATTTTGACAGATAAATAGACATCATAAGACGTCAAGCTTCAAACATAAACATCCGCCATCTATTTCTGGGCGTTACCCGAACAAATCGCGAGAAGTACCACTCTTGCCGCCACTGTACCTGTGTAGTCACTGTACCGGCGTATTGGGCACGGTGACGCGGGGGTCGGTGAAACTGCAGGAGTTGGCGGTTGAGCAGGTGTTTGCTGTACCTGCAGGGGCGTGTATTGCACCTGCTGCGCTGTGTCTTTGGCTTGCGTCTGCACCTGGTTTGGCCGTGGCGTTACCGGTCCTAATGACAACCTCTTGTGGCGCCCGTTCCAGTGGCGCTATCATCGCTTCGCCATTTTGGCTTGTTGTGGCGGTTACTGGTCTTCTGGGGGCCGCTTCCTTCGCTGCCGCGAGGTCAATAGCGCTGTGGAACACTTTTTGGTGCGATTTGACCTTTTTGATCGTGCCTTCACCAGCTCCACAGATGCCACATGTGAAAAATAGCTCGGCCTCATGAAATCTTCGCAGGTGTTTGTTAAGATCTGCGTGCGACTTATACGTTCTAGGTGGGCGAACGTCTGGGTGGAGGTGCCGGACGTGACAGTTGGCCTCAGTATCGCTCCGTGCATTTTTAGTGTTTTTTCGACTAACGTGTTTCCGATCGGAGAAATATTGTGTGCAGTGAGTAGGTGGCACGGAGGTGCACCTACGGTAGTGTTGGTGGCTCGCTGGAAAGGAGGATCGCCGAGATATATTTCGATAACCTCTGACCACGTGGCGGTCATTCCGGGAGATCGACCACGCAGAGGGTCGGGACTTGGACAGGGGGGTAAGTGCAAGCGCTGTGCATCTGCCTAGCTAGTCGTGGTTGCGCTGAGGCTTCTAGGTGGGTAGCTCTGCACTACCCCAGGAAGGTGGTGGAGGTGCCGGGTCGGGATTTTTGGTGACACCGGCGAGGTCTGGTTTTTCACCGGGCATCGTCGCCAAGGTCCCGTGGATCCCTCTGGGCACCCAGGGAGCGAGCAGATCTTAATTTTAAGGGTGATAGGACACGGTAGAATTAAGATTAGTTGTTTAAGGGTGATAGGACACGTTAGGACTAAGATTAGTTGTAAGTGCTGCACATAGATATGGAGAAAAACCCTAGTGATAGGAAGGGTAGTGGAGAGGAAGGACAAAAGGCACCGGAGGTGTTCAGCAAAAGCTCGCGTACGGCGAGATCCCCAACAGTGGTGAGAAAACCAGCGATCCTGGTCGACCTGACGCTGGGGAACGAGCCGGGTGCATTCAAGACGCCCCTTCGGGGCACACGCCCCAATCGGGCCCGGAGTGGGATTACGGGAGAGCGCCAGGGACGGGAGATAAGAGGAGGCCAGGCCCTATAAGAGAGGGGGCGGCGAGGACTAGAGCCAGCTCTGAGGGAGACGTAGCAGGGGCTTTCCGGGGTGTTTCTCCTGCCAGCAGCGACGAGGACTTAAACAGGACGATTGTGGAGGCTGGTCCAGCCAGGGAATGCACGCCGAAGCGGAAAGCGGAGGCATCCCCCCCGGGGGTGGGGGAAAGGTTGGCCCCCACCGCCAGAGCCGACAGGCTGAAACCAGCTGAAAGCGGGGGTGACAGGTGTCAGGGCGGAGGAGACCCTGCTGAGCCCAGCGGAGATCCTCCTTGAGCTGAGGACGGTGATTAAAGACGTGGCTGCCCTAGCCCACAGCCTCAAGGAGGAGGGGAAGGGAAGCAGGACCCACAAAATAAATTTCCAGCTTGGTCTGCTGGACAGGAAGACTAAGGCGCTTATAGCGCGCACCCAGAAGGATGCATCCACGCAGGTCGGGGAGAAAGACCTCACTGGAGGGGCAGAGGATGCAAGGATTAAGGAGGTGCTTAGCCTATGCGAGGCGGCACGCAGCTGGAAGGGGGTGCGCGAGGCAGTGGAGCGCCGGTGGCCGAGCGGAGCTTACACCGTCGTGCGAGAGCGAGAGGGGGACGTGATGGGGGCCCCTCGCGGATGCGCGCTGGCCCACTGCGCCCCAGTGGACCTGGAGGTGGCAAGGGGTATCCCCCTGAGGATCCGCGACAGGTACAGGGGCCTCGGGCAGATACGTGGCCAGGAGGCCTAGCTGGGGGGCGTGGCTGTGGTGTCAGCGATGGCGGGCGGGGAGGACGACGGAGCCGAGGAAGGGCCTGCCCTACCCAGGAAGGTTTACCAGGAGGCAGGAGGTCAGGAGGCTGGCTGACGCGGCAAACTCGGGGCCGCTGAGGAGGAAACACTATGTGTTGGTCACCCTCGACGTAAGTAACGCGTTTAACACGTTGCCATGGGGGGTGATCACGGGGGCGCTGGAGGACCGCCACGTCCCGGCGTACCTGCTCGCAGTGGTCCGCGACTACCTCAGCGGGAGGAGGCTGGAGTTTGGACAGGCGCCACGCGCAGCGATTGAGGTCACGGTGGGGGTGCCGCAGGGGTCTGTCCTGGGGCCGTTCCTCTGGAACCTGGCGTACTACGGCATCCTGTGTTTGCCGATGCCCGAGGGGGTCGAGGTCGTCGGCTTCGCGGACGACGTGGCTCTCGTGGCCGCGTTCGAGGAGGAGGACCTCGTCATACACGTAGAGGCGGCAGCGGCCATGCTGGTGGAGTGGCTGGAGGCCTCCGGCCTGAGGCTCGCGGCCGAAAAGACCGCAGCGGCGATCCTGTCCACGAGGAGGAGGGGCAGAAGCGCGGACCTCGCCCTGAACATCGGCGGGGTTTCAGTGAAGGTCGGCAAGGTCGTAAAGTACCTGGGCGTGCTGATGGAGGCGAGCAGGTTCTGCAGCAGACTGGTGGGGGCGGCTGTCGAAGGCGCGAGGGCTGCGGGGGCGGCTGTGGCCCGGTTGATGCCCAACCTGGGATGCCCGCGGGGGTCCAGCCGGCGACTTCTGGCCTCGGTGGCGGCGTCCAAACTGCTGTACGCCGCCCCGGTCTGGCAGGGGGGGCTGGCGGCGGCGAGGAACCGCGAGCGGCTGCGTTCAGCCCTCAGACCCGCAGTGCTAGGTATCTGCCGCGGATACAGGACGGTCTCCTCTGAGGCAGCGGAGGTCCTGGCGGCCGTGGTGCCGGCCGACCTGCAGGCGGAGGAAAGAGGCAGGCTATATGTGCGGCGAGTAGCAAGCGAGCGGGGGACCATCCTTAGGTCGGAGGAGAGGGAGGAGACACTGAGGAAGTGGCAGGAGAGGTAGCAGGATGGAACCAAGGGGGCATGGACCAGGGAGGTGATCCCGGAAGTCGGGCCTTGGGTGGCGAGGGGGCACGGGGACTGCGGGCACTGGCTCACCCAGCTGCTAACAGGCCACGGGTGCTTTAGGGCGTACCTGTTCCGCATCGGGAAGGCAGTCGGCGAGGACTGCCTATCCTGCCCGGCGAGCAGGGATGATGCCAAGCATACCTTAACTGAGTGCCCCCGCTGGCAAGCGGAAAGGTCGCGCCTGGAGGAGGCGCCCGGAGCGCCAGTTGACCCGGCAACAGCGGTGCCGCTGATGCTCGAGAGTGAGGAGAATTGGCGGGCCGTGGAGGAATTCGCCGAGGGAGTACTGAGGGCCAAGGACGCTCTGGACCGAGAGGTGGCAGCGTTAGCCGCGACAACCTAGGTGCCGCTCTAGACAGGGCGCACCTCAGGCAGCCCCCCCCGAAGCAATGCCGGAAGGAGATACCGGGTGGGGGACAACGCATCTGTCAGAGGGGGTTTTAGTGGGTCGGCAGGTCACCAGCCAACCCCACACTACCGCGCCGCGCTACGGCGGCGCGGTGTCTATTTGTTGATTTCCCCCTCTCGAAAAAAAAAAAAGGTGGGCGAACGTCACACAGCGTAAACGTAAACTCTCCCGGCAATGGAAATGCCATGTTGTATGGTGTCTTGCGGCCGGTCTCCAGGGTCTCCATCTGCCATGTTCCATTATTTACTAATGTATCTACGTAATAAATAACGTATACCCCACAAATGAAGCTATCTTGCTGATGGGGGTAAATGTGTGGATTTGTTGGGCAGTCTTTAATAATACTACTTATACCAACTCTGTACAAAATTAGAGTAAACAATTAAAAAAAGGAATTTCACTTACTTCTGGATTTTATCGGATTGAAATACAATACAGTCTGTTATTTTATATTTACGTATATTTACAAAATCAGTAATTGTTTGTGATGGTGTACTTCCATCACTATAGGATTTAGGGATAACATTTCTAAACATTATGTTACTTACTTCGACCTGGCTAAATTACTTGCACTTAATTTGGACTATCCTTTTTAAGGCATAGTGTAACGGGTAGTTTTCTAGAAAACGCCGTGACAATAAAGCGTCAGATACCCCCTCCCCTTTGCCTAACTCCGCGCGTCGGTCGTCGCGGATTTTAGGTCAGTAGCGGGTTGAGTGGCTCTTATAGTGCTCGTTGGTAACGAGGCAATTGAGATTCAGGACCAAAAGAGCCCACCCATCGACCCTAACCTCCAACGGATCTGTGTGAGCGACCGGAGAGCGGCCCAGTGCCAGAATAAAGCGTTCAGCTCCACCTTATTTACGCCCACATCACATCTCGTGGGTGAGTCATTCCCTAACTCCCTTCTCTTTCGGGTGGTACTAATGCCCCACCTTTATAGGTAACCCGGGTAGCCCTCAGGCAACCCGATAACACCTATAGGCGCCAGGCCACGGCGTATCAGACAATCGGGCAACTCCTAGGCGGACGACCACGAGGCGTCCGTGATGCAGATCCGTCCCCACCCCCCGCATTCGAGCGACGGATGGGCAGGAAGCGGCCACCTTGGAGGACCTAAAAAAAGCCAGGAATTTTGTACCCTCTCTCGCTCCAACATCATATCTCACCGGCGTCGGCGCGGACCGACCGCACCCGAGAGCGCGCAATCAAACTATTTGTTTCTTGGACTTCTGTGTGTGTCCCCTTGCGTCTTGTGTCCCCCCACCACCCATTTCTTTAAGTATTATTATTCCGTTGTAAGGGTTCGCTACCGTACTGCGGCAACGAATACAAGTAGCGGAAGCGAGGGACCTAGTGCACTATGTCGTTTGCGAATCGTTGACCGCCTTGTGGCACGTGGGCGGCTCAGACGTAGCGTCCCCCCATCCTTTTGTGTAAGCGTTATACGTTCCCCCTTTTCTTCTTCTTTATGTTTATAATTTTTTGTGATTACTGTTGGGGTAAATAAACTACCGATTTGCAAAACAAAGCTTTCTGGGTTTCGTGCTTTCCCCGGAATCCTTCCCCTTCATCTCGTTACGTAAATCCAGTGGAGCCACCCTCAAACTTTCCGGATTCAGTGGACTGTCACGCCAGTCTCCACTGCAGCGAGCCAGGGCCGAGGTGGACGTAGGTTTTATCCAAAGGGGTTCGATTCTCCATAACCAGCCAGCAAAATGGTAGGTGCGATACAAGAGCGCAGGGTGATTTAGAGAGAGAACCAGAAAAACAATTTAGAGGGTGACAATAGTCGACCAAAAAATTATCCAACCACATATTTGCCTTATCTTGTTTAGTTATCTGAGTTTCGTAACTTTCATAATATAGTTTCTCCGGTTGACATTTCGAAACTACGTAGTTTTGTTTTAATTTACGAACATGTGGTTCTTCATGTCTTGTTAATTGCAGCTTATTAACCGGCGTGTGTAGTTTTCTTTATTTTGAACATTGTTTACTTTTTTACAAAATTAGGCCTTTAAAATGAGTGTGAACAACTTTTCTCGTGTTCTTCTTTTCTCTGCATTTTTTATTATACTTAATAGGGCGAGCTTTATCTGCGCAACGTTTTCTTTTAATGTTGTATCTTACTTCTCTGTATTTATTTACAGCATAACTTCTTATCTGCCGGATAAAACGAGAACATTTGTTATGAAGTTGTTCTTTCAAAATATTATTTTTCACAATTCCAAATCACAACTCCACCAAAGAATTGTTCTGTGGAGCCCCAATTAAACTCGTCCACATAGGCAAAATTGGTACATAATGTTTTAAGAAATACAGAGCAAAATCTTTGCAAAAAGAACTTGCTTTTTGTTTGGCGTTGATAAATTGTTTCAGAATCTCAGTTTCTCGTTGAATATTCCTTAAAACAATGTAAACTTTGTTATTTTCATAAAATGTGTTGCCCGTATGATATAAATTATTAGTTTGCGTCATTTGTTCATCTTCTTTTGCTTCTTCATTATTGAAGCCACCAATAAACAATAAATATGATTTATTGTATGAATGTGTTTCATATTCTGATAATATTAAATTAAAACAATGTTTCAAACATTCTTTCAATTCGGCAAAAGGGTCGATAATGAACATGACGCCATTATTTCTTTTAAAACTATCCTTTCACGTTTATTTTCGAACTAATTATTTACATCTCTTGTCATCAAATCGTTACAAATCGGCGTTTCTTCACTCAGAACATCAAACATGATTAGAACATCACAGAAACAGTAACGGAGAGTATCAACGAACAAGAGCTTCTAGAAATAATAAGGGAACTGAAAATAGGAAAAGCACCAGGACAAGATGAGGTTACAGCAGAAATGATTAACACATGGGGCCCATAGGAAAAGATAAACTACTGAAGCTACTGAACCAAATATGGAGGACAAATATGATACCAAAAGACCGGCAAACAGCGTTAATAGTAACGATATACAAGAAAGGTGACAAGACGAAATGCGCAAACTATAGAGGCATAACACTAATAAGTATAGGGATGAAAATATTAGAAAAGACAATTAACAAGAGAATAATAGCAAGAATAGAACAGACCTTAGAAGAACCGCAATGTGGTTTCAGGAAAGGGAGATCCACGCAAGACAACATCTTCACAATAAAACAAATCACAGAAAAAAGAATCGTAAATAATAAAAATACATATCTGGGATTCATAGACCTCGAGAAAGCGTTTGACATGACACCAAGAAAGAAACTATGGTTAATACTAAAAGAGGAATAGAAAACAGGATAGTGAAAACAATACAGAATATTGTTGATATTGTGAATATTGTATATATATATATATATATATATATATATATAACAACAACAGTAATGCAATAATATACAAGGGGCAAATTTCAAGAACTTTTAAAACAAATAATGGACTAAGACAAGAAGGAGCTCTCAGCCCAACACAATTCAACCTATATATGGATGAAATATTGAAAAGCATGAAAACGGAAATAATAAAAGCAAACGTAGGATACAAAAACATGCAAATGGTTAAAATATCAGAAGGAGCATACGCCGATGATGTGGTAGTGATAGCAGAAAGTGAGAGGCACTTGCAACATAACATGAACGTATGGAATAAACACCCAGAGAAATATAACATGAAGATGAACTACAGCAAAACATAAGTCCTGATAATAGGAAAACGGAAAGAACACATAAATATACAGATAGTACAGGACCAGATTGAACAAGCAATTCAAATACCTTGGAGTAGAACTTTAAGAAGACGGGAAAATGGAAGGAGAATTAAGCAACAGAATAAACAACACAATAAAAACGCACTATGCCCTGAATAATATACTTACTAACAAGAAAGAGATAAGCAGAAAGACAAAAATGAATATATACAAAACTATATACAGAACGATTTTTACATATGGGAGCGAGACGTGGAAGCTAACAAAGAGAGATAAAAGTATATTACCGGCAATAGAAATGAAATATCTGAGAAGAGTAAGCAAGTAACGAAAAAAGACAGGATACGAAATAAAGACATCAGAGAGGAATTGGATATAGAATCAATAGAAAAGTTTATAGAAAAGAAGCAGCTCAACTGGTGGGGACATCTAATTAGGATGAAAAATACGAATCAAACAAAACAAATCTGGGAAGCAAAAACAGGAAAGAAACGAGCAAGAGGCGAACCAAGACAAGAATGGGACAACAAAATGGAAGAAATAATAAACAGCAGAGGGAAGACAGTGAAACAAGCAAGAGAAATGGCAAAGAACAGAAGAGAGTGGAAATAATTTGCAAATACATAACAAAACTGTAATGTAACTGTAATAACATGTATAGCCCACACCGAAAGGTAAAGGGCGTCTTGATAATAATAACAATAATCATCAACAATTATGAATGTGTGCGGGAATTCTTCTCGAGGTTTTTCTAGTTCAGGGTGTTGTATTTCTTCTTGGACTCCAATTTGTTCTTTTATCTCGTAGCATGGTTTTAATCTATTTATATGAACTAAACGACTTTTTCTACCGTTTAATTCTTTAACTTCATAATTTACTGGACCATTTATTTGCTAAGTTCATTGTTAAGTTCGCACTTTTTGGTGTTTCATTTCTTAAATACACTTGATGATTTGAAAAACATGATTAAATAAATTAAAACGCGTCAAATTCTATACTCCAAGAATCATTTAATATTAATAAATATTCGGTTGTCCTAACTACATGTTAACTCTTAAACTATCATTGCAGTTGCTACTTTATTATATTTATAAAATATAAAACTTTTTCTTTAAATTACAACACTTTTAGGCAAGGCGCACACCAGAGATAGAAATGTAGTAGGTAGTAGTCACATTTTTGGAGACACATTTAACGCTCACGTATATTTGCATTAGAGTGCGCAAATCAGGGCAACAATTGTGGGGGATACATTTGTGGCGATTTGTGGCAAATATACGGGAGCGTTAAATGTGTCTCCAGAAATGTGGCGATAAAAATGTGACGACTACATTTGTATGTAAGGTGCGGCCTACATTAGTATATATATATATATATATATATATATATATATATATATATATATATATATATATATATATAATCGATCTTTATTGGGCTACCGACCCCATAAGGGGTCTTTCCGCCTTCTACATTAGTATTTTATTAAATATTGATTTTGAAAACAAATTTGAAATGATTGCCCAATTTTGTCATTTAAACCCATTTAATTGCTCATCATTGCTCGTTAAACCCCATTCAATAAAATATGCAAAATAGTTTTAAATTAGGAAAACATTTGACAGTGAATCTAGTCAAGTCATTACAATATTTCAATTTTATTTTTCTCAGAAAAGGGTGCCTACTTCATTAAATTATAAGAAAATAAATGGGCTTCAAAATGAAATTTAAGTATTGCAAATATTCGACCAGATTTAGCTTTAAATATTCCCCTAACTTTGAAACACTATTGTTCTTGCCATAGATTTATTGTGGTGTGTTTTTGCCATTATTGTCATTTACATCCCTTTCCCATTTGATAATGCCATGATAAGCTAAATCGTTTAGGTAATATCAAAATAAATATTTGAAATAAACTTTCAAGGAAAAAACAACAAAAAAAAACTTTGTTCCCACAAGGAATCGGCATCTACATTAATTTTAAAATAAAAATTGGCCGTTTTATTGAATGAAATTTATATTCGAAAGGAACACATAAGCATACATTTTCATTTCAGAGATTACAATTGTATGGAAAATATATAACAAAAAAAATAATTACATTTTAGAATTTACATTGTCCCATTATTTCTCCTTCGTTTACTTCTCCCCAATCCATTGTGCCTCTAGGGCGCCGGTCAATTATTTCTGAAATCCATATATTCTTTTCCAGTTTATTGCACCCAATATAACCACCCCCGACCTAAACAGAATTGTTGTAAAGCATTTTTTAATACCCAACATTACTTTACAGCCTCACGCGCCGCAGTGCCTTACTTCTTTGTAAAAAAATGTATTATGTCAATTATTCAGTATATCCAAGAAGAGTACATGCATTGACCCTTTTATTTTACATGTCAAGAATTGTTGTTATTTATTGCTTTAAGATGGGTCGACATTTATATTCTTTTAAACTCCTCGATGCTTTTCATCGGACCCCTGCCTGCAGCACAAATCAAATGTGTTAGTTCTTTGTATAACATTATTTTATTTCCAGAATTTCATTTCGCACAACTTTTTTTAGCCATCCACCACCTCTTTTTTAAATGACCAATTTTCACAATGATTGTAGTTTCATTAGTTACTTCTGAGAGCTGAACAACTTAACTTCGACTCGCGTCCACAAATTTTAATCGTATTTCAGTGAACTTCTAGTGCACTGTTTAGTGAAGAGATAATATAGTATAATAACATTGGTTTAGTGTTAAGATAGATTTACGGATAAGACAGATTTAGTGTTAAAAGTGTGCGAGTGAAAGACATATTCACGGCCAGAACAATTGTAAACATAGTGTAACCATAGTAAGTATCTATTTTATTTTATCAATATATTGTATAAATGTATTACAGCTCGATTATAATTATAGCCCGATATTTTTAATGTCAGTAACCAAATCAGTGACTTTTAACTTGTGTTACGAACTTTCAAGTGAGATAAATTTTTGCATTATAAAAAATCATTATAAATAAAGTTGTGATGTAACATCAAAGTCACAAATAACAATTGTTAATGCTAAAAATGTCGTGCGAATATATTGTTTAGTATCTTATAATAATAGTTAACTAGACAGTACCAATCGCACTTATCGCACGAAATATTCATTACAATAACTCACATTAAAAAAAAATCAGGCTATATATGTACCCCTGTCATTTATATGTCATTTCTATAATAATATCGTCATAAATATGAGCAATGTATCAACGCGTCTGTTGCAATGCAACATTATCAGTAAAATCATACTGATCAATTTTATTCTTAAAAATTTAAATCTAGGGTTAAAGGAGTTTCACTCTTTTTAATACTCCGTTAAAAGTAACTATTCTAATTTTCGGAAATCACGCAAGGTATCAGTTAGATATCAGTTTTAATTTTTTTTTATTACGGTTTAGTTTCAGGATACCGAAGGTTTAAATGTCATATTCTTTTGTTTTCTGTAAATTTTGCAGAAAATGGAATTTTAATGTTTTTTTAAATATATTTTAAAGGTTTCACTTGCCAGAACTAAATTTAAAATTTCCTTACGAGTTTGATAAAAACTTGATTTTTTTTAACTTTGATTGATGTGTCATTAGAATAAACGATACGCTGGTCATGATGATTTGATTTTCCACAAAAAAACTCAATATTTATTAAATATTAATTATTACTACTATTATTTTAGGTGGTCTCTTCATTCAGGCCACTGTAAAATTATACCTACAGGGTTGCTATTTAATTTCTTAAGATTTATCATTGAAAAATATTTCCCCAGATCATTGCATTAAAAACATGGAAATAATGCGTAGTCTAAGCGATATAATATTTGAGTAACATGTTTAAAAAATAAGGAAATAGTTAATATTTCGTATTATTTTTTTCTAACGACCCATCTTCAAAATTATTACCCAACTCGAAAAAAAAAGTTAAAATGTAGTTTTGATAAGTAAAATCTTTAAAATAAGAAGAAAAAAAAAAGAACATTAAAAATCCAATTACGATTAATTAATAGTAATTAAATAATGCAGAAATTCGAATTTTCAAATACTACTTATTTTTGAAGAGAAAATCCGTTTCTGATACAATTCGATAACTTCGTTACAAATAATTTTATGGAAAACATCTCGAAAGGGTACAGCGATTTCAATTAAATGACGTTATACTGCAAAATGTTTTCATCTTGTTACGTTATTTATTTTTAAAAACAAGGCGTCATCGTTTTTTTTTTAATGACAACTTCTATGTTTATTGCCGATTGCGGTTTTTATTGTATTTTCAACGATATAAAATTTTGAAAATGTAAATTTTAAAACATTTTTGAGAAACTACCTTCAAGTTCAAATATTAAAAATTCTTTAAATTTGCAGAATTAATCTACGAGTTTGAAACGAGCAAAACTCTGTTAAGCCTAGTACTCAATTTTAAGGAATAAGACTGATGGCGTTTATATTTTTCTATTAGATTATTATAACAGTCGATATTATTATTTACTATGTTAATTTTATGCTGTCACAATTTGGATAATACTCTGGTTTACCAGTTAGATGTTTAATTATTTTTATCTACAAACACTAAATAAAGTAGGCGTTTTTATCTTTTCTAATATACTATCTTTTCACGATTTGTGCATTTAACTCGATTTTAATTGGATGATTGAAATAATTGAAAATATGGTTTAATTTTTCTAAATCTCAAGTATCATTCTCAAGTAATAATGTATCACTTTTCGCTCTTAATACATACATCACTATTAACAATACTTTTAGTTTATTTTGCCATGGCGAACACACGATCAAAGAAGATTCTTGATATGCTAAAAGTACCCAAGCATACCACTGCTGAAGTTAAAGGTAAGTTCAAAATGAATGAATTAGTAAATGTTGTTGTATTTCTATTTTACGAGTTACAATCGCTGGAATTGCGTTTTGTATTGCAATAATCATCGTGCCTCTCGCTAGTACCGATTAGTATCTGAGTTTATGAAACATCAATTTATCAAAAATCAATATGTATTCTTACTGGTGTTAAAAATGTGCACAAACTATCTACTGCCAGATCTAAAAAAATACACACGTCAAGCAAATATCTATAAAGCAACATATTAACAATAACTTTTTTCTATTTTTGTTATAGCAGATATAAAAAAGTCTACAAAAACGACAGGAAATCAGGTGCCAAAAATTGAAGATATACCAAGTGTGCCCGTCATTTTTTCAAATAAACATTCCCAAGTAATTATTGATAATGGTTTCAAGTTTGAAACTGCATTAATTGAGCCAAATATAATAAATAATTCTAATTTGGGAAACTTATCATCCGAATCAATCACCCAATCTATTATTTTTGAAGAGAGTGAAAGTGACTATATACCGTCAACTGAGGAAAGTAATGCGTCAAATACTACTGGAGATAATAGTATTTCGATTACTAAAGAATCAGACATTGCCAAGATTAAACCGACAAAAATAAAAGTCAAGCATTCAAAAAAGAAAGTTAAGTTATCGGTTTATAGTAAAAATACTATACCATCAAATGCGTCTAAATCAGTTGACTAAACAAAACAAGATAAAAAGAAAATTGATGAACCTGAAATTGAAGTTCATACATCTCAAAATAATATGCCATCGACTTCTAAATCAGTTGACAAAATAAAACAATTTAAAAAGATAAATGCCACATCTGAAATTGCCATTCATACATCTAAAAAAGATGAAGATAGGAAGCGGATAAGAAATAAAGGACATTCGTGTTTCTTTTGCCATAAAATAGTGCTGAACTCGGCTAGGCATTTGGAAGTTGTTCACGGACACGAAACGGATGTAGCTAGAATTTTAAGTTTACCCAAAAATTGTAAAGAAAGACGTAATGCATTTGGTAACCTCATACGAGTTGGTGATTTTTATCACAATAGTAGTGTTATGGATACAAAACAAGGTGAATTGATCTTGGTGAGGCGGCCAACCCCAGAAGAATCTTTATTTGTGGTTTCCTCTGATTATGGACCATGCATTCATTGTTTGGGTTTCATGTTAAAGAAACATCTGTCACCGGCATGGCCTACCCTAATTACCTTTCACTGGTTTTCCTGCAGATTTCAGGGAAAACCCATCGTCGGCACTCGTCGTAATCCCGGTTGTTACGTTGGGAATACCCGGCCCCCTAATGCGCTTTGTCGGCGAAGTACCGCTGGCAATGGCACCCCCAATTTAGCACGATCAGGGAAAACCGTATTTCATGCCTGTGACTTCATAAGACCCATCGTTTCATTCACCCGCCGCATTTAATCACATAGTTACCCATTACTTAATTAACATAATCCGAATCTCATTTAAACTCGCGTCTATTCATTTATTTATCCAAAATAAGTTTAATTCCTATTGACAGGCGTCCTCATCCAAAATATTAATCCGCCTCCCCCTCTTTCATCGTACACCAACACACACAACACACAAAACACGCACGCGCGTCTTTTAAGCCAGAGGCGCGCGAGGGAGAAATCATCCCTCCAAACAGGGGTCCACTCCCGATCGCGGGACACGTCGGTTCTTAATCACAGTAGAAGTCAGTTCATCAGTTCACTCACCGCTCCAGCGACAACCGCGAAGAGTTCGTCACCACGTCTTCCGAGACACCCACACACACACCCACACCTCAACACATGCGCGATCCGTTCCGCACCTCACTCCTGATCTTATTTTACTTCATTTCCTCTTCTGTTTGTTATTGTCATTTACTCATTTATTAATTTAGCTTTCTTATTGTTATCGATTTTAATTAAACTAAGAACGTGCAACCCCGACTTAATATTCCCCCCACCCCCTCGCAATCCAAAGTGCTACATAGTGTTGCCGACGTCGTGCCGCTCCCGGAGGCCCCATTGTCGTCTCCTCCTGCAGAAGGTCCCAGCCGCTAGCAGATAAGTAAACCGTGCGCTCTCCGGAAAAACTGAGCTAGTTATGTTCCGGGCCAATCTCGGGGGTAATTAACCCCTCGCGTCACAAAGCGCGAGGTCGCGCCCTCCTTCGAAGACCCCCCCCCCCCCCCCGATGATACATCTATGGCTCCACATTAGGGATAATTGTACGATTAAAAAAAAAGAAGATACTATTATTACACACATACAAGTAATCGCCGAGAGCAACGCGTTATTAAATGCAACGATTGCAAACAGTGTTTCGCATGATTTTATGACACATATAATATCAAAAATGCGCGATGATGACGTAGGCAACTTTTGCAGGAATGATAGTTTAATTTTGCAATTTGAAAAATATGGTGCCACTCAATGTGAACTAATAAGACAATCAAGTCGTTTTACTCTAAAATTACAAGAATTGGATAAAATTGGCAAAAAGTCTTTGTCGGATTGGATTACCTTGTGCCACAAAATTTTGATCAAGTAATAGAAGCTACAAAATTTTTATGCGTATCACATAAAAACAATTTTAGTCGACCTGAATGTGAAATTCCATCATTAGCACTAAAAATTGGGTATGCTATCAAAAAATGTGTGCAAATTAAAAGGAGAATTAGTTTGAAAGCAGGAAATTTGTCTGGCAGTGAAAATGCATTATGTTTTTTAAACTTGATGGATTTCGAATGGAGCATTAGAATTTCTTCTATTGCTTTAGCCACTCTATACAACAGAAAACTAAATGCAACCATTCTTCTGCCAGTAACAAGCGAGTTAATAAAGTTAAGTGAATATTTAGATTTGGAAATTTAAAAAAATGTCGAAGATCTCATTAAATGTCCAATAGGAAAAATATGGAATAATTTAGCAACACTTACTTTAAGTAAGGTGATTCATTTTAATAAAAGAAGATCAGGGGAGGCGTCAAGGATGACCATTAAAAATTATTCTTCCCGACCGATATGGTCCAAAAACTGCACAGAGAAGCTGAAGCTCTTACAGATTTGGAAATAAAGTTAGCAAACGAGCTAACAAACTTATACAAATGATAGATTCATATCCTTCAGAACTATGTAAACACTATTTTCAATTTATTTATTTTTAATTTTCAGTTTTATATGCCCATCTTATTTTATACAAATAAAACGTGTATTTGATGACAATTTAAAATTTTATTTTAATCATGGAAAAAAATATTGTTATTTGTAATTGTTTCATTTATTATATATTTTTTTTTTTTCAGGAATTTTAATTTCAGGAATTTTAATATGCCACCTAAGAAGATATTTGGATTTGGTTCTCACGGGAGGAAGGGTGCTCTGTCTAGGCGTAAAGGTGTTGATAAAAGCAACACAAAAAAGGTCGGTAAAGTTAATATTCTTGCAATCGACATAATTAGAAAAGCGGATGCGCCACAGTCTGGCAACGGACGAACGACTCCCCACGACTTACGGAGTCCACCCGTCAGCCCGCTTCGACTTTCCCACGGTGGCCGCGCCCGAACCGCCACCACTTATTATTTGCGGCAACATAGGGCAAGACGATGCGCGGTTTTCTTCCCTGTCTAAAAATAGACAGTGTACCGCTTGCGCGGCAGTGGCAATCTCCCTAAATCTTGTATTACCAATTCAAGATTGGAGCGCCAATGTCGTAGACGCCGTGGTCATTCTGGGTGACCAGTTGTTTGTGGGGTGCGCCAAGGCCGTTGGGGACGTTAGCGTGCCCTACCGGTATTTGCACGTGGAAGAGCTGAGGTCGTTCGGGGTGAATCTCAAATTTTTTTGTGTCGATATTCCTAGAGCGACAGATATTTTTGACGTTGGGGGTGGATCATTGGTGGGCGTTCCCGATCCAGACCGCAGCCTACTATCGGTGCTGCAGCGCTTTTTTCTTCGCTACAAGAGCGGCATCTTTACTCATGGCGGGGTTGCGACAGCCATCTTCACCACTTCGGACGGGGGGTTCGCTCATTTTGATTCACATTCCAGGGACGAGCGAGGTCTGCCAGTGGAGTCGTGGAGGGCGTGGGCGTGCACGATTAGGTTTCCGTCAATCGCAGCGTTGCACGCTCACATGATGGCGGTATGCGCTAACCGCGGAATCGACGGTTTCGCACTTGCGCCCATTAAGGTTAGGGAATGCGTCCGCAACGAGGTCATTTTTAAATTTCGATTCGTGTATCGAGCGGCGGATGCGACGCTCACTCATTTCGGACAGGAGGACTTTCCTCCACGCAGGTTACGCTCGCAATCCAGATCATCTACGGAGACGTCACCGCCACGCTCGCGCCGCTCCTCCGACGCGTCGACTCCGAGCTCGCGCGATGTTTCGCCGAGGCGAACGCGCCGGAGGAGTTCGGGTGCTTCGACGCCCGTACCAGTTGGCCCTGCGAAGACGAGACGTCCGCGCTCGAAGCGTGGTTCGATAGCGTCCATCACCTCCGAGGAGGAACGAGCCGGCACTCCCATCTTTCGCCGGCCAGACAGTCCGGAACGTCCGGCCGCTATAGCCATCGAGGAGGAGGTACCCAGGATCGCCCGCCGAGCGTTCGGCCGAGGAAGCACCGCGGTACTGCACTCCGTCGGCCTCAGAAATTTGCCGTGTAGGTTCTGCGAGGCGTTTTTGTATGCCGGAGAGGCCAAGGGCATGTGTCCGGCGTGCCTGGATGGCAAGATCCAACTGCCAGACGCTTACACGGACTATCCAGCGTTCTTCCGCGAGCTGACCGCGATTTAGGAAGTCACCGCGTGGTTACAACGGTTTCAGCGCCTTTGCTAGCGCGCCGCTCGCCTTTGCTACTGCGCCCGGCCGTGGAGCGCCCGTCTTAGTGGCGTCCGGCCGTGTTCACCACGTGCTTCAACATGTAGACCCGCGGAAGGTCTCGCACGGCACGACCTATTACCATGATCCGGAGTATGTGGCCAAACAGCGAGCCGGCCAGCCCATAAATCTGGACCTGCCACTCCTTGACAAGGTGCAGAAGGTGCTGCGATCAGTCAACCCGTACGCACGTCTTTACGCCCACATGCGCACCCTGGTCACACAAGCGGAATCAGAGGGGCACGACGTGACGGACGTCTGTATCCGGTTTCATGCGAGGCCCGGCCACGAGCGGGTCTACAATGCTCCAGCCTGCGCGACCGAAGTGGGTGTGTGCTATCGAGATGTTGACGGTCATGGTCCCGAACCAGGCTCGATATTCGTCAGGCGCCTTTTGGACGACGAATTCAGCTACACCGTGGAAATTCCCCTCCTCTCTCATCACTCCGACCCGCTGCCTTTTGTTTTCATCTATCCGCGCGGCCAGGGCGGTTGGAACTGCGATATCCCTTATTCGAATCGCGCGAGGGGAGTGCGCCTGCGCGTCAGCCGCCTCGAGTACTAACCTGTACTATATGTTTCCACGTGTCGCCAAGTTCGAGCCCTTTTTCCTGCTCGGCAAACTGACACAAGAGGTCATTCTCCACCGGTTCCTTTTAACGATGAGAGACCGCCTCGAATACCTCAGGCGCAAGCCCCCGATCAGGGCGTCTTCACTGGCCGGCCTCACCGACTATGTCGTCAACCGCGCACAGCAGCAGGGCTGCATCATCGGCCAGATGCTCCTTCTGCCGAGCAGCTTCGTCGGGGGACGCCGCTACATGGAGTACCGATATCAGGACGCGATGGCGCTGGTGGTGAAACATGGGAAGCCGACGTATTTCATCACCTTCACCTGCAATCCGCGGTGGAAGGAAATCCACGACGAAATCCCGTTCAATCTGAACAAAACCCCCCAGGACAGGCCCGACATTATTGCGCGCGTCTTTCACCTTAAGCTTCAATCGCTTCTCGCAGAGCTAACGAAGGACCATATTTTCGGCGAGTGTTTAGCATACGTCTACACCGTCGAATTCCAAAAGAGGGGCCTGCCTCACGCGCACATACTGCTCACGATCGCGGCTGCGGATCGTCCCAAATCTGCGCGGGACGTTGATGATGTAGTTTGTGCCGAAATTCCGGGGGAGAGCGAACCCGTGCTGCGAGAACTCGTCCTGCGTCACATGCTCCATCGGCCGTGCGACGCCAAAAGGCGCGTAGCGGGTGACACCTTTCTGTGTCACGACGAGGACGGCAACTGCACGAAGCATTTTCCGAAGGAGTTCGTGGAGAGCACGCAGTTCGTCGACGGCAAGGTGGTCTTCTACCGCAGGCGTCGGCGCGAAGGTCTGACAACGCCATGCGATATTTCTGGAAGCCCGTATTTTGTGACGAATGCGGACATCGTCCCGTACAATCCATATCTGTTACGAAGATACCAGAGCCACACCAATGTGCTCGTCGTAAACGATATTATGAACGTTAAGTACCTCTACAAATATATCACGAAGGGCCCGGATTCTGCGTTAATCTCATTCTCTGACGGCGTTGCATGCTATGACGAGATAACGGACTACCAAAACTCACGTTACGTGTCCGCATCAGAAGGCGCGTGGCGCACCTTCAAGTTCGAGGTCACCAGCATGAGCCATTCGGTTGTGAAGCTCACGATTCACCTGCCCGGTGAAAGGCGCGTCTATTTCGAGGAGGGCGAGGAGGAGACGGCTGTTCACGGGGCCGCCAACAAGACTTCCATGTTGGAAGCGTACTTTGCGCTGAATGCCGGCCAAAATCGACACGCTCGCGACCTAACTTACGCAGAAATTGCGTACCACTACCGTTTCACAGCTGGGAAGTGGATCAAAAGGTCATACCACACCAAGGTGGTTTGCAGGATGCATTTGATCCCTCCTCGAGAGGTCGAAAAATTCCACTTACGCATCCTGCTCCTTCACGTGAATGCGCCGACGTGCTTCGAAGACCTTAAGCACGACAACGTGACGTACGCAACGTTCAGGGAAGCAGCGGTAGCGCGGAACCTCGTCACCTCCGACCAGGAATGGTTACGCGCCATGGAAGAGGGTGCGCGGGTGCGCATGCCCGGCCCTTTGAGGCGACTGTTTGCGTACCTGCTCGTCTTCTGCTCGGTCAGGGATGCGCCGGCCATGTGGACACGATTCAAGGAGGATTTGATCGCGGACTTTGTCCGTCGGCAGTTCACGCCGGTGGACGCGCAGTCACGCGCGCTTCGGCACGTCAACTCGATCCTCTATCATTTGGGCTGCGACCTAGCCATGTACGGATTCGAACTCGCCGAATATGCCGTCGCCGAAGTTGTTCGAGGGGAGGGCGAGCAGGCCAGGAGTAGGTACACGTTCGAGGATATCGACGACGACATGCTGGCGGACATGGCGTCCGAGGCGCTTCGAATCGAGGGGCTCATCACGCAGAGGGACGCGAACTTGGAACAGCTTAACGCGGAGCAGCGCACCGTTCATGACTGCATGATGCGGACCGCGGCCGACCCGTGGGTCGAGGAACGGTGTTTTTACCTGGCGGGAAGCGGGGGGACGGGCAAGACGTTCCTCATCAACACCATTCTGGCATCGATGAAGCTGGCGAACGCGACATCCTTCGCCGTCAGTTTCACTGGCATCGCCGCACAACTCCTCATCGAGGGCACCACCGCCCTCTCACGATTCCTTTTGTCCCTAAAGATACACGCAGAGACTTGTTCCAAAATGAACGCAGAGTCTCCCGGGGCAGAGTACCTTCGGCGCGTTAATTTCATCGTCTGGGACGAAATATCCATGGTAAGTTGCCTGGCGATCAACGTGGTTGATCGGCTTCTTAGAGACATCCGTGGGGATGTGCGGCCCTTTGGCGGGATTGTAACGCTCTTTGTGGGCGACCTTAGGCAGCTGCTGCCTGTCGACAGTAGCACCGCGCGCCAGGTGCAGCTTTGTTTCACAAACTGTGCCGCGTGGCCGAGTTTTCGCGTTCTCGCACTGAGGACCAATGTTCGGGCCGGTCCTGCGGATCTGGCCTTCGCCAAGTGGCTCCTCAAACTGGGCGATGGCAGTTTACACGCACATGGGTCCCCTCCCGACACGATCGCCGTGCCGGACGAGTGCATCTCCGACGACATAGTGCACGATATTTACGGCAACGTAGCCGCCCTTCGTCCGGATAATTTCGCAGCCACCTTCCGCAGCAGCATCATTATGTGTCCGCGGAACAGAGATTGCGATCTCATCAACGATCTGGTGACCGAACGGCTCCCGGGTGAATCCCTGATTTTCCTCAGCGTTGACTCGGCGGTCTCGGACAACCCGGAGCAAGAGTCCCTTCTTTACTCCGAGGAGTACTTGAACTCGCTGAATGTCGGCTCAATGCCAAATCATCGGCTCTACCTTAAACAAGGAGTCCCGGTCATGCTCTTGCGCAACCTATCCCTGCGCGACGGTCTCACGAACGGAACGCGCCTGATGGTGAAGTGCGTTCATGGCGGGTGCCTATTGGAGGTCGAGATCGCAGCGGGCCCGCACGCCGGCGAGACAGCCCTAATTCTGCGCATGGAGCTGACAACCGACAAAGCACAGTTTCCTTTTATACTCAAGCGGCGTCAGTTCCCCGTCAGGGTGTGCTTTGCCATCACCATCAACAAGTCGCAAGGGCAGACGTTCGAGAAGGTTGGCATATTCATGCGGTCGCCCGTTTTTGCGCACGGACATCTATATGTCGCGTTCTCACGCGCTCGCAATCTGGCGTCAATCAAGGTTCAGGCCGTCGAGGCGGCGGTGGTTGGTAGATCCAATCAAGTCAGCCTCTTCATCAGAAAAGTTGTCTGCAGACAGGTGTTTGAGGCGGTTCGTGACTTCATCTACCAGACTACGATGTCGGACGTTTAGGTTGGACGTTCGACGTGCTGTACGCGTGTTTTCTGACCGTGTGGAAGCTCGATTTCTCTTCACAGGTGTCCACCCAACAGTCCACTACTTTCGTTGCCGATTTTCTGCGCGGGAGCGCCCGGTCAAACACGGCCACTGGTCCGGCCGATTCCGGGTGCTATGGGCTTTTCAACTCCACGCGTACCCGCATACGAGCACACGATTGATTTCGGATGCATCTCCGTCGACATAGTGCACGATATTTACGGCAACGTCAGCCGCCCTTCGTCCGGATAATTTCGCAGCCACCTTCCGCAGCAGCATCATCCTGTGTCCGCGGAACAGACATTGCGATCGCATCAACGATCTGGTGACCGAACGGCTCCCAGGTGAATCCCTGATTTTCCTCAGCGTTGATTCCTCAGGTTTTTCTTCAGCTCGATTCCTCTTCACAGGTGTCCACCCAGCAGTCCACTACTTTCGTTGCTGATTTTCTGCGCAGGGGAGCGCCCGGTCAAACACTCCGGATTTCGGATGCCGCCCATATGTGTATGGTGTGTTTGCAGCGTACCTTCGTCCTATCGTAAGTATTAGATGCGCCAACACTGCCCTTTTCTTCGATCGTACATCAAATGTGCATATTAATTATTATTAATTTTTAAAATAAGTTTTTAATTTTCATTAAAGATATTGCTAGTTTATATTAGTGTTTTATTTAATTTCAGTTTTAAGTGTTTTTTTTAATGTTTTATTACGTTCTTATGTATGTGCGATGTACGCAACGTTTTTCACACCTTTTTTTAGAGACAGAGCACCTTCGAATTTGTTTGTAGCGGACCGTATTTCGATGATTCACGTGTATTGGGTAAGATGGTTAAAATATTCACTCTGGTAAATATAAACTGCTGCGCAAAGTTGAAGAGCAAGAGATGACTACTGCTCTGGGACAGACAATCCCTCCCACATTTTTCTCTGCCAAGGGATGCACACCTTGCCGAGGTGGTGGAGCACGCGTGCTTCTATCGTAACAAATGCAATATTATGCAATGTAACCGTTACGTTCGAAGCATTACCGAGATGCATCCAAAATGATTGTACGAAAATCATTTATTTTTCACAGAATTTCTATAATATATATCATATGACAAACGCAATTTTATCCAAACGTTTTAAGACCGGTCTTTTTTTGAGGTTAGATTAGGTTCGGTAGGGTTGGGTTAGGTTCGGTTCGGTAGGGTTAGGTTAGATTCGGTAGGGTTGGGTTGCGTAAGTTTAGGTTGGGTTAGGTTACAAATACATCACGTACAGGGTGGCAGACACCGTTAGGCCCCAGCAGAACAGGCCCCAGAAGGGACGCTGGGACGTTAGAACTCTAGACCCCGAAGCTCTCAAGAACATTTTTGCCAGAGAGATCGATGCCCAAACTAACCGGGATGACGTGGCAGGGCTGGTCGAGGCGCTCCAGAAGGCTTGCGGGGGAGCGATGAAAAAGCCCAGGGTAGGGAGCGGTAGCCGGCAAACGTACTGGTGGACGGCGGAGATCGCCGCTCTAAGGAGCAGATGCCAGACGTGCAGGAGGACCCTACAGAGGATCCGAAGACGAGGCCGGGAAGAGGGGCGCGCCAAGGCCGATTTAGCACTGGCCAGGAAAGCCATGAAAGGGGCCATATTCAGGAGCCAGAGGTTCTGCTGGCTCAAGCTCTGCGCGGAGGTGGAGTCTGATCCGTGGGGAAAGGGGTATCAGATAGCCACCAGAAAGATGGGAAAGAGATGGGCTGCCCCAACCCTCACTCAAGAGGAGCAGATGAGTGCGGCTCGGGAGCTTTTCCCGCAGCAGGGGGAAACTGTGTACGCCAGACCGCCGGTGGACGAGGAGCGTATACCCCCGATAAACAACGAAGAGCTAGAAGCGGCAGTGAGGAGGATGGGACGCAGGAAGGCGCCTGGCCCGGACGGCATCCCGGGGGAGGCAATAATGCTCGCGGCGAAGGAAAGGCCGGCCGCCTTCACAAAGACCTTCACGGAGATTTTTAGGAAGGGCGAGTTTCCGGGACGTTGGAAAGAGGCGGACCTGGTACTAATCGGGAAGGGGACGAAACCGCCGTGCCAGCAGGAACAGGAGGAACAGGAGGAACAGGAGGCGGCACTCAGACCCATATGTCTGATAGACCACGCCGGGAAATTACTTGAGAGAGTCATCCTCAGGAGGCTGGAGTCAGAAGTGGCGAGAACTGGCGGCCTGGCGGACCACCAATACGGATTCAGGACCGGCCGCTCCACGGGAGATGCCCTTAGGACCATTACACGCCTGGCAGATCAGGCGAGGAGCAGAACGTGGAGGTCGAGAAAGTGGTGCGTCCTGATTACCCTGGATGTCCGCAACGCCTTTAACACGGCCAAGTGGCAGGCGATCCTGGAGGAGCTCGAGAGGAGAGCGGTCGAACCCTACATCCGACGGCTGGTAGAGAGCTACCTGAGGGACAGGTGGATCCGCGTAGGCGGCGGGGACGAGGCCGAGAAATTAAAGGTCACAGGGGGGGTACCGCAGGGGTCGGTGCTGGGTCCGACCCTGTGGAACATCATGTATGACGGCGTCCTTAGACTGGGTCTTCCCGCGGGTGCGAAACTGATCGGCTTCGCCGATGACCTGTCCTTGGTAGTAGAGGCAAGGACAGAGGAGGAGCTAATGTGGAAGGCCAATGAAGCCCTCGGCAACATCACGGGCTGGATGGCAGGGAAGGGCTTGGATCTGGCCCCTCACAAGACCGAGGCTGTTGTTTTCTCCGGCAGGAGAAGGATGAAACAGGTCGGATTCCGGGTGGGGGAACATGTCATCACCCCACAAAAAAGCCTAAAGTGCTTGGGGATCACTCTTGACTCAAAGAGCTCCTTCGTCGAGCATCTGGAGCGGGCGTCGGCTAAGGCAGCTGAAGTGGGAAGGAGGCTAGGGTGGCTGATGCCCAACATAGGGGGGCCGGGGGAATGGAAGCGACGTCTGCTCTGGTCGGCAACGCAAGGCATAATTCTATACGGAGCGGAAGTATGGGCAGGGGCCATGAGCACCGCCCGCAACAGGAGGAGGATCCTGGCGGTCCAGAGGACAGCTGCCCTGAGGACGGCCAGCCTTTATAGAACCACTCCCACGGAGGCAGCGCTGGTAATTGCAGGTATGACCCCGATAGATCTGCTGGCTATGGAAAGAGCCCAAGTAGTCGAAGAGATCCGCAACAATCCCGGGAGGACAAAACGGGACATCAAGAGGGAGGCCCGGAGGGGTACAATGGAAACCTGGCAGAGGGCGTGGGAGATCGCCGAAAAAGGGAGATGGACGGCGGCGCTCATTCCTAGGGTCCAGCCATGGATTGAACGACGCTGGGGGGAAGTAGGGTACCACCTTTCGCAAACGTTGTCCGGCCACGGATGTTTTAAGGCCTATCTATTTAGGATGGGGAGAGCCGCAGACGACACCTGCCTCTACTGCGGGGAAGTAGACACCCCGGAGCACACCCTGTTCCGGTGCGTGCGGTGGCACGGATGGAGGACGGAAGCGGAGCGAAGGCTAGGGGAGGACCTGGGGCCCCACAATTATGGAACTCTATTACTAGAATCGGAAGAGTGGTGGCGGATCATCCAACAATTCGCATTCCGAGTGATCGACGTCAAGGAGCGGGACGAGAGGCAAGTTCAGGCAGAGGAAAACAACTAGATGGGGGAGCAGAAGCTCGATACGCAGGCACCGGGTGAGAATATCGAAAGAGGGCCCTCCGGAGTCTGCGAGGCAGGGCTTATCCCGCTGGGACAACAACACCTGAGCCCTCTACCCAAAAGAGAGTAGAGGGTAAATAGACCCGGTGGCAACGCTGAGGTCGTGCACCCTTCAGTGGGATTAAGTCTTTAAAAAAAAAAAAAAAGGTTGGGTTAGGTTAGGTTGGGTCAGGTTAGGTTGGGTCAGGTTGGGTTGGGTCAGGTTAGCTTAGGTTAAGTTGTGAGGACTTGAAGCAAGACATTTCGATCAGAAGGGGTTCACTACCTCGGACACCGCCGAGGCCCGGAAGCAACAGGGTCCATACGGGCAAGGACATATCAACGAAGGCGTGCCAGGCGCTCCTGGCACGTTGGAGAGATGAACGGGATGAACGGAATGCAACCCAGGAGAGTCGTGGGGAATCGGAAACGGGGTCCGAAGGTGCAGGGGAGGACATGGACAGCACCACAATAGAGGCACCGTTAGGAGAGGCATTGGAGGGAGGGAATACGGGGAAGCCTGGGGGCGAACACGACACCCAGTCCGGCAAGAGGAAGGCTGAGGGGACGCCGACGGGCGTGAGCGGCAGGAAGCCACCGGCCCAAAGGCTAGACATTGTAATGGGCGAAAAGATAAAGTGGCTTATGAAGGCAGTGAGGGGGGCTAAGAAGGTCATTATGGAAATCAAAAACACCGCTGTGCCGCTGAAGAAGGCCGTGACCGAGATCCTCAGGATCGCAGAGGGAATAGATACCACCTGGGCGGATATAGAAAAAGAGGGAAGGGAGTGGGAGCACACAGGGCCCGGCGGCTCCTCGGAAGGATGGGCCATGAAGCAAACAATTAAGGAACTGCGGGAAAAAATCGAGGCGAGAAATGCTACAGTGGACAAGCTAATGGAGCAGATCAACGGAGGCGGGAGTGGCCCAGGGGACAACTTATCGAGTGCCAGGGGGATCAGGGGCAAAATGGACGGGACGGCGTGCTTCGCGGAATTCAGGGGGGTGGCGGAAAGGGTCTGGCCGGAGGAGGCATACGAGGCGGTGAGGGGAAAGACCGGTGAGGTAAGGGACCAAGGGGGCACGTTGGTGAAAGTGGTGCGGTGTGCAGTGATGAGGGACCCGAGGGAGGGGCGGGGCTGGCCGCCGAGTGGGGGTGATGTACAGGTGGGCAATTTAGCGTGGCAGGTGACAAGAACCACAACCTGCACAGGAATATCCAGCGAGGACGCGGAGACGATTAGGTTTAGGATGGTGGCAGGAGACAAGGGGCTAGAGGACGACAACAGGGAAAAATTGTATGAGGGGGTAAAGGATCTCAGGGGGGAGTTGGTTAAGCAGGGGATAACAAAGATAACAGTGCTGACACCAGACATGGTGAAGGAGGAGTGGATCTGGATGAGAAAGAACCTGGAGTGGGCGGTAGCGGGCACCGAGGTCAAAATCGATCTGATGCTGCCCAGGGGGGCCAAAGGGAGCGGCAACGGAAACGGGAGACAAGATCACAGGGAAGTCAGAGGGGAAGAGAAGAGAGCCGAGGGGGACGGATGGAATACGATAGTAGGAGGGAAAACGAAAAGAAGACCCCAAACAACGAAAATCGTGGTGGACACCAAAGGAGAAGCTTATGCGGACGTACTGAGGCGCATCAGAAATGGGGTCAACGACGAGGAGGGGAGGACGGTCAGGGCGGCGAGGAAAAACAGAGAAGGCAATCTGGTGATTGAATTAAACAGAGGGGCAGGTGAACGTACTAACATGGCAGAAAGAATAGGCCAGATGGTAGGAACGGAGAGGGTAAGGGTAGCCAGAGACGAGGGAATTAAGCTAGAGATCAAGGGACTGGGAGAAGGGACGAGTGACGAGGACGTAGTGGAGGCCATAACAAAACTTCGTGGCCTCGAGGAAGGGGAGAGGGTCAAGGTGTTAGCGATCAGGAATTACGGAATATACCTGAGGATTGCGACGGTAGCGGTGGGGGAGGATAGGGCCTCCGAGCTGCTGAAGGAGGGACACATGAAAATAAATTGGACCAGATGTAAGGTCCAGGTAAAGGAAGAGGCACCACCCAGATGTTACAGATGCCTGGGATACGGGCACTTGGCAGCGGCATGCAAGGGGGCTGACAGGAGGGAATCTTGCTTCAGATGCGGAGAAAAAGGGCACAAGGCAAGTGACTGCCTGGGAGTCCCGAACTGTTGGCTGTGTCGGGAGGCGGGGGCTGCGGACACGGCCCACTACGCAGGCAGCAGGAGGTGCGACGCCAGGCAGAAGGTGGAAGCCGAGGGAGAGCAGAGAGCCAGCAACACCCAGGAGCCGCCGTAAACCAGCGGCCCTGCAGGCAGTCCCCCCCTGAAGTATGCCGGAAGGCGATCCCGGGGGTGGGGTAACGTAACTGCCAGAGGGGGTTTTAGTGGGTCGGCGCCCATCAGCCATCCCCACACTACCGCGCCATTCTGGCGGCGCGGTGTCTGGTCACAGATTTCCCCCTCTCGAAAAAAAAAAAAAAAAAAGGTTAGCTTAGGTTGGATTAGGTAAGGTTGGGTTAGGTTAGGTTGGGTTAGGTTAGGTTAGGACATGCGGCGCCAGCGGGCACAAGGCTAGCGCTTGCGGGGAGCCACCAATGTGCGTGCTCTGCCAGGAGACTGGCAAAGCCACGGACCATTACTCGGGGAGCTCTAGGTGCGGGGCCTTGAAGGGGGCAGTCAGCAGGAGGGAGGATGCCTCAAAAGATTGACTAGAGCCAGAGGAGGTAGCGGAGACCAGGATCCCTGGAGGCACATCAGGAGCCCTCCGTCGCGGGGAAGAGGGGCAGTCGGCCCCACAAACCCAAGAGATCTGCAGGCTCAGGGGGGGAGGAGCCCCCTGGAGGGGCAGAGCAACCAGGGCCAAAACAGCGCCGCGCCGCACGGCCGGGGGGGCGCGAGCATCGCCGCTCAGAGTGGTCCAGGTTAACCTGAACCACTGCAGGGCGGCGCAGGACCTACTGGCGGTGGCGGCTCGTAGGCTGGCGGCTGACATACTGCTGGTCAGCGAGCCGCACGTGGCCGGGCTCGGGGGCGACTGGCTTCGTGACCAGCGGGGGCTGGTCGCGATCAAAGTCGCGGCAGGCCTCAGGGGCAGGGTAGCCGCATGGGGCTCCCCGGGGGAGGGCATCCTCTGGGCGGACGTGGGAGGTGTCGTGCTCGTCAGTTGTTACGCCTCGCCCAACATGTCCAGGGCAGAGTTCGCGGCTTGGCTGGCGACCCTCGAGGGGGAGCTGCGACTGCGGGGACAACGAGTGGTCGTTGGGGGGGACCTCAACGCCAAGGCGGTGGCGTGGGGGTCGAGGCTGACCGACGCGAGGGGGGCAGAGATCCTCGACATGATGGCCTCACTAGGCCTCTCCCCGGCAAATAGGGGCGGGGTTCCCACTTTTCACCGAGGGGACAGCGACTCGGTGATTGACGTCACCCTGGTGGGAGCCCCCCTCAGGGACAGCCTGGGAGGCCCTCGAGGACGAGAAGAATATGAGCGACCACCGGTCGATCATGTTCAGAGTCGGGGGGGCGGCCCGGTCCGACCGGTGTGCGAGACCCGCAGATGGGTGGTCTCACGGCTGAACGCCGACAGCCTGAATGAGGCTGTTGGACGCCTCCCAGCAGCTTCCCAGGTGACAGGGAGGGACCCGTACTCTGAAGTAGGGAGGGAGTGCGACCGCTTCATGGGTGGGGGGGGTGGAGGCAGCCTGCGCACCCGGAGGCGGTATTGGTGGACGGCGGAGGTGGCCGCCTGCTGGACAGAGTGCGTTGGGAGGCGCAGGGCCGCCTTGTGGGCCAGGCGCGCGGGGGCGTCGCAGGACCTGACCAGGCGGAAGGCGGAAGAGTGGGCAGCCAGCCGCAAGGTGCTCCGTAAGGCCATAGGCCTCAGCCAGGCCGCCAGCTGGAAAGCGCTGGTTGACCAAGTGGACGCTGGCCCGTGGGGACTGCCCTACCGGATAGGCCGGAAGAAGCTGGGGGGCAGACCGGCGAATCCGGGGGTCAACATCACGGGTGGCGTCAGGGCGGTTGTCAGGGCTCTGTTCCCGGACAGGCCGGCCGCCAGGCAAACGGAGGGGCGGACCGGAACGTGGGAGGTCACGGAGTTCACCGGCGACGAGCTCACCGGGGCCGCTGCGAGGCTTCCCTGCAAGAAGGCACCCGGTCCTGACGGGCTGCCGAACGAGGTGATCCGGTGCGTTGCCAGCGGCTCCCCGGACGGCCTGCTGGCACTATACAATGAGTGCCTCAGATGGGCAGTCTTCCCCAGCCGATGGAAGGTGGCCTCCCTCGTGTTAATACCAAAAAGGGTGGCGGGGCAGGGACGGACCCTTCGGCCTTCAGGCCGATTTGCCTACTGGACGGCGCCGGCAAAATGCTGGAGCGCCTGCTGGTAGGCAGGATAGAGGAGGCACTGGCCGTGGGAGGGGGGCTGTCGCCTAGGCAGTTCGGCTTCCGGCGGGGGCGGTCGACGGTCGACGCCATCACGACGGTGAGGCGATTCGCGGCGGAGGCCAACAGTGGGCCCCTGCGCAAGAGGCGCCACTGCGTATTGGTGACGCTGGACGTCCAGAATGCGTTTAACTCCCTCCCCTGGGGGACGATCCTGGAGGCGCTGGAGGAGCGCGGGATCCCGGCGAGCCTAAGGGCGATGGTGGCCTCATACCTCCACGACCGGTGGATCGTGGTGGACGACGGGACCGGCCCGGCCAAAATACCTTTGACCGGGGGGGTTTCGCAGGGGTCGGTGCTCGGCCCCCTGCTGTGGTCCATCGTATACGATGGCCTCCTAAGGCTCGGGTTCCCGGTCGGGGTGGAGTTGTTCGCCTTTGCGGACGACGTGGCCCTGGTGGTCTCCGATCCCAACATGGGCAGGCTACGACGCGCGGCCGAAGAAGCGGTGGACGAGGTGACAAACTGGCTCCGACAAGCGGGGCTGGAGCTGGCCCGAGATAAATCGGCGGCGGCGTGGCTCTCCACCAAGAGGAGTGGCAGGGCCCGGGCGGAGGTCCTGCGCCTGGGCGGCGTCCAAATGGAGGTGACGGGGGAGGCTATATACCTGGGGGTATCCCTTCAGGCCAGCCGGTACCAAATCTTGCAGGTGCTGCGCGCGGCGGAGGAGGCGCGCGCCGTGGGAACGGCGGTCGCGAGGCTGATGCCCTCGACCTGGGGGGCCGGGGATGGGAGCAGGAGGCTGCTAGCCGCCGTGGCGTCAGCCAAACTCCTGTATGCAGCGCCCACGTGGGTCGGGGCCATGGCGGCCGAAAGAAATAGAGTTCGCGTCTGGGGGGCACTGAGGCCAACCTTGATAGGGCTGTGCAGGGCCTACCGGACGGTGGGCACTGACGCCCTGGAGGTTCTGGCCTCTCAGGTGCCGGCAGACCTTATGGTGGCGGAGCGGGCGCGGCTCTATGAGAGACGGAGAGACCCAGCTGGAAGGGCAACCGTCAGGGCTGAGGAAAGGGAAGCCACCATCACACAGTAGCAAACCAGATGGAGCGGCGGTGGGAAGGGCGCCTGGACCAGACGACTTATTCCGGACCTGATCCCGTGGCTGAGCAGGAGCCATGGGGAAGCCTCCCACTGGCTCACCCAGCTGCTCACCGGACACGGAAGCTTTGCAGCGTTCCTACACCGGATTGGGAAGGCGGACAGCCCCGAATGCCGATGGTGCCCTGGGGCGGTGCACGATGCCCTACACACACTAACAGACTGCCCGGAATGGCGGCCTCAGCGGAGGGACTTGGAGGGGGCGCTGGGGGGGGCGGTAAACCCAGACACTGGTGGGCCACATGGTGGAGGACGCCAATAACTGGCGGGCGGCGGCGACCTACGCGGAGTCAGTGCTCCGAACAAAGTTCGCAGCCGAGCTCGACGCTGACGATGGGGGATAGGTACGGCAGGCAGCGGACAGGCAGGTCATGGGTGAAGTATGCCACCAGGCGATCCCGCCCATGACCGGAGATGTGAGAGTGGGTTTAGTGGGTAGGGCCCTCTCTGAATAGAGGGAGGAGTCCCACACACCCCTGTTGAAGGGAGGTGCTTAACGCATTCCCACTCTCAAAAAAAAAAAAAAAATGAAGAGAATGGATTTTACGGTAACGACACGGCATGGAAAAGGACAAACTTCAAACAGAATTATGAATAGTACACCGAACGCAAAAACGTTTACGGTACAGAGTAGGGATAACTCAGTACCCGTAGGTCCTGTATGCAAACCGGATGGGACAGACGGTCAGCCAGCAACGGTTACGAATCCCAACAACAGTTCCGATCGGGTGAAAGCCCCGGTGGCTGGTGTGGGCCCCAAAAGCATTGAAGACGATCAAACAATCGAAATAAGCAAGAAGAGGTGGTTATTCCCAACGGCGCAAAGCTCCATGTCATGGGACGATTTAGGGATGGAACTTGAGGGAGAAAAACAAGTATTCGGTAGGAGGGATGCGATACCCAGATCTCCGACAAGGAACAGATCAAACAGCAGCAACTCGGAGGAGGGCGAGCTAAACAAAACCCTTACAGAGGAATTGCATGAAAACAGACCAATAGAAACAGTTCTGATAAGAAGTAATTCAATGGGAAAAAAAAGGAAAACTGAGAGCAACTACATATGCACCAGCGATGACACGGAGGTCACGAGGGAAGAGTGTCCGGTAGCCTTTTTAATTGAAGAAACAATAAAAGCTATCACAACCCAAGTGTCGGCTATGGAGAACGTTATAGTCGCCAATAATAACACTAAAAGGGAGCTTAAGGACATAGGGGAAAAATTAAAAAGGCAGATTAGAACGTTAAATACCGAAAAGGTCCAAAATTGGTTCTCGAAGAACAAATACGTAAGAAAGCAGGCAGGGACAAATATAGAATCAGCGGTGAAGAAAGCAGAAGTAGGAACCCAAACTACACCGTGGAATAACCAAAGCGGAAATAGGAATCTACAAAGCATTGAGGGAATATTGAACCTAGAGGACTTTGGGAAAGTGAGGAACCAAGTATGGGACAGGGACATATATATTAATACAGAAATAATCGTTGGAAACCCCATTGACACGAAGGACGTTGTTACTAAGGTGGTACTGGTGGAGCCGCAAGACCTAGAGGCAAGACGCAAGGTTAGGTTAGGTTAGGTTACTGTTTGCTGACGAACCGTGTGCTGGACAAGAACGACCCAACCGGGGCGGAACGCCCCGGACGTGGCGAAACGCCCCGGATGGGGGCGGAACGCAGCACCCATGGAAGGAATGGCCCGGCCGGTAACGAAACGGGGCCGAATCGGGACGAAACGGGGAAAAATTCGAAAAAGGGTATGCAAAATTGTGCACCAAACTTCTCTTCCAACCTAATTTCGACCTTTCACATATCAGGATTTCAAAATATTTAAACACAATTTTTTTTTATAAACAATGTACTCCTTATATGACTTATTCGTACTTCTATTGTTCTCAGTATTTCACTTACTTATACCCTAATACGAGTACTACTACGGATTTTTTTATGGAAATGATAATGTTTCAAAAAACCACACGTCGCAGAAAAAACATTTGCCTTCAATATTATAGAGCTTCTGGAGCGCCATTCTCAAATATCTTTAACAGTTTTCGAGAAAAATCGCATTTTATATATTTTTTTGTGCAGTTGGTAATTATTTTTTTTGTACGGTTAGAATACTCGGGGATCAATGAATATTATCGTGGGCCTTCTCAGATGGTACCCCCAGATCGTGTGAAAATATAAAGTCGATAGCTCATCAAACAAAAATATTACATCGCTTTATATGACGTAGTAAATTTATCACGTCGTTTATATTCTCCAAAATGGCGGGTAATAATAAAATAACAAATTGATTTTCTTAAAATAATTAATAAGTTTTGAACGATTGATCTGACAAAAAATGTACAAGTATGCAAAATTGTAAAACTCTATTCGACACGTATAACCAAACAAGTTTCGTCACTCTACGTCTTCAGGTTTCGAAGATATTAATTTTTTTACTGAATTAATTTTTCAATTAAAAGTAAATCGACCCAAAATAACAAATTTCCTTACAGAAAATAATTAATAACTCCGAAACCGTTAATCTGAGCAAAAATTGCCAGGTATACAAAATTGTGCACCTAACTATCGTCCATCCGACTGCTCAAGATTCGACCCTCTACATAATCAGGTTTCCGAGATAATGCACTTTAAAAAAAATTTCTTGGAAACTATGAAGTGTACGTCAACACCATAATTTAATGTACTATATTGTTCCGTTTTATAAAAATTGATACGAGTACTAGTTCCTTAGATACTACTACAGTTT
Organism: Othius punctulatus; assembly: GCA_951805005.1. Classification (NCBI taxonomy): domain Eukaryota; kingdom Metazoa; phylum Arthropoda; class Insecta; order Coleoptera; family Staphylinidae; genus Othius; species Othius punctulatus. The sequence continues at coordinate 40,805,260 of OX638146.1, forward strand.
TAGTTGTTCTGAATAATACATTGAAAACCACATACACCCTACAAGATGGTGAAACTATCAAACATAATTCTATGACCATAAGAAGTGATAATTTAGACAAATCTGTTGTTACTTCTCATTATGTAGATTGTGGTGAGTACTATATAACAAGATTCACTAATCTTAAAGATCAGCATGTCTCAACAAAGTTTGGGTTAATACAGTGTCCTACCAAAGAATCTGCTATCAATTTAGATTTATCAAAGTGCAAGACATCATCTAATGATTTCATCCAAATGGCAGGAGCGAATGCTTATTTCGCTCAAGTTGATTCAATTGCTGCATACCCTACTAGAGATACTATTAGACCAATTACAACAAAGATAACAGATGTACTAGGTATTGAAGAATCTTTTATTTTCCAGATATTACTACAAGCTCCTAAGACCCATTTCACACCTGTGAGAAGCCATATAGAAACAAGAATATCAAACATAACTATAACTGGTTCAACTATGTTGTATCATAAGGCAATCCTCAGTTATAAATGTGAGAACATCAATCTATACTTATTTATTAATTGTCAACCTTAATTTTACATATTTTTGATCCCCCTCATTTGATAAAATGTCTTAGGAATAATTTTTTAGCTAAGGATATTATGTTTGATGGGAATATCGCGAAATTTAGCGACATTAATGATATGTATCGTGCAGACAAAGAAAATGTTGCTGGTATTAAGGTTTGTCAAAAATTAACAAATGCACGTATAAATCCCGAGGGGCCATCGAAGGCAGATAGCCTAATCAATGGTGTTGAACAAACCTCTAAAAAGCAATATACCTGCATATGTAATATAAAATTCAGGTGTATAATAGTATTAATATATTTAACAAAAAAAAAGTTGGGTGCGCGGGAACGCGATTATGCAGCTGTAAATCATTGAAGACAAGGGTTTACCATGTGGAAAAAACACAGGGGATAAATATTTAAACCGCATGTTGATAAGATCAGGAGATAGATTACCGAGCCTATTAAATCTTCGAGAAGGGTGACACTCTAATACAGGATGTATTAGATCCGCTGCATTAAAGCGGCACAATGGTGTAATAAATAGGGCCCAAGCAGCGGCAAGGACAAGTATAAACGGGTTCTTTCATACAATCCTTTTCTTTTATGTCCCATTGTATATTTACTTTGTATTGTTTCAAAATTCAAGTGTGTAGTCGTTGCACACAGCTACGTGTGGACACCACTGGCGACTGCCACAGGAATCTGGCCAGTCAGATATGTGAATAATACTTTTACTCTTCAGTCATCAAATAATTCTTCAAAAGTTCAAGTTTGGAAGCCACAAATCCTGTGAGCCACTGATGAAGTTACCAACAATGCACCAGAAAATATGCAAATTTAACATAAACATACATAACAATTAAATCCTGCTTCAATAAAGCGGCACAATGGTGTAATAAAAAGGGCCCAAGCAGCGGCAAGGACAAGGATAAACGTCTTCTTTCATACAATCCTTTTCTTTTATGTCCCTTTTGTATATTTATTTTGTATCTTTGTTTCAAAATTTAAGTATTTTGTTCATGGTTGGTAATACAAATATGACAGTTGAGAACACATTTTGTGGTTACAATATTCATAGTCGTTGCACACAGCTACGTGTGGACACCACTGGCGACTGCCACAGTAATCTGGCCAGTCAGATATATGAATAATACTTTTACACTCTTCAGTCGTCAAATAATTCTTTATAAGTTCAAGGTTTCGAAGCCACAAATCCTGTGAGCCGCTGATGAAGTTACCAACGATGCACCAGAAAATGTGCAAATTTATCATAAACATAAGTAATAATTAAATCCTGCTTCATTAAAGCGGCACAACGGTGTAATAAAAAGGGCCCAAGCAGCGGCAAGGACAAGTATAAACGGGTTATTTCATACAATCCTTTTCTTTCATGTCCCTTTTGTACATTTACTTTGTATTTTTGTATTAAAATTCAAGTGTTTAGTTCAGTGGTTCTCAACCGCCATTCCGCGGAACACTGGTGTTCCGCGAAGCTGTCCCAGGTGTTCCGCGAAAATTTTGAATATAATATAATAAGAAACAGTAAATTTTTTTATTACTATAAAATAAATACTACATAGTTTTGTTAATTATTTGAAATTTAGCAAAAATATTCAATATTATTCTAAATTTTCGCGGAACAGTCAATGATATTAACAGTGTAATTATCGAACGACGCAGTTACGTCGTTTGGAGTTACTCCGGGGAATACCACTAAATTTCTAGTGTACTCGATAACGCAGGGCGCGCTACGTAGTGTTGATTTCGTGCTGTTTCTCTTTCTTCGTACGTAAATAACAAAAGCGCAATTTCGATCTGCGGTTCAGCCATAATTTTATATAAATATCTAGTTTTCGTGAGTGTGTTTTTTATTGTATATATATATTTTATATTGTTGGAAATTGGTAAGATGAAATGCAAGTCGTGTAGTTTTAACAGTATTCTTATCTTTTTTAGTTGCTTATTTTAGCAGTTAATCAAGACTTTTAAATCTGAAATATGGACAAATTTTTGAAAAGAAAGACTGAAAGTGAAGTTAATGTTGGGGCGAGTACAAGCAGGTCTTCTTCAATTGAAGGAGATATGCAAGGCAACAAAAATGCCGAAAATAAACGTAAAAAGATATCCGAATCAGTTCGGCATTATTCGGAAGAATATCTGAAGTTTGGTTTTACATGGAGCGGTAGTCAAGATGTTCCTATTCCGAGATGTATTGTATGTGGTGAAAAATTGGCTAACAGTGCAATGGTCCCAGCTAAGTTACAGCGACACCTTTCAACAAAACATTCTTGTCTAACTTCGAAAGGTAAAGATTATTTCGAAAGATTGCTGAAAAATCAAGAAGTGCAAGCAACATGCTTTCGAAAGAGCGTTACAATTTCGGATAAAGCGCAAATCGCTTCTTATAAAGTGGCAGAACTAATTGCATTGAAGCAAAAGCCACATGATATCGCAGAATCGCTAATTTTGCCCGCATGTTTAGAAATTGTTAAGATTATGTTTGGCAATGAAGCGCAGCGAGACGTCCTAAAAATTCCCGTTTCGGACGATACGATAAAAAGAAGAATTATAGATATGTCAGGTTTTATAGAGAACGCAGTGACGGCGAAATTAAGTACAAAAAATTTTGCGCTGCAAATTGACGAATCCACTGACATAAGTGGCAAAGCCCAATTAATCGGATTTATTCGCTTTGTTGACGACACTGAAATAATAAATCAGTTTTTATTCTGCAAGGAACTTATTGGTCACGCAACTGGAGAAGACATATTTAATTCAGTATCATCTTATTTGGAAGAATGGAAATTATCCTGGGAAAATTGCGCAGGAATCTGTACTGATGGAGCTCCAGCCATGCGTGGCAGTATTAAGGGATTTTGTAGTCGAGTTAAAGCAATAAATTCAAATATAGTCTCCACTCACTGCTTTCTGCACAGGGAATCTTTGATTTCGAAGAGTCTACCAGCAAACTTAAAGTCTGTTTTGGAACAAGTCGTACATATGGTGAATTATATTAAATCGAGACCATTAAAAACCCGTATGTTCAAACAACTTTGTAACACCATGGAATCCAAATATGAATGTTTGCTTTTGCACTCTGAAGTGAGGTGGCTCTCAAGAGGAAAAGTGCTAACCCGAGTTCATGAGTTGAAACAGGAATTGCTAGTTTTTTTTTAGACAAGAGGGTAATGATGTATACGTAAAATATTTGGAAAATGATGCATGGTGTACTAAGCTAGCATATTTAGCCGATATCTTCAGCTACTTAAATTCAGTCAATACATCTCTTGAAGGAAAAAATGAAAATATTCTGACATCCACAGACAAATTGCTAGCTTTCCAGAAAAAGCTTTTGCTTTGGAAAAATCGTATTGCTCAAAATCGCAAATTTGATATGTTTCCGTTATTAGCAACGGAAAATATTGTTAACATTAACGAAATGATTTCAAATGTGGCAGAGCATTTGTCAATATTGCAAGACAAAATAACTCATTACTTTCCATCTCTTAATATTGAAGACTTTGATAGGGCGCGAAATCCATTTGGTGAATTTGATATAATGAACCAAGATTTTTCTATTCAGGAAGCAGATGAGTTTATTAATATATCAACGGATCGAACGTTACAACTAAAATTCAAAGAAGAAGGAGTGGAAAGGTTTTGGATTTCCATCGAGAATGAACATCCATTTATTGCAAAACGAGCGTTGAATATCTTGTTGCTCTTTTCGACGTCCTATCTGTGCGAACTTGGATTTTCAACTCTAACAAATATTAAAAGCAAAAAAAGAGAAAGACTTACCAATTTAGAAGAAGAAATGAGAGTAGCGCTCTCTTACATAAGACCCAACCTTGAGGAAATTTGTAAAGCGCAAATTTCTCATTAAAATAAGTTACCATGTAATATATATTCTTATTTCAATTAAATATTAATCTTCCAATTATTTTGTGTGATTTACATTAGATTTACAAATTTTATGATAATGGTGTTCCGCCAAAATCGAGACCACTTAAAAGTGTTCCGTGATCCCAAAAAGGTTGAGAGCCACTGGTTTAGTTCATAGTTGGTAACACAAATATGACAGTTGAGTACACATTTTGTGGTTATAATGTTCTTAAACATTGCACACAGCTACGTGTGGACACCACTGGTGACTGCCACAGGAATCTGGCCAGTCAGATATGTGAATAATACTTTCACACTCTTCAGTCGTCAAATAATTCTTCACAGTACACAGTACAAAGTTTTGAAGCCACAAATCCTATGAGCCGCTGATGAAGTTACCAACGATGCACCAGAAAATGTGCAAACTTAATATAAACTGAAGTAATAATTAAATCCAGCTTTAATAAAGCGGCAATGGTGTAATAAAAAGAGCCCAAGCAACAGCAAGAACAAATATGAACAGGTTATTTCATACAATCCTTTCATTTATGTCCCTTTTGTATATTTATTTTGTATCTGTTTACGCCAAATATAAGTAACTTGCCTGCTACAGGGAGAGGAGTATTATGTGCAACCCTTACCCCCACGCTCACACCCATGCTTGGGGCATGCCGGAGTCACTCTGCAACTGACCACGTAATTGAACCTTTGTACGGAAATAAACACCCGTTTCAGTGTAAAATCACCCGTTTTCATATTGATTTAAAACCTTACAAAAGGAGAGAAGTAGGCGCATTATTCGCACCTATAGTATCTTTGTTTCAAAATAGAAGTATTTTGTTCATGGTTGGTAACACAAATATGACAGTTGAGACAACATTTTGTGGTTATAATGTTCGGAGTCGTTGCACACAGCTACGTGTGGACACCACTGGTGACTGCCACAGGAATCTGGCCAGTCAGGCATCCACCCGCAAGGCTGGACCCTTCATAACGAAACGGGTGAGCCGACATTGTCCAAACAAGCTCTAAACGACACTTACAACCTCATTTTCGGAAAATTTCTCAACTAGGAAATCTAAAAGTGCAAACTGCACGTATGACATATTACATTTCAACAGTACAATCTTTGCAACAGTTGGCTATTAGCACACCCACACGAATGCGGTAACAGCTCCATTACCAACCCAAAATAGGAACATATATGGTTACATGACAAAATATCCCAACATAATGACAAATAATACGACAACAAATAATCATAATAATAGTAATCATACGATGATGACATAACGGCAACGAAATAATGACAGAAATTGTACACCCTGTACAAAACCTGTCTGCGGTTGTTTTGGATTTTTCATTTGTTTTTATTGCTGTTGCCAAGAATCATCCGATGTCAATCATGACCAGGACTTGTGACTTTTGAATCATTCGCACAAGGATCTTTAACGTGCAGACACAATTTTGACGAACAAAAATTCTCGGGCCCAATCTGCAACCGACGGCATGAGAGACTGACGCAGATTTTCTTCAATTTGTTTGTATGCTTATGAGATCGTCGGTAACTTCATGGAAATTATCGATGAAATCTTGCAAATTGCTCACAGGATACTACAAGCAGCTTGTGCATGGCCAGATACTGTTAAGGCCCATACAAGTGGCTCTTGCAAATTTTAGAACCATCGTAACCGATGTATTTGTAATTAATCAATTTATATTCCTCGTAAGATCAATGGATTTTGTGGATGCCGACAATTTAACATCAAAAGTACTTGTACTGATACGATTTATAATCACAATAAAATGAGAGAAGTATAATTCTCTCATTTACGATTAAAATTCACGTCACAAAGAATGAGAATTCGCCTTTTCATTTATTTTGTTGCAACTGCCGAGTGTTGGTTGGCTATTTTATATGATATCAAATATCGTGCATCATATCAATGATACGGATGCACGATTTTCGTCGTATATAATTCTTATGCAGAACGGATTTATAGATATAAAGGATTCAACTTCATCGACGATTCTTGTTGAATAAGTCATGAAATTTGATAAGCGTGACTTGAATGATCACCAAATATATATCGTGCAGTAACAAAAATTGGAATTGATGACCATTTCGTTCAAGATTATTTGAATGTTGCTATAGTTTCGGCACACATTATTTGGAGAGCAAACAGCAGGTAATCAATTCTTCATTAGGCAGGTGTTCAAATATTATGCACATAAACGTTATGCTATCAACACTAATAGCAGTCAAAAATTAGACTTTGTGTTATGAACCTCATTAAGTTGATCCCATTTTAAGTAATTATCTTAAATATGGTAGCTGCAGCGGAATCAACAATGTTCTTTGAATACAGAAAGAATATTGTCATCTGCTAAAGATGACTGAAGATCCACTTCCGTTAATTCGCCCTCTGCACCAACGCAGATGTGGTGGTGTTTACACGAAGATAATGATCTTCTAATGAGTGAAGATCTGCTTACTGCAGCAGCATTAACAATGTTCTTCAAACACAGCAGGACAGCAGAGATCTTGTAGGCTTCCAAAGACATGTGAAGATTTGCTTTCTTTGATTCGTCCTCTGCACCAACGTAGATGTGGTGGTGTTTACATGAAGATAATGATCTTCTAATGATGAGTGAAAATATGCTTGTTGCAGCAGCATTAACAATGTTCTTCAAACACAGCAGGACAGCAGAGATCTTGTAGGCTTCCAAAGGCACGTGAAGATTTGCTTTCTTTGATTCGTCCTCTGCACCAACCTAGATGTGGTGGTGTTTACATGAAGATAATGATCTTCTAATGATGAGTGAAAATATGCTTGTTGCGGCAGCATTAACAATGTTCTTCAAACACAGCAGGACAGCAGAGATTTTGTAGGCTTCCAAAGATACGTGAAGATTTGCTTTCTTAGATTCGTCCTCTGCACCAACCTAGATGGGTGGTGTTTATATGAAGATAATGTTCCTCAAATGCAGCAGGCACCCCACAATCATCTAATGACACGTGAAGATCAGCTTCCTTTGATTTTCCCTCTGCACCAACGTAGATGTGGTGGTGTTTTCCTGATGATAATGTTCTTCAAATACAGCAGGCATTCCATAATCTTCTAATGATGTGTGAAAATCAGCATCTTTCGATTCGCACTCTGCACCAAAGTAGTTGTGGTGGTGAAGATTTCTTTGATGATTGGGGTTGGTGATGCAGTCTTCTTCACCTCTTCATGGTAATTTCCGGTGATTCATCTTCATGTGCAGTATGAGGATTCATTCCGAATCCATTCGCAGATACTTCATGATTCATTAGGTTCCTTCTGGAGAATTTATCACGCACCTGAAAACAAAGAGAATAAAATTAGTAACAAGAATAAAATTCAAGTATACACATTAAATATGTACGTAAATTTCACACATTTAAATACGTATGAAGATAACATCAGTATTTTTTTCTTCAAAATTTCCAGTATGGAGGTAAAAATATTTGGTTTCAACGTATACAGAGTTGTGTGCACTCTCCATTCACGATGTATTTGCGTCAGGGGAGTCTATGAATATCTAGTAATTTCGTTGGTAGTGTTTCGGAACTAACTAATAACTGAATTCCCCAATGGAACTGTCAATTTTTTTTAGGTTAAGTTGTTTTCAATTTAAAGTTTATATTTTTTAAATAATATTGTTGCCAGATGTAAAATTTAAATTGTTAAGAGATGAAAATGGAACGGCAGGAAAGAAAATGAAAAATAATGCATTGAAAAACATTCAATTAATTCAATCAAATGCGGTAAAAAAAATTATGTCATTAAAATCTACTAGTGAAAAAAATTATAAATCTGACAATGTGGTAGAAAGCAAATGTCTAATAAGACACTGACACAGAAAAATTGTTCAAAAATCAGTTTGTCCAACATGACAAAAAGACAACCAAGCCAACTAGGATCACTATATTGCGATAATTGCTCTTGTAACAATAAATATGGTCATAATGATCAAATTATTTATTAAGGATGCAAACATTAAATATATTAATTATTAAAATTGTTTCTAGTTAACTATACGGTAGTCTGTGATATATATTCACTTGAAAATGACAATCGAAATCTGCCTTTTTTAATATTTTCTGCAATTTTCCATCATCTATATATAAAGTTTATGCTATTTTAATAAACTTTCTGCGATTTAATGATTTTTTTTATTACACTTAACCTATGTGGTAGTCTATGTGGTAGTCTGATAGATATATATATATATATATATATATATATATATATATATATATATATATATATATATATATGTGTGTGTGTGTGTATATATATATGTATATATATATATATTCACTTGAAAATGACGATCTAAATCTGCCTTTTTTTATATTTTCTGCAATTTTCCATCATCTTTATATAAAGTTTATGCTATTTTAATAAACTTTCTGCGATTTAATGATTTATTTTATTACACTTTCATCAGATGTTTTAGATGTAGTACAAAATTAATTAATCAAATTTTCATGACAATTCTACCTGTAAAATCTGACGAATTTTGGTGAATTATGGTGGAAGTGTATATTTATTTGTATATTTTAATGTGTTTCAGATTTCCTCATATTTTTCAGATTTTTTAGAAACATTTGTGAAATTTGTGGTATTTCAATTTAAAAGGTTTTGGTAGCACCTATTAATATGTCTGTTTTTTTCTTATATTTTCAATAAATGTTCTGAGATTTTATGATTTATTTTATTACACCATCATTAGATGTTTTAAATGTAGTAGATAGAACATTAATTAATAACGTTCACGAAACCTCAGGGTATTAGAATTTAAAAGGTTTTTAGTTACACCTTCTAATATTTCTACTTTTTTAATATTTTGATTAGATTTACCACAATTTACATAAATTTTCTACAATTTAAATACATTTTTCTGTGATTTTATGATGTTTAATTACATCTTTTAAATTAATTAATAACTTTTTGTGAAAATTCTACCCTTAACAATTGACGATTTTTTTGTGAAATAAGGTATAAGTTGTATATTTATTTGTATATTTTTATATGAGTTTTTCAGATTTTCGGGTCCATTTTAAAAAAAATTTTGAAGCATTTCTGAAACTCGTGTTATTTTAATTCAAACGATTTTTAAAGCTTCGCTTTCTGCGATTTTCTTTATGCAATTTTTTTTTTATTTTTTCTGCAATTTTCCATCATTATATAAAGTGTTTGCTATTTTAATAAACTTTCTGCCATTTTACGACGTATTTCATTACACTAATATCAGATGTTTTAGATGTAGTACAAAATTAATTAACAAAATATTCATTAAAATTCTACCTGTCGACTGTTTGTGAATTATGGTCGAACTGTGTATTTATTTATATATTTTGATATAAGGGTTTCAGATTAACCGATATATTTCAGATTTTTTAGAAACATTTCTGAAATTCGTGGTATTTCAATTTAAAGGGCTTTTGGTTGCACCTTTTGAAATTTATGCGATTTTTTTCAAATATTTTCAATAAATTTTCTGTTTTCTTTGAATCAAGTTTTTGCGATTTTATAATTCATTTTATTACACGTTTATCAGATGTTTTAAATGTAGTAGAAAATTAATTAATAATATTCATTTTCTTATAATTGTACTTACTGGTATTTTAAAAAAAAACAAGTACTATTTGTTTTTTATATATTTTATTTATTTGCCTTACTACGGCTTCTTACGCAATCATCATACTTGTTTATTTTTAAATACTAGTAAGTACAATTATAAGAAAATTAAAATTAATAATAACTAGTAAATAATGGATACAATACTAAGAAAAATTAATTAATAATGTTCACAAACACTCAGGGTATTAGAATTTAAAGGGTTTTTCTTTGAATCTTCTAATATTTTTGCGATGTATTTTATATTTTGATTAAATTTGCCACAATTTACATACATTTTCTACAATTTGAATACATTTTTATATTATTTTATGATTTTTTATTAAATCTTTTAGATGTATTAGAAAATTAATTAATAATTTTTTTATGAAAATTCTACCTGTAACAATTGTAACAATTTTGTCGCATGATTACAAACTTGACCGTGCATCAATGTGATAAAGTAAAATCAATGATTTACTAAAAAAAAATGCATGATGTAAATCATTTGATTTAAATCACATATAACTTTGCATAAACTGATCAGAAAACTCAAAAACAAACATTTTTATGATAATTTTTTTTAAAATATCATAGATATAAATCAAATATGATTGAAAAAAATTATAGATATTTGACTTATTTAAAAAAGTCATGATTTATTCCAACCTTGATTCTAGGTACAGATGTATTAATATGATGTACAGATACAGGTAAATGTTTGACACCCAGAAATTACAAAATGCCTAGTAGCACTTCCTTGGCCTAACTAAATTGCAAAAACTTAGCATCATGAGCCGTTAAATTTTCAACCGCTATGAGGAAAGTCCAAAGCAACATAATAACCTGGAATTTGCAGATAGCCGTAAGATGGGTGTCAGGCATAACCTAACATTTGTATGTTTCATATCTTCACAGCTCAGCTCTAATGTCCACATCAAGTCTGAAAGGCTTTCGCAACAGCCTTGTGAATTGAGGAGCTAACATGGTGCATGTCTCGCAACGATTATTTGACGTTGTTTTTGAATATTTTGTTCAGCGGTGTAGCCGTACGTGACTCAAATAAATATCTGAGTGAGGTCGTGCGATTCATTAATTATCCTATTGCAGTGATCTATTCAACTTTTATTTTCTAAAACCCGGCGGAGAGCAGTTATAATCGGTTATAAAGATTATGTGATTAATCTATTGACTCAATAGCTGTGTTTCACCGCTCACTAAAGAGAAGAGTCACTCAATATTTTTCAAAAATAAAAGTGTCAGTGTAAATAACAAATTTGTTATATTTAATTTACTTATTTACAATGTTCCACAAAGCAACGGCTTCCAGTATACAATTTTTAACTAGAAAAACCCGCAAAAGTTCAAGTGTACGGTCTTTTTCCAATGCCTTTTGTCAACCCCGGGTACCGGATATTTGCGTTCACATGTTGGCGAGACTAGAACTATCATATCAAACATCATAATGAAGTGTGTCTAAACATCGAAATGAAATAGGTATCAGTTTTCTGGTAACAATTTCATTGGTGGCATTGTACAGAACAGTGGTGAAATCGATGGAACAGATATTAAGGCCCAAATTGGCAGTCCTTCCTTAACCTCAACTCGTCTTCATTGTGAGTGTTGAGCCTGTGCTTATGCTTAAAGGTTGAATGGTTCCAGCACGGGCGGAGACTACCACTCATGCTGAGGTTGACTCGATGATAAGGAGTTACTGATGCCTGGTTGCATCAACATTGTTTTACCTCGGGTTATGTAAACCGAGTTATATTTATGTGAGAGTGACGTTTTGAATCGGTAGCACCAAAATTTGATGATGTTAAGAAAAATATAGCAACAGAGCCCCTCGGGTTAAATAAAACGGGTCACTTGTAAATGAATCAAGTCCGCATAGCTCGCATTTTATGTTTTATTTCAGATCTGTTGCAAGTCATGTTTGAGGTTAACCCCGAGCTAAATTTATAACCCCGAGTTAATGTTTAACTTGCATTGATGCAACCGGGCATGAATGCAGTATAATTCAAACGATTTACTGTTGACAGTGCGGGACTTGCCCCAACCGTGTGTGGTATAATATTTAACAATTAAAAGAGGCGAGCACACATTCGTTCCAAGTTATTATAATCAATATGGTTCAGGTAGTACTTATTTTAAAGTTGATGTACGAATTGACATAGGTGCAAGCATGTGCAGGAGACGTAACAGTGGCAGTTGTAATAATTACAACGTAATTACTAAATAATGTATTGAATTCAAATCTAGAAATGCTCAAAATTGCAAACAGTTTTAATTTTAAAATGCAAAGCCTGCAATATAACAGTGCAATGTAGAAACATGGCCGCGGTAAAAACCCTCGATTATACCGAAAGTTGGAACAACGTATCAAAAGACTACGAACACGCTTTTGATAAATTTTCTATTATATATTACAGCAGTTATGAATGCAGCGCGATCGTACCTATTATGATTTACTTGATTATGCCTAATCAAAGAATGTAAACTCACCGAAATTATCTTCACGTGCGACCAGGATTAAAGTTAACGTAAAAGTGGCGTCAGTGGTGTCATGGCCGCCAAACAGCCTAACCAACCAATTGTGATTACTTTGGGGACACTGACGCAGTTTTGCCAACCCAGTATTAAATAAATATATATGTTTCAGTACGCGTAGTTGCCAGATGTCGAATTATATTTATTTGGACAGTATAATCATGTATTTCATTTGGAGACGAATCCGATTCAGAACTTGACTTTGAAGATTCCTACAGCGACATTCACTCCAAAATCATTTAACTTGTAATAGAATAGTTCTGTCGTTTACACATATTTTACCAATTACATTCATTTTTTATATTTTTTTAAGATCCACCACCTGTAGCTTTATGTTGGTCAAAACACGCATTACTACAAAGATCACTACGTACTGAATCGTAACCTTGTTTTCGAGAAACACCAATGTCACTAACAGAGTTGCCACCATACTTTTGAGAGAAATTGCGCCGTTGGTGGATCTTTCAAAAATGTAGATTATAAATTCACAACCACTCAATTAGTAATTAACGTAATAATTAAAATTTGCACTGAAATTTAAAAATATTATTGTAAATTCAATCCCTAAAAGGGTAACCTCAAATCATACAGAGATTAATACTAAGATACTAAAAATTTGATAACATTAGTATAAATAAGCTCAAAAAAATAATACAATGACTTGGAAAAAAGGGCCGGATAATTTGAGTGTGGAAATGATGTGTGTGCTTGAAAAACTTTCGATCGTACTTTATACCCACTGGGTAATATAGTAAACACATGTCTTGAAAGAGGTATACTACCAAGTAATCTAAAATGTTCAACGATAATACAAATGGAGAAAATTAAGCTAGTTAAGGTAGAGAGTAATATGAGACCCATTAAATATTTCAAAACCTGTTAGGAGCTTATTACTCATGAATTGCCATTTTTAATTCAGAGCAGGTTTCAAAGTAGAAAGAAGTTCCTACCAAATAATTATGGGAGATTTTATTTCATTTATCTCTTTATTGAGTTCTTTATTGTTTGGTTCTTCAATGTTAGTATTCAAACGTGAACTATGTTAGGGTATTTTACTTCTTATTATAAGCTTTTTTGGTAGTTAGAATGCGTAAATTAGAGTTTTATTTAGTGTAAAGGCCGTTTAATGGACTGTCACTGGGAGCATTTTCAAGTGCAAATAGTGACACTTTTCAGTTTCTTAGCGACATCTATCGCGATCTCCCAAACTGCTCATTGAAATGTCGCTAAATAAGATATCTGGAGGTCCAGAAATCTTTTTTACCTCCGGAAAAATAGAAACCTTTACAAGTTTTTTTATTTCTTAGTTCACTCGTGCGCAAACAAATGTTTCTGGGGTGTTTTAAGTTCATATTTTATGCCGGCAGATGTCGTTATTCGTTATTATTCAGCCATGTCACTGATTAACTCTATATTCTTCAAATACTAAAATACTCACTGGTCATGAATATATACCAGCAGTAAAATAAATAATATAAACAACATTACATGAGAAGCTGACTGACCATATAGATCATACCCTGCGCACTCTATACGATTTAAATTGACCAGGTTTAATTAGATGGCGCCTAAATCTGTAGTCGCTTACAGGGTCGCTGTAATTTTTTAAGAATTCTGTCCGCCATTATTGACACATTATATGTGCTGAATAATCCAGTGATCCACAATCATCATAATTTCCATAGTTTGTGAATAACGGCCGGTAACATACAGACAGATTGTATGTACCTTTTGAATCCGTTTGCCGTTTGAATCGTCAACAATACAGACACAGATAAATACAGTTGAAGTAAAGCACAATGAGAAGACGACATTGCTGCATTAGAGCGTGCAAGCTGGCAGCCCTGGTCTTTTCGGCGAGAACATCGAGTGAATATTTTTTTTCATACGACATTGAAGTAATTTTCATACTTTTTTTTAGATAAGCAGGGATATGCGACAGAGACAATGCTTGGTACGTCGGAGTTTGTATTATTTTTTGACAAACTATTTGACAGTGTAAATGGTTCGTCAGTAAGTGGTGATAAACCTTCACGATGTGCCATAACCCAAGAAAGCCAGCATGTTGAATTTTATTCCGAAGCAATTCAAGTTTTGAAGACAATTAGATTTATTAGACTACAAGGCGAATATGTTCCACCCTGCACTGCAAATTGGATAACCACATTAAAAGGTATGCGAAGCATCTGGAACAAATTACACGCTACGGGAATTAAATATCTTTGTCCGAGAAATTTAAATCAGGACCCCGTTGAAATTGTTTTTGGTGGTGACCGAAGTCATGGTGCTCGGAATATAAATCCAACACCTGCTGCCTTCAGAGCTTCTTATAAAGCTTTGATTATTAATAATCTTATGACTCGCCATTCTTCAATTGCAAATTGTGAGGAAGATGGTTGTAGAGGGGCACTAAATTCTGTACAAAACTTAACAACTATTAAAGTTCCTACGCCAACTGAGATAGTATCCCCAAATGTCTCTGATGAGTTCACATTTATAAACAACCCCAGTTTTCTGGCGGACAATATAAATATGTACATATCAGGATATTTGGCCGCAATATGTTGAGAAAATTACAAGGATGTAGTATATGTAAACAGGACCTGGTTTCCGATACGTTGGAACCCATTCACTCCTATATTGAATGTAGGCAATTTACACGTGGAAATTTGCTGCAACCCAACTTTAACTTCATCAAACACGTTAATCAATGTTTGCAAATTATGCGGTTTTATATACCGAAGATTTGCACTCATTTTAATACAGTATCATTTTTTACACATAACATTTCTTGTACAATTATTCCAAATTTTTGTCACTGTCATATTCACAATTTGGCGGACCTAGTTTTAAGTGTTCTGATCCCATTTTATGTTGTGGTGTGGATACAGAACATCAACAACATACTGCATGGAAAATAACTTCATAAAATTAATGATCCTGTGAAAAAACTAGCATTAGTTAAATATAAAAAAAAACAGTCATACATTAGTTCTTCGTTAAATTTCTGCATTTGGTTATCTGTACAGGCATTATTATATATTTGGAGTTTTTTGTAAAGAATATTTTTAGTGTTTAGTTTTGTAGGATATATCTTCCTTCAATTTGCATATGGATTGACATGCGCATAATTTTATTAATAATTGGACGTGGCACATTGTATAGTTATTTGTATTATAAGTAAAGAAAAGTATTGTTTTTCTTTACATTTTTTTTTGTTTATTCACACTATTTTAAATGTATTCATCTATCATATAATTATTATTAACATTTATTAATATATTTAATGATTTGTTTATATATGCATGTACTAGTGTCATTTAATTACAATAATGTTATACAATGCTACAATGCAAACAATAGCCCAGGAAAATATGTGAACTAACGTTTCAGCCATTTAAATCTCCTGCAATCGAAGCGACTGCAGTACTATCTTGAAGACATTGTTTGCACGGGAGCACATTATATATTACAAGTAAAGAAAAGTATTGTTGTTCTTTACGTTTTTTATTGTTTATTCACACTATTTTAAATGTATTCATGTATTTTAATTATTATTGTACAGTCCTGTGGAATGTCTTAGTTAGGTTTCTATTGTAAATATTTCTTGTGTAATGTTACGTGCTTTCCGAGGGATGGCCAGTTAGTCACGCCACACGATATGCCTGACCAGGGGACGTATAGCTGCGGAATGTGCCATTGTAAATAGATTCTTGGAACTGTAGAAAGCTGGTGCATCCCTCGCCAGTCGGAAGGGCTGGCATTGTTTGTGAATCTGTTAAAACTCATTGTAATGGCTCTCTTACTCTTAGAGCTAGTTCTTTTTCGCTTGCGATCGGCGAAAGGTCCCGGGAGGAGCCCCGTCATTTGCTCGCTTGTTATTGTGCTTAACTTGTAATTTCGCAATAATAAATTCATACATTTCCGGGTAGCCGTTTTTCGTTTCATTACGGCGAGTCCCCCAACACAGGAAATATTTTGTCAATTTGACTTTCGTGTATACATATTATGATTCACGCCAACTTGATTTTTATTAACACCTAAATTAAATTAAATTCATAATTATGACTTATAAGAACCTGATTTATTTATGGTATGTAATGTTAAAAGTACAATTATTATAAATTACTGAGCCACTGGAATTATTATTATTATTAGATGAATCAAGAGAATCTGACGAAGAATTATTAATAGAAGAATTTTCAATTTCCGATTCCATTGATTCACTTCTTAAATTTGAAATAAAATTTTTATGGTGATTTTCGCTTAGATTCAAATAATGTTGAATTGAAGCAGTGTTGTTGTATCCAGTTATTTTTATAATTTCTTCAGCGTTAATACCCGTACTAGATAACTGACTGACTGTAGACGATCGGTTAGAATGATTTGTTATTTTTACAAGTTTGGTATTTATTCCGATGCTTTTAGCAGCACCTTTTGTCCATTTACTAATCTGATTGTATCCTAAGGGCATGTTTTTATACCAATAGCTATTTTCATGTTATTCCCAATCTTTATTTATTGTAAGAAACAGGCGATTCGTTTTAATGTTAGGTGTCCGTATAGAAAACATTTTGTTTAGAAGTCGAGCGTGCACATGTTTGTTTGAATTTGGGGTAATCCATTTACTATCTGCAATTTTCTCATCACCTCCTTGTGCTGTTTTGGAGAAAATTGTGTTGTATTCCACCCGACTTATTGGCAAACCGTAATTGTTTATTTCTTCTTTGAAATATTCTGTCAAGCAATCACTTGCTTCTCCTCCTCTCCAAGCAGGTTCACAGGCGCAATATGGTAAAACTTTCGCTGAGGACCATCGGGTGTATTCCATTAAAATAATTTATAATTTTAATTATTGTTTGTTCTTCATGGGTTAAATTCGACGAACTGCGTTTTCTTTTATCCAAATTGCGTTGTAAAATTTTCCTCTTTGGATTGCGAGCATCTCTTGCTTTTTGAAATATAACGCTTTTAAAAGGATCTATAACTCTTTTGAATTTATTATAATAAGTAAGTTGAATATGCTTAGCTGTGAGATTCCTGAGTGTTTTCAATACTCCTTCTTTATAATCTTCACCATTAACTTTTCGCATGTTGTAAGCCCATATCTTCTGAAATTTTACATAATTCTTCATCCGACTTCTTCTTTTATATCATAATTTCTTTCTGAACAGAAGTGATCAAATTGTCTTATAACATAACATTCTGTTCGTACTGTATTAATGGGTTTTGTGGATGTGACGGATTCTTCAATTTTAGGAATCTCATCAGATCCAAATCGATTAATATTGACCGCTTATTATATACTGAATGCAAGAAATATTATGTCATTTTGACTTTTGTGTGAAAATATTATGATTCACGGCAACTTCATTTTTATTAACACCTCATCGAAACACGCAAACTAACAATATATTCGAAACACGCCTCAGGACAACCAGGTAATTAGTAATAAGCGCTGTAATACGAAGTAACTGAGGAAAATTCAATATTGTGATTGGTCCATTTAACTATGAGGTTATATAGTCATTAATATTGTTGGGTCAATCCCAAACAATACCCCTTTATACAATTATTGCACAATATTAGCGTTTTGCGTTTTGCGTTTTGCCTGCGTTGCATTATTTTAATATAAATAGATGAGACGCACGCATGCAAAACTCAGTCTTGCCATATACGTTACATTGTCAACCTCGATCTATCATAATTGTAATTGCAACAAGTAATAAAGTTTAATTTATCATATTTAATTACCATATCATATTTAATTATACTCGAACCCTTGTGAACAATTCCTAAAAAAGTTAAGTGATATAGAATTAACAAACGCTTGCTAATTCTATTAAATAATCGGCTGGGATCCGTAAATCACCCTGGTGTCAGAAGTAAAACCCAATTAGTTGACGTTACCCGGAACATCCGCCAAAACACAACAGGAATTCAGGGCCGCAACAGGAAAAATTGGTGTCAGAAGTGGGATTCCTCGCAACTCGTCCAGAACATCCCCTAGCAGATAAAGCAGACCACGTGGGAGTCACCAACCAAGTGGATCCAGCATCAGTCAACTCAGGAGGATTTTGCGCGAGTTTTCTTTCAAGAATTCGTGCGAGAAGAGAAGCAACTTTAAGTAAATTCTCGTTATTCCCTTTTTTCCATCCTTTCTAAAAATGGATTCGAAATTGAACAAAAATAAAACTGATTCAAAATTAAATAAATCAAATAAATATGGTCAAGGCTCACAATTTTATGAAGACGATAATATGTCAGAAGATGTAGAGAAATTACCTCTTGCATTGTTGTTTAAGTTCATTAAACCTTTTGACGGAAATCGTCAAGAAACAAATAGATTTATCCAAGATTGTAATTCAGCATTTAACTTGGCTGAACCTGCACAAACGCAAGGTTTGTTATGCTATATTGTTTCACAATTATCAACCAGTGTAATTAACGAAATCGAATTATCAGATGTTAATTCATGGGATGAATTAAAAAACAAATTAAAGTTGTATTACGGATTTACTAAATACATCGTACAAGCTCATGAAGAGTTGGAAACAATTAGACAATATCCTAATGAAGATATTAATCAATTTTTTAAACGATTGGAGTACGCAAAAAATTCGTGTGTCCAAGCTGAAACTCAAAATTGCATAGAACCTGAACAATTACCAGGACTCCGAAAAGCGATTCAAAATACTGCACTTCGCAGATTTATTATTCATTGCAAACCGGAGATAAGTCAGATGTTGAGAGCAAGAGATATTAAAAATATTAATGAAGCTTATAATTTAGCCCTACAAGAAGAGAAAATTCTTAATTATAAA
Source organism: Othius punctulatus (assembly GCA_951805005.1). Classification (NCBI taxonomy): domain Eukaryota; kingdom Metazoa; phylum Arthropoda; class Insecta; order Coleoptera; family Staphylinidae; genus Othius; species Othius punctulatus. Next base: position 40,824,722 of record OX638146.1, read on the forward strand.
AACAAAATTATAAATATGATAACAATCCAAAGCCAAATAGTTCTCATAGGAATCAGATACAAGGTTATTCTCGGGGTAGAAATAGCAATTCATCTCGAAACTACCAATCAGGTCAAACGTCTCAGTTCCACAATAACAGTAGACCAGATAGACCAGACAATCATAGAGTTGACAGAAACAATACTGCAACTCATAATTCCCAAGGAAGTTATCAGAGATATAATAATTATCAAGCAAAGTAGTGCACATTCTGTAAAATGAATGGGCACCTTTATAGCGAGTGTAGGAGGAAGAATTACGCGAATAATAATGGGAACAATTTTAACCGCAATCCTAACGTAAATAATACTATGAATAATGATAACGATAATTTCGAGGAAATGTCTTTAATTTTTCCGGGCCTTTCTGTGAAGAACGCCGCACAGGAAGACCGAATGCAGCAGTAAGAGGCGTAAATTATGGTAAAAATATATTAAAAACTCTTACATTTTATTCAGATAATTCGAAAACTAAACAAATAACATTTTTAGTAGACACAGGTGCAAGTATTAGTTTATGCAATTCCCAAATTATAGATTTTAAAAATACAAAAATTAATAATAGAGATAAAATTTAAATTTTTGGATTTATTCCTAATAAACCTATTTTTTCAATAGGATCAGCTATTTTATTCCTGAAGGTAAACAATTTAACAATTTGGCACAAGGTGTATATTATTAATGAAAAGTTAACATCAGTAACTCCTAGTTATCACGGATTGCTTGGTGCTGATTTATTTCAAGGTTTACCATCTGTTATTGATTACGAAAATAATTGCATTAAATTACAAGGGCATCCTATAACGTTTAATGTTGGAAAGGCCGTAGTAAACTTTAATAAACAAATAAATAATAATTATCCAAGAGATCAAATACTTGTACAGAATATAAGAATAAATCATTTAAAAAATGAAGAATCTACTAGTTTAATTAACATATGTGATAAATATAAAGATATATTTCATTTAAAAGATGACATGCTAAGTTCAACAAAAACAATTAAGCATGATATTATTACAAATTCAAATTTACCAATAAATTCGAAAACATATCGATATCCTAAAATCCATGAACATGAAGTTGAAAAACAAATTACGGAAATGCTAAAACAAAATATTATTCAACCATCATTCTCTCCACGGACAAGTCCAGTGTGGATAGTTCCTAAGAAAATTGATGCTTCGGGCAATCAAAAATGGCGCATAGTCATTGATTACCGAAATCTTAATAATGTCACAGTTGGAGATTCATTTCCTATTCCAAATATAACTGAAATTATTGACCAGTTGGATGGTTCAAAATATTTCACAACTTTGGATTTGGCCTCAGGGTTTCATCAAATAGAGATGTCTCCAGATTCAAAACAAAAAACGGCATTTACAGTTCCTAATGGTCATTTTGAATATAATAGAATGCCATTTGGTTTAAAAAATGCTCCGTCGACATTTCAAAGGTTAATGAATATTGCTCTTAGCGGTTTAATTGGTAAAAATTGTTTTGTCTACATTGACGATATTGTTGTTTATGGAAAAACATTAGATGAACATAATGAAAATTTAATAAAAATATTCCAAAGACTTAGGGAACATAATTTAAAGCTTCAACCAGATAAATGCGAATTTCTTCATAAAGAAGTAAAATACTTGGGTCATATTATTTCAAATAAAGGTGTTAAACCTAACCCAGATAAAATCGCAGCTATTTCAGAAATTTCTGTACCAACTACCCCAAAACAAATAAAATCATTTCTAGGTCTAATAGGATATTATCGACGATTCATTCCTAATTTTGCTAAAATATCTAAACCTTTAACTAGTCTGTTAAAGAAAGATAATACATTTAATTGGAATGAAAAATGTATAAATTCTTTTGAATATTTAAAAAATGCTTTAACCACAGAACCTATATTACAATATGAAAATTTTAACGACACATTTATACTTACTACGGATGCATCCAATGAAGCTATTGGATCCGTATTATCACAAGGTGAAATTGGTAAAGATTTACCTATCGCCTATTTTTCCAAGACATTAAATAAAGCTGAAAATAATTATTCCACAACGGAGAAAGAACTTCTAGCAATTATAGAATCAGTCAAACATTTTAGACCATACTTATATGGAATTAAATTTATTATTGTTACTGACCACAAACCCTTAATATGGCTTCATAATTGCAAGGATTTATCAAGTAGATTGTTAAGATGGAAGTTAAAACTCTTAGATTACAAATATGAAATAGTTCATAAAAGTGGAAAAGATAATGCTAATGCTGATGCATTGAGCAGACTAACAAGGCAAAATAAAAATGAGCAAATAAATTTCATAAATAAGAAACAGGGTTATCTTGCTAATAAAAAGCAAAAGGAATTAAATCATGTTAAAGAAAACCTTGTATTAAGTGAAAATAAAAATTTAAATGAATACTTTAAACAATACAAGAGTTTATTAAAGAGTAAACATAAATTTAAGAAATCTGTAATAAAAGATATTGAATTAAATTTAATGGAGATGTTAAATGATTATAGTATTGCACATTGTGTGTCTAAAGATTTATACATGAATAAAGGAATAGCTAAAGTAATCAAAGATAAATATAATCATAAATATGAATTAAAAATTCAGAATCCTGAGATAGGAAAATCATTATTTGTAAAAACTAGTAATAAAAATTATATATTTTATTTAATAACAAAAGAAAATTACTATGATAAACCAAGTCTATTTTCATTATTTAAAAGTTTAAATAATTTAAAAACCAAACTTATAAGTTTAAAAATCAAAAAACTAGCCCTTCCAAAAATAGGATGTGGATTAGATAAATTAAATTGGGAAGATGTTAAATTAATGATAGATTTTGTATTCAAGAAATCAGACATAGAAATTGTAATTTGTCACTATAAAGAAAGATGTCATGAAATTAATGCTATAACAGATAATGAACAATTAACATTTGAAAAATTTCAAATATTTCATCAAAAGGAATTAAATATTCCAGAACCAGAATTTGTCACTATGGCTCCAAATAGAATTCAAACTTTTGTAATACCAGCTTCTTGTGACAAATCATATATTAATAAATATATGGATTATATATTGAAATATTTTCCTACAACATTACCAGAACGAGTAAATTTACACGAAGTTATTTTAAAGAAATTACCTAATCAACGTATTTTCTTAGTATTTATAAAAACCTTTGTTTATGACTCAACTTCATATCAAGATTTATTTAATGCATTTATAAACTTGATTATTTTTTGACGTTTCTCAAAACCAATGATATATTTCGATTTTTGTCATATTGATACTTCTGGACCAATCCCGTCATTATTATACTGGGAATATTCTCTAGAGATTATTATAGTGGGAATAATCTCGGTAGCTAGGTTCACTCTTGTCAATCAAAATATTTGTCAAATTATTAATTTATCAATCATATTAAAGTGTCATACAAAATGAATAAAAGTCGCTTTAGCTGCGTTTCGCATACTGAAATTGATAAAGAAATACTAGAAAGCAAAAAACGTCAAAAAATAATCTAATCAAATATAACTCGAGAGTTCGATAAATTAGAAAATAATTTGACAGATTATGTCTCAAACTTGTTGCCATTTGGCAATAGTCACTCGAGCCCTTCCGGCTCTCGTGACTATTGCCTGGCAACAAGTTTTCGACAATCTGTCAAATTATTTTCAATTTATTCTCACTCTCTTGTTATATTATTACTGAGAATTTTATTAAAAATAAATAACGTTACTTCATTTGTCTTACCTGATATTTTAGAACAAAATAATTTAATTAAGAAGGATACATACAATAGTTTACTTTATTATATATTTAGAGATTTTAATTATAAAATATTAGAATCCTCATTAATAACAATCACTGATCCTGAAATTATTAAAATAATTTTACAGGAAAATCATGATTACCTAACCTAACCTAACCTATTGCTGGTCATCAAGGATTTCATAGAACATTTGAAAAAATTAAAAGTCAATATTATTGGACAAGCATTACAGATGACATAGCCAAATATGTTAAGGAATGTACTATCTGTCAAAAATCAAAAACTGACTTTCATAATAATAAAAGTCCAATGCAAATCACAACAACTTCAAAAGTATTTTGTGAAAGAATTGCCTTAGATATCGTAGGTCCACTTCCAGAAACAATGAATGGAAATCGATTCATTTTAACCTTACAAGATGACTTGACAAAATTCATACAAGCATATGAAATGCCAGTTCATGATGCTGAAACAGTATCAATTCATTTCTTAAAATTTTGTACTCAATTTGGTGTCCCAACCTCGATATTAACTGATCAAGGTACAGAATTTACATCAAATATATTTAAGCAACTTAATAAAATTTTAACTATAAAACATAAGGTAACTTCTCCTTATCATCCACAGACTAATGGATCTTTGGAAATAACACATTTAACCTTAAAGGATTACTTTAAATGTTATGTTAACAAAGACTTGAACAATTGGGATGAATTTTTAAATTTTGCTGTTTATAGTTATAATACGTCGATTCACAAATCGACTAAAGTAACCCCATTTGAATTAGTATTTGGTCAAAAACCTAAGATTCCAAACCTAATAAATAAACCTACTTTTAAAGCAAATTATTCAGACTTAGCTAATTATATAACCAATAAGTTACAAATAATAAGGGAAACAGCACGTGAAAATCAATTACTAGCTAAACAAAAATCAAAAGAATATTACGATAAAAGTCATTATAGAACTTATGAATTCAGAGAAGGTAGTTTAGTACTTGTTTATAATTCAATGGCAAAAAGCCAAAAAAAATTATTATCGCCAAACTATCTCGGACCTTATGAAATAATTCAAGTTCATAATAATGAAACTGCTTCAGTAAGAATTAGCCCAAATAAAATGAAAACGTATCATTTCAATTTGCTGAAACCATATATTGTTCCAGATCATGGAGATACATCACATCTTAATACTCCTGTCAGTATTTCCTCTGAGCCTGGTCCAAGCAATCGATAAAATAAAAATTGATAAAATAGATTCTTCATCAGGATTACTATTTAATAAATTAGGAAATGTGCAAGTATGCAACCAAGAATTTAGTTTACTTACTTACTACAATTTTAGTAATTTATCAGATAAAATTAATATTATTGAAGAATACTATTTAAAATCTATATCATTATGTGGCATTGCAAAATCTAAAGAATCTAGTTTTTCGTGCCTAAATCAATTAAAAATTATAAAAACAAAATTGCAAAACATAAAGGATGATTTCAATATAATAACACATAGAATTACGGAGAATAGAGTTAAACGAGGACTTATAAATGGCATAGGAGATGCCTTTAAATGGCTTTTTGGTACTCGAGATGCAGATGATGCACAATTTTATACCGATACAATTAATTCTTTAATGAATAACCAAAAACAAACGGAAGTATTATGGCAACAACAAGTATCCATTATATCTTCTACAATTACTAATTTTAATAACTCTCTCCAACAAATGAATCAAAATGTAAAAACTTTAGATAATAATATTATTAAATTCCAAACGTTAAGTAACACAATTTTAAAAGAATCTCAAAAGCTAGATATTGAAATTCAATTAACAGATCACATGCTCTTGTTAATTGAAATGACAGACGAATCATATGCGACTGTACAAAAATATATAATCAGCTTGTCTTTATTACAACATGGCATAATTGATCTTAATATACTTCGACCAAAAGAATTATTTACTGAGTTACAAAAGATAAATAGAAAATTTACTTTACCAATACCTTTAACAATTGACAATATTTATCATTATTATAAAGTTTTAAAATTAAATCTTTTCATTAAAAATGAATTACTTATAGTAAATTTTAAAATACCAATTTCTAATTTATATTCCTATGAATTATTCGAACTATATCCTTTACCTATACATCACAAAAATGATTCATTATTGTATTCCAATTACGATTCCGGGAGTTGTGACTTAGTTTTTAAAAAGTTAATTTATTTTTATTTTGAACAGTGGACTACATCTAACGAATGCGTAACATAAAGTGAATTCTTATTATCTAATTGCCGTGTGTTGGCTCGGCCGCGACCTTGGCGTCAGCGGTTTTCTCGGGAAGATCCACGTCTTCAACGATGACAACTGCTGATTCAGGTTCTAGGGAACGCGTGGCTCCAATATAATATTGGGTGCCTCCCGTTCATGTGGGAAGCTCCGATGACCTGAAGTGGTGTTTTAGAAATTGACACCACCTGGTGCGGGTTGCGGGGTGGCGGTGTTCCGTGTTCGATTCTTGTAGAATTTTCTGTAGATTAGACAACTTCCTGCAACAGCTAATATTAAATATATGATTAGGGTACTCCAACGGTGGGCCTGGTGAAATTCCCAATCGTCTGGAATTGGCTGAATGGGCTGGATGTTATTATCAAGTTTCGTTAGCTGGATGTGTTTGATTTTTAGTTCTGGAAGGTCCTGTCTTTTGATGTCGTCATGGGGAACAATCAATTGTTCGAGGTGTATTGGCTGTCCTTTCGTTTCGTCGCCGAATACTAGGGGCCTTCCTCTGATCAAGACCTTGCAATTTGCATTGTTGAACAGATAGGTGCCTGTTTTGGTGTAGGTGGACCAGCTAGTATTATAATTTTCCCGAATTGTTTCTTCATTGACAAAAACTCCAAGGTATTGATTTAGTTCGGGGATATATTCAACAAAATTTTCATAGACATTTAGTTTTGTCGAAGTGCATCCCTTAATAGAGTTATTGAGTAGGAGGTTCTTCTCGCACGTAGTATTCCTTATTATTATTTGGTTGCTGCTACACTGGTAGGCGTATGAAGTGCGTACACAAATATCAGACAACGGTAGTATTTCAGATTTATATTGGATTGCGTACTTAGTCGATGGTAAGATAATGTTGAGGTATTTATTTGGAACTGATAAGAAATAATACAGATTATACGTCTTTTTATCTATTAAAGGAATAGGCAAAAAGTAAATTATTTTGTTGTCTTTGACCATACACTTTGGCTTGATCAAAATTTCGTAATTAAATATGTTTTCGGAAGTGATTGGCAAGGGTAACTGATTATTGTAAAACGTAGAAATTTTGTTTAGTCCGTTTAGTAGTTCCGAACTAGTCAGTATACTTGGGTGAAGCACATGTAATCTACAAAATGTAATTGAATTTTCAATATCTTGCAATATTTCTAAAATTATTTGGAACAAGTTTATCATTTGGTTTATCAAATCTTTCGTATATGCCAGAACTTCGTGATCTGGCATATAAATTTAATTATTAATTGAAGATGGTTTAATTTTTTGCCTAAGAGAGACTCGTTGTCTTCTATAGTTTTAACTGTATTATTGAATTTTCGCATTATTTCGTTATTGATTGAATATTGTCTGTTTATTTGGTAAATTTAATTATTAATTGAAGATGGTTTAATTTTTTGCCTAAGAGAGACTCGTTGTCTTCTATAGTTTTAACTGTATTATTGAATTTTCGCATTATTTCGTTATTGATTGAATATTGTCTGTTTATTTGGTTTATAACTTGATTTTTATTCTGTTTTAGGTGGTTAAAAATTGCATCGAAGTGTTCTTCGTCGTCATGGTCTAGAGTGCCGGTGATTTGTTTCATAATAGAACCTAGTCCGTTTATGAGTCCACGTCTAGTTCGTCTTCTAGCAGTAAAAATGACTAATTTTTCATCTATCATACTAATCGTGTACTTAGCGATTTTGTTGTAATTGTGAAGTTCGTTTTGGTAGTTTAAATTGACAAGAGTAATATTGGTATAAGTGTAGTATTGGCTACGTAAGCGCGTATATTCCGAGATGAGGTTTTTCAAATCAAAGAAATGAGTAACCATGTGTGTTGATGTTTGTAAGCTTGCGGTTCCTAGTTTTATCGGAAGGATACCTGGATTGTTTCCAACATCCTTTATGCATTGTCCAGCTGTGACGTAGATGGTCCTGGAACAATTTTTGCAGTTACTGTTGGCCTCTTAATGTTAGCTATGTGTAATTTGTGGTATTTTCGGCCAGTTTTATGCTCATCGATTTGTGGTGTGAATGTTTTTTTTCTAGGATTTGTTTCGATGACTGTTGTTTTCTTGTAACGATTTTTTGTTTTGGATCTGATCGGGTCTTTAGCAAAAACTTTTTGGGGGATTTCCGGGAGATCTTCTCTATTTACGTTTAATTTGCTTATTAGTTTTTCCTTTTGGCGTTTTAATGAGTCGTTAATAATCTCATATAATTTAAGAGTCTTATCTTTGTGTTTTTGACAATAGTTTGATTGGAGATGGTTTTCCAAATCGATATCTATTAGTGAATCTGGGTTAATATGCCCATAAATTATTTCATACGGCGTAAATTTGGTAACTGAATGTATCGAGTTGTTATACGCGATTATGGAATAGAGTACTTTGACTTCTATCGGATCGTTTTTAAATTCTTTGCGGTTGTTGAAAATATTTATATGTTCTAGGAGTGTTGAATGAAAGCGTTCGATTGGGCCATTGCTTTCTGGGTGGCCAGGGCTGCAGAAATGGATTTGTATCCTGTGTAAGCTCAGGAGCTCTTTGAACATGTTGTTGTTGAATTCGGCACCGTTATCGGTTATTATCATTTTGGGAGTGGTATGATGTGATAAAAAGATGAGGAATTTATTTGCGATTTCTATACTTTGTAGGGATTGTAATAAATATGCCTGAGCATACTTGGAGAATGTGTCTATCAGCGTTAGAAATTTGTTATTGTTGTAGGTCAGTACGTCCATGTGGACGATCTCAAACGGTCTGGCTGGTGTGGGTGTTATGTTGAACTTTAGTTTCAACGGGTTTCTATCGTATTTTACTACCTTGCAAATATCGCAATTGTTTATGTAGTCTCTTATTGATTCTTGCATTTTGGGCCAATAGAAAACCTTTGCTAGTTTTTGTTCGGTTTCGGTTATGCCCCTATGGTTGGTTTTACCTTCGTGGTAAATTTGGATTTGATTTTGAATATCGTCTGGATTTTCGATATCCGTTAATAATTTTGTACATTTAAGAAAATTGAACTTTGAATTGTTAAAATGGTTTTGCAGTATTTTGCTGAATTTCATGTATAATGCATCGTTTTCGAAGTACAAGTGATATTTAGCTTTGGGGGCTATATACTCCTTTATGAAATAAATTATATCTGTTTCAAAGTTGTTACTGGAAATCTGTACTGATATTCTTTGTTTAGATTTAAATATTCTTTGTTCAAGCGGAGGTAAAGGTTCGAATTTGACGGGAGTAAATATGATTTGGTTGTTGCCATAATTCACGGGGGTGTCGGAGATGGGAATGGTGACAACAGGATCTTCTAGGTTTGTGTGAACTGTCTGATCGTGATCTGATACATCGTCTTCATGGTCCGAACCGGGCTCTACTATTATAGATTGGTTTTCGGTTTCATTATTGATTTTCTGCATGTAATTTATAAAAGGTGTTTCTTTTGATTCGTTTACGTTTAAATTTGGAATTCGTGATAAAGCTTCGAAATTATTTAAGTTAGTACCTTGGGTGTTATTAGGGACTTCAAAATCCTTTCCCGGGATCACGGTGATTGGTTCCGATAGATCGAGTGATACATATTTTTCTGATCGGTTTAAAATCGAGCATTGTGCTTGGTTGTTTCTCACCGAAACGAAGCATTCTGGTATTTCTAGTTCTCTGATTTTTTTGTACGGTATTACTGCCGTTCCGTTTGAAACGTTCTTAATATTTAAGGTAATTATTTTTTCTACGCGTGGTTCTATTTGTATGCAATTATTACATTCAGATGTTTTTTTGTAATTTATATTGATTTCACTGTTGGATGTAATCAACTTGTTGTTTTTGAGATCTACAAGCGCGGAAAAATGTTGCAGATTATCTAATCCTAAAAGGCAATCAAAAAAGGTATGAAAATAAAATAAGTGAAATTTAATTTTTTCTTTAAAGTTGAATAATTTCGGACAAGGTATTGAGATGCTAAATCTTTCTGCACTGGTACCATGAGCTGTTGTTATAACAAAAGGATCATTTTTTATAGAATTAGAAAAGTATTTCATCGCAATTTTTGGTGAAATGAAAGATTTTGTCGATCCGGTATCAATTAAGCATTTTAGTGAAAAATTTTCGAATGGAATGATGATGTAGGGTAACTGGGATTGCGCGTAGTTTAAGTTTAGCAATGTTATGTCGTTCGGTTTTCCAGCGTGGTTAGGTCTAAAAAATCGTTTTTATTCATATCGGTATGGTCGCATTCTTCCTGTTCTTCGTCTTGCGATTCCGTGCCCTCGAGTGGGTCGGGGTAAGAGCAAGGAGGCTCGTTTACATTGTACAGTTCTTCGGTTACATAATTCCGATTTTGTTGGAATGGTCTGTACGGTTGCTTGTGTTGCGTGGGCGGGACAAACGAATTACGCGTGTTCGTGCTCATGGGGGTTGGTTTGTAACGCGGGGTGAAATTATTTCTCGGAGTAAAAACGTTGGCATTTGCATTGTTTGATCTCTGATATTGATTAGGTGTTCGATTAAAGGCAGGTGGTGATTGGGGTTTGTTGTGTTGTATTTTTGCTGGAAGATTATTTGTTTTGATTTTATCGTTGATTTGAAAGTCATTAACCAATATGTTTAATGCTTCCTGTAACGTATTCGGGTTACGTGTGGTGACAAAATCACCCAGTGGTTTATTTAATTTTTTTAGGAAGATTCGTAAACCCAATGACAAACTATTTTCTATCGAGTATTGAGCTTTAATATGATTGAATTTATTATTGCAAAATGCAATTTGTAAATTAAGATTGGCCTGAATTTCATTAAAGAATTGTATAGGTGTTAACCTATTCTGGTGCAATTCGCATAATTCGATAGTTAGAGTTTGCAGGTCCCTTTTATCAGCATAAGTTGCTAAGAGGGCTGTTCTTAAATCTAGCCAAGTGTTAATGGTGTACGTGGAAATGTCGCATTTTGCCTTTCCTGTGATTTTATTTTTTAACGAGTTGACTATGAATTTGTTTTGAAATGTATTTACATTAATGTCATAAAATTGCGCGATTATTTCCTCGCAATTCAAAATGAAATCATTTAAGTTATTTAGGTTGCCGTTAAACTCCGGCACCATTTGCAAGTACTCGCTTTTAAATTGTGGCTGTGCCATTGTGGAGCTACTTAAATTATTATTATTGTTGTTAGTTCCACTTGCTAGTTGCAAGTTATCGAAGGATGTACTGATCTCTTCGATTAAACTATCGTGACGGTTGTTTTCTTCGATATCGCTCAAACACGATTCGCAATCTGAATTACCACCGTCGTTAATTGACATTTATGTACTCACCAGAGTAGTAGCGTTTTCATCTGGCTCGGGAGGTCTCTGGTTCGAGAAGTCGATCCAATGGTCAGGTGATGCAACGTCTTCTGCCTCGGATGTCTCGGGTTCGAGAAGTCGATCCTATGGACAGGTGATGCAACGTCTTCTGCCTTGGAAGTCTCGGGTTCGAGAAGTCGATCCTCTGGACGATGATCGCGATGCGATGTCTTCTGCCTCGGAAGTCTCGGGTTCGAGAAGTCGTTCCTCTGGTCAGCGAACGCAGCGTCTTCGCCTTCAGCACTGTTCTTAACTCGTCACTTTCGCGGTGTGAGCTACTCAATTCACTCACTCGAATTCGAATTTCTATGCGGTAGAAGTCCGTATGCTATGCAAAGGTCTACCGTACTTTAGAAATTACGTGTTCGATTGCGCCACAAAATATTAAAATATACCAATCAGTTTTTACAATTGATTGTTGGGCAATCCTACCGTGACTGCGCCAATTACGATTCCGGGAGTTGTGACTTAGTTTTTAAAAAGTTAATTTATTTTTATTTTGAACAGTGGACTACATCTAACGAATGCGTAACATAAAGTGAATTCTTATTATCTAATTGCCGTGTGTTGGCTCGGCCGCGACCTTGGCGTCAGCGGTTTTCTCGGGAAGATCCACGTCTTCAACGATGACAACTGCTGATTCAGGTTCTAGGGAACGCGTGGCTCCAATATAATATCTACGTAATAAATAACGTATACCCCACAAATGAAGCTTTCTTGCTGATGGGGGTAAATGTGTGGATTTGTTGGGCAGTCTTTAATAATATTACTTATACCAACTCTGTACAAAATTAGAGTAAACAATTAAAAAAAGGAATTTGACTTACTTCTGGATTTTATCGGATTGAAATACAATACAGTATGTTATTTTATATTTACGTATATTTACAAAATCAGTAATTCCATGGTGTACTTCCATCACTATAGGATTTAGGGATAACATTTCTAAACATTATGTTACTTACTTCGACCTGGCTAAATTACTTGCACTTAATTTGGACTATCCTTTTTAAGGCATAGAGTAACGGGTAGTTTTCTAGAAAACGCCGTGACAATAAAGCGTCAGATACCCCCTCCCCTTTGCCTAACTCCGCGCGTCGGTCGTCGCGGATTTTAGGTCAGTAGCTAAATATAACGCGGGTTGAGTGGCTCTTATAGTGCTCGTTGGTAACGAGGCAATTGAGATTCAGGACCAAAAGAGCCCACCCATCGACCCTAACCTCCAACGGATCTGTGTGAGCGACCGGAGAGCGGCCCAGTGCCAGAATAAAGCGTTCAGCTCCACCTTATTTACGCCCACATCACATCTCGTGGGTGAGTCATTCCCTAACTCCCTTCTCTTTCGGGTGGTACTAATGCCCCACCTTTATAGGTAACCCGGGTAGCCCTCAGGCAACCCGATAACACCTATAGGCGCCAGGCCACGGCGTATCAGACAATCGGGCAACTCCTAGGCGGACGACCACGAGGCGTCCGTGATGCAGATCCGTCGCCACCCCCCGCATTCGAGCGACGGATGGGGAGGAAGCGGCCACCTTGGAGGACCTAAAAAAAGCCAGGAATTTTGTACCCTCTCTCGCTCCAACATCATATCTCACCGGCGTCGGCGCGGACCGACCGCACCCGAGAGCGCGCAATCAAACTATTTGTTTCTTGGATTTCTGTGTGTGTCCCCTTGCGTCTTGTGTCCCCCCACCACCCATTTCATTAAGTATTATTATTCCGTTATAAGGGTTCGCTACCGTACTGCGGCAACGAATACAAGTAGCGGAAGCGAGGGACCTAGTGCACTATGTCGTTTGCGAATCGTTGACCGCCTTGTGGCGCGTGGGCGGCCCAGACGTAGCGTCCCCCCATTCTTTTGTGTAAGCGTTATACGTTCCCCCTTTTCTTCTTCTTTATGTTTATAATTTTTGGTGATTACTGTTGGGGTAAATAAACTACCGATTTGCAAAACAAAGCTTTCTGGGTTTCGTGCTTTCCCCGGAATCCTTCCCCTTCATCTCGTTACGTAAATCCAGTGGAGCCACCCTCAAACTTTCCGGATTCAGTGGACTGTCACGCCAGTCTCCACTGCAGCGAGCCAGGGACGAGGTGTGCGTAGGTTTTATCCAAAGGGGTTCGATTCTCCATAACCAGCCAGCAAAATGGTAGGTGCGATACAAGAGCGCAGGGTGATTTAGAGAGAGAACGAGAAAAACAATTTAGAGGGTGACAATAGTCGACCAAAAAATTATCCAACCACATATTTGCCTTATCTTGTTTAGTTATCTGAGTTTCGTAACTTTCATAATATAGTTTCTCCGCTTGACATTTGGAAACTACGTAGTTTTGTTTTAATTTACGAACATGTGGTTCTTCATGTCTTGTTAATTGCTGCTTATTAACCGGCGTGTGTAGTTTTCTTTTATTTTGAACATTGTTTACTTTTTTACAAAATTAGGCCTTTAAAATGAGTGTGAACAACTTTTCTCGTGTTCTTCTTTTCTCTGCATTTTTCATTATACTTAATAGGGCGAGCTTTATCTGCGCAACGTTTTCTTTTAATGTTGTATCTTACTTCTCTGTATTTATTTACAGCATAACTTCTTATCTGCCGGATAAAACGAGAATATTTGTTATGAAGTTGTTCTTTTAAAATATTATTTTTCACAATTCCAAATCACAACTTCACCAAAGAATTGTTCTCTGGAGTCCCAATTAAACTCGTCCACATAGGCAAAATTGGTACATAATGTTTTAAGAAATACAGAGCAATCTTTCCAAAAAGAACTTGTTTTTTGTTTGGGGTTGATAAATTGTTTCAGAATCTCAGTTTCTCGTTGATTATTCTTTAAAACAATGTAAACTTTGTTATTTTCATAAAATGTGTTGCCCGTATGATATAAATTATTAGTTTGCGTCATTTGTTCATTTTCTTTTGCTTCTTCATTATTGAAGCCACCGATAAACAATAAATATGATTTATTGTATGAATGTGTTTCATATTCTGATAATATTAAATTAAAACAATGTTTCAAACATTCTTTCAATTCGGCAAAAGGGTCGATAATGAACATGGCGCCATTATTTCTTTTAAAACTATCCTTGCACGTTTATTTTCGAACTAATTATTTACATCTCTTGTCATCAATTATATCACATGGATTTTATAACACAATTTCAACACCGTTAGGTTACAAATCGGCGTTTCTTCACTCAGAACATCAAACATATGATTCAAGTAATTGATTAATTTCATGTTGTTCCAGCTGTCACATACTGCATTTATAATTGCCAGACGTAAGAGTTGAAAATGCTGGCCATATGTAAAGCTTCGAAATGGTTTCAGTCGAACAAGCCGTTAATGTACCAGTGTCATGCCTGGACGAAATTAATTCTAGTGCTAGTACTATCCTGCCATTCCTAAGTTTCACTATTCCAGGGTAATATAGCAACCTTTTATTAATGCCTTTATTGCATATTTCATCGTCTTCGTACTTTTTCTAGGTCACCGTAAAAAGCCCACCGAGGAGAACCCCTCTGCAATTGAGAGTAAAGAATGTAGGCAAGAGTTTAGTAGTGTAAGAATAAATAAGAGGAAAGGAATTGAATTTGAGGTTAGTGATTATAGGTAGGACATGCCATTATTTCTTTTAAAACTATCCTTGCACGTTTATTTTCAAACTTATTATTTACATCTCTTTTTTTATTTAAATTTTTTTCCGCTGCGCATTTATATTATAATTAATCCTTCGCACAAAATGCTCACATACACTTACACTCTCGGCATAAATCATTGTGCATCTTCTCCAACACCATATTTAAATAATTACGTGCAGGGCATCCCGTGTTTGACCCTGTACATGATGACCTCACACCTGGATTAGGTGCTGAAGACGAGTACGTCCGCGGTTGCTGTTGCTGGAGTACAGGTGTGACGTACTGCCGGTCCTGATTATCCACTGCGCGTTGCTCTGGGGTCCTTGACCATGGAACTGTCTGCCAGATACCTTCTCATCCATGGCTGGAGATCGTCCATGTTGCTGTACGGTGATGGGGCGCTCGGCCTATATCCAGCAGTCGATGATGATGATAAGGGTGTGTATATCTGGAGTCCACGGTATGTAGGGGCTTCCTGGGGGGTGTGGAGACGATGGCATGTAATTGGGGATAATACACGCACTTCCTCATCATCGCTGTCGATAACGCAGATAATTTCGCTGGACATTGTTGTAATAATATAAGCGTAACTGGCGAGAATCTTAATACACGCACTTTTATAAGATATTTCCACAGACATAATCGTTATTTAAAATTTCGTTTTGATTAGTTATATAACTTGAATTACTGCTACTTTCTGAAATTTCTTCGGGGTTAATAATTTCTCTTCTTTTTTTCGCCTTTGTGGTATTTCGGTCTGTGTTGTCTCGGTAGCCGGTTCCCTTAATCATTGATTTCTTTCATTAATCATTTGTTCTTTAATCTTTTTCCTTTGAATTAATTTAAATAACATATCATCAACAATTGAATTCGAGTGGCGACGCGACAACCGAAACATCGGCTCCGTCCTACATCAAGTTTATATAGTGAGTATTGTGTTAGTAGAACTAACTGAGAGGCGAAGATCAGCCGAAGGAATGATAGATTTGGAGAGGTCAGTAGAGTGATAGCAATTGAGGCCTAGGGACAGTTAATAAAGTAATTAATAACAGCGATAATAGTGGAAAGCGAGGTTAAGTAGAAACTGTGGCAGTAGACGCTCAGGTGCGGGAACGACAAAAGGAGACGAACGTAGAGTTGGAACGGGACGAGGAGATTAACAAAAACAAAACACACGGGAAGGCAAACGACGAGAAGTGCTCTCCGAGGGGACAGCCCGGATCACGGATCGCATTGCGCCGTGCATAGATAAGAGTAAGAGGCTCCGGCAAGCCAAGACACAAAAACCTAGTAAACATGCCGATAGGTAGTGGCACAGACACAGAGGAAGAGTACATAAGAAAAAGGGAGCAATTAGACGAACAATTTAAAAGAAGCAAAATAACAAAAAGATCACCTATTAAAAGCAATAAAGAAACCAAGGGCGGTGCAGAAGACACAATGATAAATATGATAAAAGAACTGATGTGTAAAAATAATGAACTGATGAAAGATATTAAACAAATAGGGAAGGAACTTGCAGATAACAAAATACAACTAGCAGAGGTAAAACAAGAAAACGAGCTAATGAGAACGGAAATAAAAAATCTAAATGAAAGAATGAAAAACATGGAAAAGGAGAACAAAAAGAAAAACCTAGTTATCCATGGAGTAAAAATGGACACCAAGGAGGAAACAGTCATTAAGGAGGCGATGGAGAAATTCCTCGAGGAAGAACTACAAATAAAGGTTAAATTAAGGAGTGCAAAGAAGATTGGCGAGAAAATGTGCGTGTTTGAGACTGAAAGTTTCAAGGATAAAAATGAGATTCGCAGAAATAAAAGCAAACTACGAAACAAAAAACATCAAGTATTTGTTGAGTCGGATATTAAGGTTCCAATCTTAATATAGGCAACCAAACATGCATGCGCTGAGCTCATATACTCATGTACGACGCTGTACAGTCAGTTGTCGTCAGCTGTAGTGTGGACTGCACGGGTGCAATTACTTGTAGCCATAGTTTCCTATTAATAAATCAATCAACTCATTAAAGTGGTTATTACATCAAGTTATTAGTCATTGTGTTACCTCGATAACTAACACTCCAATAACCCTCTGTTCAATAGGTTATGGGCCCAGGCCGCGCGTTTCGCCGTGTAACAAAGAAAAACGTAACCTAAAAAGAGTGTAACCTCGCAAGTAACCTCGTGTGGCTAAACGGTTATCCCTGAACAATCTAAAAATGGAGGTAAACGTAAATCACGCAGTGAATAAGCTGAATGGTGAAAATTGGAATACATGGAAGTTCCAGACTACAATTGCTCTAAAAGCAAGAAATCTACATGCAATTACAGCTGGAGAAGAGATTCTTCCCACCGATAGCTCGGCTCAAGTAAGAGAAGAATGGAATAGACGGGATGCTAAGGCCCAAGAGGTCATAATTGCCCGCGTTGAAGATGAACCAACGAGTCATCTGATGCAATGTAAGACATCACAAGAAATGTGGAAAAAGCTGGAGTCGATTTATGAAAGAAAATCGGAGGTCAGCGTTCATATACTAAATGAACAATTTTACAATATGAAGTTTGACTCTGATGTCAACAGCTTCGTGACAAAAATCAGCAACCTCACTGCGAAACTGAAGTCACAACAACAAGAGATCCCTGAAAAGATGGTACTTACAAAAATTCTAATGGCTCTGCCTGATCAATTTAAACATTTTCGTTCAGCATGGGACAGCGTTCCGGCCGCAGACCACAAACTTGATAATCAGACGACAAGGTTGTTGTTAGAAGAGGAGAGAATTTCAAGTGCTAGTGCTAACAACGAATCGGCTGTAGCGTTTGCGGCACGAAACAATAAAAAGCATCATACTCATGACGCCTCCGAGAAACGAAATAACATTCAGTGCTCATATTGTAAGAAAAAAGGTCATAAAATGGAAGACTGCTACCACAAAAAAATGGAATGACGGTACAAAAACTAAAACTCCGTGGAATCACAACAATAAACATGATGACGATGAGGTGGCCTTAATCGCGACTCCGGAACACCTGGAATCCAGCATAAACACGCTTTGGTTTCTGGATAGCGGCGCATCACAACATATGTGCAACGACAAGTCTATGTTTTGCAACTACAAGTCCATAAACAAAGATGTCATTATCGGTGACGGGTCTAAAATGAGTGCGATCGGTATAGGAAACATTCCGGTACGTTCATATAACGGTGAGTGCTTCATTAATGCCATGCTGTACGGCGTGTTGTACATACCAAATTTAAAAGTGAATCTTTTCTCAAAGGGCTCAGCTCTAGACAAAGGCTTAACCGAATCAAGTGACTCGAAGTTCGCGCGCTTTCTAAGCAAAAGCAACAAAGTATGCGCAATGGCTGCAAGATCGGATAAAATGTTTAAAATGCTGTTCCAAAAAGTAAATAATAAAAGTGAAACCGAAGACAATCATTGTTTACTTGCTCATGACAACACCCTCTCATGGTGGCACAGGGCATTGGCTCATCAAAATTTTCGTCATGTTAAAAAATATTTACTTGAAAATAACATAAAATGTGATGAAATAAGTGAAGCGATTTGTGAAAGCTGTATACAGGGAAAACATCACCGTGATCCGTTCCCATTGAGCTTTTCGAGATCGGAAGAAGTTGGTGACATTATTCACACCGACCTGTGCGGACCAATTGAAGCGGAATCGATAAGTGGATCTAGGTACATGCTGCTATTTAAGGACGACAAATCCAACTACAAAACGGTGTTCTTCTTAAAAACCAAGTTCGAGGTCGCCATTAAGCTGGAAGAATATGTGACAACGTTTAAGACACAAACTGGCAAACCGGTAAAGATACTTCGCAGCGACAACGGCACCGAATTTGTCAACCAACAAGTAGACAAGATACTCAAAAAACATGGAATCGTCCATCAGCTAACCGTACCGTATACACCCCAGCAAAATGGTCGTTCGGAACGTGAATTTCGAACAATTATGGAAGCCGCCAGATCTATGTTAGCAGACAGTCAACAATCCAAAAACCTTTGGGCGGAAGCAGCGAACACTGCCACCTACTTAATCAATAGAACCGGTAACAGCCCAACATCCGGAAAGTCACCATATGAGGTAATGTACAATCAGACATTACATTTAACGTTGCAAATATCAAAGGCATTTTTGGAACCAAAGTATGGACGCATATTCCCAAAGAGAAACGACAGAAACTCGACGCCAAGAGCAAGAAAGGGATTTTTGTCGGATATGCAAACAATACAAAAGGCTACCGTATCTACTATCCAGAGTCGCAAATAATCGAGATAACAAGAGAAGTAATATTCATTCCTGAAACTATAAAACAAAGCAACGAACAGATCACATCGCCAGTAAGCCTTAACTTAAATCCGGATGACCATCTGTACGAAGATGAATCAACTCTGGATAATGAAAACGGTGTGTCAGAAACTTCCGAAACACCACAGACTGTCGCGGATGAGGTCGAAAATTTGGACGCAAATGGAGAACCATTGGATCCACCTCAACGACCCTAACGAATCAACAAACCACCAGCGTACTTAGATGAGTACGTCAGTTATTTCTGTATGGATACGGACGAGCCCACTACATATGAAGAAGCCATGGCCAGTGATCACGCCAGCGATTGGCAAGAAGCGCTGGATGAAGAAATGAGTGCGCTAACTTCAAACAACACGTGGACAGTAGTGGACAGACCAACAAAGTGCGAGGTAATCGACAGTAAGTGGGTGTTTAAAATTAAAAGAAGTGAAAACAATGAAGTGCTTAAGTACAAGTGTAGACTCGTTGCCCGTGGATTTATGCAGCGCAACATTTTCGATGACACTTATGCGCCAGTTGTAAAATTAAGCACAATTCGAGTCCTGTTGTCAATAAGTACCAGTAAAAGGTGGCAAATTTTTCAATTAGATGTTTGTAACGCTTTCCTGCATGGAAACCTAAAAGAAGACTTGTATTTGAAACTGCCACAAAATTGTAATCTCGAAAAAGGGAAAATCAGTAAATTACAGAAGGCGCTTTACGGTCTAAAAAAAGCGCCACTTTATTGGTATGAAAAATTTGACAATTTCATGAAAGATCAAAAATTCACTAAAAGCAAATGCGATAATTGTTTATACGTAAAAGCAACTCAAAAGGTTACTATATATGTCTCAATTTATGTTGACGATATCTTAATTACGGGATCGTCTCCGGCAGACATAAACAGCCTTAAAATTAAATTAAAGGAAACATTCAAAATCAAAGATCTTGGCCTAACAGGGTGCTACTTGGGCATTATGATTCATCAGAACAAACTGACAAATGAAATTACGCTCGATCAAAAATTCTATTTAGAAAAAGTGTTACATCGATTCAAAATGTACGATTGTAAGTCAGTAAGCACACCAATGGAAAATAAGTTTGACTATGAGTCACTCAATAGAGACAAGTCAGAGAGTCAAGAAATCGAAGACTTGTGCAGACAGTTAATAGGGTGCGTTATGTACGCCATGCTTTGTACCAGGCCGGATCTATGTTCAAGCATAAGTATTTTGTCACGATTTCAAAATAGCGCCAGTAATGACTTACTTGTCGCATTAAAACGTCTATTAGGTTACATAAAGGGCACCTTACACCTCAAACTAACATACAAAGTGACAAATGTTGAAAACCCGGTAATTGGTTACGCTGATGCTGATTGGGCCGGAGACTGTACCGATAGAAAATCCACAAGCGGTTTCTGTTTCTACGTAAGTAACAATTTATTCTCGTGGACGTCAAAAAAACAGTGTACAGTTTCTCTCTCATCAACTGAGGCAGAGTACGTCGCGTTGAGCTCCTGCGTGAGTGAAGCGTGCTGGATCAGAAATCTGCTAATCGAAATGAATGTTATAAATGAGGATTGTAATGTATTGATACTAGAAGATAACCAATCCGCCATCAAAGTTTGCAACTCATGCGATCAATCAAAGAGAATGAAACACTTAGACATTAAGCATCACTTTATCAAAGAAAAAGTAAGGGAAGGTGTAATAAAAGTAAAGTATATATCCACTCAAAGTCAAATCGCAGATATATTGACTAAGCCTTTGGATAAAAATGCGTTCGAAAAATTGAGAAATCAAATGTTTAATATGTAAGGTTATGGTTCGATATGTTTGTAATCCCATATGTTACATATTCTATATTGTACAATATGTTATTCTGTTGCATCAGCTGTTAAGATTGAGGGATGGTATTAAGGTTCCAATCTTAATATAGGCAACCAAACATGCATGCGCTGAGCTCATATAGTCATGTACGACGCTGTACAGTCAGTTGTCGTCAGCTGTAGTGTGGACTGCACGGGTGCAATTACTTGTAGTCATAGTTTCCTATTAATAAATCAATCAACTCATTAAAGTGGTTATTACATCAAGTTATTAGTCATTGTGTTACCTCGATAACTAACACTCCAATAACCCTCTGTTCAATATCGGACCTAACAAAGAAGGAACGAGAAGTGCAGAGAGAGATAAGATTAGCCAAGAAAGAAAAAGAAAAAGGAAACCAGGCGAAAGTGGGATATAAGAAATTAATGATAAATGGAAAGAGTTGGAAATGGGAGGAAATACATACAATGGAGTCCAAAAACTCCTAAGCGAAAGAAGCAGAGGTTGCATACAAACAAGGACGGAAAGGCATGGATAAATGGTAATGAAAAAGTAGATCGGCACGACGAATGATCAAATTAGGAGTAATAGGAGCGACAGCGCGAATGTAAAATGGGACACGAGAAGGAATATAAGGAAGGCACAGATAGAAATAGAAACAAAGGAAGAGGACACAATAAACAGGAAAAATATCAAAAAAGATAAAGGCCGAATATGGAGAATAGCAGCATGGAACATAAGGAGTATATTCGGTAAAGAGTAAGAGTTAGAAAAAGAGTTCGAAAGAATGGAAGTAGAGATATTAGTAATAACTGAAACGAAAAGAAAAGGGAATGGAATGTACACAACAAATAACAAGCACAAAATAATATATAGCGGGATAGACAAGGATAAAACGGCGTCCGCAGGAGTAGGATGAATAATCCACAGAGACATAGAACACCAAATAGAATCATGGCAAGCAATATCACCAAAGATAGTATAATATATAATTATAGTATATGGACCAAATGAAGACGCCAAGGCTAACAACAAAGAAGAATTCTGAGATCAGCTCAACAAAACAACCGAAAATGCCATTGGAGAAATATATGTAGCAGGAGACTTCAACAGCAGAATTGGCAAGGAAGTAAAAGATAACGATACAATGAGAGGAAGATACGGGGAAGACACAATAAACGTAAATGGGAAGAAAATGCTAGATTACTGTAGAATGAACAATCTAATAATAGCGAACACTATTCAACCACATGGAGTTACACAAATACACCAGGGAAGTGATAAGCAAGAACGAAAAATCTAAAATAGATTTCGTATTAACAGAACAAAGTAGAGAGAGCAAAATAATAGACACAAGAGAAAAGAGAAGCTACGAAATAGGAAGTGACCAGTACCTAGTGGTGACCACACTCAAGGAAAACAACACTCAAGGCAGTGACCGAAAAATACAGCAACCAACTATAGCAGTAAACTACAAGAAGATACGAGCATACAAACTAAGAGATGAGGAAACAGCAATACAATACAAAGATAAATTAGAAGCGAAGTTAGAAGTGGCCAACGACAGCGAAGCAGTAGAGGAAATGTGGAATATCATAAAAAGAAATATGCTTGAGGCAGCACAAGAGACATGCGGGTTGAAGAAAAGTACAAACAAGAAACAGCAGACAGCGTGGTGGTCAGAGGACATACGAGATAAAAGAAAAGAAAAGAAAGAAGCATGGCAAAGATTCCTAAATGTCAAAAACAGTAATAACTACTAAAGGTACAAGGAAAAAAGGAAAATAGTAAAAGACGAGGTTAGAATCGCCAAGACCAGGGAATGGGAAAACTTCGGGGAGACAATGGAGAAAAACGCAAAGGAAAATCAAAAGCTATTTTATAAAACAATAAAAGGATGCAGGAAAGAAAAAAGACAAGAAACGAGATACATACAAGACAAACAAGGCAAAATGTTGAAGGAAAACGAAGAAATAATAGAAAGATGGAAAGAGTGTTTCGAAGAATTACTAACTATAAATAGCGGCAACGAACAGAAGATAAGAAACAGCGAAAAGAACATCACAAAAACAGTAACGGAGAGTATCAACGAAGAAGAGCTTCTAGAAATAATAAGGGAACTGAAAATAGGAAAAGCACCAGGACAAGATGAGGTTACAGCAGAAATGATTAACACATGGGGCCCATAGGAAAAGATAAACTACTGAAGCTACTGAACCAAATATGGAGGACAAATATGATACCAAAAGACCGGCAAACAGCGTTAATAGTAACGATATACAAGAAAGGTGACAAGACGAAATGCGCAAACTATAGAGGCATAACACTAATAAGTATAGGGATGAAAATATTAGAAAAGACAATTAACAAGAGAATAATAGCAAGAATAGAACAGACCCTAGAAGAACCGCAATGTGGTTTCAGGAAAGGGAGATCCACGCAAGACAACATCTTCACAATAAAACAAATCACAGAAAAAAGAATCGTAAATATTAAAAATACATATCTGGGATTCATAGACCTCGAGAAAGCGTTTGACATGACACCAAGAAAGAAACTATGGTTAATACTAAAAGAGGAATAGAAAACAGGATAGTGAAAACAATACAGAATATATATATATAACAACAACAGTAATGCAATAATATACAAGGGGCAAATTTCAAGAACTTTTAAAACAAATAATGGACTAAGACAAGAAGGAGCTCTCAGCCCAACACAATTCAACCTATATATGGATGAAATATTGAAAAGCATGAAAACGGAAACAATAAAAGCAAACGTAGGATACAAAAACATGCAAATGGTTAAAATATCAGAAGGAGCATACGCCGATGATGTGGTAGTGACAGCAGAAAGTGAGAGGAACTTGCAGCATAACATGAACGTATGGAATAAACACCCAGAGAAATATAACATGAAGATGAACTACAGCAAAACATAAGTCCTGATAATAGGAAAACGGAAAGAACACATAAATATACAGATAGTACAGGACCAGATTGAACAAGCAATTCAAATACCTTGGAGTAGAACTTAAAGAAGACGGGAAAATGGAAGGAGAATTAAGCAACAGAATAAACAACACAATAAAAACGTACTATGCCCTGAATAATATACTTACTAACAAGAAAGAGATAAGCAGAAAGACAAAAATGAATATATACAAAACTATATACAGAACGATTTTGACATATGGGAGCGAGACGTGGAAGCTAACAAAGAGAGATAAAAGTAGATTACAGGCAATAGTAATGAAATATCTGAGAAGAGTAAACAAGTAACGAAAAAAGAAAGGATACGAAATAAAGACATCAGAGAGGAATTGGATATAGAATCAATAGAAAAATTTATAGAAAAGAAGCAGCTCAACTGGTGGGGACATCTAATTAGGATTAAAAATACGAATCAAACAAAACAAATCTGGGAAGCAAAAATAGGAAAGAAACGAGGAAGAGGCGGACCAAGACAAGAATAGGACAACAAAATGGAAGAAATAATAAACAGCAGAGGGAAGACAGTGAAACAAGCAAGAGAAATAGCAAAGAACAGAAGAGAGTGGAAATAATTTGCAAATACATAACAAAACTGTAATGTAACTGTAATAACATGTATAGCCCACACCGAAAGGTAAAGGGCGTTTTGATAATAATAACAATAATCATCAACAATTATGAATGTGTGCGGGAATTCTTCTCGAGGTTTTTCTAGTTCAGGGTGTTGTATTTCTTCTTGGACTCCAATTTGTTCTTTTATCTCGTAGCATGGTTTTAATCTATTTATATGAACTAAACGACTTTTTCTACCGTTTAATTCTTTAACTTCATAATTTACTGGACCATTTATTTGCTAAGTTCATTGTTAAGTTCGCACTTCTTGGTGCTTCATTTCTTAAATACACTTGATGACTTGAAAAACATGATTAAATAAATTAAAACGCGTCAAATTCTATACTCCAAGAAACATTTAATATTAATAAATATTCGGTTGTCCTAACTACATGTTAACTCTTAAACTATCATTGCAGTTGCTACTTTATTATATTTATAAAATATAAAACTTTTTCTTTAAATTACAACACTTTTAGGCAAGGCGCACACCAGAGATAGAAATGTAGTAGTCACATTTTTGGACACACATTTAACGCTCACGTATATTTGCATTAGAGTGCGCAAATCAGGGCAACAATTGTGGGGGATACATTTGTGGCGATTTGTGGCAAATATACGTGAGCGTTAAATGTGTCTCCAGAAATGTGGCGATAAAAATGTGACGACTACATTTGTATCTAAGGTGCGGCCTACATTGGTATATATATATATAAATATAATCGATCTTTATTGGGCTACCGACCCCATATGGGGTCTTTCCGCCTTCTACATTAGAATTTTATTAAATATTGATTTTGAAAACAAATTTGAAATGATTGCCCAATTTTGTCATTTAAACCCATTTAATTGCTCATCATTGCTCGTTAAACCCCATTCAATAAAATATGCAAAATAGTTTTAAATTAGGAAAACATTTGACAGTGAATCTAGTCAAGTCATTACAATATTTCAATTTTATTTTTCTCAGAAAAGGGTGCCTACTTCATTAAATTATAAGAAAATAAATGGGCTTCAAAATGAAATTTAAGTATTGCAAATATTCGACCAGATTTAGCTTTAAATATTCCCCTAACTTTGAAACACTATTGTTCTTGCCATAGCTTTATTGTGGTGTGTTATTGCCATTATTGTCATTTACATCCCTTTCCCATTTGATAATGCCATGACAAGCTAAATCGTTTAGGTAATTTCAAAATAAATATTTGAAATAAACTTTCAAGGAAAAAACAACAAAAAAAACTTTGTTCCCACAAGGAATCGGCATCTACATTAATTTTAAAATAAAAATTGGCCATTTTATTGAATGAAATTTATATTCGAAAGGAACACATAAGCATACATTTTCATTTCAGAGATTACAATTGTATGGAAAATATATAACAAAAAAAATAATTACATTTTAGAATTTACATTGTCCCATTATTTCTCCTTCGTTTACTTCTCCCCAATCCATTGTGCCTCTAGGGCGCCGGTCAATTATTTCTGAAATCCATATATTCTTTTCCAGTTTATTGCACCCAATATAACCACCCCCGACCTAAACAGAATTGTTGTAAAGCATTTTTTAATACCCAACATTACTTTACAGCCTCACGCGCCGCAGTGCCTTACTTCTTTGTAAAAAAATGTATTATGTCAATTATTCAGTATATCCAAGAAGAGTACATGCATTGACCCTTTTATTTTACATGTGTTTTTGCAATTGTTGTTATTTATTGCTTTAAGATGGGTCGACATTTATATTCTTTTAAACTCCTCGATGCTTTTCATCGGACCCCTTCCTGCAGCACAAATCAAATGTCTTAGTTCTTTGTATAACATTATTTTATTTCCAGAATTTCATTTCGCACAACTTTTTTTAGCCATCCACCCCCTCTTTTTTAAATGACCAATTTTTACAATGATTGTAGTTTCATTAGTTACTTCTGAGAGCTGAACAACTTAACTTCGACTCGCGTCCACAAATTTTAATCGTATTTCAGTGAACTTCTAGTGCACTGTTTAGTGAAGAGATAATATAGTATAATAACATTGGTTTAGTGTTAAGATAGATTTACGGATAAGACAGATTTAGTGTTAAAAATGTGCGAGTGAAAGACATATTTACGGCCAGAACAATTGTAAACATTGTGTAACCATAGTAAGTATCTATTTTATTTTATCAATATATTGTATAAATGTATTACAGCTCGATTATAATAATAGCCCGATATTTTTAATGTCAGTAACCAAATCAGTGACTTTTAACTTGTGTTACGAACTTTCAAGTAAGATAAATTTTTGCATTATAAAAAATCATTATAAATGAAGTTGTGATGTAACATCAAAGTCGCAAATAACAATTGTTAATGCTAAAAATGTCGTGCGAATATATTGTTTAGTATCTTATAATAATAGTTAACTAGACAGTACCAATCGCACTTATCGCACGAAATATGCATTACAATAACTCACATTAAAAAAAAATCAGGCTATATATGTACCCCTGTCATTTATATGTCATTTCTATAATAATATCGTCATAAATATGAGCAATGTATCAACGCGTCTGTTGCAATGCAACATTATCAGTAAAATCATACTGATCAATTTTATTCTTAAAAATTTAAATCTAGGGTTAAAGGAGTTTCACTCTTTTTAATACTCCGTTAAAAGTAAATTTTCCAATTTTCGGAAATCACGCAAGGTATCAGTTAGATATCAGTTTTAATTTTTTTTTATTGCGGTTTAGTTTTAGAATACCGAAGGTTTAAATGTCATATTATTTTGTTTTCTGTAAATTTTGCAGAAAATGGAATTTTAATGTTTTTTTAAATATATTTTAAAGGTTTCACTTGCCAGAACTAAATTTAAAATTTCCTTACGAGTTTGATAAAAACTTGTTTTTTTTTAACTTTGATTGATGTGTCATTAGAATAAACGATACGCTGGTCATGATGATTTGATTTTCCACAAAAAAACTCAATATTTATTCAATATTAATTATTACTACTATTATTTTAGGTGGTCTCTTCATTCAGGTCACTGTAAAGTTATACCTACAGGGTTGCTATTTAATTTCTTATGATTTATCATTGAAAAATATTTCCCCAGATCATTGCATTAAAAACATGGAAATAATGCGTAGTCTAAGCGATATAATATTTGAGTAACATGTTTAAAAAATAAGGAAATAGTTAATATTTGGTATTATTTTTTTCTAACGACCCATCTTCAAAATTATTACCCAACTCGAAAAAAAAAAGTTAAAATGTAGTTTTGATAAGTAAAATCTTTAAAAAAAAACATTAAAAATCCAATTACTATTAATTAATAGTAATTAAATAATGCAGAAATTCGAATTACTACTTATTTTTGAAGGGAAAATCCGTTTCTGATACCCCCCCCCCCCCGTCTTTAAGTTTTCACATTTTTGTAATGATGCATTAAATTATATATTCTTAGAAATTTTTGTTATAAAATCTCATGGTATTTTTAGACATTTCTAAAGAGAAAAAGCTATCATATTTGTTAATAAAAAAATGTAGGTTGCCATTAAAAAAAAAATGTCGATGACGTCGTAGTTCAAAGTTTCACGTCACAAAAAAGATAGATAAAAATCGCAAAATTGTGGAAAATAATTTGGTGTCAAACTTTCTTTAAAAACTCCTTACTTTTGCCGCTCCCTGTATATAGGTCGGAAAGAAAGTAACATATAAATTCGATAACTTCGTTACAAATAATTTTATGGAAAACATCTCGAAAGGGTACAGCGATTTCAATTAAATGACGTTATACTGCAAATTTTTTTCATCTTGTTACGTTATTTATTTTTAAAAACAAGGCGTCATCGTTTTTTTTTTAAAGACAACTTCTATGTTTATTGCCGATTGCGGTTTTTATTGTATTTTCAACGATATAAAATTTTGAAAATGTAAATTTTAAAACATTTTTGAGAAACTACCTTCAAGTTCAAATATTAAAAATTCTTTAAATTTGCAGAATTAATCTACGAGTTTGAAACGAGCAAAACTCTGTTAAGCCTAGTACTCAATTTTAAGGAATAAGACTGATGGCGTTTATATTTTTCTATTAGATTATTATAACAGTCAATATTATTATTTACTATGTTAATTTTATGCTGTCACAATTTGGATAATACTCGAGTTTACCAGTTAGATGTTTAATTATTTTTATCTACAAACACTAAATAAAGTAGGCGTTTTTATCTTTTCTAATATACTACATATCTTTTCACGATTTGTGCATTTAACTCGATTTTAATTGGATGATTGAAATAATTGAAAATATGGTTTAATTTTTCTAAATCTCAAGTATCATTCTCAAGTAATAATGTATCACTTTTCGCTCTTAATACATAGATCACTATTAACAATACTTTTAGTTTATTTTGCCATGGCGAACACACGATCAAAGAAGATTCTTGATATGCTAAAAGTACCCAAGCATACCACTGCTGAAGTTAAAGGTAAGTTCAAAATGAATGAATTAGTAAATGTTGTTGTATTTCTATTTTACGAGTTACAATCGCTGGAATTGTGTTTTGTATTGCAATAATCATTGTGCCTCTCGCTAGTACCGATTAGTATCTGAGTTTATGAAACATCAATTTATCAAAAATCAATATGTATTCTTACTGGTGTTAAAAATGTGCACAAACTATCTACTGCCAGATCTAAAAAAATTCACACGTCAAGCAAATATCTATAAAGCTACATATTAACAATAACTTTTTTCTATTTTTGTTATAGCAGATATAAAAAAGTCTACAAAAACGACAGGAAATCAGGTGCCAAAAATTGAAGATATACCAAGTGTGCCCGTCATTTTTTCAAATAAACATTCCCAAGAAATTATTGATAATGGTTTCAAGTTTGAAACTGCATTAATTGAGCCAAATATAATAAATAATTCTAATTTGGGAAACTTATCATCCGAATCAATCACCCAATCTATTATTTTTGAAGACAGTGAAAGTGACTATATACCGTCAACTGAGGAAAGTAATGCGTCAAATACTACTGGAGATAATAGTATTTCGATTACTAAAGAATCAGACATTGCCAAGATTAAACCGACAAAAATAAAAGTCAAGCATTCAAAAAAGAAAGTTAAGTTATCGGTTTATAGTAAAAATACTATACCATCAAATGCGTCTAAATCAGTTGACAAAACAAAACAAGATAAAAAGAAAATTGATGAACCTGAAATTGAGGTTCATACATCTCAAAATAATATGCCATCGACTTCTAAATCAGTTGACAAAATAAAACAATTTAAAAAGATAAATGCCACATCTGAAATTGCCATTCATACATCTAAAAAAGATGAAGATGGGAAGCGGATAAGAAATAAAGGACATTCGTGTTTCTTTTGCCATAAAATAGTGCTGAACTCGGCTAGGCATTTGGAAGTTGTTCACGGACACGAAACGGATGTAGCTAGAATTTTAAGTTTACCCAAAAATTGTAAAGAAAGACGTAATGCATTTGGTAACCTCATACGAGTTGGTGATTTTTATCACAATAGTAGTGTTATGGATACAAAACAAGGTGAATTGATCTTGGTGAGGCGCCCAACCCCAGAAGAATCTTTATTTGTGGTTTCCTCTGATTATGGACCATGCATTCATTGTTTGGGTTTTTCATGTTAAAGAAACATCTGTCACCGGCATGGCCTACCCTAATTACCTTTCACTGGTTTTCCTGCCGATTTCAGGGAAAACCCATCGTCGGCACTCGTCGTAATCCCGGTTGTTACGTTGGGAATACCCGGCCCCCTAATGCGCTTTGTCGGCGAAGTACCGCTGACAATGGCACCCCCAATTTAGCACGATCAGGGAAAACCGTATTTCATGCCTGTGACTTCATAAGACCCATCGTTTCATTCACCCGCCGCATTTAATCACATAGTTACCCATTACTTAATTAACATAATCCGAATCTCATTTAAACTCGCGTCTATTCATTTATTTATCCAAAATAAGTTTAATTCCTATTGACAGGCGTCCTCATCCAAAATATTAATCCGCCTCCCCCTCTTTCATCGTACACCAACACACACAACACACAAAACACGCACGCGCGTCTTTTAAGCCAGAGGCGCGCGAGGGAGAAATCATCCCTCCAAACAGGGGTCCACTCCCGATCGCGGGACACGTCGGTTCTTAATCACAGTAGAAGTCAGTTCATCAGTTCACTCACCGCTCCAGCGACAACTGCGAAGAGTTCGTCACCACGTCTTCCGAGACACCCACACACACACCCACACCTCAACACATGCGCGATCCGTTCCGCACCTCACTCCTGATCTTATTTTACTTCATTTCCTCTTCTGTTTGTTATTGTCATTTACTCATTTATTAATTTAGCTTTCTTATTGTTGTTATCGATTTTAATTAAACTAAGAACGTGCAACCCCGACTTAATATTCCCCCCACCACCTCGCAATCCAAAGTGCTACATAGTGTTGCCGACGTCGTGCCGCTCCCGGAGGCCCCATTGTCGTCTCCTCCTGCAGAAGGTCCCAGCCGCTAGCAGATAAGTAAACCGTGCGCTCTCCGGAAAAACTGAGCTAGTTATGTTCCGGGCCAATCTCGGGGGTAATTAACCCCTCGCGTCACAAAGCGCGAGGTCGCGCCCTCCTTCGAAGACCCCCCCCCCCCCCCCCCGATGATACATCTATGGCTCCACATTAGGGATAATTGTACGATTAAAAAAAAAGAAGATACTATTATTACAAACAAACAAGTAATCGCCGAGAGCAACGCGTTATTAAATGCAACGATTGCAAACAGTGTTTCGCATGATTTTATGACACATATAATATCAAAAATGCGCGATGATGACGTAGGCAACTTTTGCAGGAATGATAGTTTAATTTTGCAATTTGAAAAATATGGTGCCACTCAATGTGAACTAATAAGACAATCAAGTCGTTTTACTCTAAAATTACATGAATTGGATAAAATTGGCAAAAAGTCTTTGTCGGATTGGATTACCTTGTGCCACAAAATTTTGATCAGGTAATAGAAGCTACAAAATTTTTATGGTTGTCACATAAAAACAATTTTAGTCGACCTGAATGTGAAATTCCATCATTAGCACTAAAAATTGGGTATGCTATCAAAAAATGTGTGCAAATTAAAAGGGGAATTAGTTTGAAAGCAGGAAATTTGTCTGGCAGTGAAAATGCATTATGTTTTTTAAACTTGATGGATTTCGAATGGAGCATTAGAATTTCTTCGAATGCTTTAGCCACTCTATACAACAGAAAACTAAATGCAACAATTCTTCTGCCAGTAACAAGCGAGTTAATAAAGTTAAGTGAATATTTAGATTTGGAAATTTAAAAAAACGTCGAGGATCTCATTAAATGTCCAATAGGCAAAATATGGAATAATTTAGCAACACTTACTTTAAGTAAGGTGATTCATTTTAATAAAAGAAGATCAGGGGAGGCGTCAAGGACGACCATTAAAAATTATTCTTCCCGACCGATATGGTCCAAAAACTGCACAGAGAAGCTGAAGCTCTTACAGATTTGGAAATAAAGTTAGCAAACGAGCTAACAATAGTTGAAGTAATTGGCAAACGTGGCAAAAAAGTTCCAGTACTTCTCACTAAAAATGTTAAAGAGGCAATTGACACGTTGATTGAGACTAGAAATTCAATAGATATTTCCAGTCAAAATCCATATATATTTGCTCGCAGTAGCAACAATTCTACTGCCAATATGAGGGGCCATGATTGCTTACGAAAAATATGTTCAGAAGCAGGTTTGCAACAACCCGACAGTATTACTAGCACCAAGTTGCGTAAATATATAGCAACTGTATGCCAAGTATTCAATTTAACTGAAAATGAATACGATTGGCTTGCTCGTCATCTCGGGCACGATATTCGTGTTCATAGAGAATTTTATAGATTACATGAAAATGCCGTAGAATTAACCAAAGTTAGTCGCCTTTTGATCGCAGTTGATAAAGGAGAAGTCAGTAGATTTTCTAAATCTCAGAAATACAGTATGAGCTCTTGAAAACCAGTGTAGTGTATGTCAAGTTTTCTTTAAACTTTGTTAAATTTAGACAAGTTCAGAGATATGCACGATAAGTTTGGCCTTGTATATTTCTGGACATATCTGAATTTAAAAAAATTTAAAGAAAAAATTTTTTTTTTAAACTGACTCTAATTTTCATCGGCTCATATATAACTATTGTATTCATATAGATATTCCCACTTTGGAGGAGAGCGAAAATGGGATGATTATGACGAGGAAATTAATGAAAATGCACCACCTATTGAAAATATTTCCAAAAATGATGGTAAGCGCATCTTCATAGTACACGAGTTCATTTTTGATGACGAATTATTTCCATTTTAGTTTCGCTTCCGATGCATCAAGGGCCTATAGGAGTAAAGAGGAGCCATATTTACGGAGGTAAGCATATTTTCAAAGTACACTAGTTAAGTCTAAAAACATTATATATGCAGATTTATGGATATGGATTCTGTTTTACTCTGAGCCAATATCGCAAATATTGACCATTATTGAGATTTTATCCGTAGTCTTATAAGATTCATATACACGGTGTCTACGCTAAACCGTTCGTTAAAAGTTTACGGGGTTGCCGTTGCACTAAAAATTTGAAAAAAATCGTCACACGGTTGCAGCGGTCACACGGAAGTAGCACCAACTTTCTTATTTTAAATGGAATACCCCATATATTATTATATTTTTGGATTCCCCGCTTAAATTGCAACATATTTTGTAAGAACGTATGTACACTTATCTCTTTTAGTTTTCAAGAAAAAAAAATTCTAAAATTTTAACCTCTAAAAGGTAACCTGAAATCTGACTATAACTTCTCTTAGGAATAAGATAAAATTATGAGTTACATCTCTAATTGTACCTAAAGGATACCTCTATGAGTAAAATAATTGCAAACTGTCAATTTTGATAACAAGTGTTCACAAAATGTCAATATCTAAGTGCCCTATTAAACATCTCGTAATTCAATTTTTTTAAATGGAATGACCCATTTTTTATCACATAGCACGATTGGGAGAAAAATTTACTACAAAAAAGTATAATACAACCATACTCCTAAAGCAAATTTTTTTTTTTTAAACTCAAAAATTCATACTTTTGATTAAACTGATTAAACTAATAATGATAATTAATATATAAAATGAGGATTTTATTAAATGGAATTGAAAAAATAAATATTATCCACTCAAAAACATGATTATTTCGGCTTTCGTGTTTCATTATATTTTCATGCCTCGTGTGCTAAACTATTTATACGTGGATACAATTCAATGGGTTTTATATGTATTTGAATTTATAGTTGTCTCAAAAAAGGTAGAAAAAATTTAAATTTGGAATCACAAGAAATTAAACGGGCTTCAAAATCAAAGTCAGGTTAATATTTTGAAGGCCTATGTACAAAAAATTAAAAAATAATAATTAAACGCAAAAATAAATACGGCGAAACTCTATTTTGAAAAGAACGGTGGTTTAAAACGAAAGTTATCGACACAAATTCGGCAACCCTACTATTTTTCTATCAGAATTAAATTTTATTCGCAATGAGAGTAATCACTCAGGTCTTCACAAAAAATTTAGAACCCTTAATTCGATACGAAATTAATTAATATATATCGAATTAATAGTTGTAATTTTTTTTACAGTTCCCGTCTTATAATAATAATAAGATATGCAACTCCCCAAAAATAACGATTTTCACCATTTATGAGCTACGTTTTTTTATGTATATTAATTTGATCTAAGTATATTATTACATAATAATGTATTGCATACATGTCATGCATGTAATGCATGTAGGCACATGGTACCCAGAGTAATTTTTTAGCTCAGCAACAAACAAACTTTGGAAGATAAAAACTTATGTAATTTTAAGAAAAAAGTTTATATAAATATATGTCATTTATTGATCAGTTTTAGAATTAAAAGACATAACCAACAAACTTTAAGAGATGAATACTCATGTAATTTTAAGAAAAAACATCCAAACGTCTCAAGTTCCATTGCAAATATTAATGTTTAATCTTTTTTTGAAAATTCGGTATTCTTGTTGAGTGCAGATGCTGCAAGGGCCGGATATGTTCTGATGTCTTGAATCATTATTGAATCTTTAATAAAAATTAACGCAGTTGTAAATAATTGTGATATTATCTATATTTATTTTTATATGACTCAACATGGGCATTAGTAAAAAAATATATAAAATATTAATAGGATTTGAAACGTTTACATATTAACATAACATTTAAATCTTCATAGTGGTAACAAATATATATTTTCTGTAGGTTACAAAAACGCTTTGAACATGGCAACGTTGCATTTACACACAAGTAGGTAATGCTATATTTGTGGCAACTTAATTTTACACACTTCATGTTTTCCAATATTTATATATATTTATCTAGTTTCAATATTTATCTAGTGTTGGTTTAAGTTTCTTACCGTTGTTAAGAGAAGTGAATTCCTGCTTGCCGGGTAATCCCTTAAAAGGAGTGCTGGATGTTGTCTTTAACATAATCCTACGATCATTGTCGAATACTAAATATGATACTGGTATTTATGCCATGTTTGGATTGAACCCTGCATCCATGTTGATCAACTCACCGTTATTAGCGCCATGTTCTACTGGGATGTCATTTCCAGGATATCCGGTTAGTG
Source organism: Othius punctulatus (assembly GCA_951805005.1). Taxonomy (NCBI): domain Eukaryota; kingdom Metazoa; phylum Arthropoda; class Insecta; order Coleoptera; family Staphylinidae; genus Othius; species Othius punctulatus. Next base: position 40,860,271 of record OX638146.1, read on the forward strand.
TAAAACGTGTAACCGTAAAATTGAAGAACAGTTCTCAAAGATCTGAAAGATCTGGATGTTGGGCTGCAGTGATAACTTTATCTTGTTACTTTATTCTGTTTCCGTCTTGTTGAAAATCTTGTTTATTTTAGTTTATATGGAAGGTAAAGTAAAATAAGTCATATACACCTATTCCGATTGAGACTGCGCGCCCCACAGCATGCATCTTAACAAAAGTGCCACAATTGAGGATATATCATGGGTTGCCATCAATATTACGGGGCGTGTATGTGTGTGTGTTACAGGCTGCAGATCAATTACCGATATGTGGTAAAATGCTACGGTCTATAGTCTTATGAATTCTGTTACATTGCAAGCCATGATAAAAAAAAAATTAAAAAAAATTATTAGCTTCAAGCATAGTCTCGTTTTCATACTATGTGGTTAATTACCCTACATGCAGGAATTATTCAGAATATTAAGTTAGTTTTCAATGTACACAGAAAATTAAGTAAATATTAAAATTTTATAATTATCCCACAATAATTACAAACTCCTAGAGAATAGACCTAGACCTACAAAATGTCCAGACCCCCGACCTCCCCTCGCAGACCACCCTCCCGATCATCCTCAGAAGAAGATCTCGAAATCGAAGTGCAGGAAGAACCCCTTCGCCACCCCGGCTTCCAAGGACGGAGTAACGCTTCCTCAGCTGATCCTGTCATGTGTTGCCGTGTGCACTCACAAAGGCTTCGGCTTCAGGCTTCGCACCGACATCCGTTTTCTCTCGGGAGTCCGTCACCCTAATAGAGTCAGGTCCTATCAGGTCCTATGTGCCTTATCAGTAAATTGTTAGGATGATGGGAATGGGGGGACTGATGGCGATGGCAAAATCTGTTACGGCACTGAACAAGCAGTACATCGTCAAAAGGTGGACAACTCTGTGCCTCCAGGAGGGTGTGCAGAGCGCCCTGACACTAAATGTCATAAATCAGACTGCCAACGACCTGATAGAGTTCTCTACATGGCTTCAAAGCCGGCATCATGTTGTAGTCCCCTATGTACTTGCTCTGAATAGTAAGCAGGTTAAACTAACGGGACAGATGGGCTCTGCAGTTAATATGATTTGGGAGTATACAGGTATGAAATCATACTTGTTCATGTACACATACGATATATCCCGCAGTAGAGTAGCTAGGACAGTTCCTCCCCATTTTCCCATGTAAATTCTTATGGAGCTTCAATTTCGCATTTCAGCCATTTTGTTTTTCAGCTCATCGAGATGGAAGACCCTTATTTGTACAACGGGTTGCCAAGTGTATGCTAGGGTGTTGATTTGACAGCACGCAAATTATGCTGAGTCGGTTGCCTACATACCAAATTTATTAATATTATTTATGCGCGCGAGTTTATTTGAATATTTATTAACCATTAAACTTTATTAATTTGAATTACGCAACTTTTATATTATTTTTACCTGATAAAAATTACATGCTCCGGCGAGAATCGACCCGAAGGCGCTGGCATGACAGACGGGAATACTAACACATGCGCCAAACTCCAGTTTTAAAAGAGGTACTGTCCATATTTGTCTTAATACAATATGGGCAGTATATTTTTAGCTAGCGAAATGCTGTGACGTGTCCACTTTTAAATTACAGGGAAGTTTTCGACGTCGGATGGTGAATTACTTGGGCGGTACGCCCGCGCCGACGCAATATTTTTATGCGGAGCTAGTTGTCTTAACTGGTACAGACAGCTTGGGGATATAGCGAGTGGGGTGGCAGGACTCTTAAATTATGCGGAGATACGGAGCGCCGCTGACATAGGGTGCGAAACATTCCAAAGCACCGCTCGATTGTAGGGGCGTTTTTGAATAGCGACGGGGACACAGGATGAACAATAAATCGAGAATTTACGACGCGGTTTTAAGAACGGGGGCACCGCTGCCCTAGGGTAATAATCATTTCAAAGTCCACTCTATTATCAACTTTTTCATATAGCGGCGTGGGATCCTGAGGGACCAATAAAATTGTGAATTTACGTCGCAGTTTTAAGAATGGTGTACCACTGTCTCAGGGTGCGAAACATTCCGAAGCCCCACGCAATTGTTGGGGTGTTTTTTGAATAGCGACGGAGGCACAGGATGGATAATAAATCGAGAATTTACGACGCGGTTTTAAGAGCGGAGCACCGCCAGCCTAGGATAAGAATCATTTCAAAGCCAGTCATATTGCTAAGGCGTTTTTGTGTACCTTCGGGGCGGGGATAATTTACAAAATAATAGAACCGACGCGCGGACACTATGTTAATTTACGATCGCGCACACACCAATTTTAGCTCAGACATGCTTCCAGGGAATATTTATTACCAACGCGACCCCAAGATAATTTAAAGATCTTTACCGAAAACTAAAACAATCGAGGCAGGGGTGGTTTGTATAAAACATAATACAGGGAGGCTTAGAATGAAAATTCTCGACCAATCAAATAACGCCAAATATATGGCGGAGGCATGAGCTTAGTAATATTGATAGGGCTTAAAATCTATAGCACCAATGCAGATTGCGTATTAGGGTTCACACCCCCACCCCGATACTCGACAGAAGATTTTTTTAAACTGTAGCTGAGCCTCTGCGAAAATGTAATATAAAAGTGTGTGTATTAAGATTCTCATCAGTTTCACACAACAATGTCTCATAATACCATATATGTGCTCGACAGCGACGATGAGGAAGTGAGTCCACAAAGTTACTCACAGTCATCCCCATACCCCCCAGGCTCCCCAAGCTCCTACATGCCGTGGAGTCCGCACACATCTACACCCGCAGGATTCAGCTCTAGGAGGTGTTCTATTATGCAGGGTAATACTCAACGCAGCACCCCCGAATATAACGGCCGACATCGTCACCGACATCAGCGAGTGAACACGACCCCAGCTCCGTGCCACAGCGATTGTGGGCACGTACCATGGAGCGTGTCCGCGGCCGCACCAGCGTCGCCGGCCGGATGTGCACGTCCCCGTGCACAGGGGATGTACACGACCCCAGCTCCGTACCCCAGCTATGACATGCCTGTATTTACAGGGCCTGGGTGTCCGATGTATAATTATTTAAAGGCAACGGCCGATAATATGCATAGGAATCTATGCATACAATGCACGCGGTGCATATGTGCAATTTGCACTATGCAGACATAAATTATATGTAAAAAAAATTTAAAATAAAAAAATTAATTAAAAATTACTGTATATTTATTTATATTACCCCTAAAATCGTTTTCAGATGCTTTGTGTGTGTGTGTGTGTGTGTGTTACAGGCTACTGATCAATTACCGCTATGCCGTGAAATGCCGCGGTCTGTAACCTTATGAATTCTATTACATTGCACGTCATAATAAAAAATTCAAAAAATAAAAAAAATAATTAGCTTCAAGCATAGGCTCGTTTTCATACTATGTGGTTAATCACCTCGCATGCTGGAATTATTCTGAATATTAAGTTAGTTTTCAATGTACACAGAAAATTAAGTAAATATTAAAATTTTATAATTATCCCACAATAATTACAAACTCCTAGAGAATATATCCAACAAAATAGTTTTAGTACACCAGCGAATACAGATATCCAAACTAATGCTGCTATACAAACTTCGAAAAAGCATTATACCAGCATATGTAATAAAAAATTCAGGTGTATAATATTAATTTATTATGCAAAATAAAAAAAGTTGGGTATTACCTATATACAGCGTTGTAGGGGATAGATGATGAATTGTGTCGATGATGCACGTACATGCGTCCATTTTGCGTCAAGCAGACAAAAAAGTGTTATAAAATTATGTTTTAATAGAAAAAAATACAGTATATTTATTTATATTACCTATAAAATCGTTTTCAGATGCTGTGTGTGTGTGTGTGTGTTACAGGCTACTGATCAATTACCGCTATGGCGTGAAAAGCCGCGGTCTGTAACCTTATGAATTCCGTTACATACACGTCATAATAAAAAATTATTAGCTTCAAGCATAGTCTCGTTTTCATACTATGTGGTTAATCACCTCGCATGCCGGAATTATTCTGAATATTAAGTTAGTTTTCAATGTACACAGAAAATTAAGTAAATACTAAAATTTTATAATTATCCCACAATAATTACAAACTCCTAGAGAATATATCCAACAAAATAGTTTTAGTACACCAGCGAATACAGATATCCAAACTAATGCTGCTATACAAACTTCGAAAAAGCATTATACCAGCATATGTAAAATAAAATTCATATGTATAATATTATTCTATTAAGCAGAAAGAAAAGTTGGATTCGCGGGGACGCGCATATGCAACTGTAGATCATTGCGGACAAAGGTTTATAATGTATAAAAACACGGTATTTGCATACAATTGCTCTAATTACGCCAGCTATTCCGCGGTATTTACACATAATTGCTCTAATTACGCGATTATCCGCGGTATTTGCATACAATTGCTCTAATTACACAAGCTATTCCGCGATACTTACATTATGGTGATTGTATTGGTGGGCAAGGGCCGGACAACATACCACCCCCACCCCCACCGCCCCCGCGCCACCCCCGGTGACATACCAGACTAGTTTGCAGGGTTCGTATAGCAACGCGAATTAGGATTTATCTAAGCGGCACTGCGAACACGCATAACACGGGGGCTCCATCAACCCCACAACCCGAGCTGCAGGCGGCTCCACACCTCGAACCTGCATACAGCGCAGATGAGGGCATCTCCGATGACGACTCCTATAGCGAAGCGGATAGTGATGATGATGCTCCGGCCCCACCAATACGACTATTAATGGGGCGCGAAGTTTCTCCTGATTTTGGACGGTATGGGCTGATACAGATAAGGGTTGACTATGATGCTAATCAATTCGCAGAACTTGAGACATCTGACAGTTTTTCGCCTTCTTCTACACCCCCCAGATGCTGATGTAATGTTTTTTCTTTTATTATTGTTTTGTTTATTTATAATAACTAATATAAAGCCATTTGACCATAAATAGCTATATCTATAATTTTATAATAAAATACATTAAACTTTTCATACGCAGCTGACGCTGCACAACTGATGTAACGTGGGCGTGTGTGATATGCCCAGCTAATTTGTTTAAGAAGTATTAGTTGTGCCTTATTTTACATGTAAACATATGGAAAAAGTGTACAGATTACCTGATTTCATATGAAATTGCATTGTTTCTTATGCAAAACTAGCACAAATGTTGCTCTCAAGGGGGTGTTTTTAACACAATTGCTACATCTGATCGCTGATTGACTGAAATAATGAGCTCTGTGATTGGTCTAAATTTAAATGTTTGGTGGGCTAGAGGGCATATAAGCGTAGGTTTCCATCGATTTACTCATTCGCAAAAAAGTTGTATGTCGTAACGTTCTGTTCAGCCAGTTGAAACTTCGCGATACATTAATTTGCTATTTCTACACATTATAATAGATCATTTTATAGAAAATGGCTTCAACTTCAATAAACAAAAATCAGTCTTTTTCAAGACTTGTGGAGGAGACGCGTGCCCACGTGATCGCCATCAGAGATGATCCTCCTGCCATCGAGCCGGCGATCAAGAAGTGCAGCAAAGATCTGCGGATGATGGATGCTGCTCTCAAGGCTGCAAAATCCGTTGGGGAGAAGCAGCATGTTTTGGGCTGCATATCCCTCATGCAGGGCTTTCGATGCATGCTGAAGGCGTTGCGCGGCATTTCCGGTGCAGGGTACAAACCCTCCGACCCAAACCGTGCAAATTACGCATCGATGCGCGTGAAATGGGTCGACCAGCAGTCAGCGTTCAGCAGCAGATTGCGGACTGGACTCGTCGTCAACCTGCAGCACAAGGACGTCGCCGAATTCCTTCAAGACGCCCGGAAGTTATTCACCGGACGTATAAAGAACGTCCTCAAGAAGGAAACCGCGTTAAAAGCGAACGCCGTCTTCTGTGGGGAATTTGTTGTATTGAAGGCCGATGATGAGCTTTATGACTTTAAATTCATCAACACGAAAAATTCCCCCATCTACCGGGACACAGATCAGGTGGAATGGTTTGCCACCAACATTGAGAAACCCATTTTAAAGCAGTTGGAGGAATTTCAAGTACGTTTAAAAATTTTTGCAATAATAATACACGTAAATTTTTTTTTTTTTGTTTATTACAGGAGCGTGACTCTGGTTGGAGCCTAGCGACGATCGTCAACATCACCTTTAATATAAATAAATCACACCGCAGCTGGGCTCTTCTTACATCGCGTTGCCCCGCCCCATCCTGCTAAAACTTGCCTGCGTCAACGTGCAGAACCAGGATGAGGCATGTTTTGGGTGGGCGGTAACGTCGGCCCTACATCCTGCCGCCAAGCATAGTGAGAGGACGTCATCATACCCGCACTACTCCGCCGTGCTGAAATTAAAAAACATCACCATGCCTATGTCTGTCAAGCAGATCCCGAAGTTTGAGGCACAAAACAGCATATCCATCAACGTATACATCCTGGAGAAGGCTGGGAAAAAATTCAATGTGGTTCCAACACATCTGACAAAAAACAAGCAGACCAAACATGTCAACCTGCTACTTCTCCAGGATGCGTACGGTCAGGATGATGGTGATGACGGCTGTAATCCCCACTTCCACTACGTGTGGATCAAGAACTTGAGCCGGCTGGTATCCACACAGCTGAGCAAACATGATGGACGGAAATACTTTTGCGACCGCTGCTTGCACTACTTCCGTTCCTCGACGAAGTTGGAGGCGCACATGGAGGACTGCGAGACGATGAACGAGTGCAAGGTTCGGCTACCAACACCCGAAAATGCCCGCGTTCAATTCACGAACCATTTGAACGGGGAGGCTACGCCGTTCATCGTATATGGTGACCTGGAATGTTTGCTTACACCGCCACCAGCCGGCAAAACTACTCCAACAACTACAACTCTCCAAGACCACACACCCCATAGTGCCGCATATTTTGTTAAATGTTCGATGACTCGAACAACGATGACTCATTGAGTTTCTACCGGAGTTACCGTGGTGAGGACTGTCGTCAATAGTTTGCGGCTGAAATGAAGCAGCTAGCAGAAGATGTTGAGACTGTGTTTTTGTGTCCCCTTCCGATGGAGCCTCTTACACCCGCCCAACAGCTGGAGTTCCAGTCAATTGCACACTGTCACATCTGCGGGCAAGACTTTGACATCCGCGACGTCAGAGTCCGGGACCATTGTCACCTTACCGGTAAGTATCGTGGGGCTGCACATGATAAATGTAACATCAACTACCAGGATAGTCACGTGATACCTGTTGTATTTCACAATTTAAGCGGCTATGATGCGCATTTCATCATTAAACTTCTAGCTAAAGATTTTGAGGGTCGTGTTGATTTGCTTCCTATAAACAAAGAGAGATATATTTCGTTCACAAAAAATGTGACGGATAATCTCATCAAATTTAGATTTATAGATTCATGCAGATTTTTGGCAAGCGGTTTAGAAACATTAGCATCTTATTTAACCACTTTTCCAAATTTAAAATCACAGTTTCCCGGTTTAGACGAGTCGCAATTTAATTTGCTTACCCGTAAAGGTGTATTCCCTTACGATTTTGTCGATTCATGGTCGAAATTAGACGAGACGCAGATTCCCGAAAAAGCAAAATTCTATAGCACATTAACCGACACCGAAATTAGCGACGGTGAATATGCACATGCCTGCAAAGTATGGGCGAGTTTCGGTGTAGAAATTTAGGGGAATATTCTGATTTATATTTAAAGACGGATGTTTTGTTGTTGGCTGATGTGTTTGAACAGTTCCGCACGAGCTGTTTGAAAACCTACGGCCTAGACCCGGCCCATTATTACACCTTGCCCGGATACACGTGGGATGCCATGCTCAAATTCACAAACGTTAATTTGGAGCTGTTGACAGATATCGACATGATTATGTTTGTCGAGCGTGGAATCCGGGGTGGGTTGAGTCACTGCTCTAAAAGGTATGCAGCAGCCAACAACAAATACATGCCTGGCTATGATTCAGGGAAGCCGTCGAAATTTTTAATTTACAACGACATCAACAACCAGTATGGATGGGCAATGTCACAGTGCCTACCGTATGGCGGATTTGAATGGGTTGAGGATAATTTAAATAATTTCAATTTCAATGTGCCTGCAGATCACCCTGAAGGTTACATTCTTGGGGTTGATTTAGAGTATCCGCATACCGCTCACAATTCACATAGCGACCTCCCATTGTGTCCTGAACACCGCGCGCCACCAAAATCACGCGAAACAAAATTATTGGGCACTTTATTTAACAAAGAACGCTACATCATACACTATCGTAATCTACAACAGGCATTAGAGAACGGGTTAAAATTAACAAAAATCCATCGCGTTTTAAAATTTAAGCAGTCTGCCTGGCTGAAATCGTACATTGATTTAAATACGCGTCTGAGGACAGCTGCCACTAACGACTTTGAGAAGAATTTGTTCAAACTGATGAACAACGCTGTATTTGGCAAGACAATGGAGAATATCCGCAAACACTCCATTGTGAAATTATTAACTAAATGGGAGGGTCGATACGGTGCTGAGGCGTTGATCGCGAAACCTAACTTCAAATCGAGCACAATTTTTGACGAAAATTTAGTAGCCATAGAGCTGAATAAAACCGAGGTTTACTTTAACAAACCCATATATGTTGGTATGTGCATCCTCGATATATCAAAATTAAAAATATAAGACTTCCATTACTCGTATATGAGGAGTCGATTCGGTGATAAGGCCCGCATCTGTTATACAGATACCGATTCACTCATATACGAGGTAGAATGTCCGGATTTGAATGAGGTAATTCGATGCGACGCTCAAAATTACTATGACACAAGCGACTATCCGGTAGATAACGTTCATAATATCCCCCGCATCAACAAAAAAGTACTTGGTCTGATGAAAGATGAGAGCGCCGGTAGGGTGATGACCGAGTTTGTGGGTCTTTGCTCAAAGATGTATGCCCTGCGGGTGGAGGGGTATGACAAGGACAAGAAGGCTAAAGGTGTAAAGAGGCACATTGTGAAGAACCGCATCACCTTTGATGATTACATCAAGTGTTTGCGGAAAGACACAGAAACAGCAGTACAACAGAAGCTGTTTAGATCTGTTAATCATGAGGTTGCGACCATCGAGCAGACAAAAATTTCCCTCAGTCCTCATGACAACAAGCGGTTTCTAATACCCAACTCGGTAGAAACTCTGCCTTGGGGGCATTGTGATATAATGGAGTAGCTTTAATATGTTAGTATCATTCCTGTATATTTATTTATTTATTTTATTGTATATATTTTTATTGTATAGTTTTTATTGTCTTGTACATATTTTCCATTATTTTTGCTTATGTATAATAGATGTAATAATAATTGTGGATATTGTTTAAAGTGATAAACGTATTATATTAAATAATTGCCGCCATCTATATCAATAGCATTATATCCTGTATGCGTAACAAAAAAAATATCTTATATGCCTTGGAGACATTGTAATGTACTTGAGTAGTTTTATTATTTTTGTGTTGATCTTCTATATTTATTTATTTATGTTATTGTATATATTTTTATTGTATAGTTTTTATTGTATATATATTATCCTCTTGTACATATTTTCTATTATTTTGCTTATGTATATTCGTTTGTAATGATAATAATTGTGGATATCGTTTAATGTGATAAACGTATTATATTAAATAATTGCTACCATCTATACCGATAGCATTATATCTTGCACCTGTAAAATATATATGTTTTATATTATTGATATATTATAAATAAATATTTTACACCTTTAACATGTTTTATTGCCAAGTAAAAATACCTAAATCTATTTATCCAGTCGAAAGAACTCTGCTATAAAAAATGTTTGTATACCATTAATCTTATTGCCCTAGAATAAAAAATAGCGTATAAGAATGCCATAAATTTATCATAAAATTTGCATTAGACAGCTCCTCCACAGTATCTGTAACAGGCAGGTGTTGAGCATATCAGCAATGATCAACAACGGTGCAAAAGGGTTGGTACACCGGCGGCGGCGCTCCGTATCTCCGCATAATTTAAGAGTCCTGCCACCACACTCGCTATATCCCCAAGCTGTCTGTACCAGTTAAGACAATTAGCTCCGCATAAAAATATTGCGTCGGCGCGGGCGTACCGCCCAAGTAATTCACCATCCGACGTCGAAAACTTCCCTGTAATTTAAAAGTGGACACGTCACAGCATTTCGCTAGCTAAAAATACACTGCCCATATTGTATTAAGACAAATATGGACAGTACCCCTTTTAAAACTGGAGTTTGGCGCATGTGTTAGTATTCCCGTCTGTCGTGCCAGCGCCTTCGGGTCGATTCTCGCCGGAGCATGTAATTTTTATCAGGTAAAAATAATATAAAAGTTGCGTAATTCAAATTAATAAAGTTTAATGGTTAATAAATATTCAAATAAACTCGCGCGCATAAATAATATTAATAAATTTGGTATGTAGGCAACCGACTCAGCATAATTTGCGTGCTGTCAAATCAACACCCTAGCATACACTTGGCAACCCGTTGTACAAATAAGGGTCTTCCATCTCGATGAGCTGAAAAACAAAATGGCTGAAATGCGAAATTGAAGCTCCATAAGAATTTACATGGGAAAATGGGGAGGAACTGTCCTAGCTACTCTACTGGCGCGCCACCCAGTACGACAACGTGGCCACCCTCGTCGACGATCTGGATCCGCCAGGACAATGCCCTCTAAAGGAGTTGTACAAATGGGGGGCATATTACAACTCGATCGCACAAACCTACGGTGCTGTCAGGTTGAGGAAAGATCCCTTACCAATAACAAGAGCAGCAATCCCTCTTTCTCTTAGGTTATGTAAAACCCATTTTACCTCATTTTTCAGAAGCGCAATTAGTGTTTACAGAAAGTGTACACTTTTATTTGCATTAAATTTGGTGAATTTATATTTACGATGCGACATGTTTATCTATAATTAATTAGCTATACACCAGCAGCAGCTGGGGCGTTAAGAGAGGTGGCTACACACATACGCACAGGTGGGTAAGAAATATAAGCTATCTATTTTTAAACATCTGGAATAAAAACTGGCTAAAACTTTGAAACACATTGCCATTTTAGGCTAAACAGTAAACATTATAATTGCTCCATGATCGGTTTCTGGATACACAATCAAATTACGTATAAATTCAAGAATATAATCGCTAGAAATGTCAAAACAATGTTGCATATAATATTTTATATCATTTCAATTAACTAATAAATTGGATAAAAATGTAATTATTTTAAAACACTTTGACATTGTAGATAGAATCAGTTCTATTTTGTATATTTATAAGCCAAGGCAACATTTGTGAGGCATTTGTTTCGGATATCAAGGCATGACTGCTGATGAAGGCACCTAATTAATCAATTAAATTTTATATAACTCTAATAGTATTTAAATAGAATTTGTAGATAGGAGCGATGTGGGGAGATGTCCCATATGTCTGACGAATGTAGTACACTACCTCGTCAATTGCGGGCACACATTTTGCGGAACGTGCGTTTCGCGGTTGAACAGATGTGGAGTTTGCAGAAGCCCCATAACCATAGGGCTTAGAATTTACTTGGGGGGCACTACAAACTCCGCATCAACCCCCCATCCCGAGACGCAGGCAGCCCCACAACCTGTACCGGTAGTCAACACAGATGAGGGCATCTCCGATGAGACCACCTCAGATGGGAACATCTCCGGTGGAGACACCTCTCATGATGATATCTATGATGGGTACAGCTCAGACGAGGATGAATGGCGTGATCACCAGTTGGTGGACCTCACGCCCATACCGATAGATCATTTTAATTTAAGGGCTGTGGACCCTGATAATGACAGCTGGTGTGCTCCATTTTACATGTAAACATATGTGAAAGTGTGTAAATTTCAAATATTACACTGATTCTTATGTAAAACAGACACAAATTTGGTCTCTCGAGAGGTGTTTTTTAACACAACTGTTGTATCTGACCGCTGATTGATCGAAATAACGAGTTCTGTGATTGGTCTAAATTTAAATTTTGGCTGGCTAGAGGGTATATAAGCGTAGGTTTTCATCGATTAACTCATTCGCAAACAAGTTGTATACCGTATCGTTCTGTTAGCCTGTTGAAACTTAGCGATACATTAATTTGATATTTCTACACATTAAAATAGATCTGCAATTAGTATGTTTTATTATGTAAATTACTTGCATGCAATTTTGTAAACTATATTTCAAGCAGTAATATAAACGGTCCATTATGATAAGCGTCAATTTGATGGTGAAATAATATTTTCATGGTTAATTTGAGTATACATTCCAATTACATAATTATAAAAATTTAAATAGTTGTACACATTTGAACATCAACTCTGCGGAGATGATATTCCCATGGTAGTTTAATTTTCAAACACGAGATGGCGTTCTACGCTTCCATCAAGCATTATCGTAGTCTTGTATTATCTTATGTATTGTATTATCTTGTGTTATCTCTTGTTATTATACACACATATCTCTCAAATTTATTTTGGTGAACAACCGGTACCTCATTATTGATTCATGGACGCCTTCTGGTGTCCTGAGTACGGAGAGGTTTTAGTCGGTAGGAATCCGACACTACCCCTATAAGGGGTGTCTTTCAGAAGATTTCCTCTCCTCAACAACAAAAAAAAAACAAATTTATTTGATCATCAGAAATGTTCAGCATTCAGATATGAGCATTTAAATGAAACCCGAAGGTTTGAATCTTTTAGGTTCAGCCAACATAGCTCCGGAATAAGTTAATAACCCCTTACTGGTCTTTTGAAAATGCTAACTGGCAGTCAGCAGGACTCAAGTATGTTTGCATTATTGATTCATGGACGCCTTCTGGTTTTTAGTCGGTAGGAATCCGACACTACCCCTATAAGGGGTGTCGTTCAGAAGATTTCCTCTCAACAAAAACAAAAAAACAAATTTATTTTCAACTGAAAATAATACGCATACGATATACCTTATAAAATATTGTTTAGATAATATATCTATAACATTTTATAGAAAATAGCTTCAACTTCTATAAAAAAAAAATCAGTCTTTTTCAAGACTTGTGGAGGAGACTCGTGCCCAAGTGATCGCCATCAGAGATGATCCTCCTGCCATCGAGCCGGCGATCAAGAAGTGCAGCAAAGATCTGCGGATGATGGATGCTGCTCTCAAGGCTGCAAATTCCGTTGGGGAGAAGCAGCATGTTTTGGGCTGCATATCCCTCATGCAGGGCTTTCGATGCATGATGCAAGGCTCTACGAGGGATTTCTGGTGCAGGGTATAAACCCACCAATCCCAACCGTGCCAATTACGCCAGTCTGCGGGTGAAATGGGTCGACCAGCAGCGTTCAGCAGCAGATTGCGGACTGGACTCGTCGTCAACCTGCAGCACAAGGGCGTCGCCGAATTCCTTCAAGACGCCCAGAAGTTATTCACCGGACGTATAAAGAACTTTGAATATTGCGAGACATATGATTAGCTTAATTTTCGAATACAGATTGTGTATTAGGGGGTAGCACACCCCCACGATATCCGATAGAAAATTTTAAAACTGGAGCCGCGCCTCTACGAAAATACCTTATAAAGTGTGTGTATGAAGATTCTCGTCAGTTTCATCTATATCACCATGGCACACAAAATCATTTGCATAAACAATAGTAGTGATGTAGAAGAGCGGTCGCCTGTCTTCACGCCGACGTCATACCCCTCGGAAGCCTCGTACGTACCGTGGAGTCCGCGGGAACCCGCATCGTCGTCACCAGCAGGACACATAATGAGCCCCCCAAGATCGAGAAGGGGTCCGGCGAGGATTCCGTGGGTAGGAAGGGCCCCAGAATACCGCGCACCTAGGGGCGCCTCCCAAAGGGTTCAACAGCCGATGTACTCACCCGCAGCATATTCGTCAGGTATGGTGCCGGCATTTGCAGGACCTCCCCCAGCGACTCCGTACACAACAAGTACCCCACATATGATGTGGAGCCCCCAGGAGCCCCCGCAGCTGCCACCTACAGGACTGAGTACAGGACCTCCCCTGGGGTGTCCTGTACACAATTATTTGAAGGTGATGCTGGCGAAATTACACAATGACCTATGCCAACAATGCGTACGGTGTATGTGCTCATTTTGTGCGCAATAAATAAACATACGAAATGTATTATAATTTTTTTAAATAAAGAATAAATTAAAAATATATAACAATTGTAACATATTTATTTATATTGCCCATAAAATCGTTTCAGATGCTGCAAGTGTGTGTGCGCGTGTTACATGCTACTGATCAATTGCCGATAAACGGCTTGTAAGCAGAATAATTCTACATCTGTTAATTTCCTAAAAAATATAATTAACCTCATACATATCCCAACATCTTTGTTTACAAATTTTTACATCATAATCATCCGAATGTAAATTAAGCAGGTTATTATCAGCAAAACATATACTAAATATTTCATCTGTTTAAATGTTCCATCATTGGTAATTACTATATAATAGTTTTCGAGTATTTAAATCATGATTTATACTCGACACAACGAATAAGGTAAGTGAACTATAATAGTATGTTTTTAGGCGTGTGCATACAAATGTTTATTATGATTTAACGAGGATATATTAATTTTAAATATTTTCAGTAATAAAATGTTTTGTTATGCCCACCTTTTTTTGATTAGTCAGTTTTCAAGCGCTAAAATCATATTCTAATAATACAAAAAGGAATTAAAAGTATTTTCACGCCGTATGGTTATTCGCCCCTCATGCGGGGATTATTCAGAATATTACGTTAGTTGGCAATGTACTTAGAAAATTAAGTAAAATATCATAATTATATGATAATAATTACAAACTTGAGAAAATATGCAGCATAATAGTATACCAGCGAAGACGTCGTAAAATACCCAAGCCAATGTTATTATGCAGACCATGAAAAAAGCCCATTGCTGGGCTATTGATCTGTAGCATTCGATACATCGATTACGGGATGTACCTTTCTTTAGCAAGTGATTAGATTTTTCAACTTTACTCTTGCCAGTATTTTCATGCTGAGAATACACATTAGGGGGGTGATGAGAGCCCTGCATCAGATGAATGTTATATTTGCCATCGAAATATTGTTGCGGTGTGGCAACTTGTACTCGGCTGCCAATCAGTTTTTTCTGCCATGTTTGACAAGCTACCATCGGTGCACGATTATGATATAAAACACCCATCCTACCTATCTTGAATCTAGACTTCAACTGAAGCCTATAAGATGGGTGGATGTCTTTATATACACCGGTGAGGTACGTGTGAGATAGGTGTGAGACATCCGTACCTTAGCCGAGAGACTAAGATGAGTGGCGGTCTTTATATGCGCATGTGAGACAATACATGTGTGAGACGTGTGTGATACAGGTGTATATAATGATATATTTAAATATTATATTCCAGACGTGCCACCGCTAACGGGTCACAATAATGAGCTTTATGAATCGGAGTTCATCTGAAGAAGGCATGTAATTAATGTAGTAAATTTTATAATATGCCTCTAATAAGATTTGAACAGAATTTATAGATGGTAGCGATGTGGGGAGATGCCCCATATGCTTAGTGAATGTGGTTCACTACGCCATCAGCTGCGGTCATGCGTTTTGTGGGGCGTGTGTTTCCCGGCTGACGAGATGCGGGGTTTGCAGGGTTCGCATTGCAACACGAATTAGGATTTACCTAAGCGGCACTGCAAAATTGTTCACGACGTTATTGCAAAGCATAATGGCTCCGTCGGCGATCGAGATATTGCGCGAGTGTGTGCAAGAACATATAATCTTCCTCGTCGCTACTCACGAAGACCACCTCCACGTCGTCCACGACTGTCAGTGCAACAGCTCCACCTGCCGTTGCACTCGAGTTACCAGCCTGCGAGGAGATCGACAATGCCGTCGACGCATTGTTTGGGCCAGTGACTTTGGACCCGAACATTGGGAAAATATCACAAAGTATTTCCAAAGAGGTCACCGGCGTCTTACATACATGCAAGTCGCCGGGCGGGTCTGGTGCGATGGTAGTGAAAATGGACACCTACCAGTTCTCCAAAGTAGCAGGACTGGACAAGAGCAAGTGGTGGAAGGTGGCGTCGGTGAGGAGTCAATTCATAGTTTCGTCCATTGCCGACCCGAAGCACCAAATGGTGGAGCGGCTGCTGAACAAGGGGGCCACGGATCTAAAGAAAACTCCGGGAATAACAACGGAAACAAAGGTGATCAGCTCTTATGGTGGATTCGCCAATTTCCAACAGCCCCGTTATTAGCTGTATTTAATTTACATGAGTGGAACACGTATCGCTGGAGGTATATGCGGAGGGGTGGAGTGGAGGGGTGGGGCGGAGGGGTTACGAATTGCAAGAGCGGCCAATGGGAATTCAGTACCATGGCGTCGTTCAGTGATGAACAACGTGCGTACTGTATACGCGAGTACTACCGCAACAACGATTCTCTTACTCTAGCGCAACGAAAATTTTGCGCTCATTGCAACATACGGCATAAAAATGAAGCTCCATCGATACAATTGATTCGAAAATGGGTAAAGAAATTCGAGGAGATAGGTTCAACAATGAATAAACCACGATCCGGCCGACCTAGAACATCAAGAGATCCCGAAAACGTCGAGCGTGTAAGAGCGTCTATTCGTGAAAATCATGGACTCTCTACTCGGAAGCGGTATAACACCTTAGCCCCGAACATCTTTGATTCGTATTCTTCACAAAGATTTACATTTACATCCGCGCAAAATCCAAATGGTACAGGAATTAGCCTCAAAAAACCAAAAAAGCCTCAAGATGGAGCCTCACAGGCTCCAATTTGCAAACGAAATGTTAGAGGTCCACTAGCTTTACCAACATTTTTATCTCAGACGAGGCACACTTCCATCTAAATGGGCATGTAAATAGGCAAAACTGCAGGTACTGGAGTGACACTAATCCTAAATTGAAGCATCAAAAACCTCTGCATTCGCCCAAGCTTACAGTATGGGGAGCTTTGTCAGCAAAAGGCATTATTGGATCGCCGAAGAAATGCTGTTACAGTGAATACAGAGCGGTGTATTGCCATGCTACAGAACTTTTTTTCACCAGCGCTACAGGATTTCGTTGGTTTTAATTAACGATCGTGGTTTCAGCAAGATGAGGCTACATGCCACACTTCCAACGACTCGATAAATGGTGTTAACGAAATTTTTGGATATCCAAAAGAGGTGCCATTAACTGGCCACCTCGTAGCCCGGACGTATGTATCCCCACTGGACTTCTTTCTTTGGGGATACCTTAAAAGTAAAGTTTTCAACAGCAACCCATTGTCCCTAGAGGAATTAAAGGAAAATATTCGAGAGGAAATGCAAAATATTTCACGAAACACTTGTGAGGCCGTCATTGAAAATTTCCGCTCCAGGTTGCAGCAGTGTCAAAATACTCAAGGATCACATATGGATGATGTAATTTAAAAAAAATAAAATCCCTCTTTGTGTACTTCAATAGATAGAATTTTTTTATCTCACATAAAATCTCTTTTTAATCATCATTTGAAATGTAAACGAACTTTTGGTCCACCCTGTATTTCACAAGGAGTCTATAAAATGATCTATTAAAGTTGTGTAATTAATTTGTCACAATGACAAATTGTTGCCTCTAATCCTAGAAGCACCATACTTTTACGAGTCGTTGCAAGCCAAGCCGTATCTCTTTAGAAATGCAGGGACGTTGGAACACCCGGTATAGCGTAGGCTATTACGTCAACTGCTCCTACGATGATACGCTTTCCTACTATCGGAGCTATAGAGGTGAACACTGTGCTGCCTGGTTCACCGCCGAGCTAAAGCAGTTCGCCGAGGATGTCGAGACGGTGTTCAAATGTCTCCTGCCGATGAACATGCTATCTGCCGAACAGGAGTACAATTTCGGCAGGCGTCATCCTGCCACATATGCGAAAAGTCGTTGGGACCATCAACTGGTCCCAACGATGACCATCTGACCGAAGCATTCAGAGGAACCGCCAACGAGTGTAATCTGGAGTTCCAGGATTGACGCAACGTCCCGGTAGTATTCCACAACTTCAGCGGCTATGATTCGCATTTCCTAATTCGGGATGTCGTGAGAGGATTAGAGCGCAGGGTGAATCTGGTGCCCAACAACACGGAAAAAATCATTTCGATCTTTAAGAGCATAGCAGGGAGAGACATAAAATTCAAGTTTATAGATTCCTGTAGATTTATGGCATCATCCCTGGATAAATTGAGCTACCATCTTGATGTCAAGCAGATATAGTGGACAGCCAATTTCCGCAATACAACGTTGAGAAGATAGGTCTGCTCATCCGCAGAAATAAAATCGATTGAGATTTGACAAAGTTATAACAAATTTAGTGGAAATAAGCACCAACCGGCGGCTTAGAGCCCTTTTTCGGTAAATTTCCTAGTGACGCGGGCGAGTACGACCGATCGCTCTAATCTTTTTTACAGACCAACATATCATGGGGGCGACCATTTTTAACGCATTAGGTAGCATGCAGGTAACGTTGTTAATGGCGAAAATCGAAAATGAAAGGCAGTAATCCCCTACGACCACGTGCAGAATTGGGCCAATCGCGACGAGACCAGCCTCCCGAGCAGAGCATCCTTCCGGTGCCAGCTGACTGACTCTGAAATCAGCGCTGAGGATTATATGCATGCTCAGAAGGTATGGCGGGAATTCAACATCACCACGCTGGGCGAGTATAGCGACCTATATCTGAAGACTGATGTGCTACTCTTGGTGGATGTCTTCGAAGCATTCAGGGATGTTTGCCTGAAGAATTACCACCTAGACCCGGCCCACCACATGACCGCACCATCGTTGAGCTGGGACACCATGCTAAAGAATACGGGAGTCCTGCTTGACATGATTGGCGACGTCGGTATGCTGATGTTCTTCGAGCGAGGTATTCGAGAAGGACTCGCAAGATGCTCTAAACGGTATGCCCGAGCAAACAGTCAGTACATGAGTGGCCATGATCCGGCTATACCGAGTAACTACCTCATGTACTACGACATTAATGCTATGTATGCTTGGGCAATGTAGCAGCACATGCCTGCAGGAGAGCTGAAGTGGGTGCAGGGTGATGTCTTCTCTTTTAACTTTAACCTCCCAACGATACCTACAGGATATGTCTTGGGGGTCGATCTGGACTACCCGATGCATATTCACGACCGCCCTGGTGACCTCCTCATGGCACCATCGAAAGGCAAGGCTCCCGAATCTAAGCAGGAGAAAATGCTCGCGACGCTAGAGGACAAACGTAATTATATAACACATTACAGGAATCTTAAACAGAATGTATCAGAGGCCCTGATTGTATCGAAAATACATAGGCTGATACAGTTTAAGCAGTCTCTATGGTTGCGGAAGTATATCGACCTGAATGCAGTGCTCAGGCGAAATTCACGAATGAGTTTGAAAATAATTTCTTAAAACTCGTGAACAACGCCGTTTTCGGAAAGACCATGGAGAATGTCCGGAACCGGCGAGAAATGAAGCTCGTACACAAGTGGCATGGAAGGTATGCAGCAGCAGTTGCAGTTGTTCTTATTATCTGCATTTCTAAACGATTATTTTGTAGAATACAGAAGAATTCTAGTATAGAAATGAAGAATGTCAGATACAAAATGATCAATGGAAAGAGAGTAGCCATCCCTAACTCAAGAGCACCAAATAACACTAACAGAAGAATGACGACTAACAACAAGTTATTATGTGGATTAGTCTTGCTAGGATTGATAGCCATTGTATCTGGTGAAGTTCCATGTAGTAATACAATAGACATGTATACTAATCCCAGAATCTGCACAATTAATGGTACTTGTGAAGTTGATGCAGTGGCTCACTTACTATTCACCAAAGTAAACATAGCTAAGTGTTTCTATGATGGACATGGTAATCTGATTAAAATGTACATAGATAAGATAAATGTTAACTGCATTCCTACAATTGATTACTTTGTACCAAAATACTCAGTTGAGTTAGAGAAGTATTGGAGATGTTCAGGAGTTGGAGGATGCTCTGATGGCCGATTTGCTGATAAACCAAATAACACTATATTTGTTGATTCAACCTCAAACACTGGTCTCTGTTTCTCCCCGTATAGAAAGTGTGTTAGATATTCAGCTAAGTTTAAAAATTTTAGGGGTTCGTGCTCAGTGAATAGGTGTAAATGTTAATATATACTAATTCAAATTCAAATAAGAAAATGGCTCAATGAAAATTTTTTTGCCCTACTGCCGCTTCGGTGATACCACACGAAGGGCCTTGATTTTCTCTACAAGAATACTGTAATGACGATTCTTTGGGGTGGGCGGAAAAATATTTAAAAAATTAAAAACCACGATTATTTCGTTTTTTTACCCTTCAGACGGCCCTGCACCAGAGATTTTTTTTTCCAAAAATCCAATGCAAAATTCGAAATCTCCATGCAAAAATGGACATGTGTTGTAATTTTTGGCCGAATCCGAGTTATCGAGATTTTTCGAAAATATTTCAATACATACCCCTTGAGATTTTTAATTTTCAGAGAAAATATTTAATATTTCGCAAACCACGCGTCGCAGAGAAAAACTTTTTTCTTCAAAACCATGGGGCTTCAGGCGATCTATCGTTTGTCGTTTATTAAATTCAAATATTTTTTGGGGTTTTCGAAAAAAATCGAATTATATGTATTTTCAGGTGCAGTTAGTATTGATTTTTTTTTGTGCGGTTACAAACGTCACAGCTCAAAGAAATTCACTACGAGTCTTCTCAGATGTTGCCCCTACATCGTGTAAAAATATAAAGTTGATAGCTCTTCAACCAAAAAATTTACAGGGGGGCTGCGACACTGGCGGGGCCAGCTGTCAAGAACAGGGAGTAAGCGAAGGTCGACAGCGACATGGAGAAAGCCAGCAACATCCAGGTGCCGCCCTAAACCAGCGGCATCGCAGGCAGTCCCCCCCTGAAGCATGCCGGAAGGCGATCCCGGGGGAGGGACAACATACTGCCAGAGGGGGTTTTAGTGGGTCGGCGCTCAGCAGCCATCCCCACACTACCGCGCAATTTTGGCTGCGCGGTGTCTGTACACAGATTTTCCCCTCTTGAAAAAAAAAAAAAAAGGTTGGGTTAGGTTAGGTTAGGTTACTGTTTGCTGACGAACCGTGCGCTGGACGAGAACGGCCCCGTCCGGGGCAGAACGGCTCGGCCGGGGGCGCAACGCCCCACCCAGGGCCGGACCGGCCCGACGGTGGCGGAACGTCCTCAATTCGAAAAAGAAGGGTATGCAAAATTGTGCACCAAATTTCCCTTCCAACCCCGCACGTTTCGACATTTTACATATCAGGATTTCAAGATATTTAAACACTTTTTTTTTTATAAACAATGTACTCCTCATGACTTATTCGTACTTCTATTGTACTCATTATTTCATTTAATCATACCCTAATACGAGTACTATTACAGTTTTATTTTTGGAAATTATTCAATATTTCGAAAACCACGCGTCGCAGAAAAAAACATCTGACTTCAATATCGTAGAGCTTCTAGAGCGCCATCCTCTGCCATTTGATTTTCTTAAATTGCTTCAGATGTTTTCGAGAAAAATAGTGTTTTATATTTATTTTGTGCAGTTGGTAATAATTTTTTTCGTACGGTTATTAGATTCGGGGATCAATTAAAATTATCATGGGCCTTCTCAGATGGTACCCCCAGATTGTGTAAAAATATAAAGTCGATAGCTCATTAAACAAAAATTTTACATCGCTCTATATGACGAAGTAAATTTATCATGTCGTTTATATTCTCCAAAATGGCGGATAGCAATAAAATAACAATTTTATTTTCATAAAATAATTAATAGGTCGTGAACGATTGATCTGAGCAAAAATGTACAAGTATGCAAATTTGTAAAACTCTATTCGACACGTACAACTAAACAAGTTTCGTCACTACGTTTTCAGGTTTTGAAGATATTAATTTGATTATTTTTCTTCTTAAACGGTTGACCGCACTGTCGTCCCATTTCACGAAGGCGTAATGCATAATGCGGTGTGTAGATATGAACACAATTAATATCAAACAAAGATTGATTGAAAATTAATACGCGTTAAATAATTTTGTGTTGAAACCGTAAACATAACCTTGAAAAAATTTACCACAAAGCAAGCGCATTATCTAATGTTACTGTGAATATCCACGTTATTTATTTCATAAATCAAATATCAAGTATAAATATACAATTAAGATTGTATATGTACAATTGGAATACTGGCGAGGACTAGGTTCCTTGCCTGTAACGAAATCTGTAAATATTGTTCAGTATTATTTTTGTATGTCGAGTTGGCAACGCTGTGTTAGCTCGTAACTGGTGTCATTATAATTGGCTGTGTTTATATTTTCAAAGGTGAGCAGTTGATTAATTAATTTTGGTATGTTATCGGTAATAATTAATTATAGAGTAGTGTTACTATCGATTTGCTGTATGTAGATTCATTGTCAACATGAACACAATTTATATCAAACTGAGGTAGATTAACTCGCATAAAATAAACATAACCTTAATTTTTTTTAACAGAAAGCAAGCGAATTATCTAAAGTCATTGTGAATACCCACGTTATTTCTTTCATAAATCAAATATCAAGTATAAATATTCAATTAGAATTGTCTGTTTACAATTGGAATACCGGACGAGGAATAGGTTCCCCGCCGGTAATTAAATGTATAAATATTGTTTAGTAATAATTTTTTCTATGTTGAGTTGGCATTTAAATTTTTGTATGACCCATCGATTAAGCAGCAACATGCAAACTCTTAAACTCAGGTCTGTTGCAAGGTACCTCTCAGTATTATAAGGGCACCGCAAAGTCGAAAAGCCGCGGCCTGCGCCGCCATAGGCGGCGCTACCACCCCCACCCTCAGCGCACCCCAACAGGCCAAGACGCCCCCCGCAATCTGTGTTAGTTCGCAACCGGCGTCATTATAACTGTGTTTATACTTTCAAAGGTGAGCCGTTAATTAATTAATATTGGCATGTTTTCGGTTATATTTATTATAGAGTAGTGTTACTATTGATTTACTGTGTGTAGGTTCATTGTCAACACGAACACAATTTATATCAAACAGAGGTAGATTAACACGCGTAAAATAACTTTGTATTGACATTTTGACATAACTTTGAAACATAACCTTAAACATTTTCAACAGAAAGCAAGCGAATTATCTAATGTCACTGAATATCCACGTTATTTCTTTCATAAATCAAATACCAAGTACAATTTTAATACTGGCGAGGACTAGGTTCCTTGCCAGTAACGAAATTTGTGAATATTGTTCAGAATTCTTTTTAGTAAGTCGAGTTGGCAGCGCTGTGTTAGCTCGTAACTGGTGTCATTATAATTAGCTGTGTTTATATTTTCAAAGGTGAGCAGTTGATTAATTAATTTTGGCATGTCTTCGGTAATAATTAATTATAGAGTAGTTTTACAATCGATTTGCTGTATGTAGATTCATTGTGAACATGAACACAATTTATATCAAACAGAGATAGTGTTCGGGCGCATCACCGGTTGCCGCGTAGACAGTCTATTCGTCCTCATGGTCGCCCCGAGAGGACGCGACGTGTGCAGTTTCGCCGTCCCTCTCGCGCGGACAAAAAACACCGAAATTCTTTTCGAGCGCGCCGCGAGAAAAATCTCGCGTTTCTGTTATCTGTGCACGTGCGTGTGTAGAGCGCAATTGAAAAATTCATTTTAACTCTTCCGTAAATTAAGTGACTTTATACGCGAGTGAAACTCATTTTTAACAGCTATCATTATCGCCACCGTCTTGTCTTCGATAGACGACATCTTCGCCTCATCACCTTGCAGCACCCCGGGAATTCCAGCTCGCTACCTGCAAAGCGAACCCGCATACCGTTCTTCACCAGGTCGCCTCTTCCGTAGAGGAAGGGTGCCACCAGAGCGTACCTGGACCATCCCGTTGGGAACACCAAGGTACATTGAATTTTAAGCGAAAAAATAATTTGTGGATATTAGTGGCTAGCGCCCTAATATTTTTGGTGCCGAAACCAGGGACCTTTAGATCCCTTCGCCCCTGCTCGCCATATTTTGAGTTTTTTATTCTCCAATTAATAAATTCATTGCTGCTTTGCGGCGCCAATTAATTGAAACATTAATTCGCCGTCCTTGCAAACATACAACATGACAGCAAAAACAAAGCAGCAGCTCGCGGCCGCCGTGGCTAAACGCGCGAACGTATTCGCATGTGGCTCACACATCCTGGATAAAGTCCGCCCACTCACAGTCGCTGATATCGCCACTCTGCCGGTTCTAGAAGCGCAGATCCGCCGGTACGAGGAAAAATTTGAGCAAGTTCAGGACCTCATCAACGAACTGAACAGTCAGCTACCACTCGAGGATCGGGCTGCGCTTACGCCTCCGGAACTTGCCTTTGGCGATCTAATATGCGACATTCGGTCGAGGTGTGCGGCACTGCACCCACCCGCTACTCCGCCTTCCAGCGCACACCAGCCCAATGTCCCGTCAATGTTGCCCCGCATTATGTTGCCATCGTTCGACGGCCTCCTCGATGACTGGCCGGCCTTCATCGCGCTGTTTGACTCGCTGGTGCACGATGACGCCTCTGTCCCTGCAGCGCAGAAATTACAGTATTTAAAATCATCTTTGCGAGGCGAGGCCCTATCCACCATTGCTGACCTCGACATGCGAGCTGAGAATTACCCGCTCGCCTATCGAGTTTTAAAGGCCCGGTATCATAACCCTAGACGGCTCGCTGCCATGTATCTCGGCAACATCACGGGGTTCTCGCCCATCGCCTCCGCCTCCGCCTCTCAACTGCGTAAGTTTCTGGATGTCCATCAGACCGCTGTCAGCGCTCTTATCGCCTTGCCCTTGGGGGACCTATCTGATTTTCTGCTGCTTTCACTCGCCTTGAATAATCTGGATGGCCAAACGAGAACCGCGTTTGAGCAGCAACTCGCCCTGGATCAGCTCCCCACCTATCAGCAGCTGGTGGAGTTCATCTCTCATCGCGTAAGGTTCGCCGAGCTACACGCTGTCACTTCGAGACCCTCCGGAGCGACTCGCCATCAATCGCCATCGAGCTCTCGGTCACCTTCTCGGCCACCCTCTCGATCCCAACTTCCCTCACGTCCTCACCCCTTGCCGAGTCCACCGTCGTCCCGGTCAGCAGTGCTTCATCAACAGCCTACCGAGAGAAGGTGCCAGTTTTGCGCCGATCCGCATCACACAATTCGGCAGTGCACCCGGTTCAAGCACTTGTGTGCCACCGACCGACACATCGCCGTAGTGTCTCGTCGCCTCTGCTGGAACTGCCTTAGTGCTTTTCACATCACTGCCCACTGCCTTTCCACTGGCCGATGTCACGTATGTCGTGACCGTCATCATACGCTGTTGCATGTGGCTGATCCTTCCTCTGCTCAACGTCCATCCTCTTCACCACTACAGCAAAGTGCCCATCCAGAGCAGCAGCCTCAGCCTCCTAGGAGTCACCCTCTTGTGGTGTCGGCATCCACCTCCCGGCGGCTAGAAGGGAGTCTCCGAGGATCGGAGGGCCGTCACACCTCTCCTCCTGCACCCAGATCTCATCGCTCTCGATCGAAGTCTTCAGGATCGTCAACATCGTCGGCTTCGCAATGACTATCTCCACTTCCGGTTCCCCAGCTCTCTTCCTCAGCGTGCCCTGCAACTCCCCGAGAGGTGCTTCTCGCCACTGCTCGAGTAGTTGTCTTCGACGCCACCGGTCATACCCATCACCTGCGCGCATTGCTGGATTCCGGTAGCAAAACCAGCTTCATGACCGCCGAATGCGCCGGATATCTTCGCCTGCCACCTAAGGCCGTGCATGTACCTCTTAGCGGTTTGGGAAATGTCACATTGCCCTCTGTTCGTCACACCGTCACCACCACCATCATGCACGACGGAGATCCTCCCCGCCTGCCTGTGACGTTCTTCGTAATCAATCAAATCACCGCTCGTAGTCCTCCACAGCCCTTGCCTATTGAGGAATGGCCTCACCTTCACCACTTGAATCTCGCTGACCCTGACTTCCATCGCTCCCTCCATGTTGACCTACTGCTCGGAGCTGACGTCTATCCGCTACTGCACCGACCTGGCTACATGGACCCTCGTCGCCGATCACCGAGGGCCATCGAAACAACTCTTGGGTGGATCTTGCTCGGATTGTACGGAGATCCCCCCCAAATTCGCCGTGTAAGCTTCCATCCATCGGTAACTGATAACGAAAGGACACCGACGCCCTCTTGTCACCTCTCCGCCTTGGAGGGATCAGATGGCATGACAGCTTCACAATTGCCCAAAGACAACATCCCTGTCTGGTCTTCGCTGACCGTCAAGCCATCGTCGTGTCCTCCCGGGAACTCCTTCATATCGTCGCCGATGCTAACCGCCGAACCACCACTCGACCACTCTGCTCCCGACAACCACATTGCTCTCGCTGAAGCTGTCTCTCGCCTCTGGGAACTGGATCAAGTGACTTGCCAGCCTAAACTATCCCCTGTTGAACAGCAGTGTGAAGACACATTCATGGCTACCACAACCCGTGACCGCTAGGGCAGGTACCATGTTGCGCTGCCGATGATAGACGGTCATCTGGGTCAATCCTACAACGTAGCGCTTCGCCAGTTCCACCGCCTCGAAGCCCGACTGCAACGTAATCCGACACTCCAAGATGCTTATCATGACTTCATGCGAGATTATCTAACCAGTCAACACATGGAACGGGTACCTTTAGAGGAGCAAGCAGCATCGATGACCCTCCATCCAAGATCCGTGTTGTATTCAACGCTTCCTGCCGTACCTCTTCCAGTAAATCCCTTAATGACATCCTCCTAACTGGCCCGAAACTACAGGCGGACATTTCTTCGCTCCTTACTCGTTTCCGTGTTGCTCAGTTTGTGTTCACCGCCGACATTCGCCAGATGTACCGCCAGATTTTAGTTCATACTGACCATTGTGACCTGCAGCGCATCCTCTGGCGGTTCTCCCGGAATGAGCCTGTCGGCACCTATCGCCTTAAGACTGTCACCTATGGCGTCTCGTCTGCTCCGTATCTCGCCCTTCGGACAATTCAGCAACTTGCCAATGATGAACGCCACCGCTATCCAGTGGCCGCAAAGGTGCTCAACTCAGACGTTTATGTCGATGACATTCTCACCGGATGTGATACTGTAGACGAAGCTCTTAATCTCCGTCATGAACTGACCAATCTCCTTATGGCGGGCGGGTTCGAACTCCGCAAGTGGCTGGCCAATTATCCCGCTCTTCTTGCAGGCATTCCGGAGGAGCATTGTCGTCTGCCTGCGTCACCAAACGCCCTCCCTCTGGACCGAGATCCGATTGTCAAGGTTCTCGGTCTCAAATGGGATCCCAATATCGACCACTTCGCCTACACCGTGCGAGTCTCCTCCGAGCGTTGCACAAAACGATCCATGCTGTCGCAGACCGCGCGGATTTTCGATCCTCCGGGGTGGCTGGGCCCTGTGGTATTCCGAGCTAAACTATTCATCCAACGCCTTTGGCTATTGAAGCTAGATTGGGATGAGGTGCCGCCAGAAGACGTGGCCCAGGTGTGGCATCAATTCCAATCAGAGCTCCAGCTACTCGAAGACATCTCCATTCCCCGTCATTTCCCAGCATGTAAAACCTCTATGGACATCAGCATTGCCGGATTCTGTGACGCTTCAGAACTGGGATTCGCCGCTGTCGTATATCTGCGGGTCGTCCCGCCGCACAGTTCGCCCAATATCGCCCTTCTCGCTTCCAAATCTCGCGTTGCTCCGCTGAAGAAAGTCAATATTCCCCGCCTCGAACTCTGCAGTGCCCATCTACTCGCCAAGCTGGTAGGTTCCTTGGTTGATCAACTGTCCAGCATTAGCATTCAACGCGTGTTTGCCTTTAGCGACTCCACCGTTGCCCTATCTTGGATCGCCGGAGAATCTCATCGTTGGAAAACTTTCGTGGCTAACCGAGTCGCCGGAATTCAAGATATTCTACCCTCCCCTCATTGGCATCACGTCGCATCTGAGGATAATCCAGCCGATTGTGCATCCCGGGGCTTGCTCCCCAGTGAACTGCGTGATCATCCATTATGGTGGACTGGACCTAAGTGGCTGCAAAGCCCCGTCGATCAATGGCCAATCAGCACACTCACTAACGTGTCTCCACCGGAGGTTGGGGAGGAAGAACGGGCGCTCCCTATCCCCAGCTTACTTGCGACACCTACGCCTCTTGGACTAGAGTGTCGTTTCTCCACCCTCACCCGCCTGCAGCGTGTAGTCGCTTACTGTCGCCGTTTTTCCACCAATGCGAAAACATCGCCAGAGAGCCGCCTGTATGGGCCCTTGACTAGACTAGAGCTTCGTGCCGCCTTGCACTGCGTGCTGCTCCAAGTGCAGCTCACTGCATTAGGTCCCGAACGCACCGAAGTGGAGAACCCTAATACTCGGTCTCGCTTGGTACGCCGTCTCGCACTGTTTCTCGACACCGACGGCATCCTACGCGTGGGTGGTCGTCTCTCGGCATCCGACCTCGCATACTCACATCGCCATCCAGCGTTGCTACCGAAAAAACATCCTTTCACTGACCTTGTCATCGATGATGCCCACGTGCGCAATCTTCACTCCGGTGCCATGGCTACTCACGCTCTTCTTCGCCAGTCGTTCTGGATACTCGATGGACGGAATGTCACCAGGCGACGGATCGCCCGTTGCAACCGGTGCTTCAGCTGTAAACCTCGTCCAGTTATTCAGCCCATGGGCTCTCTACCATTCGACCGCATCAGCGCCTCTGCACCATTTCTTCGAGTTGGCATTGATTATGCCGGACCATTCAATATCACTACCGGACGCATCCGAGGTGCTCGGGTCACAAAGGCCTACATCTGTGCTTTCCTCTGCTTCGCCACTAAAGCTATACATCTGGAACTCGCCTCTGACCTCACCACAGCCTGCTTCCTCGCTGCTTACCGCCGATTTTCCGCCCGTCGAGGTCATAGCGCAGTTATATTCAGTGATAATGGCACTAACTTCGTCGGCGCTCACCGGGAACTCACCGATTTATCCCGGTTCCTCCTTTCCCCGAGGCACCAAACAGCCATCACCGCCAGCGCCGCATCCGTAGGTACGGACTGGAGGTTTATCCCTCCGTCTGCACCCCACTTTGGTGGATTATGGGAAGCTGCTGTGAAATCTACTAAGCACCATCTTCGCCGAGTCGTCGGGATACAGCTACTCTCCTATGAAGAATTCACCACCGTTCTCACTCAAATTGAAGCGGTACTCAATTCTCGGCCACTCTGCCCATTATCGTCAGATCTGTGCGACTTCGGCGCACTCACACCAGGGCATTTTCTCATTCAACGCCCTCTTAACGCCGCTCCGGTCGCTGACCTTCCGCATCTACCTCGCAACCGTTTTGCCCGCTGGCAGTTAGTCCAACGCATTCGCAATGACTTCTGGAAGCGTTGGCAAACACAACAGTACCTGCACACTCTGCAGCAGCGCTCCAAGTGGTTATCACCCGCATCCGTCATCACGTCAGGAACCCTCGTCCTAATCAAGGATGAAAACACGCCGCCGCTGACATGGCCACTGGGTCGAATTTCTCGAACATTCCCAGGACGGGATGGGGTTGTCCGGGTTGCCGAGGTGCACACCGCCACGGGTATCTACACGCGCCCGTTAGTGAAACTCTGCCCTCTGCCGTCTCAATAATGACTGCAGGCAGTCATGGCGGGCGGGATGTTCGGGCGCATTACCGGTTGCCGCGTGGACAGTCTATTCGTCCTCATCGTCGCCCCGAGAGGACGCGACGTGTGCAGTTTCGCCGTCCCTCTCGCGCGGACAAAAAACAACGAAATTCTTTTCGAGCGCGCCGCGAGAAAAATCTCGCGTATCTCGGTTATCTGTGCACGTGCGTGTAGTGCGCAATTGAAAATTCATTTAACTCTTCCGTAAATTAAGTGACTTTATACGCGAGTGAAACTCATTTTTAACAGCTATCATTATCGCCACCGTCTTGTCTTCGATAGACGACATCTTCGCCTCATCACCTTGTAGCACCCCGGGAATTCCAGCTCGCTACCAGCAAAGCTAACCCGCATACCGTTCTTCACCAGGTCGCCTCTTCCGTAGAGGAAGGGTGCCACCAGAGCGTACCTGGACCATCACGTTGGGAACACCAAGGTACATTGAATTTTAAGCGAAAAAATAATTTGTGGATATTAGTGGCTAGCGCCCTAATACAATTTATTTATTTTTAATTTTCAGTTTTATATGCCCATCTTATTTTATACAAATACAACGTGTATTTGATGACAATTTAAAATTTTATTTTAATCATGGAAAAAAATATTGTTATTTGTAATTGTTTCATTTATTATATATTATTTATTTTTTTTATTTTAATTTTAATATGCCACCTAAGAAGATATTTGGATTTGGTTCTCACGGGAGGAAGGGTGCTCTGTCTAGGCGTAAAGGTGTTGATAAAAGCAACACAAAAAAGGTCGGTAAAGTTAATATTCTTGCAATCGACATAATTAGAAAAGCGGATGCGCCACAGTCTGGCAACGGACGAACGACTCCCCACGACTTACGGAGTCCAGCCGCAAAGTCCGCCCGCTTCGACTTTCCCACGGTGGCCGCGCCCGAACCGCCACCACTTATTATTTGCGGCAACATAGGGCAAGACGATGCGCGGTTTTCTTCCCTGTCTAAAAATAGACAGTGTACCGCTTGCGCGGCAGTGGCAATCTCCCTAAATCTTGTATTACCAATTCAAGATTGGAGCGCCAATGTCGTAGACGCCGTGGTCATTCTGGGTGACCAGTTGTTTGTGGGGTGCGCCAAGGCCGTTGGGGACGTTAGCGTGCCCTACCGGTATTTGCACGTGGAAGAGCTGAGGTCGTTCGGGGTGAATCTCAAATTTTTTTGTGTCGATATTCCTCGGAGTCGACAGATATTTTTGACGTTGGGGTGGATCATTGGTGGGCGTTCCCGATCCAGACCGCAGCCTACTATCGGTGCTGCAGCGCTTTTTTCTTCGCTACAAGAGCGGCATCTTCACTCATGGCGGTGTTGCGACAGCCATCTTCACCACTTCGGACGGGGGGTTCGCTCATTTTGATTCACATTCCAGGGACGAGCGAGGTCTGCCAGTGGAGTCGTGGAGGGCGTGGGCGTGCACGATTAGGTTTCCGTCAATCGCAGCGTTGCACGCTCACATGATGGCGGTATGCGCTAACCGCGGAATCGACGGTTTCGCACTTGCGCCCATTAAGGTTAGGGAATGCGTCCGCAACGAGGTCATTTTTAAATTTCGATTCGTGTATCGAGCGGCGGATGCGACGCTCACTCATTTCGGACAGGAGGACTTTCCTCCGCGCAGGTTACGCTCGCAATCCAGATCATCTACGGAGACGTCACCGCCACGCTCGCGCCGCTCCTCCGACGCGTCGACTCCGAGCTCGCGCGATGTTTCGCCGAGGCGAACGCGCCGGAAGAGTTCGGGTGCTTCGACGCCCGTACCAGTTGGCCCTGCGAAGACGAGACGTCCGCGCTCGAAGCGTGGTTCGATAGCGTCCATCACCTCCGAGGAGGAACGAGCCGGCACTCCCATCTTTCGCCGGCCAGACAGTCCGGAACGTCCGGCCGCTATAGCCATCGAGGAGGAGGTACCCAGGATCGCCCGCCGAGCGTTCGGCCGAGGAAGCACCGCGGTACTGCACTCCGTCGGCCTCAGAAATTTGCCGTGTAGGTTCTGCGAGGCGTTGTTGTATGCCGGAGAGGCCAAGGGCATGTGTCCGGCGTGCCTGGATGGCAAGATCCAACTGCCAGACGCTTACACGGACTATCCAGCGTTCTTCCGCGAGCTGATCGAGGGAGACAGCGACGCGCGCAAATTTAGGAAGTCACCGCGTGGTTACAACGGTTTCAGCGCCTTTGCTAGCGCGCCGCTCGCCTTTGCTACTGCGCCAGGCCGTGGAGCGCCCGTCTTAGTGGCGTCCGGCCGTGTTCACCACGTGCTTCAACATGTAGACCCGCGGAAGGTCTCGCACGGCACGACCTATTACCATGATCCGGAGTATGTGGCCAAACAGCGAGCCGCCAGCCCATACATCTGGACCTGCCACTCCTTGACAAGGTGCAGAAGGTGCTGCGATCAGTCAACCCGTACGCACGTCTTTACGCCCACATGCGCACCCTGGTCACACAAGCGGAATCAGAGGGGCACGACGTGACGGACGTCTGTATCCGGTTTCGTGCGAGGCCCGGCCACGAGCGGGTCTACAATGCTCCAGCCTGCGCGACCGAAGTGGGTGTGTGCTATCGAGATGTTGACGGTCATGGTCCCGAACCAGGCTCGATATTCGTCAGGCGCCTTTTGGACGACGAATCCAGCTACACCGTGGAAATTTCCCTCCTCTCTCATCACTCCGACCCGCTGGTTTTTGTTTTCATCTATCCGCGCGGCCAGGGCGGTTGGAACTGCGATATCCCTTATTCGAATCGCGCGAGGGGAGTGCGCCTGCGCGTCAGCCGCCTCGAGTACTACCTGTACTATATGTTTCCACGTGTCGCCAAGTTCGAGCCCTTTTTCCTGCTCGGCAAACTGACACAAGAGGTCATTCTCCACCGGTTCCTTTTAACGATGGGAGACCGCCTCGAATACCTAAGGCGCAAGCCCCCGATCAGGGCGTCTTCACTGGCCGGCCTCACCGACTATGTCGTCAACCGCGCACAGCAGCAGGGCTGCATCATCGGCCAGATGCTCCTTCCCTACATGGAGTCCCGATATCAGGACGCGATGGCGCTGGTGGTGAAACATGGGAAGCCGACGTATTTCATCACCTTCACCTGCATTCCGCGGTGGAAGGAAATCCACGACGAAATCCCGTTCAATCTGAACAAACCCCCCCAGGACAGGCCCGACATTATTGCGCGCGTCTTTCACCTTAAGCTTCAATCGCTTCTCGCAGAGCTAACGAAGGACCATATTTTCGGCGAGTGTTTAGCATACGTCTACACCGTCGAATTCCAAAAGAGGGGCCTGCCTCACGCGCACATACTGCTCACGATCGCGGCTGCGGATCGTCCCAAATCTGCGCGGGACGTTGATGATGTAGTTTGTGCCGAAATTCCGGGGGAGAGCGAACCCGTACTGCGAGAACTCGTCCTGCGTCACATGCTCCATCGGCCGTGCGACGCCAAAAGGCGCGTAGCGGGTGACACCTTTCTGTGTCACGACGAGGACGGCAACTGCACGAAGCATTTTCCGAAGGAGTTCGTGGAGAGCACGCAGTTCGTCGACGGCAAGGTGGTCTTCTACCGCAGGCGTCGGCGCGAAGGTCTGACAACGCCATGCGATATTTCTGGAAGCCCGTATTTTGTGACGAATGCGGACATCGTCCCGTACAATCCATATCTGTTACGAAGATACCAGAGCCACACCAATGTGCTCGTCGTAAACGATATCATGAACGTTAAGTACCTCTACAAATACATCACGAAGGGCCCGGATTCTGCGTTAATCTCATTCTCTGACGGCGTTGCATGCTATGACGAGATAACGGACTACCAAAACTCACGTTACGTGTCCGCATCAGAAGGCGCGTGGCGCACCTTCAAGTTCGCGGTCACCAGCATGAGCCATTCGGTTGTGAAGCTCACGATTCACCTGCCCGGTGAAAGGCGCGTCTATTTCGAGGAGGGCGAGGAGGAGACGGCTGTTCACGGGGCCGCCAACAAGACTTCCATGTTGGAAGCGTACTTTGCGCTGAATGCCGGCCAAAATCGACACGCTCGCGACCTAACTTACGCAGAAATTGCGTACCACTACCGTTTCACAGCTGGGAAGTGGATCAAAAGGTCATACCACACCAAGGTGGTTTGCAGGATGCATTTGATCCCTCCTCGAGAGGTCGAAAAATTCCACTTACGCATCCTGCTCCTTCACGTGAAAGCGCCGACGTGCTTCGAAGACCTCCTTAAGCACGACAACGTGACGTACGCAACGTTCAGGGAAGCAGCGGTAGCGCGGAACCTCGTCACCTCCGACCAGGAATGGTTACGCGCCATGGAAGAGGGTGCGCGGGTGCGCATGCCCGGCCCTTTGAGGCGACTGTTTGCGTACCTGCTCGTCTTCTGCTCGGTCAGGGATGCGCCGGCCATGTGGACACGATTCAAGGAGGATTTGATCGCGGACTTTGTCCGTCGGCAGTTCACGCCGGTGGACGCGCAGTCACGCGCGCTTCGGCACGTCAACTCGATCCTCTATCATTTGGGCTGCGACCTAGCCATGTACGGATTCGAACTCGCCGAATATGCCGTCGCCGAAGTTGTTCGAGGGGAGGGCGAGCAGGCCAGGAGTAGGTACACGTTCGAGGATATCGACGACGACATGCTGGCGGACATGGCGTCCGAGGCGCTTCGAATCGAGGGGCCCATCACGCAGAGGGACGCGACATGGAACAGCTTAACGCGGAGCAGCGCACCGTTCATGACTGCATGATGCGGACCGCGGCCGACCCGTGGGTCGAGGAACGGTGTTTTTACCTGGCGGGAAGCGGGGGGACGGGCAAGACGTTCCTCATCAACACCATTCTGGCATCGATGAAGCTGGCGAACGCGACATCCTTCGCCGTCAGTTTCACTGGCATCGCCGCACAACTCCTCATCGAGGGCACCACCGCCCACTCACGATTCCTTTTGCCCCTAAAGATACACGCAGAGACTTGTTCCAAAATGAACGCAGAGTCTCCCGGGGCAGAGTACCTTCGGCGCGTTAATTTCATCGTCTGGGACGAAATATCCATGGTAAGTTGCCTGGCGATCGACGTGGTTGATCGGCTTCTTAGAGACATCCGTGGGGATGTGCGGCCCTTTGGCGGGATTGTAACGCTCTTTGTGGGCGACCTTAGGCAGCTGCTGCCTGTCGACAGTAGCACCGCGCGCCAGGTGCAGCTTTGTTTCACAAACTGTGCCGCGTGGCCGAGTTTTCGCGTTCTCGCACTGAGGACCAATGTTCGGGCCGGTCCTGCGGATCTGGCCTTCGCCAAGTGGCTCCTCAAACTGGGCGATGGCAGTTTACACGCACATGGGTCCCCTCCCGACACGATCGCCGTGCCGGACGAGTGCATCTCCGACGACATTGTGCACGATAATTACGGCAACGTAGCCGCCCTTCGTCCGGATAATTTCGCAGCCACCTTCCGCAGCAGCATCATCCTGTGTCCGCGGAACAGAGATTGCGATCTCATCAACGATCTGGTGACCGAACGGCTCCCGGGTGAATCCCTGATTTTCCTCAGCGTTGACTCGGCGGTCTCGGACAACCCGGAGCAAGAGTCCCTTCTTTACTCCGAGGAGTACTTGAACTCGCTCAATGTCGGCTCAATGACAAATCATCGGCTCTACCTTAAACAAGGAGTCCCGGTCATGCTCTTGCGCAACCTATCCCTGCGCGACGGTCTCACGAACGGAACGCGCCTGATGGTGAAGTGCGTTCATGGCGGGTGCCTATTGGAGGTCGAGATCGCAGCGGGCCCGCACGCCGGCGAGACAGCCCTAATTCCGCGCATGGAGCTGACAACCGACAAAGCACAGTTTCCTTTCATACTCAAGCGGCGTCAGTTCCCCGTCAGGGTGTGCTTTGCCATCACCATCAACAAGTCGCAAGGGCAGACGTTCGAGAAGGTTGGCATATTCATGCGGTCGCCCGTTTTTGCGCACGGACATCTATATGTCGCGTTCTCACGCGCTCGCAATCTGGCGTCAATCAAGGTTCAGGCCGTCGAGGCGGCGGTGGTTGGTAGATCCAATCAAGTCAGCCTCTTCATCAGAAACGTTGTCTGCAGACAGGTGTTGGAGGCGGTTCGTGACTTCATCTACCAGACTACGATGTCGGACGTTTAAGTTGGACGTTCGACGTGCTGTACGCGTGTTTTCTGACCGTGTGGAAGCTCGATTTCTCTTCACAGGTGTCCACCCAACAGTCCACTACTTTCGTTGCCGATTTTCTGCGCAGGGGAGCGCCCGGTCAAACACGGCCACTGGTCCGGCCGATTCGGGGTGCTATGGGCTTTTCAACTCCACGCGTACCCGCATACGAGCACACGATTGATTTCGGATGCATCTCCGTCGACATAGTGCACGATATTTACGGCAACGTCAGCCGCCCTTCGTCCGGATAATTTCGCAGCCACCTTCCGCAGCAGCATCATCCTGTGTCCGCGGAACAGACATTGCGATCGCATCAACGATCTGGTGACCGAACGGCTCCCAGGTGAATCCCTGATTTTCCTCAGCGTTGATTCCTCAGGTTTTTCTTCAGCTCGATTCCTCTTCACAGGTGTCCACCCAACAGTCCACTACTTTCGTTGCTGATTATCTGCGCAGGGGAGCGCCCGGTCAAACACGGCCACTGGCCCGGGCGATTCCGGGTGCTATGGGCTTTTCGGATTTCGGATGCCGCCCATATGTGTATGGTGTGTTTGCAGCGTACCTTCGTCCTATCGTAAGTATTAGATGCGCCAACACTGCCCTTTTCTTCGATCGTACATCAAATGTGCATATGAACGTACAATTATTATTAATTTTTAAAATAAGTTTTTAATTTTCATTAAAGATATTGTTAGTTTATATTAGTGTTTTATTTAATTTCAATTTTAAGTGTTTTTTTTATGTTTTATTACGTTCTTATGTATGTGCGATGTACGCAACGTTTTTCACACCTTTTTTTAGAGACAGAGCACCTTCGAATTTGTTTGTAGCGGACCGTATTTCGATGATTCATGTGTATTGGGTAAGATGGTTAAAATATTCACTCTGGTAAATATAAACTGCTGCGCAAAGTTGAAGAGCAAGAGAGGACTACTGCTCTGGGACAGACAATCCCTCCCACATTTTTCTCTGCCAAGGGATGCACACCTTGCCCAGGTGGTGGAGCACGCGTGCTTCTATCGTAACAAATGCAATATTATGCAATGTAACCGTTACGTTCGAAGCATTACCGAGATGCATCCAAAATGATTGTACGAAAATCATTTATTTTTCACAGAATTTCTATAATATATATCATATGACAAACGCAATTTTATCCAAACGTTTTAACCCCTTCAGGTCTGGCGTCCACTGGCGTGGACGCGATATATTCTCTGACTAAACACCGTTAATTTTTTTTTTTGTAGCATTAAAGTACATTTGTCCATTGAAATGGACTTTAAATTATCTAGAATTCATACATAGAGCACCATCTAGTGAGTTTTAACATAACTATTAATATTTCATTTCAACATGGCCGGGCCGTCAAGAAATCTTAGAGGTTAGTTCATTTTGTTTACTCAATTATAGGCATAAATCAATATATTATCAGTTTCTGTGTGATTGCTCAATACAAATAGATGGTTAATAATACATTTAATAATTTCCCAAATAATTCAAATAATTTTTCTGGCAATAAATTCAATTCAAATTTCGTGTCCACTCCCATGGACATCAGTACATAAGTATTATTTTTTATATGTTTTTATTCTTCCATAAAAGAGATTTTTAGTATACCTATAGCGACTGTTATGAAAGTAAATATCAATAATAACCATTATAAAGCTCTAGGAAAATGCAAAAAAGTAAAATAATACATTTTATTTCAGGGCGCTTTGATTTAGAAAATCCAAACCATGTTGCGGAAATATTTCAAATACTTGATGAAGATGCGGAAGAAAATGAGAATGTATTGAATTATGTCGGCGAAGAATCGGATGTAGCAGGTTGGAGCAGTGATTCTGAATGTGAAACAACTCGTGTTACACGATCAGTAACACGTGTAGGTGCGGACATCATACATAGAAACGAGGAAGAAATTGCTGAGGAATATAATTTACCGGATCGTCTAGAAGAAGAAAAAAATATACCTGATAAAACTAATAATCACGAAGATGTAGAAATATTGAAATGCACGAAGAAATGTGACATTAAATGGAGACGACGTCCTTTTATAGAACCAAATACTAACTGGATACCTACTGAAAATGAAAATATTCAACCGGTTATTGAATTACCTTCGCCGATTGTCTATTTAAATCGTTACTTTCCTTAAAGTATATACAAAGATATAGCAGAAAAGACAAATATATATGCTCACCAAAAATCAGTCACAAATTTTCAAGCAACCACTGCACAGGAAATAAAAATATTTATTGGTTTACATCTATGTATGGCTTGTATGAAATTTCCGATTAATATGTACTGGAATAAGTTTCTTCGTGTAGACTTGTTTGTAGAATCAATGACGAGAGCAAGGTTCTTTCAGCTCAGAACATGTCTTCATATTGTTAATAACCTAGAAATTCCAAATAGCAATACCGATCGCCTTTATAAGGTAAGACCTATATTTGATTGTGTAAGAAAATGGTGTTTAGAACTGAATATGGAAGAAGAACTTTGTATTGACGAACAGATGGTACCCTTTCGGGGTCAACTAAATATCAAGCAGTACGTTAAGGGTAAGCCTCATCCGTGGGGCATTAAAATTTTTCTACTTTGTGGTAGAAGTGGAATCGCTTATGATTTCATTATTTACCAAGGGTCTACAACTGAACTGAATAAGGACCATGTGAAGAGTTTTGGACAAGCGGCTGCTGTAGTATTACATTTAGCACAAAGAATAGAAGAACCAAATCATAAATTATATTATGATAATTATTTTTCTTCATTCAATTTACTGGAAATTTTACTTGAAAAAAAAATCTTTGCAGCAGGAACAGTGAGGGTTAATAGATTTAATAACCCTCCACTGATAACCGATAAGGAGGCAAGAAACAAACCAAGAGGTTACCACGATGAAGTTGTTAGTGAAGATGGAAGAATTGCCATGTGTAAATGGATCGACAATCGCCAAGTTACTTTGGCATCAAATTTTATCTCTGCAGGTGTTCCCGACATAGTAAAACGGTGGCACAAAAAAGAAAATAAGTATATAGAAATAAGTAGACCCGAAATAATAGCTAAATATAACCATTCGATGGGGGGAGTTGATAAAATGGATCAACTTATTGGATTATATCGAGTGAATGTTAGGTCGAGAAAATGGACCTTAAAATTATTTTTCCATGCCTTTGATCTGGCTATAGTTAATAGCTGGATAGAATATCAAGCAGATGCTGCAAATCTTAAGGTTCCTAAGAAAGATATATTAGATTTAATGGCATTTAAAATGTACATAGCGGAGGTTCTCGCCAAATGTGGTACACATGTTTTATCAAAACGTGGCAGACCCAGAAAGTCTACGGAATCAACGCCTAAAAATATTGCTAATAGAAGAGAGAATAGACCCTTACGAGAAGTCTCCCTAGATTCTATCGATCATATGCCGATATATGACGAAGCCAAAGATGCTACAAGATGCAAAAATTATTTGTGCAAAAAAAAAACTCATGTTCTTTGTGAAAAGTGCAAGGTGCATCTCTGTTTTTTGAAAGACAGAAATTGTTTTAAGTTATTTCATACCAATATGTAATATATGTAATACACGTTGTTAAGGTTCTAATGTCCATTGTGGTGGACATTTTGTAATTTGTGTTCGGAAAATAAAAATTCTTTTTTTTTTGTATTTTTAGAACTTATTAACCATTTTGAAATGAATAAAAGAAGTAGATATTTTTTTTTTACTTTTAATCATAATTCAGACCTGAAGGGGTTAAGACCGGTCTTTTTTGGAGGTTAGATTAGGTTCGGTAGGGTTGGGTTAGGTTCGGTAGGGTTACGTTAGATTCGGTAGGGTTGGGTTAAGTTAGGTTGGGTTGGGTAAGTTTAGGTTGGGTTAGGTTAGGTTGGGTCAGGTTGGGTTGGGCCAGGTTAGCTTAGGTTGGATTAGGTAAGGTTGGGTTAGGCGGAAGGGGTCTGGCCGGAGGAGGCATACGAGGCGGTGAGGGGAAAGACCGGTGAGGTAAGGGACCAAGGGGGCACGTTGGTGAAAGTGGTGCGGTGTGCAGTGATGAGGGACCCGAGGGAGGGGCGGGGCTGGCCGCCGAGTGGGGGTGATG
This sequence comes from Othius punctulatus, assembly GCA_951805005.1. Classification (NCBI taxonomy): domain Eukaryota; kingdom Metazoa; phylum Arthropoda; class Insecta; order Coleoptera; family Staphylinidae; genus Othius; species Othius punctulatus. The sequence goes on from OX638146.1 coordinate 40,900,483, forward strand.
TACAGGTGGGCAATTTGGCGTGGCAGGTGACAAGAACCACAACCTGCACAGGGATATCCAGCGAGGACGCGGAGACGATTAGGTTTAGGATGGTGGCAGGAGACAAGGGGCTAGAGGACGACAACAGGGAAAAATTGTATGAGGGGGTAAAGGATCTCAGGGGGGAGTTGGTTAAGCAGGGGATAACAAAGATAACAGTGCTGACACCAGACATGGTGAAGGAGGAGTGGATCTGGATCAGAAAGAACCTGGAGTGGGCGGTAGCGGGCACCGAGGTCAAAATCGATCTGATGCTGCCCAGGGGGGCCAAAGGGAGCGGCAACGGAAACGGGAGACAAGATCACAGGGAAGTCAGAGGGGAAGAGAAGAGAGCCGAGGGGGACGGATGGAATACGATAGTAGGAGGGAAAACGAAAAGAAGACCCCAAACAACGAAAATCGTGGTGGACACCAAAGGAGAAGCTTATGCGGACGTACTGAGGCGCATCAGAAATGGGGTCAACGACGAGGAGGGGAGGACGGTCAGGGCGGCGAGGAAAAACAGAGAAGGCAATCTGGTGATTGAATTAAACAGAGGGGCAGGTGAACATACTAACATGGCAGAAAGAATAGGCCAGATGGTAGGAACGGAGAGGGTAAGGGTAGCCAGAGACGAGGGAATTAAGCTAGAGATCAAGGGACTGGGAGAAGGGACGAGTGACGAGGAGGTAGTGGAGGCCATAACAAAACTTCGTGGCCTCGAGGAAGGGGAGAGGGTCAAGGTGTTAGCGATCAGGAATTACGGAATATACCTGAGGATTGCGACGGTAGCGGTGGGGGAGGATAGGGCCTCCGAGCTGCTGAAGGAGGGACACATGAAAATAAATTGGACCAGATGTAAGGTCCAGGTAAAGGAAGAGGCACCACCCAGATGTTACAGATGCCTGGGATACGGGCACTTGGCAGCGGCATGCAAGGGGGCTGACAGGAGGGAATCTTGCTTCAGATGCGGAGAAAAAGGGCACAAGGCAAGTGACTGCCTGGGAGTCCCGAACTGTTGGCTGTGTCGGGAGGCGGGGGCTGCGGACACGGCCCACTACGCAGGCAGCAGGATGTGCGACGCCAGGCAGAAGGTGGAAGCCGAGGGAGAGCAGAGAGCCAGCAACACCCAGGAGCCGCCGTAAACCAGCGGCCCTGCAGGCAGTCCCCCCCTGAAGTATGCCGGAAGGCGATCCCGGGGGGGGGGTAACGTAACTGCCAGAGGGGGTTTTAGTGGGTCGGCGCCCATCAGCCATCCCCACACTACCGCGCCATTCTGGCGGCGCGGTGTCTGGTCACAGATTTCCCCCTCTCGAAAAAAAAAAAAAAAAAAGAAAAAAAAAAAAAAAAAAAAAGGTAAGGTTGGGTTAGAGTAGGTAAGCTAAGAGAGTTCTCCGACGAAATCCCCATAAGGATTACATGGGAGCTTATCAGACTCCGAATACATCCGGTCGGGCTGGTCGTCGAATTCGTCTAAGTCCCTTATCAGCGATGTGTATGTTGGGCTGCCTGACCTCTGCGTGGTCTGGTCGTCGAATTCGTCTAAGTCCCTTATCAGCGATGTGTATGTTGGGCTGCCTAACCTCTGCGCGGGAGCCGCCATCTTGGATTACGCGCGAGTTTTGAATTATTTGAATTATTAATTAATTAATTAATTTAATTAAATGTTTTTACGGTCTGCCGGGTTCGATCCATGGAACTTCCTGTCGTGTGTGTTTACAAGCCCGAGACGTTACGCAATGCGCTAATCTCGGAACTGATAAGAGTCACACTAAATGTATGTGTTAAATATTATCGCAGGACATCCTGTCGAATTGTGCTGAGGCGCGCGAACTTGTAGCGCCATCTGGCGAAGGATTGATAAGAAAAAATTACAGGTGGCTGCTATCGCCCGGGTGTGTCCCCCGAGCGACACAAGTACTATAAATTACAGGTGCCTAGTGATAACCAGGAATACCACCTGTCGTACCAACTTAAATTTTTCGTAATCCCTGTGATTTGGTAATATACGGGTACCGATTGAGAAATAAATTTCGTGTCAATATACGAGGCCAAAAATATTAAATCCAATATGGCGTGCGTGTGTAAATTGAAGATGGACGACAGCGTAAAATGTACAGGAGGATCGACTAACAGCGTGTGCAAATCCAAGATGGCCCGCGTGTGCAAATCAAAGATGGAGTCCAGCGTAAAATGTACAGAAGGATCGGTTAACAGTATGACGCGTTTATCATCATGGCGAACAGTGAACTTGTCCTGAAAGGCGATTCGAAATTAACGGAAGATGAAGGTTGAAGTTGAAATCTATTGCCGTCCAAAAATTGAAACTCCTTATTTTTGCTGTTAAATCAGTATCAAATAATAACGGTTATCAAACTTGTACCGACATAGTTGCGGTTACGTCCAAGTTGAACGGAGAACCTGAAGTAACGTGCCTACGTACCCGATTTCACGTAATGTGCCCGCCACAAAGACGTCCGGACAACGCCTTATCAAGGAAAAAATGCTCCGCGACCGTCCCGCTAATTCAGCAGTTCTAGTTTGAGCTTCTTACCGTTCAAACGTTTACCGTGCAACGATAATTAACAATGGCTTCAGTTGCGCAATTAGCAAATGCCGCAGTGAGCGAAGTGGCAGCGTTTATGAACTCAGGGGTGCGCGATCCCGAGGAAATTAAACGTCATGTAAAATTGTGCACAAAAAACATCAAAATTTTAAACGGGGTTGCCAAGAAAAGTGACAGTCTCGGCGAAAAAAACCGTGTCGTTAGTGCTGTGGCGAAGATGCAGGGGTATCGTACTATTCTGAAGACCCTGCACAACGTCGTGGGAGCAGGTGCTGCAGTTCGGGCCGAAAACCCCAGCGATAGAATAAAGTGGCAGGATTTACATGCTGCATTTGCTAGTAGAATTCGCACTGGCGTCTTTATTAATTTAAAACACAAAGACCCTCTGATGTTCCTCGAGGAGTGCGGGCCGATGTTTGTGCGTCGCCTGGGCAATGCTGTGATGAGGGACGAATTCGTCAAAATACATTTAATATTCTGTGGCAAGTTTATTAAACCTGGGGCTACGACGGGCATCTAGGAGTACAAATATCTGAGCACAAATAGTATCACCATCCGCAGATATGATAATATCAGCGAGCACTACGCGGAATCGGTGATGATCCCGCTGATGGAGAAACTAGAGGAGTTTCAGGTAAGTTCTTTAAGATTTTTAAAACCGCATTTTTTAAAACGCTTGTTTCTTGGCGCAGGAGCGCGACTCCGGATGGGCGTTGTCGGAGGTCGTTAACATGGTGTTGGCCATCAATAAATATACTCCGCTACTAGGATCTTCCTACGTCAAACTTCCCGAAATAATTGCACGTAAAAAAGCTTGTATCAATATATAAAATGAGGACGACGCATGTTTTGCATGGGCTATAACATCGGCCCTCCATACAGTAAATAGCGAATTGAATTCAGCAAGGACATCGTCATATCCTCACTACTCCAGAGTCCTAAACCTGCAAGGCATAACATTCCCAGTGACGCGCGAGCAAATTGGGAAATTTGAGCAAATGAATGATATCTCTGTCAATGTATATATTCTGAAAAAGCGTAGCGGTAAATTCAGCGTCAGCCCCTCCAGACTCACGCCTGACAAGCGTGAGAGACATGTAAACCTGCTGCTAATTCAAAATGTATACATTGAGGAGGAAGAGGAATATGATGATATTAATGACGAACCTCTTATGTACCACTACGTTTGGATAAAAAATTTAAGCCGGCTCATCTCCTCACAATTAAGCAGACATAATGGTAAAGTTCACGTGTGTGATAGATGCTTGCACTATTTCCAATCCCAGGAAATATTGAATATGCACGCCATGGAATGTCAAAAATATAATAAGTACAAGGTGGTTCTGCCGGGCGGCAAGATATTATTTAAGTACTATGATCGCAAAGAGCGATGTCCCTATATAATATATGCCGACTTCGAGAGCATGCTGAAATCAGTCAAAATTAAATTAGGCGCGAAAGGGGAGAAATTCCAGGAGCATGTGGCTCATAGTGTGGGATATTATTTCAAATGTAGTTACGAGGATTCCCTCTCGTACTACAGAAGCTACAGAGGACCTAATTGCGCCGAATGGTTCGCGCACGAACTGGAACAACTCGCAGAAGATGTGGATACGGCGCTAATGGAGAATATACCAATGGCTCCGCTTACTCCTGAGCAAGAGCAAAAATTGAGGCAGGCAGACACATGCCACATATGTGAAAAACCTCTAGGTCGGGAACGTGTGCGAGACCACTGTCATTTGACGGGGAAATATAGAGGAGCCGCCCACAATCAATGCAACCTGGAATATCAAGACTCCCGAACGATCCCGGTAGTTTTTCACAATTTTAGCGGATAAGATTCCCACCTGCTGCTGAAAGATGTGTAAGGACGGACATTGATCGCTTTGACACCTCCGACTATGATCCTGCTAACCTCTACGGAATTCCCCCGATGAATAAGAAAATCCCGGGACTTATGAAGGATGAAAACGCAGGTAAGTTAATTAAGAGTAATTGCGCGTATGATGCTAATTATTTTTATTTCTGTTTTAAAGGACGTATCATGGAGGAGTTCGTGGGGCTCCGCGCGAACATGTATGCATGCAGAGTGGAATCCTCTGCAGACACGAAAAAGGCTAAAGGTGTTAAGAGCTATGTCGTCAAAAATAAGATTTCGTTTGACGACTACCTCGCATGCCTCAATGACGGTGTCGAGAGGTCGCACGCCCAGAATAGCATCAGGTCCTTCAACCATCAAGTATTCACCATCCTCCAAAAGAAAATCAGCCTCAGCCCACGCGACGACAAACGACATCTTTTGGAGGCAAACCACACCACGCTTCCATGGGGGCATTATTCCCTTATGGATCTAGATTAGTGCAGCTTTTGTATATTGTGTTTAAGGAATCTAGTTTTAACTTATTATTTATGCTATGAATATTTTGCATCTCCATTTTTATATCATGTATTTAAAGAATCTAGTTTTAACTTATTATTTATGCTATGAATATTTTATATCGTGTGTTTAAAGAATGTATTTTGCACTATGAATATTTTACATCTCCTTTTTATATCGCGTGTTTAAAGAATGCATTTTTAACTTAATATATTTATTTACACTATGAATATTTTGCATTTCCTTTTTATCGTTTTCAGGTTTCGTTTAATTAAACTCAAATATATACGTTTTATAAAATTTTATTCGTATAAAACTGTTTGACATAAACTATTACTATTATTTCTATTTTTTAATACATATTTACGTAAAACGTGTACATTAACAACGGAACAAATTGAATATCTATACTTATGAACACTACAACTATCTAACGTTTTGAAATAATTCGGACAATTATGATCTAATTCTAAATCTTCCACATATCTATAGAAATATCTTAAATATGAGGCCTTCTGGCTTCCCTTAACGTAGACGATATCGGCGGGGAATTTGGCGAAAATATGAGGTAACTCCTGAAGATCGACGTGACCCCAGCTGTATCGCAGACCGTGATGATTTCGTTCTAACCAACGAATTTGTCGTTTGTACTTGTCTGGAACTTCGGAGAATCGGTTGAGCGGTTTGAACAGATAGCACACAGGTGTTCCATCATAGGTGAACACCAGCTCCTTGGGTGTAAATTCAGGAACATTGAATCCTTGTATATCCACAAATAACATCTTCTGCGGTGCCAAATTTCGTTTCGGAAGAATTATTGTCCTCCGAATCGACGCAATTTGTTTCAGAAGAACCGGTTCCAATACTTCCCCGACCTTCTTTATACGATCGGCAAACCTCCGCCTGTCGCACGCTTCCCGCATCCAGTTCACTTTGTCACACCCATCTATCTCTTTTTCCACTTTATAATTAAATATTACTGCTGGTAAATCGAAAGTGACGTACTTGGTTATATTCATTTTAAATTAGCTTTCGTACGATCCCGGACAATGGAGTATATTCCACAATAGTATCATTCAGAATGAGACAATAAGCGCGAGTATTATCCTTAAATGACGACGAAGCTTCCATCTCAAGTCGTAAGTCCACCGTAGATGATTTTACACTTTCGTTTTGCTTGGACACGTCGAAAACAAACATTGCGTAGTTTTTAAAATCAGCAAACGAAAAGTGAGGTTGATTAGTTCGTCCAAAATAACTCTGCTGAAACTGACAGAACATGTTGTACGCGGTTAAATAATCGTTGTTTTGAAAATCTAGATTTAAATGATCGTAGGGGTACGATTCAGAATTCAGGAAGACTCTAACGTTTCTAATTTGGCAGTGATCAAACATTGATGCATTCTCGGCAGCTACTCCCTTTTTATTTTCTTGGAACGCGATAATTATAAAGCGTGGTTTCTCTAAACTACTAGAAGTTTTTACAGCCCAAATGTCGTCCCTAGACTTTTTCATTGCAGGTAATTCATGGAGCTCCCATTTTCGGAACGCAATCAGAATACGTGGGTCGTTTTTAATTTGCTCATACATTTGTAATTTTAACGTATCATTTAATTGAACGTGTGGCACACGCCATTCAATTTTATGTATGTTAAATTTAATCTGATTACCCACAGCAGCAACATCATTGCATTTGAAACAATTGACATCGCTGGAGGAACGCAGCAAAATTAGTTCTTGCTTTACGTTGATAATGAGTTTATTATAATCTTCTGCGAACCCCATTAAACATTTTAGGGGTATGAGTGCAAAGAACTTTTTGTTTGCAAAATAAGTATTTACTGCTTGCCCCACTGCACACCATCCTGCAGTTCCTAGTACTTTCATGTCATCACCAGAATTGTAAGAAAGATATCCTTTTAATGTAGTTGTAATTCCCAAGTCCCTTGTTCGGTCAACTTCGATTCCATTTAGTTCATATCGAATTTCCTCGAATAAGAATGCAAATGCATTTGTAACCAACTCAAATGTTTTTCCAGCGGTTAAATCATGCTCAATTGCACCACTTATGTAAAGAAAACTGTTGGCTGGATGTGTGTAAATATCTTGGTTTTGAATTGCTATTCTGATTTCATCATTATTTCCAAAGTTCGACGTTCGAGGCTGATATGTGTGATATTGATCGTTAACGATACTCTCGTCAAATCGCACTTTATCAAAAACGCTAATTTTATCCATTGTATTTAATTCTGTACCCAAGAGATGATAGCTTTGCAATATTTTCGCGTGTTATCTCTCTGACAGCGAAATCAGTTCTGACGCTGTGCGGACTTCTCTGCGCGTTATATACTATCCCCATCACAGGGCCTTTAACTCAAGTCGAACTAAAATATGTTCACCTCTGAAGTTGACAGGATTCCCTTCTTGATCCACTATTTTAAGTGTGATGGTATCTATACTGTTGCGAGCATTCACAGGCAGATACAGAATATTGCGCGGATCTATGATAATTCCGTAACCGGGGTCTACTGAAGGGGTAAACTCGAATAAAGTATGGGATAATTTACCGTCATAATATGCTCCCGTAACAATGTTGCACTCGATTCTAATAGTACTGACTTTAATTATTTGCACTGGGAGATCGGATCTGTACAGTTTTCCTGCCTTTAAAATTTTCTTTCCGGAGAAACCCAATAGTGTTCCAATTGTTCCTTTATTGGGGGAGAAATCTATATCAAATTTACTTTTAATCTCACACTGAAGAGTATTGTTGTTCGGCTTTAAAGATAAAATGGTGTCAGCTTGTGAAATGTCGATGTTATATTCCTTGGCCAACTCTTGCTGCAGGTACAATTCAATATCGCGAATTTCGTACGAACCAGTTAAAATATTTATAATCTTGTTATTGCAAATAAATTTACTGTTGATGCCTTCTTCGATATTTGGTATCGAGTTGTATGTATGAAACCCGATCAAGCCTAAACAATACTGTCTATTAGAATCTAGATCTATCGGAGGATGATAGTTAACCGAGAGCACGCTGGTTACACCTTGCAGGGTGAAAGTCTGGGACATGACTAAACATATATTGCATACTCTTTATTTATACAAGAATTCTAAACATAAGTGTCCACAGTTGTAGGAATTAAAGTATTGATATTGATCATGATTATATTTGATTTCACAATTTTTAAAATATTTCCTCAGCTCTACCGGAGGGGTCAGGTTTCCAAAACTGTCAAAATACTTAACGACATTGCCTCTTTTTTTATATGCTACCCAATGCGTGCCATCTCGCCTCAAAGAATCCATATTAACAATAGCGGATTCGTTGTAATGGGGTACTGGAGGTAAATTATTGCGCATAAAGACTCCTCTGAAATATTTTACGTTTTTAGTAAATTTATTCAAGTCGATGTCGGTGAGAGCGCGCTTAGGTAGCAATGTTAACAGTTTTTTGGTCTTTGTTGTTTAAGATAAAGACCCATTCCTTTACGGTAAGGTTTCAGGTACAATCCTTGTCCTTTCTTGCCTAGAGCAATTGCCTCCATCGTCTTGTTATGCCTCTCAGACTCGGACAGTTTTTTGCGGGCTTCACCAACAGAACTTACTGCCTTAGCAATACCCGCAGCTCCCCCAGCCAGCGAACCTAGTGCACTTAAGCCTGCAAACAGCGGTATGAGCGGTAAAAATCCTCCGCGCTTAGGAATTGGTATTATTCTTGGAGTTCGAATTTTCTTCCTTCCTCCAGAATTCTTAATTGCAAGTTTGGCCGCAGAAAGTGCCACACTCGATCCTTCCTTAATACCTCCAGGTTTAGAGATTTTTCTCTTGAATCCGTTCAAACTCTTTCTAGCCTTAGCTACTACGCCGCTTCTTAAGAACGTTTTCTTAATACCCATTCCCGTCTTTCGTTTTATCTTCATTGCAGCTGCAACAGCTAAAGCCGTGGCTTTTTCATCAAGTTTAGAATCGCTTGCTTTTACACGAGCCCAGGCAGCCTCCTGGAGTTCTTTGTCCGCTCTGTGACGCTCGCTTAAGTTATTTTTAGAGTTTGAATACGCAATGTCGTGACGTTTGCATGCGACGTCTAGAGGGTTTATGCCGGGGTCTCCTCGTTGCAGACGCTTTTGTAGTTTGGTGCCGGGCCCGCAGTACTGGTAACCGGGCAAGTGAGCCTCGAAAGGTAAATTGTTAATAAGCGAGTTGATTATTCCTGATCCGTGGTGTGCAGACATTTAAACGATCTCTCTCTTGTCACCAGTATTTATACCATCACACTTGAGAATCGCGTGTCAGTACGATGAGGGTTATTAAACAGAAGAGTTCTTTGACAATTGAGAACATGGATACGTGTATTGGCGGTAAAGGCATAAAACATCGTCACAGTGAACTGTTGCCAAATTCAATACGTGCACTTATATGTGGGCCGTCGAATTGTGGCAAATCAAACGTTATGCTTTCCCTTCTGTTCGAACCGAACGGTTTAAAATTTGAAAACGTCTACATATACTCTAAATCTCTCTACCAACCCAAATATGTCTTTTTAACAAAAGTGTTCAATGAACTTGAAATGGTTGGATACTTTCCGTTCACGGAAAACGGTGAAATTCCCAAGTCCCAGTGAAGCCAAAGAAAATTCCATATTCATATTTGATGATGTGGCATGCGATCGACAGGATAAAATCAGAGAATATTTCAGCATGGGGAGGCATAGAAACGTTGATTCGTTTTATCTGTGTCAGACTTACACGCGCATTCCCAAATATTTGATACGTGATAATGCAAATTTCATTATTTTGTTCAAACAAGATGATCTTAATCTTAAACACGTCTACAGCGATCACGTCGGTACCGATATGAGCTATGAAACATTTAAAAGTATGTGTGCCAACTGTTGGAATGATAAATACGGATTCATTGCGATCGACAAAGATAGTGACATCGATAAAGGGGGACGGGGATGGACCCGTACTCTGAAGTAGGGAGGGAGTGCGCCCGCTTCATGGGGGGGGGGTGGAGGCAGCCTGCGCACGGGCTATGCCCCGTAGGAGGGGGGGGGGGCAGCGACCGGAGGCGGTATTGGTGGACGGCGGAGGTGGCCGCCTGCTGGACAGAGTGCGTCGGGAGGCGCAGGGCCGCCTTGAGGGCCAGGCGCGCGGGGCTGTCACAGGACCTGATCAGGCAGAAGGCGGAAGAGTGGGCAGCCAGCCGCAAGGTGCTCCGCAAGACCATAGGCCTCAGCCAGGCCGCCAGCTGGAAAGCGCTGGTGGACCAAGTGGACGCTGGCCCGTGGGGACTGCCCTACCGGATAGTCCGGAAGAAGCTGGGGGGCAGACCGGCGAATCCGGGGGTCAACATCACGGGTGGCGTCAGGGCGGTTGTCAGGGCTCTGTTCCCGGACAGGCCGGCCGCCAGGCAAACGGAGGGGCGGACCGGAACGTGGGAGGTCACGGAGTTCACCGGCGACGAGCTCACCGGGGCCGGGCCGCTGCGAGGCTTCCCTGCAAGAAGGCACCCGGTCCTGACGGGCTGCCGAACGAGGTGATCCGGTGCGTTGCCAGCGGCTCCCCGGACGGCCTGCTGGCACTATACAATGAGTGCCTCAGATGGGCAGTCTTCCCCAGGCGATGGAAGGTGGCCTCCCTCGTGTTAATACCCAAAAAGGGTGGCGGGGCAGGGACGGACCCTTCGGCCTTCAGGCCGATTTGCCTACTGGACGGCGCCGGCAAAATGCTGGAGCGCCTGCTGGTAGGCAGGATAGAGGAGGCACTGGCCGTGGGAGGGGGGGTGTCGCCTAGGCAGTTCGGCTTCCGGCGGGGGCTGTCGACGGTCGACGCCATCACGACGGTGAGACGATTCGCGGCGGAGGCCAACAGTGGGCCCCTGCGCAAGAGGCGCCACTGCGTATTGGTGACGCTGGACGTCCAGAATGCGTTTAACTCCCTCCCCTGGGGGACGATCCTGGAGGCGCTGGAGGAGCGCGGGATCCCGGCGAGCCTAAGGGCGATGGTGGCCTCATACCTCCACGACCGGTGGATCGTGGTGGACGACGGGACCGGCCCGGCCAAAATACCTTTGACCGGGGGGGTTCCGCAGGGGTCGGTGCTCGGCCCCCTGCTGTGGTCCATCGTATACGATGGCCTCCTAAGGCTCGGGTTCCCGGTCGGGGTGGAGTTGTTCGCCTTTGCGGACGACGTGGCCCTGGTGGTCTCCGATCCCGACATGGGCAGGCTACGACGCGCGGCCGAAGAAGCGGTGGACGAGGTGACAAACTGGCTCCGACAAGCGGGGCTGGAGCTGGCCCGAGATAAATCGGCGGCGGCGTGGCTCTCCACCAAGAGGAGTGGCAGGGCCCGGGCGGAGGTCCTGCGCCTGGGCGGCGTCCAAGTGGAGGTGACGGGGGAGGCTATATACCTGGGGGTATCCCTTCAGGCCAGCCGGTACCAAAGCTTGCAGGTGCTGCGCGCGGCGGAGGGGGCGCGCGCCGTGGGAACGGCGGTCGCGAGGCTGATGCCCTCGACCTGGGGGGCCGGGGATGGGAGCAGGAGGCTGCTAGCCGCCGTGGCGTCAGCCAAACTCCTGTATGCAGCGCCCACGTGGGTCGGGGCCATGGCGGCCGAAAGAAATAGAGTTCGCGTCCGGGGGGCACTAAGGCCAACCTTGATAAGGCTGTGCAGGGCCTACCGGACGGTGGGCACTGACGCCCTGGAGGTTCTGGCCTCTCAGGTGCCGGCAGACCTTATGGTGGCGGAGCGGGCGCGGCTCTATGAGAGACGACGGAGAGACCCAGCTGGAAGGGCAACCGTCAGGGCTGAGGAAAGGGAAGCCACCATCACACAGTGGCAAACCAGATGGAGCGGCGGTGGGAAGGGCGCCAGGACCAGGCGACTTATTCCGGACCTGATCCCGTGGCTGAGCAGGAGCCATGGGGAAGCCTCCCACTGGCTCACCCAGCTGCTCACCGGACACGGAAGCTTTGCAGCGTTCCTACACCGGATTGGGAAGGCGGACAGCCCCGAATGCCGATGGTGCCCTGGGGCGGTGCACGATGCCCTACACACACTAACAGACTGCCCGGAATGGCGGCCTCAGCGGAGGGACTTGGGGGGGGCGGTAAACCCAGACACTCTGGTGGGCCACATGGTGGAGGACGCCAATAACTGGCGGGCGGCGGCGACCTACGCGGAGTCAGTGCTCCGAACAAAGTTCGCAGCCGAGCTCGACGCTGACGATGGGGGATAGGTACGGCAGGCAGCGTACAGGCAGGTCATGGGTGAAGTATGCCACCAGGCGATCCCGCCCATGACCGGAGATGTGAGAGTGGGTTTAGTGGGTAGGGCCCTCTCTGAATAGAGGGAGGAGTCCCACACACCCCTGTTGAAGGGAGGTGCTTAACGCATTCCCACTCTCAAAAAAAAAAAAAAAAATGGAGAGAATGGATTTTACGGTAACGACACGGCATGGAAAAGGACAAACTTCAAACAGAATTATGAATAGTACACCGAACGCAAAAACGTTTACGGTACAGAGTAGGGATAACTCAGTACCCGTAGGTCCTGTATGCAAACCGGATGGGACAGACGGTCAGCCAGCAACGGTTACGAATCCCAACAACAGTTCCGATCGGGTGAAAGCCCCGGTGGCTGGTGTGGGCCCCAAAAGCATTGAAGACGATCAAACAATCGAAATAAGCAAGAAGAGGTGGTTATTCCCAACGGCGCAAAGCTCCATGTCATGGGACGATTTAGGGATGGAACTTGAGGGAGAAAAACAAGTATTCGGTAGGAGGGATGCGATACCCAGATCTCCGACAAGGAACAGATCAAACAGCAGCAACTCGGAGGAGGGCGAGCTAAACAAAACCCTTACAGAGGAATTGCATGAAAACAGACCAATAGAAACAGTTCTGATAAGAAGTAATTCAATGGGGAAAAAAAGGAAAACTGAGAGCAACTACATATGCACCAGCGATGACACGGAGGTCACGAGGGAAGAGTGTCCGGTAGCCTTTTTAATTGAAGAAACAATAAAAGCTATCACAACCCATGTGTCGGCTATGGAGAACGTTATAGTCGCCAATAATAACACTAAAAGGGAGCTTAAGGACATAGGGGAAAAATTAAAAAGGCAGATTAGAACGTTAAATACCGAAAAGGTCCAAAATTGGTTCTCGAAGAACAAATACGTAAGAAAGCAGGCAGGGACAAATATAGAATCAGCGGTGAAGAAAGCAGAAGTAGGAACCCAAACTACACCGTGGAATAACCAAAGCGGAAATAGGAATCTACAAAGCATTGAGGGAATATTGAACCTAGAGGACTTTGGGAAAGTGAGGAACCAAGTATGGGACAAGGACATATATATTAATACAGAAATAATCGTTGGAAACCCCATTGACACGAAGGACGTTGTTACTAAGGTGGTACTGGTGGAGCCGCAAGACCTAGAGGCAAGACGCAAGGTTAGGTTAGGTTAGGTTACTGTTTGCTGACGAACCGTGTGCTGGACAAGAACGGCCCAACCGGGGCGGAACGCCCCGGACGTGACGAAACGCCCCGGATGGGGGCGGAACGCAGCACCCATGGAAGGAATGGCCCGGCCGGTAACGAAACGGGGCCGAATCGGGACGAAACGGGGAAAAATTCGAAAAAGGGTATGCAAAATTGTGCACCAAACTTCTCTTCCAACCTAATTTCGACCTTTCACATATCAGGATTTCAAAATATTTAAACACAATTTTTTTTTATAAACAATGTACTCCTTATATGACTTATTCGTACTTCTATTGTTCTCAATATTTCACTTACTTATACCCTAATACGAGTACTATTACGGATTTTTTTATGGAAATGATGTTTCAAAAAACCACACGTCGCAGAAAAAACATTTGCCTTCAATATTATAGAGCTTCTGGAGCGCCATTCTCAAATATCTTTAACCGTTTTCGAGAAAAATCGCATTTTATATATTTTTTTGTGCAGTTGGTAATTATTTTTTTTGTACGGTTAGAATACTCGGGGATCAATGAAAATTATCGTGGGCCTTCTCAGATGGTACCCCCAGATCGTGTAAAAATATAAAGTCGATAGCTCATCAAACAAAAATATTACATCGCTTTATATGACGTAGTAAATTTATCACGTCGTTTATATTCTCCAAAATGGCGGGTAATAATAAAATAACAAATTGATTTTCTTAAAATAATTAATAAGTTTTGAACGATTGATCTGACAAAAAATGTACAAGTATGCAAAATTGTAAAACTCTATTCCACACGTATAACCAAACAAGTTTCGTCACTCTACGTCTTCAGGTTTGGAAGATATTAATTTTTTTAATGAATTAATTTTTCAATTAAAAGTAAATCGACCCAAAATAACAAATTTCCTTACAGAAAATAATTAATAACTCCGAAACCGTTAATCTGAGCAAAAATTGCCAGGTATACAAAATTGTGCACCGTCACACTGTCCGTCAAACTGTCCGTCCATCCGACTGCTCAAGATTCGACCCTCTACATCAGGTTTCCGAGATAATGCACTTTAAAAAAAAAAAAAGAAGTGTACGTCAACACCATAATTTAATGTACTATATTGTTCCGTTTTATAAAAATTGATACGAGTACTAGTTCCTTAGATACTACTACAGTTTTAGTTGTTCTGAATAATACATTGAAAACCACATACACCCTACAAGCTGGTGAAACTATCAAACATAATTCTATGACCTAAAGAAGTGATAATTTAGACAAATCTGTTGTAACTTCTCATTATGTAGATTGTGGTGAGTACTATATAACAAGATTCACTAATCTTAAAGATCAGCATGTCTCAACAAAGTTTGGGTTAATACAGTGTCCTACCAAAGAATCTGCTATCAATTTAGATTTATCAAAGTGCAAGACATCATCTAATGATTTCATCCAAATGGCAGGTGAGAATGCTTATTTCGCTCAAGTTGATTCAATTGCTGCATACCCAACTAGAGATACTACTAGACCAATTACAACAAAGATAACAGATGTACTAGGTATTGAAGAATCTTTTATTTTCCAGATATTACTACAAGCTCCTAAGACTCATATCACACCTGTGAGAAGCCATATAGAAACAAGAATATCAAACATAACTATAACTGGTTCAACTATGTTGTATCATAAGGCAATCCTCAGTTATAAATGTGAGAACATCAATCTATACTTATTTCTTAATTGTCAACCATTTTATCATAGCCAGACTGAATGTTTAAAATTGGTTAGTAATGAGAAACCTACAACTATCAACATACAATTACTCCCAACCACCCTAATTTGTTATGTTGAAGATGATTTTGGCAGTAAGAAACCTATCAATTTGGCCATTTCATTAAAAGCTCCAGAAATTGTGATACTGAATGATCCACATGTTTAAATATATGATAATGAATCAACTTATCAATTTCCATCTTTGACATTTTATGATATAATTTTATCCTATTTCGGGCAAACATACTATATCATTTATACCCATCTGCCTACGACAATTATCCGCGGTACTTACACCACAATTACTCTAATTATGCCAGCTATTTGCGCAATTATTCCGCAGGTAATAACATTATGGTGATTCGGACAAGTGCCGGTCAACACACCACCCCCATAGTATTTTATTGCTCACAGATATGGAGTTCGTAAGTAGCCTAAACAAGATTGGGGAGCTAAAAGCTTTCATCAAAATCGGTGAGCTGCAGCAGGACTTTCGCTATCGCATCATCGAAGGCAGGAAGATAACCACCAAATTTGGCGAGAAGCAAACGGTCGAGCTTGTGCAGGGGATACTATTCCTACCGAAGCGCTTCAACAACATCAGCAGCGATGAGTTTGGGGAGGCGCTCGCACGAGGCCTCTACATCAGCAGGGGATCGAACAATGGACTGTCATTTGAGAGTGATGAAGAGAGAGCTGCGAGATAAGACGTTGTTGCTAAAGCCTAAAATCGAGGAGGTTAAAAGGATGATCGGGACGCGCTGCGCGGATCCGCACGGGGGCCTACCTCACCCGGACCTACAAAGACCACCTCAACTTTCTGGGGGACAAATCTGTTGTTACTTCTCATTATGTAGATTGTGGTGAGTACTATATAACAAGATCCTCTAATCTTAAAGATCAGCATGTCCCAACAATGTTTGGGTTAATACAGTGTCCTACCAAAGAATCTGATATCAATTTAGATTTATCAAAGTGCAAGACATCATCTAATGATTTCATCTAAATGCCAGGTGAGAATGCTTATTTCACTCAAGTTGATTCAATTGCTGCATACCCAACTAGAGATACTACTAGACCAATTACAACAAAGATAACAGATGTACTAGGTATTGAAGAATCTTTTATTTTCCAGATATTACTACAAGCTCCTAAGACTCATTTCACACCTGTGAAAAGCCATATAGAAACAAGAATATCAAACATAACTATAACTGGTTCAACTATGTTGTACCATAAGGCAATCCTCAGTTATAAATGTGAGAACATCAATCAATACTTATTTCTTAATTGTCAACCATTTTATCATAGCCAGATTGAATGTTTAAAATTGGTTAGTTAGCATTGCGCCCCCAGGTTTGCAACGAGGACCCGGAACGCTCTGGCCAAGAAACCGTTCCTAAAAATTAACAAATTCTTCACAGAATGCGGTGTTAAGATGTCGGGCGATGAGGAGGTGTTGGAATACAAACATTTCAACACCAAGAATGTGGTGGTTAATCTAGATACGGACTTGGCCGAGTGGTTCATGCTCCACGTCAAGGTGCCGCTAGTGAAGCGGCTCCGACGCTACATCCTCCAGGACGCCCGGCCCACGGACCACGAAATCCGAAGAGCTCCAAGCTGCCATCAAGAGGATCCGCACCAAGAAGGGCCCCGGCCCCGATGGCATCCCCGGCCAGGCCCCGAAGATGCTGCCCAAGCTTCCCTTCGTCCAGCTCCTGGGAATTGGTAACGCGGTCCTGAGGCTGGGCCGGGCCACTCCCCCACGCCCCTCCCAATGCACTCTTCACCGAGGGATACAGGCCAATCAGCATAATCAGCACCATGGCCAAGCTGATGGAATCCCTGGTTCTGCGGCGCCTGAAAGCAGCCACCGACGACGCGACCCCGCCATTCAACACAGCTTCCAGGAGGGGCTCTCCACTCAACACCAGCTGCTTTAACAAGCGCTTCCACACGGTCGGGGTCTTCTTCGACGTCAAGGGGCCTTCAAGGTCTGGCACCGCGGACTGCTGCTGAAGATGATCAGGTCCAGGATTCCGGGCTACCTGGTCGGGATAATTGCAGCCTTCCTGAGGGACCGTCACTTCAGGGTTCGCCACCGAGGTGCCAGATCTTCGCTGAAGGACGTGGAAGCAGGACTTCCCCAGGGCTCGCCGTTTTCACCGAGGCTACTCAACATCTTTGTCGCCGACATGCCGCAGCCTGCAGGCGTCCTGATGGCCCGGTACGCCGACGACACGGCGTACTTTGCTCAGGGCAAGGACGCCGTCAAGGCCAGGAACCTGGTGGAGACGGCCGTCAACGCCCTGAAGCGCTGGTGGAAGGAATGGGACCTTCGCCTCAACCCCGCCAAATTCGAGGCAATGGTCTTTTCTTGGAGGCGGCCGTCGGTTCTGTCGAACCTCTCCGTAGGGCGCGATGCCATCCCCTGGGCCGGGCACTGCAAGTACCTGGGCGTAACCCTCGACCCCAGAACCCCAGACATTTTTGGACGACCCACGTCCAAAACTAGATCTGCTACACCAAAGCTGCGAACACCAGACTTCTACCGTTCGTGCTGGGCAATAATCTAGATGCAAGATCAAAGCTCATACTTCACAAGTCCGTCATCCGCCCGAGGCTGACCTACGGAGCCGCTGCCTGGGCATCCACCTGCCACTCCAACATCAAGTCCCTCCAGAGCGTGCAGAACCAGTGTTTGCGCTGGATCTTGAACACCCCATTCTACGTCCGACGCAGAACGCTGGAAGTGGACGCCGAGCTCCCGAGGA
This sequence comes from Othius punctulatus, assembly GCA_951805005.1. Classification (NCBI taxonomy): domain Eukaryota; kingdom Metazoa; phylum Arthropoda; class Insecta; order Coleoptera; family Staphylinidae; genus Othius; species Othius punctulatus. The sequence continues at coordinate 40,918,470 of OX638146.1, forward strand.
TCGACGAGCACCTGGAAACCATCGTAAAGAGGTTCATAGAAAACGTGGAAATTCAGGCCCACGAGTCCATGGAAGCCTACCTGCGGCCGTCCATCCAGCGCAGACACCACCGCCCCAAAAACATCCCTGGCATCCTGGGGGACAGAAGAGCTGCCCAGCGGCAGCCCCCCTCCCCCGTATTTGAAACTTTTGTGCACAATTGTCAAGAAATATACACGATGAGTGAGAACGTTTGTATTGACGAGATTTTAGTTAGCTTTAGGGGGCGATTCAAAATTTAGTTTCAAAATATATTTTCCAAATAAAACAGCCAAGTACGGCTTAAAAATTATGTGCCTAACAGACTCTAGAAATAATTATTTCCTTAATGGATATTTGTATTCTGGAAGACGAAGTGATGGAAAAACTCTTTCCCCTGAAGAAAAGAAATTAAGTGTTCCTTCCCAATCCATCGTCAGATTGACAAAACCTCTTGAAATTACAAAACAGGAACAACCGCCGACAACTGGTCTTCTTCATTAGAAATTGCTAATAAACTGAAGCAGAGAGGCCTTACCTTTGTAGGTACTGTGCATAAAAATAAGAAAGAAGTTCCTTCGGCATTTTTACCCAGCAATGAACGCAATGTCGGTTCGTGTTTGTATGGATTTACAAAAGATTTTACCTTACTCTCTTATGAACCCAAAAGGAAAAATGCTGTTCTGTTATTATCTTCTATGCATCATAGTGGCGAAGTAAATCCAGAAAGTAGAAAGTCTGAAATTATTGAATACTACAATTCTACCAAAGGAGGAGTTGATTTTTTAGATCAGAAATGTTCAATATATTCCTCAGGCAGGCGAACCAACCGATGGCCAATGGCAATTTTTTATAGGATCATAGATATATGCTCGGCTAATTCCTATATTGTCTTTACGTCTTATCCCAAAACTCCTAAAATTACAAGATTTCTGTTCATCAAAGATCTTGCAAATGCATTAGTAGTACCACAAATGGTTCAACAATATAAGAATCCAAATATACAGCGGCAGTTGAAAGATATTATGGTTCGTGTTGCTAAGATTAATAGAGGTACTTTATGTCCTTATGCAAAAGACAGAAAAACATAATATTTGTGTATAAATTGCAGAAAACCTATTTGTAGTGACTGTAGCAACCATATTTGCAACAATTGTAAATAATAATGACATTTTTTTGACTTCAGAAAAGCCACTGCAGGTTTTTTTCTGTTAACGATTTTTTTTGTTCAAAGTGTATTAAATTATATTTCATATCTACTTTTATTTATCCGCGTGTTATGATCTTTGGAAATCATCTATAAACAATTAACGATATACCCCTAGCACTTTCCTATCCACTAGTTCAAACAATAAATAGTATACATCTTACCATCGTACTTTATAGCCCATAAACCATAACCTATAGCATATCTATAATCTATAATATATATTAATTAATCTATTACATCACTAAGTGCGATTAGTAGGGAATATGGCACCAATAACAAGTGCTACCACTTATGAAGAGTTTGTGAAGCTAGTTGCGACGGCTATATCTGCTTTATCAATAGATTATGGACAAGTGGTAACTTAATTTTCTTTTGAAGGATTTAGCCCCATTGATTTTTTTAATAGATTCAAGAAGATTGTAGTTGACCAAGCATTATCCACTGATCAGGTCTCAAAGGACATGCCCCACATGCTATAATAATACACTCAACCAAACTTATATGGAATCACTCAGTATTTCTCATAAATCAACATTTTAGAAACAAAATTTTATATGCAAGTAAGTCATGATTGTTTTTGTTTATAACCTAAGAAACAGTTTATAAAATTTAGCTTGACAGATCTCAGTATTTGCGTGTTGTTCTTAAATTGAAGTAAGTGCGTAAGTAAACTTTTGTGCTTTAAAAAGGTATTATGCCTTACGTAGGATTGTCAGCCGTTCAGAGGGGAAGAATTATCGCCCTTGTTGAACAAGGAATGTCACAAAGGCAAATTTCAGCAACACTGGGCGTCTCACAGGGTGTAATATCAAAAACCTACTCAAGATTTTTGGAGTTGGAAACACTTAACAACAGGCCTCGACAAAGTCGTGGAAAGGTAACCACTGATCGACAGGACCGTTTTATAGCTCAAATTGCACGAAGAAATCCAACCACCTCTCATCCAGAAATAAAAAGACAATTCTTAGAAGCCACAGGTGTTAACGTTTCAACAGAAACAGTTCGAAAGAGGCTTCGTGCTCAAAATCTATTTAGCAGGAGACAGTTAAGAGTTCCAGAATTATCGAGACAACATAAAATTAATAGACTAAATTCGTGCCGTGAACACCGAAACTGGACAATCGAAGACTGGCAAAAAGTGTTGTTTTCAGATGAGACCAGAATTGGTCTTAAATCAGATGACCGCCGAATTCGAGTTTTAAGACGTCCAGGAAGACAAGCTAGACTAGAAATGGCCAGATCCCTACCAAAATATAAGGGCGGAACTCTAATGTTCTGGGGAGGTATTATGTTAGGAGAAAAAACTCCTTTGATTCTGATCCGACAAAACTTAACTGGTCACAGATATGTTGATTTAGTATTAGAACCTGTAGTTCGACTGTGGAGAGGTGCAATGGGCAATGATTTCATTTTTATGCATGATAATGCACCTCCACACACCAGCAGAACTAGCAGTGACTTTTTGGAAACAGAAGATATTACAGTTTTGGAATGGCCTGCCTGTTCTCCAGATCTAAATCCTATTGAACACTTATGGGACACTATAAAAAGGAGGATTAGAGCTCGAAGAAATAATCCCGGCAATGCAGAACAACTCATTCAAGCTGCCGTACAAGAATGGGCAAATCTAAACAATGATGACATAAACTGTTTAATTAGGAGCATTCCCAGTCGAATTGAAGCCTGTATTCGCGCTAGAGGTGGCAACACTGATTATTAATGTTGAAAAAAGTTATTTTTTGTGTTATAATTTAAGCATTCATTGGATTGACTATTGACTCATTTTAATATTTTGTTCAGTTCTGTTAAATTTAGTTCTTATTTAAACATTTTCTTTATTAAACTGACTTGACATACAGTGTTTGGTACCTTCCATTATAATTATTTCAAAAATATTACTCACGATCGGAAATATTAAGTGATTCCATATAAGTTTGGTTGTGTGTATATCATAGCAGAGGGCCCAATATTTCTTAGATCAAAGATGGCAATACCAAGGGTAAATCTTCTGCTTCCAAAATAGCATCGGATTTAGTTGCTAGATATGATTTAAAAAGTAGTTCTCCAGGAGCAGAAGGACTTTCTCTACCAAGAATTTCAATGGTGTTTGCCAACATGTCATTCATGGTATATCAAAATTGTGCCAATTATATTACATCTTTTCCTGTGACTGCTGTTGAATTAGGTATTCCAGATGTGCAGAGCCTTTTTCCAAATTTTGTTCCACCCATGTTAGAATTGGGTAGTTTGACTAATGATGCTGAGGCCTGGGCGTTTTTCATCCATAATTTATTTCAGTGTCTGTTATCGGAAAAAACACAATGCCTAAAGGGGAAAAAGTCTCTAAAAGGAGGACAGCCCCGGAATTCTTCTTGGATGCTACTAAGTACTCCTCCCTGTCATGCAAAGGGTCACTATTCACTTCTACATCTAAAGCGGAGTTTTCCAGACATGTCTCCAGTTTATACAACAGAGTTTTACTCCCTAACCAGTCCAAAGTGAATAAGGCCATCCATAATTTCTTTAGTGTCATGCCTAGTGCTATGATGGAATCTCCAACAAGATTTCATAAATTGGTATATTATTGTAAATATAAGAGAAAAGAAACTGGTAAATGAAATTCCGGATTAGTTTCTTACTGAGCAAGATGTTATGGATTTGTATGGATAACAATATAATTTAGTTAAGTAATATATCTCAATATTCTTCCCTAATATAATTAGGTAGTTATTAGTGATAGTACTCTATATTGGGAACAAAAAAGTAATAAGATTTTTAAATGGATAAAGTAAGGTAAGTATAGTATAATAGTTTAGATAAAAATATTATAAAATAAAAAACAAAAAAACAAAAAAAACAACAAAATTAGATATAACAATCCAAATATACAGCGGCAGATGAAAGATATCATGGTTCGTGTTGCTAAGATTAATGCACCACCGAATAATGACACAAAACTAATTAAACGAGCCAACGTCCCTCTTCTGGGAAGGGACACTGTCTTTTGTAGCACAATGTATTTGATTGGGTGTTGTGTATACACTTATTTTTTTAATCTTTTTCGGATATTCCCCTAGTTAAAATTAGACGTTCAATGAAGCCTAGTATTTTGAAACAAATTCACGGAAAAAAGTTATTTATGTAGTCTGTTAAAAATACCAGAATGGTATCTAGGTTAAAACACCTGCTCACTAGTAACAAGCTACTTACGGATAATAATCTAATTCATTTGTTAGAAAATGACAGTTTCAAAAGTTGCACAAACATATATAATGTTACGGTTTAGAAAAGATAAGAGACACTGGGGTCACTGAAAGAAAAAGCTTTCTTTCTTGCTTTGTTTAAAAAGTCCTCCAAGCGTATAAATTTCTCGGAAATATTCTTTCCTCACGACGAGAACATTAACAAGATCGTTGGCACAATTTCAGTTTGGTGTAGGTATTAGTAATTCAATGATAAGGCATTTGTCCACAACTAGCCGTAAAATGAAATTGTAACGATATTGTGTTATTATTGATGAGATGGCAATAATGCCACATTTAGACTTCCATTCCCCGTCAGGAACTATTTCGGGTTTTGTCAATTGTGGGCAGGGAATGAATAGGAAAATTGCAGATCACGCTTTGTGTTTGATGATCAAAGGCATTAATAGCAGATGGAAGCAACCCGTAGCATATTATTTTGTTCAATCCACTTGCCCCGCAGCAGAATTGGGTGTTATCATTAAATATGTAATTAAAGGAATTCATGATGACACATTTAATTATCCTTGTGACTGTCAGTGACCAGGGCTCGGCCAATAGGGGGGCAATTCGTAGTTTCGGGTTTCGGGTAATTCGGGGAATATAAACGAATTAATGTTGATGGTAAGGAATTTTACATATTTTTGATCCCCCTAATTTGATAAAATGTCTTAGGAATAATTTTTTAACTAAGGATGTTTGATGGGAATATCGCGAAATTTAGTGACATTATTGATATGTATCGTGCAGATAAATAAAGTATTGCTGGCATTAATGTTTGTCAAAAATTAACAAATGCACGTATAAATCCTGAGGGCCGGGCAAAAATGAGAGTTAAATTGGCTGTGCAGATATTTTCTACATCAGTAGCTCGTGGTTTACATAATGCTGCTTTACATAATTTTGTTGAAAATGCTATGAACACTTACAAATTGGCCATATTTTTAAATAAATTATTTGATTCATTAAATTCAACTTTCCACGCCACAAAACCCTTTAACAAATTTCTTAGCGCATGTACACCCCATTTAGACTTTTGGAAAGGCGCTAAAGTTAAAATTAGCAAATTTGTTTTTATAAAAGATTCCAAACCTCATACCAATCCTCCATCCATTAACAACTTCATTGTCACTATAACGAATATGGAACTTTTATGGAACAAAATGAAAGCGGCGGGATTTAAATAGTTTTGTACCCGCTTCGTTAATCAGGACCCAATTGAAAATATATTTGGTGTGGTAAGGGGTTTGTACGGTAATAACTCGTGTCCTACCACTTCTCAATTTGGAGGCTCATTGAAAACTCCAATGATAAATAATTTAGTTTCCCATAGCGCAGCATCTAATTATGAGGACTTTGAGGGGTTAATACAGTGTCCTTCCAAAGAATCTGCTATCAATTTAGATTTATCAAAGTGCAAGACATCATCTAATGATTTCATCCAAATGGCAGCAGCGAATGCTTACTTCACTCAAGTTGACTCAATTGCTGTATACCCAACTAGAGATACTACTAGACCAATTACAACAAAGATAACAGATGTACTAGGTATTGAAGAATCTTTTATTTTCCAGATATTACTACAAGCTCCTAAGACTCATTTCACACCTGTGAGAAGCCATATAGAAACAAGAATATCAAACATAACTATAACTGGTTCAACTGTGTTGTATCATAAGGCAATCCTCAGTTATAAATGTGAGAACATCAATCTATACTTATTTATTAATTGTCAACCTTAATTTTGCATATTTTTGATCCCCCTCATTTGATAAAATGTCTTAGGAATAATTTTTTAGCTAAGGAGATTATGTTTGATGGGAATATCGCGAAATTTAGCGACATTAATGATATGTATCGTGCAGACAAAGAAAATGTTGCTGGTATTAAGGTTTGTCAAAAATTAACAAATGCACGTATAAATCCCGAGGGCCAGGCAAAAATGGGAGTTAAGTTGGCTGTGCAGATATTTTCTACATCAGTAGCTCGTGGTTTACATAATACTGCTTTACATAATTTTGTTGAAAATGTCATGAACACTTACAATTGGCCAAATTGGTCATATTTTTTGATTAATTATTTGATTCATTAAATCCAAGTTATGTGTAGCAACGTGACACCCGATACATCGGCTCCGTTCTACAGAAAGTTTAATTAGCGATATTGTGTAGTAAGTGATAGGTGCAGAGTGTAGACTGGTAGAGGCGAGGGAGTCAAGCTGGAGAGAAGGTTAGTAGAGAGGTTAAATAAGCGTAGGAACAAGTGATAACGTAATAAAAATAGCGAAAAATTAGCGGAAAAGAGAGGTTAAATAGCCAGACCGCGAGGAGCATTACGCGCAGGTGCTAGGAAAGCAGAGAGAGACTAATAAGGTGGGACCGCGACGAGAATAATAAGGAAACTTGACCACGCGACACGCGTCGAGCGAGCGCAAAAGCGAGCGGGAGCGGTACGAGCGAGAGGGGTCTCCGAGGAGTTGATCTGGGCCTCGTCTCGCATAGCGTGGTGCATGAGATTAAGTACAGGAGACGCAGACAGTTCAAAGAGTAACGATAGAAAACCCGAAAGAGTTAAATTACGTAAAAATGTCGCTCTTCGGTGGTACAGATACGGAAGAGGAATATAAAAGAAAAAGGGAGGACTTAGATATGCAATTTCGGAGAAGCAAATTAACAAAGAGATCCCCTACGAAAAGCAATAAAGAGAGCAAGGGTGGGGTAGAAGAAGCAATGATAAGTATGATGGAGGATCTAATGAACAAAAATGTTGAAATGATGAATAAAAATGATGAAATGATTAAGGAAATTAAGAAAATAGGTAAAGAACTTAGAGAAAACCAAAAACAACTGGAAGAGGTAAAGCAAGAAAACATGATTATGAAAAAGGAAATCACAAATCTAAGTGAGAGAATGGAAAGTATGGAAAAAGAGAGCAAAAAGAAAAATCTAGTAATAAGTGGATTTAAAATCAACTCGAATGAGGAAATTGTTATTAAAGAGGTGGTGGAGAAATTCATCGAGGAAGAATTACAGATAAAGGCTAAACTTGGAAGTGCTAAGAAGATAGGCGAAGAAAAGTGTGTAATCGAGACTGAGACTTTCTCAGACAAGATGGAAATCTTAAAAAATAAAAACAAACTAAGAACAAAAAAGGACCAAATCTTTATCGACTCGGATTTAACAAAGAAGGAGTATCTAATTGTGAGGACCATGACGGACATTTTATGTTGCCTCTTAAAGAGCTCTTATCGCATCCTGAAACAGCATTATCTACATCAGTTCCGTCTACTTCTTCATCGTCTCCTGTAGCCCTTGTCCTTGAACAAAGTGTCCGAAATTCCTACAGTGAACTCAGTGAAGCTACAAAAAATATTCGTACACATGTCAGTACATACATTGCAGGTTTTATAGCTAGAGGGATTATTAAAAGAGTTCCAAATTGTCAAAATTGTAAACAATATTTCATTACTAACACGAGCGGCTCGAATCGTTGACATACGACGAGGTACGGTGACGATATAAGAGCGGGGCACACGCCAGGCTTTTAAATTACCTGAGAATATCTCATTGCATCAATAATGCGATTTATTTAAGTTGCACGCGGGGATGAATCCAATTGTTTTATTCAAGTATTATCAACCGATTAAACAATTCGCGTGTTTCGATTTATATATCAAATAAATTCAATATGATTTATAAGATCTGCTTCAAGGTATTTGCATTATAATTGAAGGAATAATAAAAGAGCCTACTGAAAGTAATTTACAACATATTTATTAAAAATACTAAATTACATTATATCTTTTAATTAATCTTGTTACACGTTTATGTACATTCGATCGCATGTTTTTAAGATACGTTGGAGCAACATGGAAGTATTTCTTGGTGGAATTAGACGACTTAAACTCTTCATAGTACGATATCATTTTTCTTGTATCCTCTCCGGTGCAAATGTTGCCAAAGGGCTGTATATCCATTTGCAGATGTCAACATTGAGTTTCCTTTGGGAAATCAGAACGGAGACATCGTATCTGCCCCCAATCCCTATCGCTGCACCAAATATGTTTCTCGGTATGGATAATGATGAATCATACATTATGGAACCCATAATAACATCAACATCGGCATTGATCCTACGACTTAGTTCATAGAATAACAGACAACTTGCGAGACACGCATTGCTTATTTCAGCTCTTATAAGCTCCTGAGCAATGATATAGTTTATTAGGTGCAGATGTTGCTTGCTTAACGACATGATGAAGACTGATGTTCAGCGTTACCCCCTATTAATCTTTGTTAATCATTACGGATATATAGCTACACTTCACACCCGTCTGTTACACCTACCTGTTTGATTGGATATAGTCTTGGCTCTCACACATATCTGTTGAGCTGTTCAAATTTTAGGATAAATTTGTGACATCCTTATTTCTATAAATCATTTCATTTCTATTCTAGGGTAATAAGATTAATGGTATACAAGCATTTTTGTTTATAGCAGAGTTCTTTCGACAAAATATGTACATAAATATCGGCATTTTTGCTAATTACCTAGCCTAAAAACATGTTAAAGGTGCAAAATATTTATTCGTAATATAGATATAACAATATTACGAAACATATATTTTACGCATACAGGATATAAAACTATTAATATGGATGTTAAAAATTATTTAAAATAATACATGTTAAACGATATTCACAAGTATTATTATTACACCGTTTTTATGTAGTATTTGAATGATACACGTGAAAAAGGGTGTTTTTTGTAGAGCGATGAGGACGGTGGACGAGAGATCAAATTACATGTTACACGATAAGATATTGGGAATTTACGATGAAGTTTTAAGAACGGACACCTCTGCCGAGGGTAAGAAACACTTTTTTAAGCGCGCACTATTATCAATAAATTCTGAGAATATATTTATACCTTTGAGGTAAAGACGCCGATATTATCGCAGTTTATCGCGCACACAGACCCAGCGGTTTCAGCCCCTATATAAGCGATTTTATCTCCCAGATGTGTATCGCATGGGAGACTAAAGCACGTCGACTGCAAATTCCTATAATATTTTTATACCTCTTGGAGCGGTGATAATTTACAAAATAATAGAACCCACGTGCGGATACTATGTTAATTTACGATCACGCACACACCTATTTTAGCTCTGACATGTCGCCAGGAAATATTTATTACCAACGAGATCCTAAGATAATTTAAAGATCTTTGCCGAAAACTAAAATAACCGAGGCGGGGGTGGTTTGTATAAAACACAATACAGGGGCTTAGAGTGAAAATTCTCGACCAACCAAATAACACCAAATAGGTGGTGGGGGCATGGGCTTAGTATTATTGACAGGGTTTAGAATGTATAGCACCAATACAGATTGCGTATTAGGGTTCTTCAACACACCCCCGATATTCGATAGAAGATCTTTTAAAACTGAAGCTGCGGCTCTGTGGAAATACCATATAAAAGTGCGTGTATTAAGATTCCCATCAGTTTCACACAACAATGCCTGACAATATCGTATATGTGCTCGACAGCGACGATGAGGAGCTGCGCTCCGTAATTTGTGCACAAGCATCTTCACACAACGCAGGAAGCTCTTACACACCGGGAAGTTCGTAAGCAGCAAGTTCGCCGCGGGCATATATTCCGACTGCACCATGGCCGTACAATAACCCCCAGCCGGTACCATCATATGCCAACCCCCAGCTAGATGCAAGGACATATTCGGTGAACAGGGCCCCCCGTGTAAGAGCGACGGTTTGGCGCAGGCATCCGTATGAGAGGCAGACCCCACCAGACGCTACACACCTGGGACAACAGCAGCAACCGTGGACAACGGAACTCTCCACATCGAGAAGAATACCAGGGCACCCCACATACTCAGACACACCAACGTCGGATGCAGAGCGCTTGCGGACCGGGTGCTCGGTCCGCAATTACTTATATGCGGCGGTGGAGGAAATTCATAAGGGTGTGTGCATACAGTGCGCATGTATGTGCGCATTTTGTCATATACAGCCGGCCGGGATTTTCAAATAAATAAAATTAAAAAATTAAAAAAAAATACTGTATATTTATTTATATTGCACATAAAATCGTTTTCAGATGCTGCGAGTGTGTGTGTTTGTTACAGGCTACTGATCAATTATCGATATGTGGTAAAATGCTACGGTCTATGGCGTTATGAATTCTGTTACATTGCACGTCGTAATAAAAAATTAAAAAATAATTAGCTTCAAGCAGTCTCGTTATCATACTATGTGGTTAATTACCTCGCATGCAAGAATTATTCAGAATATTGAGTTAGTTTTTAATGTACACAGAAAATTAAGTAAATATTAAAATTTCACTCCTAGAGAATATATCCGACAAAATAGTTTTAGTACGCCATCGAATACAGATATCCTACTCAATGGTGTTGAACAAACCTCTAAAAAGCAATATACCTGCATATGTAATATATTCAGGTGTATAATAGTATTAATCTATTAAGCAAAAAAAAAGAGTTGGGTACGCGGGAACGCAATTATGCAGCTGTAAATAATTGAAGACAAGGGTTTACCATGTGGAAAAAAACACAGGGGATAATTATTTAAACCGCATGTTGATAAGATAAGGAGATAGATTACGGAGCCTATTAAATCTTCGAGAAGGGTGACACTGTAATACAGGATGTATTAGATCCGCTTCATTAAAGCGGCACAACGGTGTAATAAATAGGGCCCAAGCAGCGGCAAGGACAAGTATAAACGGGTTCTTTCATACAATCATTTTCTTTTATGTCCCTTTGTATATTTACTTTGTATTGTTTCAAAATTCAAGTGTGTAGTCGTTGCACACAGCTACGTGTGGACACCACTGGCGACTGCCACAGGAATCTGGCCAGTCAGATATGTGAATAATACTTTTACTCTTCAGTCATGAAATAATTCTTCAGTAGAGTAGCTAGGGGAGTTCGGCCTCAATTTCCCATAAGGATTTACACAGGGGTCTAAATTTACTTTTCAGCCATTTTGTTTTTTCGGTCGTCCAGTTCGAGGACCGATATTTGTACAACGGGTTGCCTATGGGTCTATGTTGTGTTGCACGAGGGATATGACGACAGCGCGTGAGTTTTATTTATTAATTATTGCTACCGTTGTTATTAATTATTATTATTAACCAAGACATTTTTGTCCGAATAAAAATCACATGTCTGCCCAGAATCGAACCCCGGCCTCCCATGTGATACGCGGCAACTTTACCGCGGAGCTAATTACTTTAACTGATAGAGCCGGCCGGAAGCGCCGATATATAACAAAGGTTTAAATTACATGAGAATATCTCATTGCATCAATCGCGCGATTTATTTAAGCTGCATGCGGGCGAAGAAGTAAATTGTATTATTTAAGTATTATCAGCCAGCTAGTCACGTGACCTGCACCAGCACACATGTTTGATCCTGTATAGGTCACATGCAGGTGTTAATGTAATGGGTATATTAGGCATTAATAAAACATATTATGCGGTAAAAACATTTATTTCCTTTACAGCATACAAAGAATAAACATTAAAACAGAAATATAAATATATATAAAATCAATCGAAATATGTATAAACAATAAAAACTAAGGCAAGATCGCTTTTAAGGCGTATAAGAACAAAGATCGGCGCCCATTTGCAATATATGCGGATTTTGAAAGCCAAGTCCACCGCAATCAAATTTGACAGCACAGATAGGAAAAATTTGAATTATTTAATTAAAAACAGGTCAATTAATAAGTAGATAATTATTAATAACAATTATGTTTATGTTATGTATATAGCGTTGGCTGTTATACCAAGTGCTCATACGATGATACGATTTCCCGTTTTCGAAGCTATAGAGACGTGCCGTCTAAAATTAATTAAACATATACACAAGAGAATAATATATACAATAAATACGAACAGTACAATAAAAACTATACAATTAAAATAAATAAATTAACAAAAAAAAAATATATACATGGGAATAATACAAAATATAATAAAGCCACAAATTTGTGGAATTACGATAGACAGCGGATCGGATTACAAATAATGAGCAAGTGATAAGCAGGTCAATCCGATTAATGGTGTAGTTTAGAATCAGCAACTAATGGTGTGAATTTTAAAAACCCCGCCATTACAATATTTTACAAAATTAATGAACGCCCGTTCAGCCACAAATTTATGTGACACACGCACGACGATGCAGGTATCAAATTACTAATAATGTGCGACCGGCGGATATAGGAAATTTACGATCAAGTTTTAGGAATAGATTACAACACTGGAACACACACACACACACCCAGGTCCCATCTCAATTCTCAATCACGCATACATCAATTATAGCTAATATTTATTGTCTACGAAGCCCCGAGATAATTTAAATATCTTCGATGAAAACTAAAAAAATCGAGGGCGGGTTCGGTTTAAATACACAAAAAAAAAATATATATATATATAATATATATAATCAATCGAAATATGTATAAACAATAAAAACTAAGGCAAGATCGCTTTTAAGGCGTATAAGAACAAAGATCGGCGCCCATTTGCAATATATGCGGATTTTGAAAGCCAAGTCCACCACAATCAAATTTGACAGCACAGATAGGAAAAATTCGAATTATTTAATTAAAAACAGGTCAATTAATAAGTAGATAATTATTAATAACAATTATGTTTATGTTATGTATATAGCGTTGGCTGTTATACCAAGTGCTCATACGATGATACGATTTCCCGTTTTCGAAGCTATAGAGACGTGCCGTCTAAAATTAATTAAACATATACACAAGAGAATAATATATACAATAAATACGAACAGTACAATAAAAACTATACAATTAAAATAAATAAATTAACAAAAAAAAAATATATACATGGGAATAATACAAAATATAATAAAGCCACAAATTTGTGGAATTACGATAGACAGCGGATCGGATTACAAATAATGAGCAAGTGATAAGCAGGTCAATCCGATTAATGGTGTAGTTTAGAATCAGCAACTAATGGTGTGAATTTTAAAAACCCAGCCATTACAATATTTTACAAAATTAATGAACGCCCGTTCAACCGCAAATTTATGTGACACACGCACGACGATGCAGGTATCAAATTACTAATAATGTGCGACCGGCGGATATAGGAAATTTACGATCAAGTTTTAGGAATAGATTACAACACTGGAACACACACACACACACCCAGGTCCCATCTCAATTCTCAATCACGCATACATCAATTATAGCTAATATTTATTGCCTACGAAGCCCCGAGATAATTTAAATATCTTCGGTGAAAACTAAAAAAATCGAGGGCGGGCTCGGTTTAAATACAGATGCAGAATGCTCAACCAACTGGATAACTTTGATTATTGCGAGACATATGATTAGCCTAATTTTCAAATACAGATTGTACATTAGGGGGTAACACACCCCGCGATATCAGATGGAAAATTTTAGACCTGGAACCGCGGCTCTGCGAAAATATTATATAAAGGGTGCGTATTAAGATTCTCACCAGTTCCTTCTATATCACCATGGCGGATAAGTTTATGTATGTGTCGGATAGCAGTTGTGACGCGGAACAACCGCCGATCTATACACCGACGTCATACCCCTCGGAAGCCTCATACGTACCGTGGAGTCCGCGGGAACTCGCATCGCCGTCACCAGCAGGACACATAATGAGCCCCCCAAGATCGAGAAGGGGTCCGGCGAGGATTCCGTGGGTAGGAAGGACCCCGGAATACCGGATACCTAAGGGTGCCTCCCAAAGGGTTCGACAGCCGATGTACGCACCCGCGGCATATTCGTCAGGTGTGGTGCCGGTATTTGCAGGACCTCCCCCGGCGGCTCCGTACACAACAAGTACCGCGATATGGAGCCCCCAGGAGCCCACGCAGCTGCCACCTACAGGACTGAGTACAGGACCCCCCCTGGGGTGTCCTGTACACCATTATCTGACGGCGATGTTAGATAAATTACACAATGACCTATGCCAACAATGCGTACGGTGCATGTGCCCATTTTGTGCGCAATAACTGTATATAATTTTTTTATAATAAAGATTAAATTTAAAAAAATATATATAACAATTGTAACATATTTTATTTATATTGCCCATAAAATCGTTTCAGATGCTACAAGTGTGTGTGTGCGCGTGTTACATGCTACAAATCGATTGCCAATAAACGGTTTATAGACATATGAATTCTAGCTCAGTTCATTTCCTAAAAAATAATTAACCTCATACATTGTATATGTATAAAATCTGCGCTAAAATCTTTAAATGTAAATTAAACGGGTTATTATCAGCAAAACATATAATAGTTTTCGAGTATTTAAATCATGATTTTTACTCGACTCAGCGCATAAGGTAAGTGGTTTACAATCACCCCGAGTGTATGCAATTCGCAATTTAACAAGGATATTTTTAATTTTAAATATTTTCTGTAATAAAATGTTTTGTGTTATGCCAACCTTTTTGATTAATCTGTTTTCAAACGCTAAAATCATATTCTAATAATACTAAAAAAGGAATTAAAAGTATTTTCACGCCGTATGATTAATCACCCCCACCATGCGGGGATTATTCTAAATATTACGTTAGTTTGCAATATACTTAGAAAAATAAGTAAAATTTCATGTGGCCAATGTGTGCGGTGTAGGTACCAATTTTGCACGCAATAACTATACATAATTTTTATAATAAAGATTAAATTAAAAAAATGTATAACAATTGTAACATATTTTATTTATATTGCCCATAAAATCGTTTCAGATGCTACAAGTGTGTGTGCGCGTGTTACATGCTACAAATCGATTGTCGATAAACGGTTTATAGACATATGAATTCTAGCTCAGTTCATTTAATAAAAAATAATTAACCTCATACATTGTATATGGCTAAAATCTGCGCTAAAATCTTTAAATGTAAATTAAACGGGTTATTATCAGCAAAACATATAATAGTTTTCGAGTATTTAAATCATGATTTATACTCGACTCAGCGCATAAGGTAAGTGGTTTACAATCACCCCGAGTGTATGCAATTCACGATTTAACAAGGATATTTGTAATTTTAAATATTTTCGGTAATAAAATGTTTTGTGTTATACCAACCTTTTCGATTAATCTGTTTTCAAACGCTAAAATCATATTCTAATAATACTAAAAAAGGAATTAAAAGTATTTTGACGCCGTATGATTAATCGCCCCCACCATGCGGGGATTATTCTAAATATTACGTTAGTTTGCAATGTACTTAGAAAAATAAGTAAAATTTCATAATTATATCATAGTAAGCACAAACTTGAGAAAATATGCAGCAAAAATAGTATACCGGCGGACACGTCGTAAAATACTCAAGCCAATGTTATTATACAGGGCATGAAAAAGCCTCATACCTGTATATGTAATATAAAATGCAAGCGCATAATTATTATTAATCTATTAAGCACATATGTATTCCTATCCAGCACAAGTTTTTCTTTCAAGTATGTATCCGATAAACCACCTCACCCGATACATATGCGGATACTAAATCATAGAGATGATAAGGGTTTACCACATAGAAAAAACTCGGACAATAATTATTTGAACCGCATGTTGATAAGATAAGAGATGGCTGCACCTATTAATCGTCGAGATGACTGAATTATTGATATAAAAGTGACGTCTGTATTAATTTATTCTTGAGAGGTTCGTCGAAGCTGCAGATAAAAAATAAATAATGGCGGTGGCTATTAATCACCATTAAGAAAGAGCGAGATAACATGTGCATGTAATTAAAAGCGATGCACATGTGGATACTAAATCATAGAGATGATAAGGAAATACCACATAGAAAAAAACTCAGACGATAATTTTTGAACCGCATGTTGATAAGATAAGAGACGGCTGCACCTATTAGTCGTCGAGATGATAGAATTATTGGTATAAAAGTGGTGGCAGTATTAATTTATTCTTGAGAAGTTCGTCGAAGCTGTAGATAAAAAATAATGGCGGTGGCTATTATTCATCGGTAGGAATGCATAGCAGGATGATGAAAAAACATAAGTTGATCATTAACTCATTCTTGGTGTGTGGGGAGATTCGTAGAAATGCAATTAAGCGATGCACATGTAGATACTAAATCATAGAGATGATGAGGGTTTACCACATAGAAAAAAAACTCAGACGATAATTATTTAAACCGTATGTTGATAAGATAAGAGACGGCTGCACCTATTAATCGTTGAGATGACTGAATTATTGATATAAAAGTGACGTATGTATTAATTTATTCTTGAGAAGTTCGCCGAAGCTGCAGATAAGAATAATAGGGTTATTATTCATCGGCAGGAATGCATAGCAGGATGATGAAAAAAAAACATAGGTTGAGCATTAACTCATTCTTGGTGTGTGGGAAGATTCGTAGAAATGCAATTAAAGCGATGCACATGTAGATACTAAATCACTTAGATGATAGGTCTAGGGGTATATAAGTGTAGATTTTTATAAACTTGCACCATTCACATTGAAACCTGCGTATCGTCTGCTGCTGCTGCGTCCACCTCCAGTTTCTATTCCCGTGTGTATTTTGTGAAGTTTTAATTCTTTATTTTTGGTAAGTACATCAACATCTATTACATATTGTTAAAATTTTTACAACATGGTGTTGTTTTGACTATTGAAACGACCCACACTTACAACGATTATAATTTTACCGTACTCGGTCGGCCCCGCTATACAAAGCGATCTGTACTTTGAGTTTAAATTAGTCTTGAATTTAATGAATTCTCATGTATTATTTAAAAGATTACATATTTATTATTTCTTATTATAAAATAGCTTAATATTTAAACATGCTTAAATCATACTAGCACATTACTGCGCAATATTTTCAAAATGTAGCAACTGTGAGGTGTTTTATTAGGTGTGAGACAGATGCATGATAGGTGTGCGACAGATGTGTGATAGGTGTGAGACACACATGCGACAGATGCGTGATAGGTGTGAGACACACATGTGAGATAGGTGTGAGACGCTGTGAGACACGTGTGAGACTGATGTGAGACAGCTGTGATACACGTGTAGCATAGATGTGGTGCAGGCGTGAGACTCCTTCTAAATAGAAATTATAGCCGGTTTTACAATGGGTTTAACTATAATTAAAACATGACGCGAATTGATTAAATCAAGCTAAACACCGAGTGCATGAAGCTAAAATACGCAACTAATTCAGATAAGCCTGTTTATAATTAAATGGATGGGAGATGTAAATAAATTGCAGGTTTTTGCAATATAAATATTTTATTAGCATATAGAAACACTTTACAGTAGCAATTATAATCACATTACAGGGCAATACTTAATAATAATAATTATAGACACTACATATATCATCGGCATCAAGATCGTGAAGAATACATATAAGCAATTATATGTACAACACATCCTCAAAACTGAGACCCCGAGAAATGGACTTTGTTGAAACACGCCAAACAAAATGCCATTTTACACTGCACACATTTCCACTTAATATTCCTAGCTCGCCTTTGTGCAGTCAGTCGACCGTGTTGCAGGGCTATTGATCTGTAGCATTCAATACATCGGCTACGAGATGTACCTTTCTTTATAGCAAGTGATTAGATTTTTCAACTTTACTCTTGCCAGTATTTTCATGCTGCGGATACTCATTAGAGGGGTGATGAGAGCCCTGCATCTGATGAATGTTATATTTGCCATCGAAATATTGTTGCGGTATGGCAACTTGTACTCGGCTGTCAATCAGTTTTTTCTGCCATGTTTGACAACCTACCATCGGTGCACGATTATGGTATGAAACACCCATCATACCTATCTTGAATCTAGACTTCAACTGAAGCCTATAAGATGGGCGGATGTCTTTATATACCCTCGCGAGACGTGTGAGACGCTGAGAAACACTATGATACATGCATGAGGCTGGGGTGAGACATGTGTGAGACAGGTGTGGGATATCCGTACCTTAACCGAGAGACTAAGATGAGTGACGGTCTTTATATTCGCATGTGAGACAATACATGTGTGAGACGTGTGTGATACAGGCGTATATAATGCTATATTTTAAATATTATATTCCAGACGTGTCACGGCTACAATTATGAGTTTTATGGATTTAGGATATCAAGGCATGACTGCTGATGAAGGCACGTAATTAATGAAGTAAATTTATAATATGCCTCTAATAAGATTTGAACAGAATTTGTAGATGGGAGCGATGTGGGGAGATGCCCCATATGTCTTACGAATGTGGTGCACTACGTCATCAACTGCGGTCATGCGTTTTGCGGGGCATGTGTTTCCCAGCTGGTGAGATGTGGAGTTTGCAGAAGCCCAATAACCATACGGTTTAGAATTTACTTGGGGGGCACTACAAACTCCGCATCAACCCCACAACCCGAGCTGCAGGCGGCTCCGCGTCCCGAACCTGCATACAGCTCAGATGAGAGCAGCATAGATGGAGGCTTCTCTGAGGATGAAGATGATGATAGTGATGGTGATGAACCGGCCCCACCAATACATATATTAATGGGGCCGATTCAGATCCAGGTTAACTATGCGGATAGAGTCGATGGCGAATCAGATGCTGACACATCTTACAGTTTTTCGCCTTCTTCTACACCCCCTAGATGTTGATGTAATGTATTTTCTTTTTTATAATTGTTTTGTCTATTTATATTATATATATATATATATTTAGCCATTTGACCATAAATAGCTATATCTATAATTTTATAATAAAATACATTAAACTTTTCATACGCAGCTGACGCTGCACAACTGACGTAACTGACGTAACTGACGTGTGTGTGTAGGTGTGTGTGTGTGTGATATGCCCAGCTAATTTGCTTAAGTAGTATTAGTTGTGCTTCATTTTACATGTAAACATATGGAAAAAGTGTGCAGATTACCTGATTTCATATGAAATTGCATTGTCTCTTATGCAAAACTAGCACACATGTTGCTCTCAAGGGGTGTTTTTAACACAATTGCTGTATCAGACCCCTGATTGGTCGAAATAACGAGCTCTGTGATTGGCCGAATTTTTATCGTTTGGGGAATATAAGCGCTGATTTTCATCGGTTTACTCATTCTTCTTGAATACTTTGCCGAGCACACATCGCTAAGTCCCGAGCTCCAAACCGAATCTTAATACGTGTTTAATTCCAGTAATATGGCTTCAACATCCGCTAAAAATCAGTCTTTTTCAAGACTTGTCGAGGATACTCGCAACCACGTGATCAGCATCCGCGATAGCCCCCAGGAAATTGAGCCGGCGATCAAGAAGTGTGGGCGTGACCTCCGCACCATGAACGCTGCTCTCAAGGCAGCAACATCAGTTGGTGAGAAGCAGCACATCATCGGCTGCATATCACTCATGCAGGGTTTTAGATGTATGATGAAGGCGTTGCGCGGCATATCCGGCGCAGGGTACAAACCCTCACATCCAAACCGTGCAAATTACGCATCTATGCGTGTTAAATGGATTAACCAGCAATCAGCTTTCAATAGCCGTTTGAGGACAGGAGCAGTAATCAATCTCCAACACAAAGACCCCACTGAATTCATCCAGGATACCCAGCAGTTGTTCACCAGGCGTATCAAGAACACCCTCAAGAAGGAGGCGTCGGTAAAAGTGAATGCTGTCTTTTGTGGGGAATTTGTGGCTATGAAAGCTGACGTGGAGATGTTTGAGTTCAAACATCTCAAAACCAAAAATTCCCCCATCTACCGCGACACCGATTTGGCGGAATGGTTTGCCGCCAACGTTGGAGGACCCATTTTAACGCAGTTGGAGGAATTTCAAGTACGTTTAAAAAGATCTGCAATAATACCGGTAAATTAAATCTATTTTTATGTTTTACAGGAAAAGGACAGCGGTTGGAGTTTGGCGGCAATTATCAACATCGTCTTCAACATTAATAAGTTCACGCCTCAGCTGGGTTCCTCCTACATTGAGCTGCCGAAACCCATTAAATTAAAAGAAGCCTGTATCAACATTAAAAATCAAGATGAAGCATGTTTTGGATGGGCGTTGACGGCAGCACTTCACCCTGTCCATAAAAATAGTGATAGGATGTCATCATACCCGCACTACTCTGAGGTGCTGAAGTTGAAGAATATCACCATGCCGATGACGGTCAAGCAGGTCCCGCGGTTCGAGGCCCAGAACAACTTGTCTGTGAACGTGTACATCCTGGAGAAGTCGGGGAAGAAATTCAACGTGGTACCCACATACCTAACGAAAGCTAAACAGACGAAGCACGTCAACCTGCTACTTCTCCAGGATGTATATGACGGCGATGATGGCTGCACTCCTCGCTTCCACTATGTGTGGATCAAGAATCTCAGCCGCCTAGTATCCGCACAGCTGAGCAAACATCATGGCGAGAAATACTTTTGTGACCGCTGCCTACATTACTTCCGATCTTCACTCAAGTTGGAGACGCATATTGTAGACTGTATTTCAATGAACGAGTGCAAGGTTCGCCTGCCGACGCCCGAAAATGCCAGCATTCGGTTCAAGAATCATATGAACAAGGAGGCTGCACCGTTCATTGTATACGCGGACTTAGAGTGTTTATTGACCCCACCGCAAGGCCATACACCTACTGCAACAACAACAACGTTGCAAGACCATACGCCCCATAGCGCTGCATATTTTGTCAAATGCTCATATGACAATTCGCTGAGTTTTTATAGGAGTTACCGCGGTGAGGATTGTCGGCAATGGTTTGCATCCGAAATGAAGCAGCTGGCTGAAGATGTTGAGACTGTGTTTCTATGCCCCCTTCCAATGGAGCCTCTTACACCTGCCCAACAGCTGGAATTCGTGTCAATTGCCTACTGCCACATCTGCGAGCAAGACTTCGACATCCGTGACGTCAGAGTCCGGGATCATTGTCACCTTACCGGCAAGTATCGTGGAGCTGCACACGAAAAATGTAACATTAACTATCAGGATAGCCACGTGATACCTGTCGTCTTTCATAATTTAAGCGGTTATGACGCACATTTCATTATTAAAAATCTAGCCAAAGATTTTGAGGGTAGTGTCGATTTGCTTCCGATAAACAAAGAGCGGTATATTTCGTTTACAAAAAATGTAGCGAATAACCTCATAAAATTCAGATTTATAGATTCTTGCAGATTTTTGGCAAGCGGTCTAGAAACTTTAGCTTCATATTTAACTACTTTTCCAAATTTAAAATCCCAGTTTCCCGGTTTAGACGAGTCGAAATTTAATTTGCTTACACGTAAAGGTGTGTTTCCATACGATTTTATTGATTCATGGTCGAAATTAGACGAGACGCAGATTCCCGAAAAAGCAAAATTCTATAGCACATTAACAGACACAGCAATTAGCGACGGCGAATATGCACATGCCTGCAAAGTATGGGCGAGTTTCGCGTGTAGAAATTTAGGAGAATATTCTGATTTATATTTAAAGACGGATGTTTTGTTGTTGGCTGATGTGTTTGAACAGTTCCGCACGAGCTGTTTGAAAACCTATGGTCTAGACCCGGCCCATTATTATACCTTGCCCGGATACACGTGGGATGCCATGCTCAAATTCACAAACGTTAATTTGGAGCTGTTGACAGATATCGACATGATTATGTTTGTTGAGCGCGGAATCCGGGGTGGGTTGAGTCAGTGCTCTAAAAGGTATGCAGCAGCCAACAACAAATACATGCCCGACCACGATTTAGAGAAACCGTCGAAATTTTTAATTTACAACGACATCAACAACCAGTATGGATGGGCAATGTCACAGTGCTTACCTTATGGCGGATTTGAATGGATCACGGACAATTTAAACAATTTTAATTTCAATGTGCCTGCAGATCACCCTGAAGGATACATTCTTGAGGTTGATTTAGAGTATCCGCACACCGTTCATGATCCGCATAGCGACCTCCCATTTTGTCCAGAACACCGCGCGCCGCCAAACTCTCGCGAAACAAAATTATTGGGCACTTTATTCAATAAAGAACGCTATATCATACATTACCGCAACTTGCAGCAGGCGTTAGAAAACGGGTTGAAATTGACAAAAATTCATCGTGTGTTGAAATTTAAGCAGTCTACCTGGCTTAAATCATACATTGATCTGAATACGCGATTGAGGACAGCTGCCACTAACGAGTTTGAGAAGAATTTATTCAAATTAATGAATAACGCCGTATTTGGCAAGACAATGGAGAATATCCGCAAACACTCCATTGTAAAATTATTAACCAAATGGGAGGGTCGATACGGTGCTGAGGCATTGATCGCGAAGCCTAATTTTAAATCAAGCACCATTTTTGATCCGAATTTAGTAGCCATAGAGCTTAATAAAACCGAGGTTTATTTTAACAAACCCATATATGTAGGTATGTGCATCTTAGATATCTCGAAATTAAAAATATACGACTTCCACTACTCGTATATGAGGAGTCGATTCGGTGATAAGGCCCGCATCTGTTATACAGACACCGATTCCCTCATATACGAGGTGGAATGTCTCGATTTATATGAAACAATTCGGCACGACGCTCAAAATTATTTCGACACAAGTGACTATCCGGTAGATAATGTCTACAATATCCCGCTCGTCAACAAGAAGGTGCTCGGTATGATGAAAGATGAGAGCGCCGGTAGGGTGATGACCGAGTTTGTCGGTCTTCGCTCAAAGATGTATGCCGTGCGGGTAGAGGCACAAGACAAGGATAAGAAGGCTAAAGGTGTAAAGAGGCACATTGTGAAGAACCGCATCACCTTTGCTGATTACATCAGGTGTTTGCGTGAGGGTACAGAAACAGCGGTACAACAGAAGCTGTTTAGGTCTGCAAATCATAATGTGACAACCATCGAGCAGACAAAAATTGCCCTCAGTCCTCATGACAACAAGCGGTTTCTTATTCCAAACTCAGTGGAAACCCTGCCGTGGGGGCATTGCAAAATAATGGGCTAGCCAAAATTATTTTTGTGATATTTCTGCATATTTATTTTTATTTATTTTTATTGTATAGTTTTTATTGTATATATTATCCTCTTATACATATTTTCGACTTCTATATTTTCTATGTTTTTATTGTACTGTTCGTATTTATTGTATATATTATTCTCTTGTGTATATGTTTAATTAATTTTAGACGGCACGTCTCTATAGCTTCGAAAACGGGAAATCGTATCATCGTATGAGCACTTGGTATAACAGCCAACGCTATATACATAACATAAACATAATTGTTATTAATAATTATCTACTTATTAATTGACCTGTTTTTAATTAAATAATTCAAA
Organism: Othius punctulatus; assembly: GCA_951805005.1. Lineage (NCBI taxonomy): Eukaryota > Metazoa > Arthropoda > Insecta > Coleoptera > Staphylinidae > Othius > Othius punctulatus. Next base: position 40,942,287 of record OX638146.1, read on the forward strand.
TTTTTCCTATCTGTGCTGTCAAATTTGATTGCGGTGGACTTGGCTTTCAAAATCCGCATATATTGCAAATGGGCGCCGATCTTTGTTCTTATACGCCTTAAAAGCGATCTTGCCTTAGTTTTTATTGTTTATACATATTTCGATTGATTTTATATATATTTATATTTCTGTTTTAATGTTTATTCTTTGTATGCTGTAAAGGAAATAAATGTTTTTACCGCATAATATGTTTTATTAATGCCTAATATACCCATTACATTAACACCTGCATGTGACCTATACAGGATCAAACATGTGTGCTGGTGCAGGTCACGTGACTAGCTGGCTGATAATACTTAAATAATACAATTTACTTCTTCGCCCGCATGCAGCTTAAATAAATCGCGCGATTGATGCAATGAGATATTCTCATGTAATTTAAACCTTTGTTATATATCGGCGCTTCCGGCCGGCTCTATCAGTTAAAGTAATTAGCTCCGCGGTAAAGTTGCCGCGTATCACATGGGAGGCCGGGGTTCGATTCTGGGCAGACATGTGATTTTTATTCGGACAAAAATGTCTTGGTTAATAATAATAATTAATAACAACGGTAGCAATAATTAATAAATAAAACTCACGCGCTGTCGTCATATCCCTCGTGCAACACAACATAGACCCATAGGCAACCCGTTGTACAAATATCGGTCCTCGAACTGGACGACCGAAAAAACAAAATGGCTGAAAAGTAAATTTAGACCCCTGTGTAAATCCTTATGGGAAATTGAGGCCGAACTCCCCTAGCTACTCTACTTTCTTCAAAAGTTCAAGTTTGGAAGCCACAAATCCTGTGAGCCACTGATGAAGTTACCAACAATGCACCAGAAAATATGCAAATTTAACATAAACATACATAACAATTAAATCCTGCTTCAATAAAGCGGCACAATGGTGTAATAAAAAGGGCCCAAGCAGCGGCAAGGACAAGGATAAACGTCTTCTTTCATACAATATTTTTCTTTTATGTCCCTTTTGTATATTTATTTTGTATCTTTGTTTCAAAATTTAAGTATTTTGTTCATGGTTGGTAATACAAATATGACAGTTGAGAACACATTTTGTGGTTACAATATTCATAGTCGTTGCACACAGCTACGTGTGGACACCACTGGCGACTGCCACAGTAATCTGGCCAGTCAGATATTTAAATAATACTTTTACACTCTTCAGTCGTCAAATAATTCTTTATAAGTTCAAGGTTTCGAAGCCACAAATCCTGTGAGCCGCTGATGAAGTTACCAACGATGCACCAGAAAATGTGCAAATTTATCATAAACATAAGTAATAATTAAATCCTGCTTCATTAAAGCGGCACAGCGGAGTAATAAAAAGGGCCCAAGCAGCGGCAAGGACAAGTATAAACGGGTTCTTTCATACAATCCTTTTCTTTCATGTCCCTTTTGTACATTTACTTTGTATTTTTGTTTTAAAATGCAAGTGTTTAGTTCATAGTTGGTAACACAAATATGACAGTTGAGTACACATTTTGTGGTTATAATGTTCTTAAACGTTGCACACAGCTACGTGTGGACACCACTGGCGACTGCCACAGGAATCTGGCCAGTCAGATATGTGAATAATACTTATACACTCTTCAGTCGTCAAATAATTCTCCACAGTACACAGTACAAAGTTTGGAAGCCACAAATCCTATGAGCCGCTGATGAAGTTACCAACGATGCACCAGAAAATGTGCAAACTTAATATAAACTGAAGTAATAATTAAATCCTGCTTTAATAAAGCGGCAATGGTGTAATAAAAAGAGCCCAAGCAACAGCAAGAACAAATATGAACAGGTTATTTCATACAATCCTTTCATTTATGTCCCTTTTGTATATTTATTTTGTATCTGTTTACGCCAAATATAAGTAACTTGCCTGCTACAGGGAGAGGAGTATTATGTGCAACCCTTACCCCCACGCTCACACCCATGCTTGGGGCATGCCGGAGTCACTCTGCAACTGACCACGTAATTGAACCTTTGTACGGAAATAAACACCCGTTTCAGTGTAAAATCACCCGTTTTCATATTGATTTAAAACCTTACAAAAGGAGAGAAGTAGGCGCATTATTCGCACCTATAGTATCTTTGTTTCAAAATTGAAGTATTTTGTTCATGGTTGGTAACACAAATATGACAGTTGAGACAACATTTTGTGGTTATAATGTTCGGAGTCGTTGCACACAGCTACGTGTGGACACCACTGGTGACTGCCACAGGAATCTGGCCAGTCAGGCATCCACCCGCAAGGCTGGACCCTTCATAACGAAACGGGTGAGCCGACATTGTCCAAACAAGCTCTAAACGACACTTACAACCTCATTTTCGGAAAATTTCTCAACTAGGAAATCTAAAAGTGCAAACTGCACGTATGACATATTACATTTCAACAGTACAATCTTTGCAACAGTTGGCTATTAGCACACCCACACAAGTGCGGTAACAGCTCCATTACCAACCCAAAATAGGAACATATATGGTTACATGACAAAATATCCCAACATAATGACAAATAATACGACAACAAATAATCATAATAATAGTAATCATACGATGATGACATAACGGCAACGAAATAATGACAGAAATTGTACACCCTGTACAAAACCTGTCTGCGGTTGTTTTGGATTTTTCATTTGTTTTTATTGCTGTTGCCAAGAATCATCCGATGTCAATCGTGACCAGGACTTGTGACTTTTGAATCATTCGCACAAGGATCTTTAACGTGCAGACACAATTTTGACGAACAAAAATTCTCGGGCCCAATCTGCAACTGACGGCATGAGAGACTGACGCAGATTTTCTTCAATTTGTTTGTATGCTTATGAGATCGTCGGTAACTTCATGGAAATTATCGATGAAATCTTGCAAATTGCTCACAGGATACTACAAGCAGCTTGTGCATGGCCAGAAACTGTTAAGGCCCATACAAGTGGCTCTTGCAAATTTTAGAACCATCTTAACCGATGTATTTGTAATTAATCAATTTATATTCCTCGTGAGATCAATGGGTTTTGTGGATGCCGACAATTTAACATCAAAAGTACTTGTACCGATACGATTTATAATCACAATAAAATGAGAGAAGTATAATTCTCTCATTTACGATTAAAATTCCCTTCACAAAGAATGAGAATTCGCCTCTTCATTTATTTTGTTGCAACTGCCGAGTGTTGGTTGGCTATTTTATATGATATAAAATATCGTGCATCATATCAATGATACGGATGCACGATTTTCGTCGTATATAATTCTTATGCAGAACGGATTTATAGATATAAAGGATTCAACTTCATCGACGGTTCTTGTTGAATAAGTCATGAAATTTGGTAAGCGTGACTTGAATGATCACCAAATATATATCGTGCAGTAACAAAAATTGGAATTGATGACCATTTCGTTCAAGATTATTTGAATGTTGCTATAGTTTCGGCACACATTATTTGGAGAGCAAACAGCAGGTAATCAATTCTTCATTAGGCAGGTGTTCAAATATTATGCACATAAACGTTATGCTATCAACACTAATAGCAGTCAAAAATTAGACTTTGTGTTATGAACCTCATTAAGTTGATCCCATTTTAAGTAATTATCTTAAATATGGTAGCTGCAGCGGAATCAACAATGTTCTTTAAATACAGAAAGAATATTGTCATCTGCTAAAGATGACTGAAGATCCGCTTCCGTTAATTCGCCCTCTGCACCAACGCAGATGTGGTGGTGTTTACACGACGATAATGATCTTCTAATGAGTGAAGATCTGCTTACTGCAGCAGCATTAACAATGTTCTTCAAACACAGCAGGACAGCAGAAATCTTGTAGGTTTTTAAAGACATGTGAAGATTTGCTTTCTTCGATTCATCCTCTGCACCAACCTAGATATGGTGGTTTTTACATGAAGATAATGATCTTCTAATGACGAGTGAAAATCTGCTTGTTGCAGCAGCATTAACAATGTTCTTGAAACACAGCAGGACAGCAGAGATCTTGTAGGCTTCCAAAGATACGTGAAGATTTGCTTTCTTTGATTCATCCTCTGCACGAACCTAGATGTGGTGGTGTTTACACAAAAATAGTGTTCTTCTAATGAGTGAAGATTTGCTTGATGGAGCAGCATTAACAATGTTCTTCAAATATAACAGAACAGCAGAAGTCTTGTAGGCTTCCAAAGACATGTGAAGATTTGCTTTTTTTGGTTCGTCCTCGGCAAAAACCTAGATGTGGTAGTGTTTACATGAAGATAATGATCTTCTAATGATGAGTGAAAATATGCTTGTTGCAGCATCATTAAGAATGTTCTTCAAACACAGCAGGACGCAGAGATCTTGTAGGCTTCCAAAGACATGTGAAGATTTGCTTTCTTTGATTCGTCCTCTGCACCAACCTAGATGTGGTGGTGTTTACATGAAGATAATGATCTTCTAATGATGAGTGAAAATTGGCTTGTTGCGGCAGCATTAACAATGTTCTTCAAACACAGCAGGACAGCAGAGATTTTGTGGGCTTCCAAAGATACGTGAAGATTTGCTTTCTTAGATTCGTCCTCTGTACCAACCTAGACGGGTGGTGTTTATATGAAGATAATGTTCTTCAAATGCAGCAGGCACCCCACAGTCATCTAATGACACGTGAAGATCAGCTTCCTTTGATTTTCCCTCTGCACCAACGTAGATGTGGTGGTGTTTTCCTGATGATAATGTTCTTCAAATACAGCAGGCATTCCATAATCTTCTAATGATGTGTGAAAATCAGCATCCTTCGATTCGTACTCTGCACCAAAGTAGTTGTGGTGGTGAAGATTTCTTTGATGATTGGGGTTGGTGATGCAGTCTTCTTCACCTCTTCATGGTAATTTCCGGTGATTCATCTTCATGTGCAGTATGAGGATTCATTCCGAATCCATTCGCAGATACTTCATGATTCATTAGGTTCCTTCTGGAGAATTTATCACGCACCTGAAAACAAAGAGAATAAAATTAGTAACAAGAATAAAATTTAAGTATACACATTAAATATGTACGTAAATTTCACACATTTAAATACGTATGAAGATAACATCAGTTTTTTTTTTCTTCAAAATTTCCAGTATGGCGGTAAAAATATTTGGTTTCAACGTATACAGAGTTGTGTGCACTCTCCATTCACGATGTATTTGTGTCAGGGGAGTCTATGAATATCTAGTCATTTCGTTGGTAGTGTTTAGGAAATAACTGAATTCCCCAATGGAACTGTCAATTTTTTTTAGGTTAAGTTATTTTCAATTTGAGTTTATATTTTTTAAATAATATTGTTGCCAGATGTAAAATTTTAATTGTTAAGGAACGGCAGGAAAGAAAATGAAAAATAATGCATTGAAAAACATTCAATTAATTCAATCAAATACGGTAAAAAAAATTATATCTTTAAAAGCTACTAGTGAAAAATATTATAAATCTGACAATGTGGTAGAAAGCAAATGTCTAATAGACACGGACACAAAAAAATTGTTCAAAAATCAGTTTGTCCAACATGACAAAAAGAAAACCAAGCCAACTAGGTTGCAAAAAGGACATGAATGAAATATATGTATCACTATATTGCGATAATTGCTCTAGTCACAATAAATATGGTCGTGATGATCAAATTATTTATTAAGGATGCAATAAACATTAAATATATTAATTATTAAAATTGTTTCTAGTTAACTATGTGGTAGTCAGTGATAGTGATAATGATAGTGACAGTGGTAGTCAGTGTATATAAATTTATAATATATATATATATATATATATATATATATATATATATATATATATATATTTTTAATTCTTTATCTCAGCCGTATATATTATATGTTTTTGTAATTTGTTCTCTTAGTAGAGAACCGGGTATTCGGCCAGGGTCAATAAAAACACAATATTTGTTTTACACTTCCTCCAAGCTTTCGGACATATGTTTGTGTCCTTCGTCAGGGATGTTACTAAAAACATTTATTAATTATTCCAGCAACAAAAGAAAACAGTATATACACATATGGGTAATTATTTGATTAGTTAAAATGAAAACTTACTATTAATTTGTGTTGTATATGATTAGTGTCATTAATCTTTTCATGACAGATAAAAATTATTTTATAATTATATTTGTTTTTAAGAACATATATCTAGATTATATGTTTAGATAATAATTTTTCTTTATTTTTGTGTTATTTTGTCATTCCTAGATAATTCTATTAAAAATGAATAAATATTACTGAGACCGTCGGTATCAGATTTAAAATTCATGCTATTTTTTTCATTAAAAAATATGTAGACGATCTTATAATGGCAATCCCATCATGTATGGTGCAAAATATAGTTGAATTTTTTAATAAGTGGAACACAAACATAAAATTTACAATAGAACAAGAACAAAATAACAAAATACCTTTCCTAGACACCCTTATAATAAGAAAACCAGATAATAGTATAATCCTCGACTGGTACAAAAAACCCACAAACTCAGGTAGATATATAAATTACACATCCCATGCACCACTCAATGTTAAAGTAAATGTAATTTTAGGGCTTAAAAACAGGATAAACAAAATTTGTCACCCATCTTTCATAACAAAAAACCTAAAATTATTGTCAAAAATAATGATCCAAAACAGTTTTCCAAAACGACTTGTAAATAAAATAATATACCACCAAAGAACCAATATAATGATCAATAAAAATATTCTATCATCAATCAATCAACCAGAAATGATTTACAAGAAACTTCCTTATATCGAAAACCTTTCACCACGCCTAATTTCTACACTTAGTAATGATAACATTAAAATTGGACTCTATAACGTGAACACAATATATAATAAATTTTTCACAAAATTAAAAGATAAATGTAAACCAGAACTACAATCAAATATAGTATACAAAATTCCATGTAGTGATTGTAACCTAACGTATTACGGCCAATCCACCCAATGGTTGAAATCTAGATTAACACAACATAGAAGCGATTGTAAGCTCAACAAAAAAAACGTGTGCTTTAGCAATACACTCCAATAATTTTGACCATAGACCTGATTTCAAAAACACTACTGTGATAGATTATTGCAACTCTAAAAAAGGGAGACTTTTTCTGGAGATGTATCATATTAAAAAAGACATCAAAAATAGCATGAATTTTAAATCTGATACCGACGGTCTCAGTAATATTTATTCATTTTTAATAGAATTATCTAGGAATGACAAAATAACACAAAAATAAAGAAAAATTATTATCTAAACATATAATCTAGATATATGTTCTTAAAAACAAATATAATTATAAAATAATTTTTATCTGTCATGAAAAGATTAATGACACTAATCATATACAACACAAATTAATAGTAAGTTTTCATTTTAACTAATCAAATAATTACCCATATGTGTATATACTGTTTTCTTTTGTTGCTGGAATAATTAATAAATGTTTTTAGTAACATCCCTGACGAAGGACACAAACATATGTCCGAAAGCTTGGAGGAAGTGTAAAACAAATATTGTGTTTTTATTGACCCTGGCCGAATACCCGGTTCTCTACTAAGAGAACAAATTACAAAAACATATATACAGGGTGTCCGGAAAATACGTGTACAACGTTTGACGACAGACTCCTGACGTCAAAATAGGTCGATCTAAGCCGACTTAGTTATATCCAAAATTGTCTCGTTTAGCCGGTAGAGGGCGTCAAAAAAAACAAAAGTATAACAAAGTTGAAAGTATCTATTGTAAGAAACTAAGTAAAACAAAAACATTACTTAAGCAAATGTGTAAAATGACCGCAATCTTGCTGAATACACTTATTAATATTGGATATTGGACCCTATCTAATGTCTCGGGATTATTAAAATGATTGCCTGCATTTAAAATCCGCTGCAATAAATCATCGCGTGTGTTTACCGGAGTCTTGTAAACTTCTGTTTTAATAGCGCCCCACAAAAAGAAGTCACACATATTTAACTCAGGAGAACGTGGTGGCCATTTTACTGGTGCATCATTGCCTCTTCCAATCCATCGGTTGGGATACTGATGATGTAAGTATTGCCGAACGGCAACGGAAAAATGGGGCGGGGCACCATCATGCATATACCACATTTCCCTCCGAAGTAAAATGGGCAAATTCTCCAGAAGAATTGGTAATGTGTCTTGCAAAAAATTTAAATAAATATTTCCATCTAACCTGTCTGGAATAACAATGGGACCAATAAGGTAGTGATCAATAATACCTGCCCAAATATTAATTTTAAATTGATGCTGATGATGTGCAACTTTAATGGCATGTGGATTTTCATCGGAATAAATATGTTCGTTGTGCAGATTGGTTACCCCAGATCTTGTAAAGCATGCCTCGTCAGTAAACATAATTTTTCTACAAAAATTTGGAACAAGGATTCTTTTGTTTCTAATAAATTGACAAAATGTAAGCCGCATGGGGGGATCAGTCGGTAAAAGTTCCTGGACTTTTTGTATGTGGTAAGGATGTAACAACTGTTCTCTTAAAACCTCATTGACAATCGTTTTAGGAACATTTAACTCACGTTCTAAGAGACGGGTACTGGTACTTGGTTCTTTTTCAACTCTTTCCAGAATCATCTCTTCTGTTTCCACAGTTCGAGTTGTTCGCATACGACCCCTGCCTTCAAACTTTTTCTCAAAACTGCCCGTTTCCCGAAGATGACGCTCAATATTGGCAAATGTTTGGTGGTTTGGTATTCGACGGTTAGGAAACCTCTCCATGTAAACCCTAACACTCTGACGCCCATTTCCTCGACAAAACCCGTATACCAGGAGCATGTCAACTTTCTGAGAGTTTGTATAATTTTTCATTTTTAATGGTAAAATGAACTTGTAATTCAATAATGTTGATCGTATACTTGAGTAAATATTATACTTGATTAATTGTCAAATTATTAAACGTCATTGATATTAATTTTTGACGCCCTCTACCGGCTAAACGAGACAATTTTGGATATAACTAAGTCGGCTTAGATCGACCTATTTTGACGTCAGGAGTCTGTCGTCAAACGTTGTACACGTATTTTCCGGACACCCTGTATATATATATATATATATATATATATATATATATATATATATATATATATATATATTCACTTGAATATGACGATCGAAATCGGCCTTTTTTTATATATTTTCTGCAATTTTCCATCATCTTTATGCTATTTTAATAAACTTTCTGCGATTTAATGATTTATTTTATTACACTTTCATCAGATGTTTTAGATGTAGTACAAAATTAATTAATCAAATTTTCATGAAAATTCTACCTGTAAAATCGTGACGAATTTTTGTGAATTATGGTGGAAGTGTATATTTATTTGTAGAGTTTCATGTATTTCAGATTTCCTGATATTTTTCAGATTTTTTAGAAACATTTGTGAAATTTGTGGTATTTCAATTTAAAAGGTTTTAGGTAGCACCTATTAATATGTCTGTTTTTTTTTTAAATATTTTCAGTGTTTTGAGATTTTATGATTTATTTTATTACACTATTTTAAATGTAGTAGAACATTAATTAATAATGTTCGCGAAACCTCAGGGTATTAGAATTTAAAGAGTTTTTAGTTACACCTTCTAATATTTCATTTTCAGTTTACATAAATTTTCTACAATTTAAATACTTTTTCTGTGATTTTATGATGTTTTATTACATCTTTTAAATTAATTAATAACTCTTTACGAAAATTCTACCCATAACAATTGACGATTTTTTTGTGAAATAAGGTAAAAGTTGTATATTTATTTGTATATTTTTATATTATAAGTTTTTCAGATTTTCGGGTCTATTTAAAAAAAATTTTAGAAGCATTTCTGAAACTCATGTTATTTTAATTTAAACGATTTTTAAAGCTTCGCTTTCTGCGATTTTCTTTATGCAATTTTTTTGATTTTTTCTGCAATTTTCCATCATTATATAAAGTGTTTGCTATTTTCATTACATTACATTACACTAATATCAGATGTTTTAGATGTAGTACAAAATTAATTAACAAAATATTCATTAAAATTCTACCTGTCGACTGTTTGTGAATTATGGTCGAACTGTGTATTTATTTATATATTTTGATATAAGGGTTTCAGATTAACCGATATATTTCAGATTTTTTAGAAACATTTCTGAAATTCGTGGTATTTCAATTTAAAGGGCTTTTGGTTGCACCTTTTGAAATTTATGCGATTTTTTTCAAATATTTTCAATAAATTTTCTGTTTCCTTTGAATCAAGTTTTTGCGATTTTATAATTTATTTTATTACACGTTTATCAGATGTTTTAAATGTAGTAGAAAATTAATTAATAATATTCATTTTCTTATAATTGTACTTACTGGTATTTTAAAAAAAACAAGTACTATTTGTTTTTTATATATTTTATTTATTTGCCTTACTACGGCTTCTTAAGCAATCATCATACTTGTTTATTTTTAAATACTAGTAAGTACAATTATAAGAAAATTAAAATTAATAATAACTAGTAAATAATGGATACAATACTAAGAAAAATTAATTAATAATGTTCACAAACACTCAGGGTATTAGAATTTAAAGGGTTTTTCTTTGAATCTTCTAATATTTTTGCGATGTATTTTATATTTTGATTAAATTTACCATAATTTACATACATTTTCTACAATTTGAATACATTTTTATATTATTTTATGATTTTTTATTAAATCTTTTAGATGTATTAGAAAATTAATTAATATTTTTTTATGAAAATTCTACCTGTAACAATTTTGTCGCATGATTACAAAGTTGACCGTGCATCAATGTGATAAAGTAAAATCAATGATTTACTAAAAAAAAAAATGCATGATGTAATTCGTGATGTAAATCATTTGATTTAAATCACATATAACTTTGTAAAAACTGATTAGAAAAATCAAAAACAAACATTTTTATGATAATTTTTTTTTTTAAATCATAGATATAAATCAATATGATTGAAAAAAATTATAGATATTTGACTTATTTAAAAAAGTCATGATTTATTCCAACCCTGATTCTAGGTACAGATGTATTAATATGATGTACAGATACAGGTAAATGTTTGTCACCCAGAAATTACAAAATGCCAATGTAGCACTTCCTTGGACTAAATAAATTGCAAAAACTTAGTATCATGAGCCGTTAAATTTTCAACCGCTATGAGGAAAGTCCAAAGCAACATAATAACCTGGAATTTGCAGAGAGCCGTAAGATGGGTGTCAGGCATAACCTAACATTTGTACGTTTCATATCTTCACAGCTCAGCTCTAATGTCCACATCAAGTCTGAAAGGCTTTCGCAACAGCCTTGTGAATAATTGAGGAGCTAACATGGTGCATGTCTCGCAACGATTATTTGACGTTGTTTTTGAATATTTTGTTCAGCGGTGTAGCCGTACGTGACTCAAATAAATATCTGAGTGAGGTCGGGCGATTCATTAATTATCCTATTGCAGTGATCTATTCAACTTTTATTTTCTAAAACCCGGCGGAGAGCGCGATGAATCCTTAGGTTATAATCATATGATGCGCACCTTACAGCAGTGAACCGAGTCATGTGATTAATCTATTGACTCAATAGCTGTGTTTCACAGCTCACTAAAGACAAGTCACTCAATATTTTTCAAAAATAAAAGTGTCAGTGTAAATAACAAATTTGTTATATTTAATTTACTTATTTACAATGTTTCACAAAGTAACAGCTTCCAGTATACAATTTTTAACTAGAAAAACCCGCAAAAGTTCAAGTGTACGGTCTTTTTGCAGTGCCTTTTGTCAACCCTGGGTACCGGATATTTGCGTTCACATGTTGGCGAGACTAGAACTATCATATCAAACATCATAATGAAGTGTGTCTAAACATCGAAATGAAATAGGTATCAGTTTTCTGGTAACAATTTCATTGGTGGCATTGTACAGAACAGTGGTGAAATTGATGGAACAAATATTACTGCCCAAATTGGCAGTCCTTCCTTAACCTCAACTCGTCTTCATTGTGAGTGTTGAGCCTGTGCTTATGCTTAAAGGTTGAATGGTTCCAGCACGGGCGGAGACTACCACTCATGCTGAGGTTGACTCGATGATAAGGAGGGACTGATGCCTGGTTGCATCAACATTGTTTTACCTCGGGTTATGTAAACCGAGTTATATTTATGTGAGAGTGACGTTTCGAATCGGTAGCACCAAAATTTGATGATGTTAAGTAAAATATAGCAACAGAACCCCTCGGGTTAAATAAAACGGGTCACTTGTAAATGAATCAAGTCCGCATAGCTCGCATTTTATGTTTTATTTCAGATCTGTTGCAAGTCATGTTTGAGGTTAACCCCGAGCTAAGTTTATAACCCCGAGTTAATGTTTAACTTGCGTTGATGCAACCGGGCATGAATGCAGTATAATTCAAACGATTAACTATTGACAGTGCGGGACTTGCCTCAACCGTGTGTGGTATAATATTTAACAATTAAAAGAGGCGAGCACACATTCGTTCTAAGTTATTATAATCAATATGGTTCAGGTAGTACTTATTTTAAAGTTGATGTACGAATTGACATAGGTGCAAGCATGTGCAGGAGACGTAACAGTGGCAGTTGTAATAATTACAACGTAATTACTAAATAATGTATTGAATTCAAATCTAGAAATGCTCAAAATTGCAAACAGTTTTAATTTTAAAATGCAAAGCCTGCAATAATAACAGTGCAATGTAGAAACATGGCCGCGGTAAAAACCCTCGATTATACCGAAAGTTGGAACAACGTATCAAAAGACTACGAACACGCTTTTGATAAATTTTCTATTATATATTACAGCAGCTATGAATGCAGCGCGATCGTACCTATTATGATTTTCTTAATTATGCCTAATCAAAGAATGTAAACTCACCGAAATTATCTTCACGTGCGACCAGGATTAAAGTTAACGTAAAAGTGGCGTCCGTGGTGTCATGGCCGCCAAACAGTCTAACCAACCAATTGTGATTACTTTGGGGACACTGACGCAGTTTTGCCAACCCAGTATAAAATAAATATATATGTTTCAGTACGCGTAGTTGCCAGATGTCGAATTATATTTATTTGGACAGTATAATCATGTATTTCATTTGGAGACGAATCCGATTCAGAACTTGACTTTGAAGATTCCTACAGCGACATTCACTCCAAAATCAATTAACTTGTAATAGAATAGTTCTGTCGTTTACACATATTTTACCAATTACATTCATTTTTTATATTTTTTTAAGATCCACCACATGTAGCTTTACGTTGGTCAAAACACACATTACTACAAAGATCAGTACGTACTGAATCGTAACCTTGTTTTCGAGAAACACCAATGTCACTAACAGAGTTGCCACCATACTTTTGAGAGAAATTGCGCCGTTGGTGGATCTTTCAAAAATGTAGATTATAAATTCACAACCACTCAATTAGTAATTAACGTAATAATTAAAATTTGCACTGAAATTTAAAAATATTATTGTAAATTCAATCCCTAAAAGGGTAACCACAAATTATACAGAGATTAATACTAAGATACTAAAAATTTGATAACATTAGTATAAATAAGCTCAAAAAAATAATACAAAGACTTGGAAAAAAGGGGAAGCGGATAAATTGAGTGTGGAAATAATGTGTGTGCTTGAAAAACTTTCGATCGTACTTTATACCCACTGGGTAATATAGTAAACACTTGTCTTGAAAGAGGTATACTACCAAGTAATCTAAAATGTTCAACGATAATACAAATGGAGAAAATTAAGCTAGTTAAGGTAGAGAGTAATATGAGACCCATTAAATATTTCAAAACCTGTTAGGAGCTTATTACTCATGAATTGCCATTTTTAATTCAGAGCAGTGTGACGTACCTGAAGGGCAGTCGGCGCGTTAGGCCGTGGAGCGAGTGGAGAGTCCCTTTGAAGTAGTGACGAGGGCCAGGCTCTCGGTGTCAGAGAGTGGGGGGGTTAAAAAAAGGCTCCACGTAATTTTACCTCGTTGCTACTTCGTCGCAAGGGAGGCTCCACCCTACCTGCGTGGGTGGTCGACAGACAGTCAGCGAAGCTCAGAAATCACGAACTGTCACAACGCTGACCGTTTGACGCCAACACCACCAGGTGTAAATCTCGCAGTGAGAATAGGAAACTGTAAAACTGTAACTGAATATAGAAAACTGTAAAGAGAAAACGTGGGGATAGCAAAAAATAATAACAGGTGTGAGTTTGGTATGGTAAGATGGCGTTTATTCGCACACACAAATCAAGACGGACATCGTGTCCTGCGCTCCTGAAAACAATACCTCCGAGCGCCGCCCTTTCGCGCAGGGCCCACTCTATTCGGCCGAATAAAATAAGCTCCTAATCGCGCGATTTAAAGGGCAGAAGGAGCGACCTTTCTCGTACACTAGCGCAAACACGTACGACACAGTTTACACGTAGACGCAATTTACACACAAAACAATAATCGGTAAAGATGGCTCAATCGAGCACACAAAAGAATTATATTATTGGAATTTTTATATCTGGCCTGCGTTTTCTGGTGGTCGTCGCTGGTGACTGGTACAGCTTCCGGAAGGCCGACGGCTCGCGTCGTGGACCTGAAGCTCGCTTGTGACCTCCAGCCAGGGATGTTCCGGCCGAGCGGGTTAGCCCGTCGGCAAACGCCTACAAAACACGTGGCCTTAATCAAAATGGCCGGACACGTGGCTTCACGAAGAGGAGAAGAAATAACTACTTACTCGGGTGTTACGAGCGTGTTCCCTGCCCTGCAGTCGGTGCCTCAATCCCCCTCAAGGGTGGTTAGTTGAGAACCGTTGATTATTCCCGTAAAACGGATGGTGAAATACCTTATCTGCAACGGTTCTTCTGACACGATCTGTCTCGGGCACGAGTCAATTTGGTTCTCCCCGTAGTGGCGCTTTACGCCGGTGAATTTAAAAATCGCTCACCGGGGAGACGCGTCACCACAACAAAAAAATGCAAGCATGGTTGCCTACCGTGTAGGTCTACACGCTAGTTAATTTATTAGAAGCCGTCTCCGCCGAACGCTATTTTGGACCGTTACAGCAGGTTTCAAAGTAGAAAGAAGTTCCTACCAAATAATTATGGGAGATTTTATTTCATTTATCTCTTTATTGAGTTCTTTATTGTTTGGTTCTTCAATGTTAGTATTCAAACGTGAACTATGTTAGGGTATTTTACTTCTTATTATAAGCTTTTTTGGTAGTTAGAATGCGTAAATTAGAGTTTTATTTAGTGTAAAGGCCGTTTAATGGACTGTCACTGGAAGCATTTTCAAGTGCAAATAGTGACATTTTTCAGTTTCTTAGCGACATCTATCGCGATCTCCTAAACTGCTCATTGAAATGTCGCTAAATAAGATATCTGGAGGTCCAGAAATCTTTTTTACCTTCGGAAAAATAGAAACCTTTACAAGTTTTTTATTTCTTAGTTCACTCGTGCGCAAACAGATGTTTCTGGGGTGTTTTAAGTTCATATTTTATGCCGGCAGATGTCGTTATTCGTTATTATTCAGCCATGTCACTGATTAACTCTATATTCTTCAAATACTAAAATACTCACTGGTCATGAATATATACCAGCAATAAAATAAATAATATAAACAACATTACATGAGAAGCTGACTGACCATATAGATTATACCCTGCGCACTCTATACGATTTAAATTGACCAGGTTTAATTAGATGGTGCCTAAATCTGTAGTCGCTTACAGGGTCGCTGTAATTTTTTAAGAATTCTGTCCGCCATTATTGACACATTATATGTGCTGAATAATCCAGTGATCCACAATCATCATAATTTCCATAGTTTGTGAATAACGGCCGGTAGCATACAGACAGATTGTATGTACCTTTTGAATCCATTTGCCGTTTGAATCGTCAACAATACAGACACAGATATATACAGATCAAGTAAAGCACAATGAGAAGACGAAATTGCTGCATTAGAGCGTGCAAGCTGGCAGCCCTGGTCTTTTCGGCGAGAACATCGAGTTAATTTTTTTTTTCATACGACATTGAAGTAATTTTCATACTTTTTTTTAGATAAGCAGGGATATGCGACAGAGACAATGCTTGGTACATCGGAGTTTGTATTATTTTTTGACAAACTATTTGACAGTGTAAATGGTTCGTCAGTAAGTGGTGATAAACCTTTACGATGTGCCATAACCCAAGAAAGCCAGCATGTTGAATTTTATTCCGAAGCAATTCAAGTTTTGAAGACAATTAGATTTATTAGACCACAAGGCGAATATGTCCCACCCTGCATTGCAAACTGGATAACCACATTAAAAGGTATGCGAAGCATCTGGAACAAATTACACGCTACGGGAATTAAATATCTTTGTCCGAGAAATTTAAATCAGGACCCCGTTGAAATTTTTTTTTGTGGTGACCGAAGTCATGGTTCTCGGAATATAAATCCAACACCTGTTGCCTTCAGAGCTTCTTATAAAGCTTCGATTATTAATAATCTTATGACTCGCCATTTTTCATTTGCAAATTGTGAGGAAGATGGTTGTAGAGGGGCACAAAATTCTGTACAAAACTTAACAACTATTAAAGTTCCTACGCCAACTGAGATAGTATCCCCAAATGTCTCTGATGAGTTCACATTTATAAACAACCCCAGTTTTCTGGCGGACAATATAAATATGTACATATCAGAATATTTGGCCGCAATATGTTGAGAAAATTACAAGGATGTAGTATATGTAAACAGGACCTGGTTTCCGATACGTTGGAACCCATTCACTCCTATATTGAATGTAGGCAATTTACACGTGGAAATTTGCTGCAACCCAACTTTAACTTCATCAAACACGTTAATCAATGTTTGCAAATTATGCGGTTTTATATACCGAAGATTTGCACTCATTTTAATACAGTATCATTTTTTACACATAAAATTTCTTGTACAATTATTCCAAATTTTTGTCACTGTCATATTCACAATTTGGCGGACCTAATTTTAAGTCTTCTGATCCCATTTTATGTTGTGGTGTGGATACAGAACATCAACAACATACTGTAAGGAAAAGAACTTCATAAAATTAATGATCCTATGAAAAAACTAGCATTAGATAAATTTAAAAAAAAACAGATCGCGACGTTTAGGCCTTGCAAAATCAAAAACTGTCATACATTAGTTCTTCGTTAAATTTCTGCATTTGGTTATCTGTACAGGCATTCTTATATATTTGGAGTTTTTTGTAAAGAATTTTTTTAGTGTTTAGTTTTGTAGGATATATCTTCCTTCAATTTGCATATGGATTGACATGCGCATAATTTTATTAATAATTGGACGTGGCACATTGTATAGTTATTTGTATTATAAGTAAAGAAAAGTATTCTTTTTCTTTACATTTTTTATTGTTTATTCACACTATTTTAAATGTATTCATCTATCATATTATTATTATTAACATTTATTAATATATTTAATGATTTGTGTTTTGTATTTGCTTATTACGCATAAATATACAATATTAATATCTTACAATGACAATTACAATGTTCCTTTCTTATGCGTCTGCTCATACTCTTGCCACTAGGTTGCGCCACCAGTATTTCACTGACGTACACAACATCTTCCTTTTTCCGTTTGAATAGGTTTTTACAATTAACAATATGTTTTAAACACCCATAACAAAATCGTCAAACCGTGAAGGTTTTTTACAGACTCTTTGTGATCGCCGTAATTCAGGCACGAGTGTATTCTCCTGGGGCATACGTTGGTTATTATCTTTTTCTGCTTCAACCACATTTCCATTAAGAGGGGTGTGCCAGTCTTGTAACATTATTTCTGGATTAATTTCCTGTTCATTTGAACTATGTCTAATTTGCCTGGAGTTGCGTCTTAACACCGCTCCATCTTGGAGTTGCACTTGGTATGATCTTGGTTCTGTGTCTCTAGGTAATACTTTTCCTCCAACCCACTCATTCTTCCTTTGTACTGTTATGTCTTCTCCACTTTTAAATTCTTTTCTATGTCGGGTTGTTTTATCATAATATTGTTTTGCTTTATTCTGTTTTTCCAACAACTTGTCGTGAATTTCACTATTTGTCTCGGTTTGCTCAGTTATAAAGTAAGGTAGCTCAGTCCTCAAGTGTCTTTTCATTAGGAGCTCCGCTGGTGATAACCCAATACCTTCTATAGGCGTAGTTCGGTACGTTAAGAGTGCCATTTGTATGTCACACTCTTTCCTAAGAATTTGCTTCGCTATCTTGACTCCACTTTCTGCTAACCCATTACTTTGTGCATAATGTGGGCTGGAAGTGGTGACTTTAAACCCCATCTTGTTGGCGTACCTTTTCATCTCCAGTGAGTTATATGGCATGTTGTCGGATACGATTTCGTCGGGAATGCCATGAGACGCAAAGATCTTGCCGTAGCTGGTTATTACTTCACTTGCTGTTTTACATTTCATTTCTATTATCTCCAACCATTTGGAGTAATAGTAGCACATGATTAAATAGTTTTTTCCACCATGCTCACAAATATCCGTCGCTAATTTAGAGAATGGCTTAGCCGGTATGTTATGCTTGAGCATGGGCTCTTTGATATTGCTTGGCCGATGTCGTTCACATATTTTACAGGCTGTTACATAGTTCTCGATGTCTTGGCTTATTCCTGTCCAGTACACGCACTCTCTCGCTCTTGCTTTACATTTCACTATGCCAAAATGACCTCTGTCATGAATTATCTCTAACATTGCCCTTTGTAATGTCTTTGGTACAATTAAACAAGATTTATAGAATAACAATTTCTCGCTCACAAATAATTCATTTTTAATTTTTTCGTATGACTTAACCTCTTCATTATTTCTGTTATGCGGCCACCCTTTTTGTACATATTCGATCACTTTAGACAATGTTTGATCTTTCTCAGTTTCCGCTACAAACTTTGCTTTCTTCTCCTCGCTAATGTTAACAATGGCATGAACATTTTGTACGTCCTCTAGATTGATTTCATCTTTTAGATTTTGAACATAATTTCTACTGAGGTAATCTGCAATGTACATCTGTGATACTGGTATGTGTTCTACAGTGAATTTATATATTACTAGCGGACCCGGCGAACTCTGTTCCGCCTTAGAGGCAGTAAATAAACAAACTTTAGATTTTATTTAATTCTATTTTTTATTTGGAAAGATATATATAAATATATAAAAAAATCAAGTATTTTAATGATTCTTTATTGTTCATGTATTTTGGTGCATAGGTTGCACTTTTCAGTTAAGCACCTTGTGATACACGACATTTTTTGTCTTATTATCAGGTGCAAGTACAAACAACGCAGATGGTCTTCCGACCCGTGAACATGCCACATATAATTGACCATGTGAAAAACATTGATTTTCCAGATTCAGACCACAAACTTTCAAGGATTGTCCTTGTGATTTGTTAATGGTCATGGCGAATGCAAGACGGATCGGAAATTGAAGTCTTTTAAACTCAAACGGCATATCGTTTGGGATCATCGGTATCCTCGGAATGAGTACTTCCTCACCTTCGAATTTTCCTTTGAGTATCGTCGCGTAAATCACATTGTTTAGCAATTTACTTACTACCAAACGCGTACGCGTACCAAACGCGTCACAATACTCGCAAACAACGTCCATTGACCCAATGCAAACGCTAGGATGCAAGCAGTAATCAGTGCTGCAATCATATCGAAACGCTGCTCGATTCAAATCAGCACTTGATACATTTCTTCTTTTGCGTCGAAAATTATTTACTTCTTCATTTCTGTTATTCGCTCGACGATTTCGCATTGCCAACCGAGCCGTTTCACGTGCTGCCTCTCTTTGATCTTGTGATTGAGAAGCACGAAGTCGAGCCATACTAACGCGGAGCTCTTCACGGGCAATTCCTTGTGCTTCTTCAGTCATTTCATTTGCAATGTTTCGTATCCTTCTTGCATTACGGCTTTGTCGGGAAAGATTTGATCGTCTTGGTCGCGGCATTGTTTACGATTAGAGTCCGGGCAATGTAACGCGCGGATACAGATTTCCATAGCAAGCATGATTTGCTCGATAATATTTGCGTGGTGGCGTGTAAATGTTTGTTTGAAAATTAGGTTTGTGTACGAAAATTTTAAAACACGAATTCTGATTGGTTGAATTGGAATTTTCAACCAATCAGAATTCGAGTTTTTTAAAAAGTGTAAGAAATGTGTAACATTTTCCTTAACACGAACAGACCTAATAAACAAAAGTCGATCAGGCATCATGCACCGAAAAGAAACGTGAGAGAGAGAGAGATATTCCACTGTCGTTAGCGTTTTGTTATTTCATGTGAGATGCGTTTATGTTATACCACGATTTATAGTGACTTGACGGAAACGCGGTCGAACGGGATAAAAAGTATCCTATGTCCTGCATCTCCTGATTATAAGCTACCTCTCCACTAATTTTCAGCCAAATCGGTTCATCCGTTCTTGAGTTATAAATAGTCTAACTAACACCACTTTCTTTTATATATTTAGATTAGCTTGATTTTCATTTTTTGTAATCTGGGTGAAATAGTATCGTTAAAGTTTCGGCTTAAAATTGATAATAGCGGTTTGTGACCCGTTAACACTTTGACATCCCTTCCATAGACCCAGTAATGAAAACGTTTGAATGCGAACACCATGGCCAACAATTCTTTTTCTATTTGTGAATACATTTTCTCTGTGTCTGTCATGCTTTTTGATGCAAATGCCACTGGTTTTAAAGCATTCCCATAATCTTGCAACAAACAACACCCCATTCCATCTTTAGATGCATCACACTGTATTATGATGTTTTTGTTTTCATTGAAATTTTTTAAAACTGGTGCTTGAATTAGTAACTTCTTAATTGCTTCCCAGGCCTCACTTTCAATGTTTGTCCACTCAAACTCCGTCTGATTTTTCAGCAAGGCTCTTAGCGGTCCAGTTACTTTCGCTAAATTTGGTATAAAACTTCTAAAGTAGTTTATCATTCCTAATAATTTTTGAATATCGTTTTTATTTTGTGGGGCTTTTAGACTTAGACTAGGTTCAATTCTTTCTTTATTAATTTCCATTCCATTTCTTGAGAATTCAAACCCTAAATAATTTACTCGTTCACATCTATATTGTAGTTTTTTCGGATTGAACTTGACATTACATTCTTTTGCCTTTTCCAGCACCTTTCCCAGAATTTCATCGTGATCTTTTTCTGTTTTAGCCGAGATTAAAATGTCGTCAAAGTATATATTTACACCATCTATGCCGCCGAATATTTTTGTGTTTAGTTTTTGAAACAATTCTGGTGCATTCTTAATGCCGAAGGGCATTCTGAGGAATTTGTAATGCCCGAAAGGTGTTGAGAAAGTGCACAGCTTGCTTGATTCCTCATTCAGTTCCACTTGATAGAATCCATCTTTCAGATCTAATACAGAGAACCAAGCCTTACCTTGTAGATCAGTGTAAATTTCTTCCACCTTTGGTATTAGGCAGTGTTCGACCTTAATGACTTTGTTTAAATCGGTTGGATCCAAGCATAATCTTAAGGACCCATCCGGCTTTTCGATGGCCACTAAATTGCTAGCCCATTCTATCCTGTGATTTGCTTGTTCTATGATCTTGTGTTTTTCTAGTTGATTTAACTTTTCTTTTACTTTTGACCTTAAACTTAAGGGCACTCGTCTGGGGGGCCTAGCTATAGGAACTGCTCCTTTTTCGATATATATTTGACACTTATCTTCGAATCTGCCAATACCCGAGAATACTTCATTATTTTTTCGGATAAACTTTTCAGTCTTATCCTGTCTGATTAATTCATTTACATTTGTTCTTTGTACAAGCCCTAATTTGATTCATTCCTTTATTCCTAGTAGGGCTATCGAGCCTTCTCTAATAACAACAAATTGAATGTTTTTAAACATTTTGCTGTTCACTTGGCAATTCAGAGTGATAATACCCTCAGGTATGATTTTGGACCCTCCATAAACTTCCAATGTTACTCTTGACTTGCTGATTTCACTCTCCCTATTTAAACTTCTTACAACACTTAGCGGCATGACACTTATTTCCGCTCCTGTGTCTAATTTAAAGTGAATTCTTTGATCATTTATGATTATTTGTTGGGTCCAACTACTTATGTTATCTACGTTTCTAACATTTAACTTAATACTAGAGATATGTGCGTGTAGGCGCACTTCATCTATTCCGATTTCTTCTTGCTCTTCTTCTACCGCATGCACCCTCCTTCCTATTTTGCAGGCGACTTTGAAGTGGTTCAGCAACCCACACGTGCCACACTGTTTCCTATATGCTGGGCATTGCCGAGGGCCATGAACCTTGTGGCACCTGGTGCAGTTAAAACTGGAAACTGTTTTGTTATATGCTGGCTTACCCTGGCCCTGGTCGCGATGCTTCAACGTTGACGGTTGTGGGCTCTTCTGCTGGATGGCATGTACTTCTTGTTGTTGTATTGCTTTGATTTGGGTCTTGGTGACTTCATAGGTTCTGCACATTTCAACACATTTTGTTAGTTTGAGATCATCAATGTACAATAGCTTTTCTTGTAACTTCTTATCCCAAACTCCAGTAACAATTCGGTCCCGTAGAATATCATCCTGCTGCTCACCATACTCACATGTTTTAACTAATGACTTGACGGCTTGCAGGTATGCGTCAAAACCTTCTCCTTCCTGTTGTGTTCGATTGTTGAGTATAAACCTTTCGTATGTAACATTTTTCTTCGGATTAACGTAGTCTTCAAAATATTTCTTCACATCCTCATACTTTTCCCGTTGAGCTGTCGTCAACGTTGAGTTGTCTATCAATTCAATAGCATCTTCACCCATTACATTTAATAAAATAGCTACTTTGCACTCATCTGGATTCTTATCATAACCAGTCGCCATCATGTAGACGTTGAATTGTCTCATGAATCTTTTATAATTTTCATTCGCGTTTCCATCAAACGACAGCTTATTTGGCACTCGGGCCATGGAATTAAAACTTTGTTCCATACTTGCGTCGTTACTTTCTCGTGGTCGGGATTCAAGGGGATCCTAACCTCACAGTTCCCAACGGTCCCGTCTCGGCCTCCCCAAGGTTGGGATCGTTCGATTCTGATGTTGACTCTTCAGTTCGTTATTCCTCTTCTCGCAGCGCCATGTTTTGTATTTGTTTATTACGCATAAATATACAATATTAATATCTTACAATGACAATTACAATGTTCCTTTCTTATGCGTCTGCTCATACTGTTGCCACTAGGTTGCGCCACCAGTATGCCACTGACGTACACAACATACCCTAAATTTTATAACAATTAAAGAGGGGAAAGAATATAAGATCTGTCTGATCATTAAGTAAATGACCGTCCTTTGAAAGTGTGGATTTGAAGATTTCCAACGATTCCAGTAATTTCAGTTTAAGCCCTTTGTCGGCAAAATGTAGGATCTTGATGGGGTCATTAAGAAGGTGTTCCGCGAATATTGAGTCTTCTTTTCTGAGATGAAACGATCGCAAATGTTCCTTGTACCTGATGTTAAAATTCCGCCCTGACTGACCAATATAATATCCGTCACAGCTTTTACACAAAAGTTTATACACACCCGATTTGTTTAAGGGTTCTATTTTATCCTTGGCGTTAAACATAATTGAGGATAATTTAGTGTCCGTTTTAAATGCAATTTTCACTTTGTTTTTAAGAATTTGTGCAATTTTGTCACTAACATTGCCAAAATAGGTTAGGCAAACGAAGGGTGTGTTTTCAGTTTTCGGCGGTATTGGGTATATTTCTTTTATTAAAAGGCGATATCGCTTTTTAGAAACAATACTATCGATCAGATTAACTGCATAGCCAGGTCTAACAGCAATGTACTTAATAGTATCAATTTCTTCCCCAAGTGCTTTTTAGTGAGTGGGATACTTAGGGCTCTATGCACCATAAAGTTAAAAGCGGCAAGTTTGGATGTCTGGACGAATTATGGATTGTAGTGTCTGTGAAAGTCGGTTTTCTAAAAATATTAAACTCAAATTGATTTTTTCTTTTATAGATGGACAGGTCTAGAAAATTAATATTGGAATTTTGTTCCACTTCAAGAGTGAATTTAATTTTTGGATGCAACGAATTTATAAAATTTTGAAATGATTGTAGTTGTCTGTCTGTTCCTACAAAACACGCTAAGATGTCGTCCACATAGCGGTACCAGAACTTTATATGTTGTTTAGCCTGCTTTGAATTTAAAATCATTTTAACTAAATTTGACATGAATAGTTCAGCAAACAAAGGGCTTGTTGGTGCGCCCATAGCCAAACCTTCATTTTGTTTATAAATATAGAATTGTATTTGAAATAATTTTGATCTGTGATAACCGTTGCAATGTCTATAAATTCCTGTTGTATAATTGGGTTAATATTGCTATTATACAGGACATCTTTCATAAGAGCGAGGCACTCACCGGGCGGGATATTTGAAAACATATTGCTTACATCAAATGATACTAGTTTTGGATTAGGAGGAACAGGAACGTTTTTTAAATTTTGTGCTAATTCAATTGAGTATTTGATCGAGTTTGGATCCTTAAATTTTGTATAGGTTTTAAATAACGTATTAAATTTTATAACAAGATTTCGAATTGGTGCATTGATGTAAGATACTACAGGCCTTATGGGTGCATCATTCTTATGTAGTTTTACAGGGCCATACAGACGTGGTGGTCCTGGATTCATTGTTTGATTCAAGAGTTTGTTCGCCAGCAGACTCGGTTTCTACAGCAAAGCAGTAGCTAGCGCGAACGGACTTATCCAGGGTCTGGGTCAATATGACACAGATAACCCATGGATAAAGCACCGCACGCCGAAGCACATACTTGAGTCCTGCTGACTGCCAGTTAGCATTTTCAAAAGACCAGTAAGGGGTTATTAACTTAATCCGGAGCTACGCTGGCTGAACCTAAAAGATTCAAACCTTCGGGTTTCATTTAAATGCTCATATCTGAACATTTCTGATGATCAATATGATACGGCAGGTCATGGTGAACAACCGGTGCCTCATTATTGATTAATGGACGCCTTCTGGAGTCCTGAGTACGGAGAGGTTTTAGTCGGTAGGAATCCGACACTACCTCTATAAGGGGTGTCTTTCAGAAGATTTCCTCTCCTCCAAAAAAAATTTTTGTACTTAGTTTGACAATGACTATAAAGTAGTCGAAACTGCAGTAACTAAATTATTTTTTGTAAAATAAATGTGTTAGTGGAAGCAACAAAGTAAAATTGTTTTATTTAATTCATTTACCATGTTCCACAAAGTAACGGCTACCAGTATACAGTATTTTGCCATAAATTATCATCTCTGGCAATATGTTCCACAAAAAGGGGCTCATTTTCCCTTGTGAAAACGATGAAATAAGCAGATTTTCTTTCTTTGATATGAAGAGCCCCTTGCACTTAAAAAGTTTGTTGAAATAGAATTAGACATTGATTGTTCCGACAGAAAGTTTGACAAATATGAAAAAATGTTTTATTAGTAACTTCTCAAAAAAATTAATTGTTACAATAATTTTCTGCATTATTTTCAATCTAAAAAGCAATCACTAAAGTGAGATTATTTGCTTGTCACCCCTTTGTATTAAAAAAAATAAATTAAAGAACTTAAGAGTAATAACTACTGCTATTAATTTTATGAAAAAATATTATTTAGGGATATTCTTTAGAACTTTTCTTTTGCTGTTTCAGGTATGGTGTTGCACTGTTATTTGTATAGTTGGTAAAGCCTATTTTTGACAGTATTAAAATATTTGCGTTATTTGATTAGCGATCTTTTTGGGTTAAACCGACTTTGCAAATAAGAAAACCCAATTCGGTACCGGAAAAAGTATAAGAAAATATTTTGGTCGTAGGTGGTACTAATTTCGCATTTTAAATCTTGGATCAGTTCTAAATAACTTTTCCAAATAGAATTTTTGCATATCATTACTAACCGTAATTTCAATACAATTGCAATTCTCTATACCGCCTTTGGGTAAAGAGGGTTCTTAAAATATATAATATTATAATAATAATAACAATAATCCCGCGGTTCTTAAAATATATAATATTATAATAATAATAACAATAATCCCTACTACTCCTCCACCTATGGCGTAATTGGTTACTGTCATTGTTTGAACGAGAATTCTGACCCAATTACGTAATATAATGTATCGGAAATAAAGTGTTCACTCATAAATTAGCAGGCATCGAAAAATAAAGTCTCGCGCCCGCCGGCGCCGCAAAAAAACACATCATTTGCCGCAAGCAATACAAATTAAACACATGGCAACATCTAACTGTTTTTTTTGCTAATGTGCACGCATATTTCTTTAGTAAGGAGTGGAAAACATATTACAGAGCGCTTTTTAATCGAATCCTGGCGGATTTATCAACAACCAGAGGCCAGTTTTCGCGCCAAAACCCCGCTCTTAAATATCTTTGTCCGAGAAATTTGAATCAGGACCCCGTTGAAAATGTTTTTGGTGTTGTCCGAAGTCATGGTGCTCGGAATATAAATCCAACACCTGCTACCTTCAAAGCTTCTTATAAAGCTTTGATTATTAATAATCTTATGACTCGCCATTCTTCATTTGCAAATTGTAAGGAATGTGGTTGTAGAGGGGCACTAAATTCTGTACAAAACTTAATAACGATTGAAGTTCCTACGCCAACTGAGATAGTGTCCCCAAATGTCTCTGATGAGTTCACATTTATAAACAACCCCAGTTTTCTGGCGGACAATATAAATATGTACATATCAGGATATTTAGCCCGCAATATGTTGAGAAAATTACAAGGATGTAGTATATGTAAACAGGACCTGGTTTCCAATACGTTGGAACCCATTCACTTATCTATTGAATGTAGGCAATTTACACGTGGAAATTTGCTGCGACCCAACTCTAACTTCTTCAAACACTTTAATCAATGTTTGCATATTATGCGGTTTTATATACCGAATATTTGCTCTCATTTTAATATAGTATCATTTTTTACACATAAAATGTCTTGTACAATTATTCCAAATTTTTGTCACTGTCATATTCACAATTTGGCTGACCTAATTTTAAGTCTTCTGATCCCATTTTATGTTGTGGTGTGGATACAGAACATCAACAACATACTGCAAGGAAAAGAACTTCATAAAATTAATTATCCTGTCAAAAAATCAGCATTAGTTAAATATCAAAAAACCAGATCGCGACATTTGGGCCTTGCAAAATCAAAAACTGTCATACATTAGTTCCTCGTTAAATGTTTGCATTTGGTTATCTGTACAGGCATTATTATATATTTGGAGTTTTTTGTAAAGATTTTTTTTAGTGTTTAGTTTTGTAGGATATAATAATAATAATAATAATAAGTATTTTATTCACGTAGCTGTTTTTTACAGATGTGATAAGTCAGACAATAAGAAACAAAAGACAGAAACAAAAAAATGTTTAACATATAGAAATAAATACATCGTTCTCATTATGACGTTACCATTTTTTATTTTATTTTTATTTTATTTTTTTAAATGACACATTGGAATAATTACAGATTATCACAGATGAATTCACTCACAGTATAATACTCCTTGTCTATCAAAAATTGTTTTAGCATGGTTTTAAATTTGTAGACGTTAGTTGTATGTTTTATAGGAGAAGGTAGTTTGTTATATAGGTTTAGGCAATTGAAGGCAGGAGATCTTTCAAAAAGTGTAGTCCTGTGAATAGGATTGCGTAACATTGTGCAGTGCCTTGTACGATATTGGTGTACATCATAGTTTGGGGTGAATTTGTAGATATTATTCCTTGTGTACATTATACACTTATAAATATAGATACCCGCCAATGTAAGTAAATTCCGAGTCCTAAAGATGGATCTACATGACATTCTGAAACTCATATCAAACATTAGTCGGATAATTCTCTTCCGGAGGACAAATACTCTATTACAGTCAGGAGAATTCCCCCATAAAATCACATTGTAGCCGATAACCGGATAACACAGGCCATAATAAATGTTCAATAGTGCGTCAATATTTAGGGTTTGTTTTAGTTTCAGTAATGCGAAGTAAGCACTATTTAATTTTTTGAAAACGAGTTCAATGTGCATATCAAAAGACAACTTGTCGTCCACCACCACACCTAAAAATTTGCGCGTTTCCTTCAATCTCAAAATACCATCATGCACTTCTACCACAAAATCCTCCTGTATGTTTTTTCTATTGTGAAAGTTCAGAATAACAGTCTTGCCCGTGTTCAAGATAAGACCATTTGTTCTGCACCACTGCACAAAGCTCCTTATGACTATATTGCACCGATTTTGAAGTTCGCTGCAGTCAACCGACGTGATGACCATCGAAGTGTCGTCAGCAAACATCACCATATGATCAGGCTCGATGTGTGCAGGAAGGTCGTTGATGAACAGTAGGAACAGAAGAGGTCCTAGAATCGAACCTTGCGGTACGCCAAGATTGACACTTCCACTCTCGGACTGTTGATATTGACGTGGACAATAAACTTCCTATTGGACAAATATGATTCCATCCACTGGTATGAATGACCCCTAATTCCCAGGGTATGGAGTTTATCCAGAATGAATTTATGATTTACGGTGTCGAATGCGCGACTAAGGTCAAAAAACACTCCAACTGTGTACCTCCCTTGATCAACCGCTGTATACACAAAATTAAAGTACGAGACACAGGCCGATTCCGTTGAGAGTCCCTCACGAAAACCATGCTGGTGTTCAGTGATTATTTTATATTTGTTGAGATAGTTTAACAATTTGTTAAAAATCACCCGTTCAAGTATCTTAGATACATCAGTTTGCATTGATATCGGACGATAATTTGCCCTATTTCTTACATCATCAGTCTTGTAGATGGGAATCGCTCTCGAACACTTAAGTATATTCGGGAACGTTTTTGTTTCAATTGATTTGTTGATTAGATGGGTTAAAGGCTTGATTATATATGCCGCACTCGTTTTAAGCAGCGTCGTGGGTAATTCCATAATACGCAATTGGTTTTTATTTTTTAGGGATTTTAATACTTGCATCACTTCATTTTCACTTGCGAAATCCATAAACATATAATGCTAAATTGGCTCCTGCACACTGCACGATAGTGATATCTGGTCCCCAAAACATTGAAAGAGTTTAGTTTCAGCAATGCTTCCAAAAAACTCTGCGAACGAATTGGCCATATTTTTTGATTTTGTTATCACATATTCATCTTGGTCGGTTATCGTCTTATCGATAACCGACATATATCTTCCTTCAATTTGCATATGGATTGACGTGGCACATTGTATAGTTATTTGTATTATAAGTAAAGAAAAGTATATATTTAATGATTGGTGTATATATGCATATACTAGTGTCATGTAAATTACAATAATGTTATACAATGCTACAATGCAAACAATAGCCCAGGAAAATATGTGAACTCACGTTTCACCCATTTAAATCTCCTGCAATCGAAACGACTGCAGCACTATCTTGAATACATTGTTTACACGGGAGCACATTATATATTATAAGTAAAGAAAAGTATTGTTTTTCTTTACGTTTTTTATAGTTTATTCACACTATTTTAAATGTATTCATGTATAATAATTATTATTGTAAACATTTATTAATATATTTAGTGATTTGTTTATATATGCATATACTAGTGTTTTTCTTGAGATAACTACTATTTGTTTATGTAATTATTGTACAGCGGGAAAGTTTAGTCAATTAATTTAATGAGCTAAGTTGTATTGTTAGCTATAGATTTATTTTATAGTGTTTTTAAATTAATTATCATCGACGTTTCGTACTACGATTTAAAGGTTCTTCAGGATGTTTAGATTATATAACACAAATAACTAACTATAATCTAAAATTTAAAAGAATTGGAAAATTTATTTATAAAGATTTTTATTTATTAAAACAATTCGAGATTATAGTAAGTTATATGTGTTATATAATCTAAACATCCTGAACAAGCCTTCAATCGAAGTGCGAAACGTCGATGATAATCGATTAAAAACCACTATTAAATAAATCTATAGCTGCAATACAACTTAGCTTATTAAATTAATTGACTAAATTTCCCGCTATATTATAATTATAAATATACCGGGCTTTTTTTTCCTTATTACACATATGATGGGCAATGTATAACTGGTTGCCTGCATCTACCCGCAAGGAATTTCCTATGTGTAATTCTAAAAAAAAAAAACAACTCTTTAACGGCGTCGGTGCAGGCAACCTGTCAATTTTGGCATATATTACACAAAGAGGTTATGTTTTTATTCAATGCAATACACGACAGGGTTTTTGAAGACACGCAGAGTATTCGTAATGTATTGTGGATTTATGCCATTACATGCAGTACGCATACGGCCTTTCAATTCATCTAAGTTATGTATTTGTACGTCATTAAAAATTTTACTTTTCAGGCAACCCCAAAGAAAATAATCATTTGTTGACATATCAGCTGATCTTGATACATTACGAATACTCTCGTGTATTGTCTTGAATAAAAACATAACCTCTATGTGTAACATATGCCAAAATTGACAGGTTGCTTGCACCGACGACGCTAATGCGTTGGTTATTTTTTTTTTAGAATTACACATAGGAAATTCCTTGCGGGTAGATGCAGGCAACCAGTTATACATTGTCAATCATATGTGTAAAAACGAAAAAAAGCCCCGGTATATTTATTTATAAATCCTGCTTTTTTTTAGCGATATAGCGCCATCTCGTGGATTTTGACTCCATTAAGCCATAGTGGCGCCATCTCGTGGATTCTTTGTTGAGAAAATGGTACGGACCTGCAAATCATAGAGGGCGCAAACGCGACAAATGTATTTTACAGAGAGTGGCCTATCTGTATATATATATATATATATAATCTGTGGTTCACTGTTATAGAGAGTTGCCAATAGAGAATGTTGCATTTATCGAATATTTACTCTAAAAGGATAGTTTAGAAATAATTTCAAAAATGTCGCAAACAGGAACTTATTTTCGCTTCCCGCTCAGGTTGGCAACACTGATTTAAGAAACCATTGTGTTTTCTATAACGCACAAGCTATGTTTCCGCCATTGCTCTCCATTCTTCTCACATAGTTATTCGCTTCCTTACACTGGGTGTGGCATTGACGAGAATAAAATTCAGCCTACAGGAAACGGCAACGAAAGAATGAGCTCTAATCATTCTAAAGATGAAAAGCTTAGCTATGAGAACGAAGGGGTATATATTAAAATCGAAAACTGCATATCCAAGGAGGAATACGTGGATCCATTAAATGCATTTAATGCAGCAGTCGGTATGTTATTGAAGTTATATTGCATTACATTTTATTTTATCAATTGCCATTTTACCTTGCGGTGTTGGCGGTTTGTGTACAGTGTTATTTTATTTAGATTCCATGTGTCCTATTCTACTTTTTGCTATTTCTTATTGCTTTTTAGTTATAATTTTTTTCCATTTATCTCTATCTCTTGCTAGTGACGTTGCTTCTCTTTCTGACATTCCTTTCGAGTATTTATATAACCGTTTCATTCCATCCTATCTTCTTTACTTCTTATCTATCGTCGTCTTCGCTTCCCACGTTAGATAAGATAAGATCATTTATTTAACATTATCGCACAGTATTCTGTAATTATGTACGTCAATTTACAGGTAATGTATTGTTTACAATTTAACATGTTCACAAGTTAACAATACACAGAAAAGCATAACATTTAGAAATTAATACTACTACCTACTACAGAGGGACAAACACAACCACGTTTACATACTCACATCTGAGATCAGAAATTGTTCCACTGAGTAGAAGGGTTTTGTAGCCAGATATTGGCTAACTCTCCGCTTGAAATCTTTTATTGGCAGTACTCTAATTTTTGTTGGAATTTTATTAAATAATTTAACTGCTACGTAATGATGGCAGTTTTTACTCTTACAAGTCTATACAGTGGCAATATGAGATTATTCCCATTTCTAGTACAATGCCCGTGCATATCAGAGTGAGTGATATATTCTGTTAAATTATTTTTTATGTACAGGAGGTTTTGTAAGATATAATTGCTGGGGAACGTTAGTATTTCAAGTTTTATAAACTCAAGCCTGCAATCATCCCTAGACCTCAGTGACGATATTAGCCTGATTGCTTTCCTTTGTAAAAAGAAGATTTTTTTCCAGTTGGTGCCCTGTCCCCACACGATAGCTGCGTATGAAATAATGGAATGTATGAGTGCATAGTACGAGGTTTTTAGAACACCTCTTGATACCTGATTTCGTAAGTTTTGTAGGACAAAAATATTGCTTCGCAACTTTTTCGCAATGTACACTATGTGACCATCCCACCTCAGTTTGCCATATATCTCATATATCTCAGTATTTGCCTGAGAACTTTGCCGAGTTGACTCCGATCTGATCTTCTTTATGTCTCAATGTACAAATCATTGTGTTGGTCTTATCTTTATTTAAGACCAGTGTATTACGTTTGAACCAGGCTTCCGCAGCCGTCTGTGCTTCGCCCATTGCTGTTAAAAGTGACTCAACAGTTTTTTCTCTTATGGACACGCTCGTATCATCCGCAAACATTATTCGGTAAATATGACTTGTAAGCTTTTTGGAAAATTGTTTACGAATATTAGAAATAGCAATGGCCCAAGAATGGACCCCTGGGGGACGCCGACTGACATATTCCCTTTTGTGGATGTTTCATTTTTGAATTTTACTCTGTGGGCTCTACCTGACAGGTATGAACGTATCAGTGATCCACTTTCGATGCTGAAGTTGTAGTTAGACAATTTTCCAACCAGCAAGTCATGACTGACACAATCAAATGCCGTTGAGAGATCACAGAATACTATTGCTGCATATTCGGATCTCTTAAATGCATCGACGACATATGACACTAGATCAACAATAGCCAATGTTGTGTTTAATCGTTTCCTGAACCCGAACTGAGCTTTATCTAACAGATTGTTGCTTTCAAGATGTTTGCTTATTTGACCAGCCACGTGTTTTTCAATGATCTTTGAGAAGACTGATAAGATAGATATAGGACAATAGTTTGAAGTAGTGTTACTATCTCCTTTTTTTAGAATGGGTGTTTTACTCTGATTTTTTTAAAATGGCGTTCACGTCATCAAACAGCTGTGTGATGAGGTTTTTTCGTACCAACTTGATTGTTTTCGAGAATATGCACAACAATAGTTTAAGAAATGAAATTAATCTGAGGATCATTTCTTACATAACACAGATCACCAGTGGTTATAAATAGGCAAACGGTGTATTAACCACAGACACAATTTTCTCCTGCCAATCATGTAATAAATCATGTTATGTTGGCACCCGTGATATTTTTTGGGCGACAATGCCACATCATTTTCACTAACACATGCTCAAACATCTGTGTATAACCAAACTTCTTTGACGTTTAACTTGTTGTATTTGATCAATTATTACAATGCATATTTTGCCATTGTAGATGTTAAACCATAACCACAAGATTGATATCTGTATGAAAAACGGCAGAGAAGTCGACAAATTTGATACGAATCGTGCACTGTCGCACAAGATTGCACGGACACAACAGCTGATTGCAGCCATTTTTAAATACCCAGGACAGCTGACAACCTTGTAAAATTATGCCATTATTATTTTGATGAGGTGAACGCCAGTTTAGAAAAATCAGAGTATATAACTGCGCATTTGAGGCAATCTGGAAAATTGTTTTCTTCGTAGCATTGGTTTATTGGCTTTGTAAGGGGATATACCAGGAGTTCCTTTACTGACTTTACGAGTTGTGTGCTGAGATCATAAGCATCCCTGCACGTTTTATTTTTAATGTTGGAGATTATGTCTCGAACTTCGATGTAGCTAATTTTTTTAAATACATATTTGTTTGATACTTCTTTTCTACTATTTGTTTTATTGTAATAATATGGTCTTTTGTTGCTCTTCCTGCTCTGAAACCCCTTTGCGCTTCGTCTATTGTGCTGTCTATTTTTATTCTTATTCTTTTATTTATATTTTATTCTAGTAGTTTTGTCCCTATATTGATTAGCGTTATACCCCTATAGTTATTACAATTTCTTTTGTCTCCTTTTTTATATATTGGCACTATAAGTGCCGTTTTCCATTCGTTCTGTATGCTTTCTTCCTCCCATATTTGTTTGAATAGTTTGTGAAAGCACTACTGGTCCTATGTTCCTCAGCATCTCTGTCTCAACTTTGTCAATTCCTTGTGCCTTTCCCATTTTTTGTTCCTTGATCGCTGCTGTTAGTTCTTTTAAATATATGTTTTCTGTTGTCATATCCATGTTTATTTGATTTCCATACTCTTCGTCCTCCTCCTGTTATACGTTGAGCAGTTCTTTGGAGTATTTTCTCCATATTTCCATTATTTCCTTTTTTTTTTAATTTTGCCTTCTCTATCTAATATGTAGTTGGTCATATTTTGGTTCTCTTTTTCTGTTTTTTAATATGTTATAAAATAGCTTCTGATTTTCTTTGCTGTTTTTCTCCATCTTCTACCCAAATTCTTACCATTCTTTCATCTTTGCTTGCTTTACTATATCGTTTGCTGCCCTGCGCTTTTTTAGATATTCTTGGTATTCTTCTTTAATCGTGACTGGTGTAAGGAGACCATGTAGTGTTGTGGTTGCACATAAGACCTAACTAATTACAATTTATGCGAATACAAATTTTTCGGCATTCTGGCCTACAATATTATTCACGTACTCTGGTGAGCGTCCCAAGATAAACATGTTTCTCTGCTGTTAGGAAAATATATGCGAGCATCACATGTGACGCACCGATGAAATTTAAAGTTTTTGAGGTCTTGTCGGGCTCAATCTTAAACTTACTTACTCTCTCTATCTACTTACTCGATCTCGGTCAAAACATTCCTACTTATACATAACTCTTCCCCCTTTTTGCGTAAGTAATCTTTGACTGGGATACCCCTAAATACTATTTCCTATTTCCTCGCCGCACTCCTCGATTAAATAAATAAAAACGCTTGTGTGAACTCTTTACATGAAACAGTAAATGTTTTAAACTTGCACCAAACATCTCAAATAATATCGGTCTTTTTTCCTGGTTTTACATTTAATTAATCCATACACAACGTGGATACCTCGATCCCTTACATTCCTGAGAGTCAAAAATAGTATGTTACATCTGAGGCTCGTATAAACTTATGTAACTAATTTTAAGCAGTGCATGCCTTATACTGCAACAACAGTTGTGAATTAACTTCAAGCCTTCAACATGGATAGCAGCCTTTTGCATTAGTCACTTTTTTTTTTTTTTTTGTTGTTCCCCATGTCTCAGCTTGAGGTGTGTGCCCAGCTTTATACGCGTTTCATCATAAAACGGTTAAAGCCCAAGTAGCACATATTGATATATTATCATTTTATGATCAGATAATACCTTAAATTTACGTTTTTCAGGTTTGGAACCTCATATAGGTTCTGACAATTGCACTACTAACTGGAACTCGGGTGAAGACAGTGATTTAGAGGTAGATAAAAGTGTAAATGAGAATGATATTGTTTCTATAAGCACCATGTACCAATTTTCAGGACAATTATTACATTGTAAAGGCAGAAGAAGAGACAGTGCAGATCAATGAAGTCACACCATACACATGTGAAATATGTAGTGCTACGTATGATGGCTTGGCAAGTTATGAGGCCCACTTAAAGGATATACATAAATTGTAAGAAAAATATTAATCAACCTGTGTGTCTTATCACATAAAACTCAATTTAATGGTACGTAGATTAAGAGAAAAAACGGTTAATAGTGTCTTCCTACAAAACATGTTTATTGCTAATCTTTATCAGGGTGTCCCACGCAAATGGAGCATTAAAAGTTTATATGTTCCCGATAATATAAACATTTGAAAAAATTCATCCTAACATGGCATCACTTCAGCTTCTACAGCAAGTGGCCATCAATAATTTTTATTTTTTATTTTAAATGTTTAAACACCCTATATGTTTTTACATATTCTGATTATTCGTTCAATTCTGAACACATTTTATTCAGCCTATAGAGTACTTATCTTTAGTAGTTTTTGAGGACAAAAATAATTTCCGAAATGTTTGCTTCAATAGACGAGTTAAAAAATATTCATAATTTCTCCTATAAATGAAATAGAAACTTAAAACATTTTTGCATTTCGTAGCTGAAGGGTGGCTCTCTCATTTCAACAATTCAAATGTCAATAATTGAGTCGTACAGAATCAAAACTCACAATATCCTAAATCGAGTTAGCAGTGATTTTTTATTTGAAATTTTGCTCTGAAATCAATTATGGCGTCGGTTCCAATCCAAACTCACTATATTCCGGGTAAAATGGAATCAGAAGTAGAGGTTTTGGGTCAACTGTCTCTGTGTAACATATGCCAAAATTGACAGGTTGCTTGCACCGACGCCGCTAATGTGTTGATTTTTTTTTTTTTTTTAATTACACAGGAAATTCCTTACGGGTAGATGCAGGCAACCAGTTGTACATTGTCAATGATATGTGTAAAAACGAAAAAAAAGCCCGGTATGTTTCTTGGTTTTTTCAATTATTCGTTGCAACGGCTTTGATAGCTTCTCGAAGCTGTTTATAGAGTGTATTCATTGATGTTATTTCTTCTGTTATTTTTGGTTGGTTTGTTGTTGTAGTTTTGAAGTATTGATGTTTTAGTTTTATTTTTCTTGTTTCTTTTATTAATATTTAAAAAACTACAAGTTGGACACCCACCAAATCCTATATCATTGTAATTATTGAAAAAGTGTCGATTTTAAAATGTAAAAATACCCAGTATCATCTATTGAAAAAGTGCTGATGACGTCGTACCTTGAAAAATATGGTAGCTGTTGGAAATCAAAGTACCCCACTGAATAGACTAAAAAAACTTTCTTTTAATAGCAATAAAATTAAACATTTTGTCAGAAAACGGGTGTTTCGACACATTTGTGGCTTCAAACCTTTAGAAGTTCCCTAAATTTTAAATAATAAAAATAAAGACATACAAGTTTCTATTGATAATTATTGTGTAATACTTTACTTTAGAATATAAAAAACTTCAATTATAACAGAATTAGCATTGATGGACCGATAACTTTGAACACTGTATATCTGAAAGTAATAGTATATTATAAGTGAGGTGGGAAGTGGGTGTTGAAAATGCGACGATAACCTGCAAAATGACCCCCTAACCGCAGCCTAAAAATTCGGAAAAAATTATTTTACAAGTTCAATCAGCAAGTCCATAATAAACAATATGTACCCACTAGCAAAATAAAATCACAAAATTCAGTGACATGAGGGCAACTATCATTGAATGATTTCGCATATAAATATTTTTACATAATTGTAATGTTGTAGAGGCCCCCACTTATGTAATATGCGATTTGCGTAAATTTGCAGTACGTAATAGGGAGGCCGAGGCAGAAGCTACCAGAAAACAGTGTCTCTTCAAAACCTTCCATTAATAATACCGATTCACCCACTACGGCGCCTAAGACATATTTTTATTAGAAAAGTGATTACATTATTCTCAGAGTTCTGTGATAAAGTATTTTTGTAATAATCAATGAAATTACGTTTACCTTTTTTTTCCACTACTTTATATATATATACAGGGTGTTTCAGACCACCTGTATCAGGCCTTTTTCTCAGTAATTTGACGTCATAGAGGTTCGAAAGAAAAATAGCATAACATAACATAACCTTATTTCCAAGAATGGAAACTCACCATTAAATTCTTTATGTAGGCTTCTGTTATGCTATTTTTTACCCCAAAACCTCTATGACATCATACTTTTGAGTATATGGCTTGCCTGGTTGTCTGAAAGATTAATTTTTATTATGTTAAGCATATCATTTACAAAAAAACTTGTCATACAAAAGTTGTTTCTTTTTCAAATAACTATCCAACGATGCCACGCATGACATAGGTTCCCATTTAAAATTCTGAAGTTGAGTGCATTTATGCTTTCTTTCGGAAGTCAACATTACCTCTGTTCAATTCTTCAGGTTGGCTTATGTTGTACAATTTTTTTTTTTTTTTGCGAACCTCTATGTTGTCAAATTACCGTGAAAAAGGCCTGATACGGGTGGTCTGAAACACCCTGTATATAGACATATATAAATAGAGTTGTGAAGAAAAAAAAAGGGAAAAATAAATTCATTCATTATTATAGAAAAGTTATTGTATTTAGTTTTGTTTTATATTCGTTTATAAATATTGTAGTTTCTTACAAAGTAGCACTTATTATTGTTATATAAATTGCGCGATGACTACAGTATTATTTCTACAGGCACATCGTCTTCCACACAGAAGAGAATACCAACAAGAGCGATGAGTGTACATCAAGTGATGGTTTGAAAGGGCGTGACAAGATCTACACAGATGCAAAACCTTACAAATGTGATGAATGCCCATCAAGTTTCACTACAAATTATCATTTGAAAAGCCACAAGAGGATCCATACAGGAGAAAAGCCTTACAAATGTGATGAATGCACATCAAGGTTTACTAAAAGTGATAATTTAAAAAACCACAAGAGGATCCACACAGGAGAAAAACCTTACAAATGTGATGAATGCACATCAAGTTTCATAGCAAGTGATAAATTGAAAATACACAAGAGGATCCACACAGGAGAGAAACCTTACAAATGTAATGAATGCCCATTAAGTTTCACTAAAAATGATCATTTAAAAAACCACAAGAGGATCCACACCGGAGAAAAACCTTACAAATGTGATGAATGCACATCAAGTTTCATATCAAGTACTCAATTGAAAATACACAAGAGGATCCACACAGGAGAGAAACCTTACAAATGTAATGAATGCCCATCAAGTTTCACTAAAAATGATCATTTAAAAAACCACAAGAGGATCCACACCAGAGAGAAACCCTACAAATGTGATGAATGCACATCAAGTTTCATAGCAAGTGATAAATTGAAAATACACAAGAGGATCCACACAGGAGAGAAACCCTACAAATGTGATGAATGCACATCAAGTTTCATAGCAAGTGATAAATTGAAAATACACAAGAGGATCCACACAGGAGAGAAACCTTACAAATGTGATGAATGCCCATCAAGTTTCACTACAAATTATCATTTGACAAGCCACAAGAGGATCCATACAGGAGAAAAGCCTTACAAATGTGATGAATGCACATCAAGGTTTACTAAAAGTGATAATTTAAAAAACCACAAGAGGATCCACACCGGAGAAAAACCTTACAAATGTGATGAATGCACATCAAGTTTCATAGCAAGTGATAAATTGAAAATACACAAGAGGATCCACACAGGAGAAAAACCTTACAAATGTGATGAATGCACATCAAGTTTCATAGCAAGTTATAAATTGAAAATACACAAGAGAATCCACACAGGAGAGAGACCTTACAAATGTGACGAATGCACATCAAGTTTCATATCAAGTACTCAATTGAAGATGCACATGAGGATCCACATAGGAGAAAAACCTTACAAATGTGATGTATGCCTAACAAGTTTCACTAAACATGATTGTTTGAAAAGCCACAAGCGGATCCACACAGGAGAGAAACCCTACAAATGTGATGAATGTCCATCAAGGTTTACTAAAAATGATCATTTAAAAAACCATAAGAGGATCCACACAGGAGAGAAACCTTACAAATGTGATGAATGCCCATCAAGTTTCACTAAAAATTATCATTTAAAAACCCACAAGAGGATCCACACCGGAGAAAAACCTTACAAATGTGATGAATGCACATCAAGTTTCTCGGAATATAGTACTTTGAAACGGCACAAGAGGATCCACACAGGAGAGACACCTGACAAATATGACGAATGCACATAAAGTTTCTCCGAAAATGGTACTTTGAAACAGCACAAGAGGATTCACACAGGACAAAAAACTTACAAATGTGATCAATGCCCATCAAGTTTCACTAAAACTGATCATTTTAAAAGCCACAAGAGGATCCACACAGGAAAGAAACCTTACAAATGTGATGATGCCCATCAAGTTTCACTAAAAATGATCATTTAAAAAACCACAAGAGGATCTACACCGGAGAAAAACCTTACAAATGTGATGAATGCACATCAAGTTTCATAAGAAAATATAGATTAAAAATGCACAAGATGATCCATACAGGAGAAAAACCTTATAAATGTGATGAATGCACTTTAAGTTTCACTAAAACTGATCATTTGAAAAACCACAAGAGGAGGATCCACACGTTAGAAAATCCTTACAAATGTGATGAATGCACATCAAGTAATCATTTGAAAACGCACAAGAGGATCCACACAGTAGGAAAACCTTACAAATGTGACGTATGCACATCAAGTTTCACTAGAAATAATTGTTTAACAAACTACAGAGGATCCACCATGAGAAAAACCTTACAAAAGTGATGAATGCATCTCAAGTTTCGCTTGGAATTTAAAAAGCAACGAGATAACTCATTCAAACAAGTAGCTTTACAAATGTAAAATGGTAAACTTGTATCCGAGCTACACTGGAGAAAAACCTCATAAATGTGCATTTGCCATTTGAACTATGTAACTTCATTGAACACTTACAAGACGAGTACAAGCCCTAACAACTTAATATTCGGACGGCACCAATACATATTTACTGCTGTTGTTTTATAAATGGTTTATATATATTTTTTTTAAGAATTAGGAATACAACTTTATTAGGGATGCTTTTGTGAAAAAATATTTGTTTTATATTAACATGAAACGAAAAGATATTTTTTTGTTTTTAAATGAACAAATTCTATTGACAATTTATTGTTCTGCTGACGATCGTTTAAATTATTAATACTGTGTCACATTACCTTTATCCCTTGTATTCTTTCTGGCATGGTTTCCAGCAAAGATTTGCAGTCATTTGGCTTGAAAGGTCTCCATATTACTGTCAGTTTTGTCTCCAAAGTATATACGTTACATTGAGTTATTATGTTCCTCAAGTGACTTTTCATATGTTGCCACAAAGTCTCAATAATATTTAAGTCCGGACTGTTCGAGTACAAAGACAAAACTTTCATTTTGTGATATGAAAACCATTTGTCATCTTTGCTGTATGGCTTCATGCACCTCTGAATACAGAGAAAGTTAAAAACTAGATGCGGTCCTAATGAGTTATTAATTTTTACCTAATTCTGTTCTTGCGTGATTTTTTTTCGCAATCACAAAAGATAAGAGCATCGGCTTATCTTACTCTGGCCACAGATATTTGTTTTTCTGATCTCTGTACTATGTATAAAATGTTCTATTGTAAATAGTGGCGACTTTTGTAATTATCCTGAATATTATTTTGTTTGTAGATAGGATATTTAGGTTATATTGTATACTGATATAGGTCAGTTTAGGTCTTTGTTTGTTTTGATTTGATCATTAAAAGTATTTTATGTAACATATTTTTTATTTATATTATGTGATACAACTCTCGTAATGCAATGTATTATTATTATTAATGCACGGATATATGCAACATGCATGTCCCGAATTAATGATATGACTACGGAAATTTCAATTGATCTACACGAATCATAAAGAAACAGAGCGAATTAACCATTTTTTTTTTTTTTTTTTTCATATAATGCATAGTTTATGTATTCAATGCATATTTTATCAATAATTGCATATTTGGTCATATAATTGGATATTTGTGACAGATTTTTTTTTTCTATTAAAAAAATTAGAAGTTTTTAATAAAGTCCCTAAAATTTAGTATGCAATGAAAACATAATTCAAATTCATTCAAATAGTATGAAAAGTTAATTATTAATAATCGAATACAATATTATTTCGGGGATTACCCTATTTATCTTGTTCGCTATTCATTTTGTGTTGTCAGCAAATAGAAGATCGCTCCGTAGTTCAGTGCTTACGTAGCATAAACCGACTGCGATTGTGTGTGGTAATATTTAAATTGTGTGTGTATAATGCCGAAAGTAAAGGACAAGGGAATCGTGTCTCAATGGATTAGAGATTATAAAGATCTAATTTTGGAGAATGGTGTTGTATTTTGTAGGCCCTAAAGTAAAACCGTAAGTTTTATTTTTCTACTGTGCCGTTGTATACTTTGTTCATATTTGCTTTTTTTATTTCCATGTTGCATCAGATTCCATGTGAAAAAAAAATTCAAATAATACAACACATGAAATCAAGTTTACACGAAAATAATGTCAAAAACCAAACATCAAAAAAACAACAAACGCTACATGAAAACTTAAGTGCAAGCTCAAAAATGAAAGAGAAGGGCGCGTTTAATTTTGAATTATGTAATGCTCTAATATCTGCCAATATTCCGTTTAGCAAACTGAATAACTCAAAATTGAAGACGTTCTTGCAAAAATATTGTAAAATTGAAATACCAGACGAGAGCTATTTAAGGAAAAAATATGTTGATGAATTGTACAGAGATACAATGCTTACTATAAGAACAATAAATGGAAATAGCTATATATACTTCATTGTCGACGAAACGTCGGATAGCTGTGGACGTTACATCGCAAATTTATTAATTGGGAGTTTAAACGGGAATAAACCAGGCAACTCGTATTTAATTAGTACAAAAGAACTTGACAAAACAAACAATGCCACCATATATAGATTCGTACATGAAGGATTGGCTAATTTTTATTTGCCTGAGATACTGCCAGAAGAAAAAGTGTTGCTAATGCTTTCAGACGCAGCATCATACATGGTGAAAGCTGGGCAACATTTGAAAATATTTTATAAAAACCTTATTCATACTACATGCTTAGCCCATGGAGTCAATAAAGTCGCGGAAGAAGTTAAAATTCATTTTCCAATGCTAATTAAT
Source organism: Othius punctulatus (assembly GCA_951805005.1). NCBI lineage: Eukaryota > Metazoa > Arthropoda > Insecta > Coleoptera > Staphylinidae > Othius > Othius punctulatus. The sequence goes on from OX638146.1 coordinate 40,985,222, forward strand.
ATTGTTAACAACGTAAAAAAGATCTTTCTCAAAGCTCCATTAAGAGTACAAGTGTATCGAGACACATTACCAAATGTGCCATTGCCACCACAGCCAATTATCACAAGATGGGGTACTTGGATTGATGCTGCTGTCTTCAACGCCAATTATTTTTTGGCCATTAAGGATTTCGTTCTCAGTTTTTCCAACAATTCGATATCTATTAAGCATTGCAAAATATTTTTTAATGATCCCAAGATTCCACATGAATTGGCTTCCATAAAAACGAATTTTAATATAATTAGCGATACTTAAAATAGAAGAACAAGGCATATCTCTAAATAAATCAATAGATCTTGTGAAAGATTTAAGTGACAAATTGAATGAGGTGGCTGGTGGGCCTGGCAATCGTATTAAAGAAAAGCTTAAACAAGTGTTACTACAAAATGAAGGGTTTCAGATACTAAAAATAATGTCAAATATTATGAAAGGGGAATTTGATGAAAATCTACCTGTTGAAATGGATCCTTCAATAGTTGCATGTTTTAAATTTGCTCTTTCATTATCGAAAATTTGGAAAAATATTTAATAATTAATATTTTTAATTTAATAGTTGAATGATAAACAAATTATTTTCATATCTTCTTCTTTAGGTGCCATCTCCGATACGAAGGTCGGCAATCATCAAGGCGATCTTCACTTTTGAGACCGCATTTCTAAATAATTGGTTGCTAGTACAGCCAAACCACTCTCTAAGGTTTTTCATCCATGAGTTTCGTCTCCTTCCTATGGACCTCTTTCCTCTAATTTTCCCCTGCATAATTACTTGTAGTATTTGATATTTTTCTCCTCTCATGATATGTCCTATATATTCCAGTTTTCTTTGCTTAGTTGTCAGAATTACTTCTTTTTCTTTATTCATACGTCTCATCACTTCTACATTCGTTATTTTCTCTACCCACGAGATCCTCAGTATTCTTCGATATATCCATAGCTCGAATGCCTCCAGTCTCTTTATGTCGATTGCTTTCAATGTCCAGGATTCCATTCCGTAGTATAGTATTGATAGTACGTAGCATCTCATCATTCGAATTTTTAGATCGAGGTTTAGATCTCGGCAACTGAAAAGGCTCTTCATTTTAGAAAAGGAGCTTCTTGCCTGTTCGATTCTGATTCGAATTTCTTGGGAGCTATCATTATTTTCATTAATGGTTGTGCCTAGGTATTTGTATTCTCTTACCCTTTCAATAGGCTGGTTCTTTACATATACTCGATGGTTGTCCTGAGTTGTTTTAGTTATTAGCATGTATTTTGTTTTGTTTATGTTCAGTGATAGCCCATATTCTTCACTTTCTGTGACTATTTTATTAATTAGCGTCTGTAGGTCTTCGAGCGTTTCAGCTAAAAGAACCGTATCGTCGGCGTACCTCAGATTATTTATTGACATGCCGTTAATTTTTATGCCTATGTCTTGATCATCGAGTGCTTTATTTACTATGTCCTCTGAGTAGAGATTAAAGAGGGTTGGTGAGAGAATACACCCTTGACGGACACCTCTCTGTATTTCTATTTCTTCGGATGTTGTGTCTGCTACTCTTATTGCTGCCTTCTGGTTGTAGTAGAGGTTTGAGATTATTCTTATGTCTCTAAGGTCTATCTTTCTCTTTATTAGCGTATCTATTAGTTTGTCATGTCTAACTTTGTCAAAGGCTTTGTTATAGTCTATGAAGCAAACGTGTAGGTCTTGATTCATATCTAGGCATCTTTGCGACAGGACATTAAGTGCAAACAGTGCCTCCCTTGTTCCTAGGCCTTTGCGGAATCCAAATTGTGTGTCGCTGATGTCTGCATCTAGTTTCCTGTATATTCTATTATGGATCACCTTCAACAGGATTTTCAGTGTGTGTGCCATTAGGCTAATCGTACGGTAGTCGGAGCAATGCTTGGCACTTTTCTTTTTTGGGAGGGTTATAAAAGTTGATAGCAACCATTCATTTGGTATCACTCCTGTTGTGTATATGGTATTAATTATTTCTACTAGAATATGAATCTGGTCCTCCTCTATCAGTTTAAGAATTTCTGCTGGCAGTTGGTCTGGACCTGCTGCTTTTTTGTTCTTTAGTGTATTCAGTGCATATATTACTTCTTCTTTAATTATGTCCGGGCCCACCTCCCCTTCTATATTTTCGAGAATAGTTTTCCGTCTCTCATCATCGAAGAGCTGTGCTATGTAGTTCTTCCATACTTCAAGTTTTTGCCCTATCTCTGAGACTATTTTCCCGTTGTTGTCATACAATATATTGAGTTGTTTGTGTGTACTGAAGCCTGCGAATTCTTTGACTTTTTTGTGCATGTTAAAGCTGTCGTGTTTTGCTTGCAACTCCTCAATTTCTTCACATTGTTGTTTGTAGTACTCTTCCTTTGCTTCTCTGATCTTTGTGCGGAGTATTCGATGAATTTCCTTATATTGTTGAGAACTTTTTCCTTTAAAACTTCTTCTCTTATCCATGAGATTAAGTATTTCATTCGTTATCCATTTTTTCCTTCCTCGGGATTTTTCTTTCTTTAGAATGGCTGTCGATGGTTCCAATAGGGCTGATTTGATGCCGCACCATTTTTCGTTTACGTCCCTGCATTGTCGGTATTCTTCTTTATTTTCAAGTGTTTTCAAATTTTCATTTATTTCTGTTTGTAACTCATTTCGTACGTCTTGTTCCTTTAAGTACTCTACATTTATCTGACTGTCTCTCTTCTTCGGTGTTCTTTTAAGTCTGATGTTCATTTGGGCTATTAACGGATTGTGGTCCGAGGAGACATCAGCGCCCGGATACGCCTTAACTGACTTGATGCAATTTCTATATCTCGCGTTTATTAAGACATAGTCTATTTGATTTCTTATTGGTTTTTGATCCTTGTCCTGTGGTGATTTCCATGTGTAGAGCCGTCGCTTTGGAAGCTTGTAGAAAGTATTTGTTATTATCAGTTCCTCCTCTTGGCAAAATTGTACTAATCTATCGCCTCTTTCGTTTCTTGTGCCCAGCCCATATTCACCTATGTATTTGTCACATCTTCCTTTACCAACCTTCGCGTTAAAGTCCCCAAGTATTATAGTGATATCTCTTGAGTTTAGTGATTGAAGCGTCTGTTTGATTAGTTCGTAGAATAGCTCGATTTCTTCTTCAGGTTTGTCTGCAGTGGGAGCATATATTTGTAGTATGTTTAGCTTCCTTGAGTTGGTCTGTATTTGTAGGAGCATGACTCGGTCTGAGATAGGAATAAAGTTTGTGATGGACGCCATAATATCTTTCGACACCATAATTGCGACACCGTGTCTGTGATGACTATCTTCGTTTCCAGAGAAGTATAGCATACCATTCTCTATTGAGACTTGGCCGTGACCTGGCCATCTGGTTTCACTGATTCCTAATATGTTGAGTTCCAGTCTTTGCATTTCGTGAACAACATTGTGCATCCTTCCAGATTCATACATGGATCTCACGTTCCATGTACCAATTTTTAGTTTGTTTGGTTTTAGTTTGTTTAGTTTTATAGTTTTGTTCATAGCTGTTCCCCCCGGAGATCCGATTGGGGAACTTATTACTCCGGAAAATTTTGTTTTGAACGTCGCCATAATGATTTATACTAAGGATATCCGTAGATCATTAATGCAGTAGTTTCCTCTTGCTTGCTGCATCCTCATGCCGTTGACCAATTCTTGGTTCTTCCGCCTTTTGGGATGATTTCTCATCCCATGGACAAGAGGGTGCCCTTTCTCCTGCCAGCTCTTCCACCCGAAGCTGTTGGCTGGTAGGAGAGGTCTGCTTATTCCGGCAAATATTCGGTCGACAGAGCCTCGTTAGTAGTGTAGCAGGGTGCACCGCGGGCAGGTGAGGTTGTCATTTGGGTTGACTTTACCAAGAGGTTAACCTTCACCCCTACAACATTATATATATATATATATATATATATATATAAATAAAGTATTTTTAATTTTTTAACGTGATTTGTATTAAATATATTTGCATATATTTGAAATGTTGGTGCATATTTCTTTATGCACCTTTCTTTTAAATTGTCTATTGTATGGGTCTATTCATTAGTTCTTCACCTACCGCAATCTTTTTTTCAAATATATATTTTTTCTTTTGGTGGTAATTACTGAAAACAATTTAATCAGTTATTTCAGACACTACACGTGTGTCCATGTTCAAGCATAGCACATGAGTTAGTTGTTTCGAAAATAACGAATTCAATGTAATCTGTGCTTCATACATAACACCCCTCAACGACTAACAGTACATCTTGTATTCGTATATTTGCAGCGTACAGGTAAACCAAGTTGAGACGCTTTGCTGGCCGGCAAGGGCCAGCAGCCTAACTCGAATAGTTCATGGTATCTAGTTTGATGCGACACATGATTTACCACTTTATGTATTTTAGTTTGCCTATGTTAAGCAAAAAAGAATCGTCGACGACTGTGCGACTGCGAATAGAACTAAATCACTACACTCTTGTCGTTTAGTCCGGACTGTTAGAGTACTAAGACAGAACTTTCATTTTGTGATATGAAAACCATTTGTTGTCGTCTTTGCTGTATGGCTTCATGCACCATCTTGCTGGAATATAAAATTGCCATCTTGATAGAGCTCATGTACGCTGGGAATAAGACTATTATTCAGATTTGTCCGACATTTAAAAGCATTAATTTTACCATCTATAGTTTCCATTTTTCCCCAAACTTTTCCCAGACCTACACCCTTAAATCAACACCATTTTTGGAAACGTTAAAGTCCTTTTTATACAATCCGCTATAAAAGCTTCCATATCTCGAATAATTATTTTTCTGCAATCACCTACAGACACATCGAATTTGGATTCATCGCTAAATATGACTTTGGACCAGTCTTCTACTGTCCAACACAATTTAGACTTAGCCCAAACTATATGATTGTTCTTCTGTTAACAGCGTTTTTTTCTTTAAACTACAGTAAAATAAAGTGAATTAAAAAACAATGTTATTTAATATTTCATTTAGTATGCACCTTATAAAAACTGAGCCCTGACTTATGGATCCTTTGCCTACAACATTCTCGCGAAATATTTACCTCCGGTTTCCCATTAAATAAGGCTGTTTATCTCTTACAGTGACTCTTCGCCGACTTACACATTTTCACAAGATGCTTCCTGTTTCTGCATGCCAATTTACCAGGTATACCAATTTACCGGAACCTTTATCCTGACTCTCCACAGCACTGGATAATATCTCCTACCGTTGACGAAATTTGCGGAATTACATTTTCAATACGGTGTATCCGGCTCTTAACTAAATTCAAATAATCGCCGACTGTCTTCGTGCTTTTTCCTGCATGCTACTGTTTTACAACATTTGGACGAATTTAGTTCGAGATAGCTTTACCACGACTCATTTTCATGAACACACATAAAAGAAAGCAGTAAATCAACGCTTATCACATTAATAACTATCATTTTAATGGGGTTGATCCCAAAAAAAAAATTAAAAAGAAGACGTCCGAACATTAAGTTGCCAGTAAAATTGGTTCAGTTTTTCATTTTTCCCTCCTTAAGTAAATATAGACAATTAATATTTATTATTTTCGCGTAAGTAATAATGCATTATTATGAAATCATAAATGTAATAAGTAAGTGGCAACTTTCATCGAAATAATCTGTAAGTAATAGTAAAAATTTGTATCGTCCGAACTTTTAGTTGTTAGGGCTCGTAGTACAGGAAAAAATCCTTATGATTGACATAGGCGACACTCAAAATATGTTCAGAAATTTGATTTACATGTTCACAATTTGATCCTCAGATAAAACATGAATCTAAGTATTGTCAATATTCTCTTGCTGTGTTTAGTAGAGTGCTTTTAAATGTATTCCATCTTTCTTCGCATGTGTTCTGTCTTACAGGTAAAACCAAAACTATGGTCATAGCAAAGGAGAGCGCAAACCACAGAATAATGATGCAAGGTAAACAAATAGAACAAGTGGAAAGTTTCAAATATTTAGGATTTGCATTCTTTGGTGAATCGTACAGAGGACATCGATTCTCCGCCATACATCGGAATACACACTATTGCCTACACTGAAACTGCAATTAAGAATTCGCAGGTACAATTATAAAAGTTTTGTTACAAATACTCATAGTAGGTTAATTTGTGCTTTTAGGTTTGATTTATTGTTTATTAATTACTTGTATTAGTTTAAGTTATATTCATTTTGTTTTCTATTGTTTTGCATGTTTATATCATTTTATTTGCATTTTGTTTACCTGTCATATTTATTTAAATTTCGTTACAATTTTGTTATTCATTAATAAAAATCAATTAAAATCCCAGAATACTCGTTATTTAATTTAATTGATCCCACTTGAACCCTGAGAAAGAGTGAAAAAGAGTAACACACAGGTATTAATAAAATAAACAAAATGTGATGTTAAGTTTTAAAACTTTTATAAATTTGCAATTGTGCTGGCCAACAACAACTACAATTCTAGTCAAATCACTAAATTAAAAGAACCAGATTACACGTTGATTCAGTTGACCGATAAAGGTAAGTGAAAATTATAACCTAAATAAAAAGAAAAGCACATTAGGGAACGTCTTAAAATGAAGCGCAACTTGTGGGGGCTTTATAAATAAATAACGTCACAAAAATATATGTATATATATATATATATATATATATATATATATATATATATATATATATATATATATATAAGTTGTTAGAAAACTTATGTTTTTCTTTAATATTTTGTTTTTTTTGGGGGGGATTAGGTAGATTAGGTCAGGTGAGTTTGAACCAATTTCCTGGTTAAGTTTAATGTACTAGGTACATATTATGTATATTTAATGATAGTATAAGAAGCAGAAAATTTGATCAATTTAAAAAATAATATACCTATTATATAGTGACGTTTCGGTGCTTAACAGTGCACCTTTTTCAAACTTGCGAGGACTGGAATAGTGGAAGGGGTAAAAAATGCATCAACACAAGGTTACAAATATTGGTGAGGTAAAACATATTATTTCGTATTTAGTTTAAACAAAAATTGTAGTAAGTTTTAAAGGGTAATATAGACAATAATGTAGTTTTCATTAATCGCTACATTGGGTTTAATACAATTGGCGGTCCTGCGTGAAAAGGGGGATAAGTGCTTTTTGAAAGATTTTCAATATTAGGCATTTAAATAACAAACGGACGTGTTTCAACTTTTGATTAATTTATTGTAATATATGATATACGTCCGTTTTGGTTACTTAAAATGCCTGATATTAGTACATTTTCATAGATTTTTCAGTACATTGCAAAATCTATTGGACATTACTGCCGCTAACTTCACATCATTCTCTGCACAGTTTGCTGGTTTGCTCATTGCCCTAAATCGCTTCCGCGAGAAAATAATTTTACTCACGTGTATTACCATATAACAAACTCTGACGTTAATTGCTAATTGCGGCGTTAATTACTAATTGAGTGATTGTGAATGTAGCCCTAGATGCCATAAATAAATAATTTATACAAATCATGAACGTATGCTGTATTTGAATCAATAACAGGAACATTATATTTTTGTTTGTTGGGGTCACTGCGACATGTGGTAAGAAAACTGAACTTAATTCGTCGTCACTAACTTCTCTCCATTCTTCTCACATCTCACATTAGTATATTCTTTGATCTCCATTCTTCTCATCTTTAATATATTCTTTGATGTGCTCATTCGCTTCGTAAGGACACTGATTAGCATAAAATCCAGCCTTGATTTAGCCTACAGGAAACGGCAAGGAGAGAGAATGAGCTCTACTCATTCTAAACATGAATCAATCTGCTGCGAGACCGAAGGAGTAGAGATTAAAATCGAAAACTGCACATCTGAGGAGGGAAACAATGATTCACTAAATTTATTTGATCCAGCACACGGTATGTTATTGATGTTAAATTAAATTGCATTATATCTGGGCGCTAATTATGATTGTGGTGTAAGGAGACCGTGGAGTGTTCTGCTGCGCTTACCAAAGGTGTCCTATCGGACAAAGTTAAATACTGAAGTGTAATGAAAAAATAAACTGAGAAAATGGAGTGTAAACTGTTTCATTGTGCATTTTTTATTTATAATCTGAAATAAATAATTAGAAATATTAATCAGGAATGGAATTGTAAAAGTGTAGAGGCTAAAAATGTACCGCTGCACAACCAGCGGTAATAAAGGAGGGTTACTAAAAGTTATCGTGCATTCATGTTTTATTTCAGTTTACCTTTAAATTATTGTCAATATCTTAAAACTTAACTACCAACAGAAAACGGTTATTTACGTATCAAGGGCTTAAAATGTGTAATTTTGGCTTTCAATATGAAAATTGTAGCATTAAATGAAGATCCTGAGTGGTATATCATGCTAAGAACCAAAAGTAACTTGTTTAGCCTGGGACACTTATGAAATTGTGTGAATTTCAAGCCTACAACTGGTTTACGGGTTTCCCCATGTCTCAGCTTAAGGCGGGTGCCAGTGTTTATTCAGCTTTATATGCATTTCATCATTAAATCCCAAGTGGCCATGCATTAAATATTATTATATTACCATTTTATGATCTGATAATACCATAAATTTACTTTTTTTTCAGGTTTAGAGTCACAAATAAGTTCTGTGAATTGTACATCTAACTGGAACTCGGGTAAAAGCAGTGATTCAGAGGTAGGTAATAGGGTAAATGAGGAGCAACCATGCAAAACGTGATAAATCCACTTGAACCAGTTTTGAGTAAATCGCAAAAATGTTAGAACTTCAGACTAATCTGAATGAATGTTCTAGTCTAATTGATTCAAAAAGTCTAAACAATAAATTAAGGAATTCCAGCCCACATATTACAAAATTATATGGGGTCCCCCAAAATCCACAAACCAGGGAGCACATACAGACCCATAGTATCAAACAGAGCCACCGCAAGCTCGCGGGCGGCGTGCTTAAAGGGGCGGCAAGTGGGCGACTTGTTCAGGCCGACTTATTCAAGGGGCGACAATTGGGCTGTAGATTCAAGCGGTGGCAAAGGGGGGCATATTCAAGGGGTGACAATTGGGCGATTAGGCGGTACGTTCGAGGGGCAGCGAAATGCGCTATTTTGGTGATCAATTAATTTGTGGGGGCGCCAATTATGATCTTGCACTTGCGGTTTTGGACCTCCAAATTAGATTTATTTTTATTTTTTATTTAACACATTGATTTAACACCCTGTATAAATAAATCAATGTTTTAATAACTGAAATGGTAGTTTCAGATCAAGCAGGAATTTAAATTCCTATAACATTTTTACTTAATTTTTTTTTTTTAAATCCCTCTTGTAAACTCTATTTGAGGACATACTGTATACAGGGTGTCCAAAATAAGGATCAACAGCAAGGGGATCTCGGAAACCGTAAAAGTCACAAAGGCGGTTAAATTACAAAAAACTTACGCAATTTAGTGGTCAGTAATATTCTTTTGAGAAAACCAGAAAATTCCGCTTTAGGAGATATTCGACAAAATCCAAAATGTTGCGATTTCGTTTTTATTTTTTTCTGAAGTTATTTGAAAAGGTATAAGAAAACCAAAGGCACTTTCTCGTTGTCACATTTTTAGCTCTACAAAATAGCGTTTACAAATTTTCAGTACGTTTCGTTTTGGAAAAAACCGTCATCAACTTTATTTTCTCATATGGCCTGTAAAAATGTACACCCTGTATTAGATAGCATTTCGTATTACAAATTCAACTATTTATATGACAGTATGGTTTCTCATATTTTTATTCAGGAATAGGCTTGTTAATACATTTCGAACATTTTCTTGTAGAAGGCTTACAAATGGTGACGACGAAGAAAAAAAAATCTAATTTTAACCCAAAATAGGTACCAAAATAGTAACTAAAAATAATTTACCTAGAATAGTTGTTAAACATTGAAACATTATAGCTATTTAGGACCACACTTATTATTGTTTACTGTGATATGAGAATTGTTCTATTAATTTAATGGCGATGAAGACAAAAATGATTACATAATTTTAACCCAGAATATGTACCGAAATAGTAACTAAAAATTATTTAGCACGAATAGTCGTTAAACTTAGAAACATTATGGTTATTCTAAACCACACATGTTATTTTTTTACTGTGGTATTATGAGAATTGTTCTGTTCATTTCATTATCTTAAAATCATAAAACTGGGTGATAAATTTTGTCTTCATCCCTCATTTCAACGCCTACTACACAAAAATGTTCTAAATGTACAAGCTTTTTTTCTGAATAAAAACATGAGAAATCATACTGTTATATAAACCGTTATAAAAACATTTTGGATGTAATGCGTTATGCTTGATTTGGTAGTTTTTAAATGGAAATATTACTAGAATTTAACGCGATTAGCTCTATTCTGACATCGCCACTGGATTTAACTCGCTCCGAATATATAAAATCTAAAATCTGACTCCCAAAGTGTCAAAAATGGATTTAACGTGTTTTGCATGCTTGCTCCTCAAATGAGAATTATACAGTTTCTAGCACGATGTACTTTTAGGACAATTATTGCATAGTAAAGACAGAAGAAGAGACCGTGCAGATCAATGAAGTTACACCATACACATGTGAAATATGTAGTGCTACGTATGATGGCTTGGCAAGTTATGAGGTACACTTGAAGGATAAACATGAAACGTAAGGAACCTACTCTTAGAAAGAGCAGAATAAATTAAATAACACTGAATGTATCTGCTACTTCCGCATACAACTTCGTTACTTATTAACTTGAGTCAAATCTATATGTTTCGATAATAAGGTGGCACACAATTAAAAAAAAAAAATCCTTTCCCTAATGATCATTTTCCAGGTTTAATCAATAAAATCATCAATTGTTTAATTTTATGTGAAATTCGCTTAATTGGGGCAGCTGAATTGGGCCAAAATGCGCCTAGTCCTGATATGTCCCAATTATGCGGAATCGACTGTACTTGTCACATGTCACATTTAATAATGCTTTGTCACATCACAAACATTCAAAGGGAGCAAGTTGCTGCCAAAATTGAAAGCGGCGTTACTTCTAATGTAGTTGAGGAAGAATTTGAAGTACTGTTCAATGAATTTTAACTGAACTGTTAACCATTCACAAGATATATACATATTTTTTATGGCCACACAGTACATGAATTTACTGCCTACTTATTTTAACCAGCCGGTGTAATACAACTTATTACGGGTTATTATTGACACCAGAACGGAGAACTTTTTGGTACTTGCTCTAACAACTGTAGTTGTTGGTTCAGCATTTATCAAACCCAAAACTCTTTCTTCCAATTGCTTCTTCTTTTCCGTTTGCCTGTTTTCCGTTTGTTAATGTTTTTGAAATAATATTTGTTGAAATTGGAGTATTAAGATACCTTTTGAATCATCTGTCACTACACTTGCTGTATTTTCAAATATTTTCACAAACTTGCTAATGTTGATACAGACGGAATTGGTTGATAGTTAAATTTAACCGAAAATAAGTCATGAACTCTGCCTAAACTGACGCCACATTTTGATTATAAATACTCTCTCTTCATTGGAATAACTCATAGTAATTGATTTTTCACTAACACGACATTTATCAAACTCATGGCAAGGGTTTTTATGGTACATTGCACTTATTTTTATTATTTCTGAGGTAGATTTTGGTATAGACGTAAATTAAATAGATGATACATTTACAGTTTAAAAAAAATTCCTTCGCGATTTTCCTCGAAAATTAATAGGGGTCGCTATTAATTACACATATTTAATTTTACATGTTAAATTCCTATGTTCGCCTCTTATCCCCGACACTTGGTATATTATTTTTCATAATTTTTAGCCATTAACGCCCATTGTTTAATTTTGTATTACTTAGTGTGTACCTTTGTCTTTACAATGACACCAATATGAACAAAATTAGTTCGTAAATAATAAACTTGGAGTAGTAGAAAACTTAAAACTGTTTTGTCCATCATTGACATCAATTTCTTTAATTGCATCACATTTCAAAATGGCCCCCTGACCTCCGCCCAAATATTCTGAAAACAATTGTTCTGTAATACCATTCTTGACTAGGTACAATCGCTGCCATTCAAAAGTGAACAATACTTGGTGAAAATTTCTCTATTTTTCATTAGATTAAATTAGGCTTTGTTCAGTGACGTTCACAGCATGAATCATATTCAAACTGTGACATTTTAAGACGCCTATGATTAATAGTAAATTTGTAGTATTTTTCACTAGATAAGATTAGGCTTTATTCATTGAGGTTCATGCAGCGTGAGTAACTATTCAAACTGTGACATTTTAGGACACCTATGATTAAGTAAAAATCAAACTATAAAAAAAAGTTCACTTTTGCATGGCTCCAGTTGTACCTACTTGCAAGCAAAAAATCACATAATTTTATGACATGACGGCAACTGCCATTGTATGATTTTACATGAATTATTCCATTGTTCGGCTTATATAAAATTCGAGTTACTTAAAAGTTTATGGAGCACATTATTTACATAACTTGGAGCATGATGATTGTAAATTATTATTTCTTCAGGCACATCATCGACACAGAAGAAAACCCCTACAAGAGTGATGAATGCACATCAAGTTTCACTATAAAAGGTAATTTGAAAATGCACAAGAGGAAGAACATAGGAGAAAAACCTTACAAATGTGATGAATGCACATCAAGTTTTACTACAATAAGTATTTTGAAAACACACAAGAGAACTCACACAGGGGAAAAGCCTTACAAATGTGATGAATGCACTTTAAGTTTCACCACAAAAGGTACTTTAAAAATGCACAAGAGGATCCACACAGGAGAAAAACCGTACAAATGTGATGAATGCACATCAAGTTTTACAGCAAATGATAGATTAAAAATGCACAAGAGGACCCACACAGGGGAAAAACCTTACAAATGTAATGAATGTCCATCAAGTTTCACTAAAAATTATAATTTAAAAAACCACAAGAGGATCCACACCGGAGAAAAACCTTACAAATGTGATGAATGCATATCAAGTTTCACAACAAGTACTCAATTGAAAATGCACATGAGGATCCACACCGGAGAGAAACCTTACAAATGTGATGAATGCACATCAAGTTTCATATCAAGTACTCAATTGAAGATGCACATGAGGATGCACACAGGAGAGAAACCTTACAAATGTGATGAATGCCCATCAAGTTACACTAAAAATGATCATTTAAAAAACCACAAGAGGATCCACACCGGAGAAAAACCTTACAAATGTGATGAATGCCTATCAAGTTTCACTAAACATGATAGTTTGAAAAGCCACAAGCGGATCCACACAGGAGAGAAACCCTACAAATGTGATGAATGCACATCAAGTTTCATAGCAAGTGATAAATTGAAAATACACAAGAGGATCCACACAGGAGAGAAACCTTACAAATGTAATGAATGCCCATCAAGTTTCACTAAAAATTATAATTTAAAAAACCACAAGAGGATCCACACCGGAGAAAAACCTTACAAATGTGATGAATGCACATCAAGTTTCATATCAAGTACTCAATTGAAGATGCACATGAGGATCCACACAGGAGAGAAACCTTACAAATGTGATGAATGCACATCAAGTTTCATATCAAGTACTCAATTGAAGATGCACACAGGAGAGAAACCTTACAAATGTGATGAATGCCCATCAAGTTACACTAAAAATGATCATTTAAAAAACCACAAGAGGATCCACACCGGAGAAAAACCTTACAAATGTGATGAATGCACATCAAGTTTCTCGGAATATAGTAATTTGAAACGGCACAAGAGGATCCACACAGGAGAGAAACCTGACATATATGACGAATGCACATCAAGTTTCTCCGAAAATGGTACTTTGAAACAGCACAAGAGGATCCACACAGGACAAAAAACTTACAAATGTGATGAATGCCCATCAAGTTTCACTAAAAATGATCATTTAAAAAACCACAAGAGGATCCACACCGGAGAAAAACGTTACAAATGTGATGAATGCACATCAAGTTTCATAAGAAAATATAGATTAAAAATGCACAAGATGATCCATACAGGAGAAAAACCTTATAAATGTGATGAATGCACTTTAAGTTTCACTAAAAATAGTAGTTTGAAAAATCACAAGAGGAGGGTCCACACCGGGGAAACATCTTACAAATGTGATTAATGCTCATCAAGTTTCACTAAAACTGATCATTTGAAAAACCACAAGAGGAGGATCCACACGTTAGAAAATCCTTACAAATGTGATGAATGCACATCAGGTTTCACATCAAGTAATCATTTGAAAACGCGCAAGAGGATCCACACAGCAGGAAAACCTTACAAATGTGACGTATGCACATCAAGTTTCATTAGAACTAATTGTTTAACAAACTACAAAAGGATCCACCATGAGAAAAACCTTACAAAAGTGATGAATGCATCTCAAGTTTCGCTTGGAATTTAAAAAGCAACGAGATAACTAATTCAAACAAGTAGCTTTACAAATGTAAAATGGTAAAATGGTAAACTTGTATCCGAGCTACACTGGAGAAAAACCTCATAAATGTGCATTTGCCATTTGAACTATGTAACTTCATTGAACACTTACAAGACGAGTACAAGCCCTAACAACTTAATATTCGGACGGCACCAATGCATATTTACTGATTGTTGTTTTATAAATGGTTTATATATTTTTGTTTTAAGAATTAGGAATACAGCTTTATTAGGGACGCTTTTGTGAAAAAATATTTGTTTTATATTAACATGAAACGAAAAGATAACTTTTTGTTTTTAAATGAACAAATTCTATTGATAATTTAATGTTCTGCCGACGATCGTTTAAATTATTAATACTGTGTCACATTACCTTTCGCCTTTATTATCCCTTGTATTCTTGCTGGCATGGTTTCCAGCAAAGATTTGCAGTAATTTGGCGTGGAACGTCTCCATATTTCTGTCAGTTTTGTCTCCAAAGCATATACATTACATTGAGTTGTTATGTTCCTCAAGTGACTTTCATATGTTGCCACAAGGTCTCAATAATATTTAAGGGTAGGGTAGTAGTGATATTTCAGCAGTTGTTTTTCAACACTGGGCCGATCATTATTTGCTATTTTTTAATATTACATAATATATATGAACACTAACAGGTACACAAAATTTGAAACTTTATTGATGATACTTTCAAAGATATCAATGTCTTTACTAAAACCTTTTGTCCGGACAAAATAATGGTTTTAGAGATTCTATTTTTTTTTATTATATGAAAATAGTGTTGTAGCGAGGTCATAACAAAATTTGGTAGTGATTGGACTAAAACCAATGTATTTATTCAACAATTAATGGACGACATCATGACTAAAAATGAACTATAATCATAAAAATTGTGGTTTTTACGTCATAATTCAAATTCTAATCTGACAAATTAGAACTTCTATTTCCCACACCTTGACAGTACAGCCACGAATCCATTGCTATATTTCCGCGAAATTTTTATCAATCTGTTTAGGAGAACAAAAGAAGTTTGTAATAAGCATTTTTGCGATTATGACAAAGAGTGTAGAAGAACGAGATGCAAAATTGTGACGGGTTTACGGTACCATCGAGGACAATGGGTTTTATTTTTATTGCACTTAGTTTAGGTCATATAATAAATTACAGCAGCTTTACATATCAGTTTGTGAATTCATGTGAAAAGGAAGCTATAATAATTACACCATCGATCTAATAGTCGTTTACATTAATATATGAATACAAAAATGATATCTTGGCACTTGACTTTTGACTCACATTGACTTTACATGATTATTTACTATGTATTTGCTGACATTTTGTGGCAAACTAAGTTTCTCTTTAGATTGTCATGCAGTATCTACCTGGTATAATTCCGAGTAACAGGGTGGCATGGCCCGGTAAATGCGTGCTCACAAAATCCCTTGTCGCCGCTATGATTCACATAATATAACAGATTAATTAATATTACCTGCAAATATATCTTTGCAGGTAGCTTTATAACTTTGAAACTACTAACAAACCACGTGACGAGGGCAAAAAACACTACCTATAGTTGTTTATCAAGAAAATTAATAAAATCAAGAATTCTACATTTGAAACATCATTTAAGAGGCATATTAGCGGGCCATAATTTAGAATTCTCCATAACATTATTATTAGCTGCCTCTCCATACCATCTATTTGAAAATCATGCCAAAACAAATGTTCCTTAAATCGACCAGAAAAACCGATATATGACCTAATAAAAAGTACACCGATTTGTTATCCGGCAGATTATTAAAATATGTAACTACAAATTATTCGGAAAGATTTA
Organism: Othius punctulatus; assembly: GCA_951805005.1. Classification (NCBI taxonomy): domain Eukaryota; kingdom Metazoa; phylum Arthropoda; class Insecta; order Coleoptera; family Staphylinidae; genus Othius; species Othius punctulatus. Next base: position 41,001,571 of record OX638146.1, read on the forward strand.
TGGCGATGGTAGCTAAATTTACCGGAGGAAAAAGGACAAATATAATACAAAGAGGCATTTATCAAAATAGATGCTACGGAGCTGCCCTTAGTTATAATCTGGGATATGATTTTTATAAATTTTCCGAAAAACAATATAGTAAGCACTTTCTAAACCGTTTCTGTTTGAACAGAAATAAAAAACATAAATTGACAAAAAAATATTACAAGAAAAAAGCAGCTGTGGTAGAGGAAGAAGATGCCGATTACCGATTACGGAAAAGAAACGGTACTTCCTGATTTAGCCGAACATGAATTTTTGCTGTGAAGGTTCACTTTTTACAAAAATCATTTAATGCTGATGTTAACTTAATCGAGCAACAAACACGAGGCCAACGAAACCATATCAAGTAGTTCGAATGTAGGCAAAACAGAATAACTGCCTCTGTATTTGGAAGGATTTGTTGTCATCGAAAAAGCACACCAACAGATAATATTTTAAGGGATCTGTTTTTCAAGAACAATTTCTTGACTTCGCCGACCATTTTATATGCGTTGTCTGTTGTATATGTATATGTAGTTGCCTGTGTGTATATGTATCAAATACAGGGGCAAATGCTGATATACATAATAAAATTATGGTGACTTTGAAAAACAATTTATTGCCATAACATGTTCTGTAGTTACAATTAATATCTCGAAAATATTAAAGGTTTAACAGATCTTCGTCTAAACCTATTACACATCGTAACAGTATAAACTTTTGTATAAAAAATAGTTTTTGTAATAAAATTTCATGAAAACATAACATAACTGTGCATTTCTAAAATTAATTAATTGCTAGAATTTATGTTCGTTATGTCTTCAGCCCTCTTGAAGGCATACTAAAGTGCACTTCTGACATGCTATATTATACCCTGCAGAAATGCGACGAAAAAGTAATCTTCGAAATAATTCAAAAAATACTTGCTTTAGGAGTATGGTTGTATTATACTTTTTTGTAGTACATTTTCCTCCCAATCATGCTATGAAATAAAATATGGGTCATTCCATTTAAAAAAATTGAATTACGAAATATTTAAGAGGGCACTTAGAAATTGACATTTTATGAACACTGATTATCAAAATTGACAGTTTCCAATTATTTTACTTATAGAGGCATCCTCTAGGTATAATTAGAAATATAACTCATAATTGTGTCTTATTCCAAAGAAAAGTTATAGACATATTTCAGGGTACCTTTTAGAGGTCAAAATTATAGAAAATCATTTTTTTCTTGAAAACCAGAAGAGATAAGTGCACATACGTTCTTACAAAATATGTTCCAATTTAAGCGAGGAATTCAAAAATATAATAATATATGGGGTGTTCTATTTAAAATAAAAAAGTTGATGCTACTTCCGGTGGAACCGGAAGTGATAGAAAGTTGAAAATATTACACATGAGGATAACTGATTCAACCGTGTGACAAGGATTTTTTTTGAAATTTTTAGTACAACGGCAACCCCGTAAACTTTTAACGAACGGTTTAGCGAAGACACTAGATATATATATATACATATATATATATATATATATATATATATATATATATATATATATATATATATATACCTTTTTACAAAATTTTGCCACCTTGCCCATTTCTGTTGCTTCATCAGAGAAAAGTTCTTCGGCTTTGCGACGTTTTAAATCTTGGGCAAGATCTACAATGCGCGAAGGTAGGCTATAGTCCATCCAATTTCAAGATGCAGTGAATATATACACTGAACCAGGCGTGATCGCCACGTGCACATTTTAACACAAGCATACGATTGGTCGTCCCGCTGTCTACCTGAAACCCGGACTCAGGGAATTTTGTTACTGCATTAGCTTGACTAGTGTTGTGAAATTTGTCGAGCACAGATACAGATATTGAAGTTGTAGTAAGTGAGAAACTGAGCCCTCCTAAAAAACGCATTAAAAAGTATCATTTAAGTGTGGAAACCAAACAATTAATTTAAAATGTTTATAAATGTGAAGTTCGAGAAAACCCTACGGATTTAAGAAATGATATGGTGCAAAAAGTGGCATATAAAACAGGGGTATCTTGTAGGTCTGTTTATAACATTATTGGAGAATACAAAATCTCCGCAAAATTTTCACCACCTAAAACAAATCAGAACCGAAAAAATAGCGTTGATGATTTTGATAGGAACGCAATACGAAGAAAAGTACACCAATTTTTCTTTCGAAATGAAATGCCAATTTTGTGGCCTCAAAAAATAATACTTTTAAATTTGGGGACTGCAAAAATTTATTTTCTGAAGCCATAGAATCTATAAATCAAGATTCTTGGCGAAAATGTATAAAACATGTAATTGAAAAAGTTGAGTCCAAAATGTGGTCACTTGACAATATTATTGAAATTAATGTTGAGCCTCTTATTATAAATTTAAATACAGACGATGAAAGTAGTTCAACTTAGTAATAAATATTTTATTGTATATAAATTTAATATTTACTGATTTATTTGTTGTCCTTTTTTATTATCTCATGTAATTTTTTTTTTGTTAGCGCACTGTAGTCGGCAACTGAGCAAGTGCGGCCCTGTACATTATCGCTGTTCACGTGAACATGTTTACATTAACTGCAGCTTGAAATTGGATAGACTATAGTAGTACTGGCATTACTACATGTCCACAGAGCCATAGACATTAATGTAGAAAATATTATAAATAGATTTGCTACTAGGAATTTATTGTCTAAAAGTTGGATATTTTCTTTTTTATGTGTTTATTGTGTGATAGTAATTGAGATTAAAATATGGTTAAAAAATATTGTTTTTTTCTTTCTATTTATTGCCCCCCACCCCCCTAGGAAATACATACGACCGGGCCTGCCGATATAACGGCTTTGAAAAGACATGGTGGGTGGAAGTCCACATCAGTAGCCGAAGGTTATATAGACACTTAATCCATTAATAACAAGATGGACTCGGCCAACAAAATCATCAACGCAGTTGAAGCTTCTAGCAGCAGTGTACGAAATGCAACGGAGAATTAAAATATAACTAACAACAAAAACTTAAACATTGTCACTAGTGTAGGTGTAAAATCGTCTCCTTTTACTATCGTTAATTACGGTATGGTTAATATATATGTTGATAATAAAATAGACATAAAAAAATATTACAATTATTACTTCATTCTTTAATATAATTAGAAAAAGTATAATATTGTACTCGTGAGAAATGGCCATTTCCATGAGAATAAAATTTGCGACACGAGCCGAAGGCGAGTGGAGTAATTTATTCGAGTATTTCGAGAACTTTCTCACTCATTGAATAATATACTTTTAAATGTTTATTTTTTGTAGTTTTCATATTGTTCTTGGTCTGTATAATATACCTATCCTTAAATGTAAGCCTGCACATGTTTAATTGATACCTATATCCTATTTTTGAAAAAAAAAAATGTCGATAATGTCGGCTCACCTCCAGAACATCTGACCCACCACCGGCCCACCCAAATTAGAAAGTCTGGCGACGCCTCTGATCCGGAAGCACATCGATAGTAGATATAAATGTAATTTGATAGATTTTTTGTTTCTGAACATTGGTTTACCCCTATAGTTTTTCTCTAAAATAATCATGGAAGGAGGAAATCTACAAATGTGTGTTTAATTCCAATATATACCAAAACATTTTAACATCCGGTAAATAATTACTTAACTGGATGTGTCTGCAACAATTGTAAATTGAGCATACAAGTGTTTGGCCATAATTTACGTGTATCAGAGAGAGAGATACAAATACTACTGTTCGGCGAGTTGCCTAGGTTTTATATTTGCCTCGGTGGTTTACATTGAGAGGCCTTTCAAGTTATGTAGTATAGAGTTCACTGTTATAGAGAGTTGCTAATGAGAATGTTGCATTTACTGGAGTTGCATTTATCGAATATTTACTTAATTTCAAAAATTACGCAAGCAGGAACTTTTTTTTTCGCTTCCCGCTCAGGTTGGCAACACTGATTCCGGAGCCCCTGTAGTTTTCTATCAAATGGTTTTCGCCATTGTTCGCCATTCTTCTCACATAGTCTTCGCTTCCTTGCAGTGGATACGGCATTGACGAGAATAACATTCAGCCTACAGGAAACGGCAACGAGAGAATGAGCTCTAATCATTCTAAAGATGAAAATCTTAGCTGTGAGAACGAAGGGGTGAATATTAAAATCGAAAACTGCATATTCAAGGAGGAATACGAGGATCCATTAAATGCATTTGATGCAGCAATCGGTATGTTATTGAAGTTAAATTATATTGCATTATATTTTATTTTATCTATTGCCTTTTTACTTTGCGGTGTGGCGTTTTGTGTACAGTGTTATTTTATTTACATCCCATTTGTCCTATTCTACTTTTTGCTAGTTTCCTTGCTTCTCCTTCTGATATTCCTTTCTTTTCGAGTATTTCTGAAACCGCTTTGCGCTTCGTCTATTGTACTATTTCTTTTTCTTATTTTTTTTTTAATATTTTTTTTTAGTAGTTTTGTCCCTATATTGATTAGCGTTATACCCCTATAGTTATTACAATTTCTTTTGTCTCCTTTTCTATATATTGGCACTATAAGTGCCGTTTTCCATTCGTTCTGTATGCTTTCGTCCTCCTTTGAATAGTTTGTGAATAGTTTGTGAAAGCACTACTGGTCCTATATTCCTCAGCATCTCTGTCTCAACTTTGTCAATTCCTTGTGCCTTTCCCATTTTTAGTTCCTTGATCGCTGCTGTTAGTTCTTTTAAATTTATGTTTTCTGTTGTCATATCCATGTTTATTTGATTTCCATACTCTTAGTTGTCCTCCCGTTATACGTTGAGCAGTTCTTTGAAGTATTTTCTCCATATTTCCATTATTTCCTTTTTTTTTTTTAATTTTGCCTTCTCTATCTAATATGTAGTTTGTGTCATATTTTGGTTCTCTTTTTCTGCTTTTTAATATGTTATAAAATAGCTTCTGATTTTCTTTGCTATTTTTCTCCATCTTCTCCCCAAATTCTTCCCATTCTTTCATCTTTGCTTGCTTTACTATATCCTTTGCTGCCCTGCGCTTTTTTTAGATATTCTTGGTTTTGCTCCTTTAATACTGACTGGTGTAAGGAGACCGTGTAGTGTTGTGGTTGCACATAAGACCTAACTAATTACAATTTATGCGAGTACAAATTTTTCGGTATTCTAGCCCACAATATTCTTCAGATACTCTGGTGAGCGTCCCAAGATAAACATATTTCATTTGCTGTTAGGAACAACATATGCGAACCACACATGTGACTCACCGATGTAATTTAAAGTTCTTGAGGTCTTGTCGAGCTCAATCTTAAATTTACTCTCTCTATCCACTTACTCGATCTCGGTCAAATCTTATACTTATACATAACTCTTCCCCCTTTTTGCGTAAGTAATCTTTGACTGGGATACCCCTAAATACTATTTCCTATTTCCTTGCCGCACTCCTCGATTAAATAAATAAAAACGCCTGTGCGAACTGTTTACATGAATCAGTAAATGTTTTAAACTTGCACCAAACATCTCAAATAATATCGGTCTTTTTTTGTGGTTTTACATTTAATTAATCCATACAAAACGTGGATACCTCGATCCCTTACATTCCTGAGAGTCAAAAATAGTATGTTACATCTGAGGCTCGTATAAAATTATGTAACTAATTTTAAGCAGTGCATGCCTTAGACTAAAACAACAGTTGTGAATTAACTTCAAGCCTTCAACATGGATGGCTGCCTTTTGCATTAGTATTTTTTTTTTATTTGTTCCCCATGTCTCAGCTTGAGGCGTGTGCCTGTGTTTACCCAGCTTTATACGCGTTTCATCATAAAACGGTTAAAGCCCAAGTAGCACATATTAATATATTATCATTTTATGATCAGATAATACCTTAAATTTACGTTTTTCAGGTTTGGAACCTCAAATAGTTTCTGACAATTGCACTACTAACTGGAACTCGGGCGAAGACAGTGATTTAGAGGTAGATAAAAGTGTAAATGAGAATGATATTGTTTCTATAAGCACCATGTACCAATTTTCAGGACAATTATTACATTGTAAAGGCAGAAGAAGAGACAGTGCAGATCAATGAAGTCATACCATTCACATGTGAAATATGTAGTGCTACGTATGATGGCTTGGCTAGTTATGAGGCCCACTTAAAGGATATACATAAATTGTAAGAAAAATATTAATCAACCTGTGTATCTTATCACATAAAACTCAATTTAATGGTACGTAGATTAAGAGAAAAAACGGTTAATGGTGTCTTCCTACAAAACATGTTTATTGCAGATCTTTATCAGGGTGTCCCATGCAAATGGAGCATTAAAAGTTTATGGGGTTCCCGATAAAATAAACATTTGAAAAAATTCATCCAAACATGGCATCACTTCAGCTTCTACAGCAAGTGGCCATCAATATTGTTTTTTTTAAATTTTAAATGTTTAAACACCCTGTATATATTTTACATATTCAGATTATTCGTTCAATTCTGAACACATTTTATTCAGCCTATAGAGTACTTCTCTTTAGTAGTTTTTGAGGACAAAAATAATTTTCGAAATGTTTGCTTCAAATAGACGATTTAAAAAATATTCATAATATCTCTTATAAATTATATAGAAACTAAACTTTTTTGCATATAGTGGCTGAAGCATGGCTCTCTCATTTCAACAATTCAAATGTCAATAATTGAGTCGTACAGAATCAAAACTCACAATATCCGAAATCGGGTTAGCAGTGGTTTTTTATTTAAAATTTTGCTCTGAAATCAAATATGGCGTCGGTTCCAATCCAAACTCACTATATTCCGGGTAAAATGGTATCAGAAGTAGAGGTTTTGGGTCAAAACTAACATTATCCATTGGTTATTGTTACTTTTGACAGCAACTGATTTTCAACCAATCACAAGCCATCTTATGGCTGTCAACCTCACCTGTTATTGTTTATAACCTATCAATACTATCAATACTGTTTATAACCTATGTCAAGTTTCTGTTTTGTGCCCAGTTTTGATGGTTTTGTCTGTTTTGCTCGAATAAAATAAATTTTATTGCATATATAATTAGATATTTTATTAATTTTATAACTATTATGGAATCGGAACGAATTATCAAAATCAAATAAACTAACATTATCCAATTTTTAACTGCGTTTCTTACTAAAATGCTATATAAAAATTTTTAATCTTATAATTCATTTTATAGAGCTAACAGAATGTAAAATATTCGTTTGCAAAATCCGGAGGAAATAGATTGTCGGCTAGAGCAGTTTTTGGTTAATTCCCAAAATTTCTGTATTTGGATATTGTGACTTGATTCTATACGACTCATTTAAGTGCCCTATTTAAGTAAGCGTATTTCTTTTTTTTTTATGTAATGATGTACCTTTTATCTCATAGAGCATTTGGCATCACAATTTTAAGGCAATTTAAGTTATATTGATTTTTTCTTTTTATTCTACTTTTCGAGTACTTACTGGTAGCTATTTTTATAAGCTGTTGCAGTATAAGACAGTTGTTTAGATACAGGCAAAGTCCCAACCTGATATCTCAAAAACCAAATGCCCTGCGATTATTTTAGTAAGTGCCTGCAAAGGCAATAATTTTTAGAAAGAAAAAAAATAACTTCTGAACGGTTGAAGCGAATTGCAAAAACTAAACGGATTTATAAAACCTAAAAAGGGCAAATTCAATTACGTAAAGTTATACCATTTAAAAAAACTTGGTTGACGGCTGAAATTGCAGTCATAGTTGGCTTTGACATTTTTAAAAAGGACAATTTTTTCTCTTTATAGCGATACAAGTTTTGCTATACTTACTTTGATTAATAGAGGCCATCTTTGAAAATTAACTTTATGAAAATTATTGCTTTGACAAATAAACAAGGTACAGGACTATTTGTATTATTGAGAGTAGCAAAAACATAGTTGGAAAAAATGGTTTTCCTCTTACTACGAGAATTCTATTAATTTTTCTGTTCTAATAATACTAAATTCTATTCAAATAATACAACAAAAATTCCTGCATCTCATTTATTTATGAAAGTGAGTATAACAAACCTTATATCGTTATAAAGAGAGAATAAAAAGTCCTTTTTAAAAATGTCAAAGCCAACTGACTGCCATTTAAAAAAAAGTTTGTATTATAACTCAAAAACTGATCTTTTTTTCAAAAAACAAAAGCATGTCTTGCATGAACTCTTAAAATGACAACTCTTTCCTCATTTAACTGAATCTGTATGTTTTATGTTTTTCGAGATCCCAATACTTGAAATGAAAAAAAACTCACCCTGTATATAATAAAATACACCTCTTAAAGATTCACAGAAGCCAGCAGAGAAATAGAAATCAATCGTCCAGAACTGAACCAAAAACCGAAAAAAAAGGTCATTTTTCCTGGAACAAAAACCAGAACCGAATCGATATATTTTTTTAATTGTACTGAAAAAAGTAGAAGGTTTGAAGCCGTACCTTTGAGATAAAGACAGAAAAATGTCTTTGAACATGGTGCTCTTCATTCTGTGCAATGAACATTAGTTTTGTTAATGAAATGCATAGTTTGGTCCATGGTTCATGGTTCCAAGTTTCCACTGCTATGCCTCTCATTCAGCTGTCACACCCTCGGCAGTGATGAAACACTTCCCACCTCGCTTGTAATATACTTTTACTTATATACAGATTCTGCTTAATTGGGACACATTGGCAGTAGGATATTTTGGCCCATTAAAGCGGCTGCCCCAACTAAGCGAATTCCAAATTAAATAAAACAGTGGATATTTTTATTCAATTTTGTGTCGATAGAATATTTTTATTTCAATTGCAATTTTTACAAGTTTCAAGTTACTGCTAGGGACATTTGAGCCATGTTTTGTGACTAATTGGACTCGCCAGAGTCCAAAAAGATAACTTCCGAGTTGATTGCCCTAGCGGTCTCGGAGATATCCTTTAAAATTTAAAATGTTTTACTTTTTTTTTTATAGTTAATAATAGTTAATTTTATATGTATATCAATACAATAAATAAGTCATATAAATAACATTATGTTTTATATAATATCATTAATAATACTGTTTAAAATATTGCATGTTTTCGATGTTTTTTTCTTCCTTCTGTCTTCACCTCGGGAGTTGTGGGATTTCTCTCCCCTCCTGGGTTAATGGTATTGAAGGATGTTGTCGGTCTTCTGCATTCCCCTTGTTTAGATCTTGTTATTTATAATTACGTTTTTTATTTTTAGTTTAAAAGGTATGTATTTTAGTTTTCTTATGTGTTCGTTCAGGTTGTTATACTTCTTTATTGTTTTCGTTGTTAAGTTTTGTGTATGTTTTGTTGTTGTAAATTTTTCTTCTTTCTTATTGTATCGTGTTGATGAAATTATTTATTCTGTTTTTGCTTCATTTATTGTTAGTAAGTTATTGAAAAACCATTTTTCCAGCAGTTTTATATCTTCGTTCGTATTGTCTTCTATTTCTATACGTTTTTTTCCAGTGTACACTAAACAGGTGTCATCTGCATAGATATGTGGTTTTCCTTTAAAGTTCATTTCCAGCAGGGGCCTGTAACACAAACACTACAAGTCCAAAAAATGTAGATAAAAAAATCTGCACTTGTAATTATTCCGTAACACAAAACAATGCATTGACTTTAAGAGTGTAAACACGCCTGTCCGCTTGTTGTCAATATGTGGTCAAGTGACTCAGAAACCGATATTGAGAAAGAGCGTATTGAATATCGTTTTCGGGAAAGAACCAATTTCAATTTTTTGTCTGCTGCAGAGTTTTCCGAGAGATTTAGGCCACCTTTATTTGTGTCGCATTCCCATAATATGAACTTGGAACTTTTTTACTTGAATCGATAATTGTTTTAAAATTAATACAATATAAATTTATTTTAATTTTATATTTAATTAATACATTATATAATTTATAGATATGGTAATCCCTTACACTTTCCTCCCCAATTTCCTCTTTTATGCAATATACACGACCATAATCGACATAATTTTTAAAGTGACCATTATTGGTCGCTGGTTGATTATTTATTTTATCCTAGAGCGGCTTAAATCCGAGAGCTGTGCGACTTGTAACCACTGATTACAAGTCAAGGTACTTGTAGCTACAAGTCGAGCAAAAAACGAATGTCCCTACACTTGTAGGAAGTTTAGTTGTGTTACTGAATTTATTACAACTTGTAGCTACAGGCGAATTACCTGTAACTTGTAGACTTGTAACAAGTGTAGTGTTTGTGTTACAGGCCCCAGGTCATTTGTACATATAATATATAAGATTGGTGGTAGGTTTGCTTCTTGTGGTATTCCATATTTAGCTACAAGTGGCTGGCTTTCTGCATTATTTACTTTGGTTTTTTGTGTTTGATAAATATGTGTTCAATATGTTTACCTCTTTTCCTGTTATTCCTATTGCCTTAAGTTTTTCGAGTAAGTTTTGTTTTGATATAGTGTCGAAGGCTTTTTCGTGTCAATGTATATAGCTAATACTAGTTGTTTCTTGTCCATCTTCGATGATATGTGGTGTATGAGATCTTGTGTGACCGATGTCGTTCCTGAATGTTGTTGGTAGGCATATTGTTTTTGGTTGATAATTTTGTTTTTAAGCAAGTGATGGTTGATTTGAATTTCGATGGTTTTCTCTAATACTTTACTTAGTGTTGATAATAATAAATTTTGTCTGTATTTTGCCGGGTTGGTTTTGTCTCCTTTTTTGTAAATTTGGTACAATGGTGCTTGTTTTCGTATATTCAGGATATATTCCTTCTTCAAGTACTGTATTTATGATTTATACAAGAATAGGTATTAGTATTGTTCTGTTTCGTTTTAAGATTTCGTTTGTTATTATATCAAAGCCCGGTGTTTTATGGTTCTTTAAATTTGTTATTATGTAGTTAATTTCTTTGTGTGTTATTTTTCAGAAGATGAGGGTTTCAATTTGCCTCTTTGTTTTTGTTGTTATGGGTGTTGTTTGGCTGCTTGTTATTTGTTTTTCTGCAAGTTCTTTGCCAATATTTGCAAAATATGCGTTTATTTCGTCAGCTTATTTATTGTTTTTTTTTCTTTCTTATTTCTTTGTAGTTTTTGTTTGATTCTTTTTTATTTATTTGGTCATTTATTATTTTCCACAATTCGTTTGGGTTATCTTTATTTATTTGAAATTTGTTTTTGTAGTATTGCTTTTTCTGTTCTTTTATTTGTGCTGTTGTTAATTTATTTTGCTTGTTGTATTCTAGTCTTATAAATTCATTGCTTGGATTTTTGAAAAGTTTGTTTCTTTGTCTTATTATAAAAGTATTTTTCCAGGAGGTTTCTGTTCTTCTTTTGATATTATATCGTCGGCTAAATGTTACAAAGTTGTATGTGCAAATTTAGGAATAAGGATTATAAATATGTTTGCTATATCAAAAAATGATAAATTTTGCACTATCAATAGATGTGTTTTTATCACAGGTTCCAATATTAATCTTCCAACAAGTTGGAAGGTCCAGCTTTGAAAACATATAGCCCTGGAAACCTATAGAACTAAAAATTTAAAAAATGTTACAGGTAACCTTGTAACACCAAGCCGACGATATGTTTCTTGTTTTTTTCTATTATTCTTTGCAACGGCTTTGATAGCTTTTCGAAGGTGTTTATAGAGCATGGGTTCATCAATGTTATTTCTTCTGTTATTTTTGGTTGGTTTGTTGTTGTAGTTTTGAAGTATTGATATTTTAGTTTTATTTTTCTTGTTTCTTTTATTTATTATTTAAAAAACTACAAGTCGGACACCCACCAAATCCTATATCATTGTAATTATTGAAAAAGTGTCGATTTGAAAATGTAAAAATACCCAGTATCATCTATTAAAAAAGTGCCGATGACGTCGTACCTTGAAAAATATGGTAGCTGTTGGAAATCAAAGTACACCACTGAATAGACTAAAAAAACTTTCTCTTAATAGTAATAAACATTTTGTCAGAAAACGGGTGTTTCGACACATTTGTGACTTCAAACCTTTAGAAGTTCCTTAAATTTTAAACAATGAAAATAAAGACATACAAGTTTCTATTGATAATTATTGTGTAATACTTTACTTTAGAATATAAGATAGATAGAATATAACTTCAATTATAACAGAATTAGCATTGATGGACCGATAAATTTGAAAACTGTATATCTGAAAGTATTAGTATATTATAAGTGAGGTGGGAAGTGGGTGTTGAAAATGCGACGATAACCCGCAAAATGACCCCCTAACCGCAGCCTAAAAATTCTGAAAAAATTAGTCATTTTCCAAGTCCATAATAAACAAAATGTACTCTCTAGCAAAAAAAAAACACAAAATTCAGTGACATGAGCGCAACTATCATTGAATGATTTCGCATATAAATATTTTCACATAGTTGTAATGTTGTAGAGGCCCCCACCTATGTCATACGCGATTTGCGTAAATTTGCAGTACGTAATAGGGAGGCCGAGGCTGAAGTTACCAGAAAACAGTGTCTCTTCAAAACCATCCATTAATAACACCGATTCACCCACTACGGAGCCTAAGACATATTTTTATTAGAAAAGTAATTACATTATTCTCAGAGTTTTGTGATAAAGTATTTTTGCAATAATCAATGAAATTACGTTTACCTTTTTTTTTCACTACTTTATATATATACAGGGTGTTTCAGACCACCTGTATCAGGCCTTTTTCTCAGTAATTTGACGTCATAGAGGTTCGAAAGAAAAATAGCATAACATAACCTTATTTCCAAGAATGGAAACTATCACCATTAAATTCTTTATGTAGGCTTCTGTTATGCTATTTTATTCCCCCGAACCTCTATGACATCATACTTTTGAGTAAATGGCGTGCCTGGTTGTCTGAAAGATTAATTTTTATTATGTTAAGCATATCATTTACAAAAAAACTTGTCATACAAAAGTTGTTTCTTTTTCAAATAACTATCCAACGATGCCACACATGACATAGGTTCCCATTTAACATTCTGAAGTTGAGTGCAGTTATGCTTTCTTTCGGAAGTCGACATTACCCCTGTTCAATTCTTTCTACACAACAATTACACAACAATTACACTACAATTTTCTACAATATATTTTTTTTTCGAACCTCTATGTTGTCAAATTACCGTGAAAAGGGCTGATACGGGTGGTCTGAAACACCCTGTATATAGACAAATATATAAATAAAGTTGTGAAGAAAAAACAAGGAAAAAATAAATTCATTCATTATTATAGAAAAGTGATTGTATTTAGTTTTGTTTTATATTCGTTTATAAATATTGTAGTTTCTTACAAAGTAGCACTTATTATTGTTATATAAATTGAGGGATGACTACAGTATTATTTCTACAGGCACATCGTCTTCCACACAGAAGAGAATACCAACAAGAGCGATGAATGTACATCAAGTGATGGTTTGAAAGGGCGTGAGAAGATCTACACAGATGCAAAACCTTACAAATGTGATGAATGCACATCAAGTTTCATAGCAAGTGATAAATTGAAAATACACAAGAGGATCCACACAGGAGAGAGATCTTACAAATGTGATGAATGCCCATCAAGTTTCACTAAAAATGATCATTTAAAAAACCACAAAAGGATCCACACCGGCGAAAAACCTTACAAATGTGACGAATGCACATCAAGTTTCATAGCAAGTACTCAATTGAAAATGCACATGAGGATCCACACAGGAGAAAAACCTTACAAATGTGATGAATGCACATCAAGTTTCATAGCAAGTTATAAATTGAAAATACACAAGAGGATCCACACAGGAGAGAGACCTTACAAATGTGATGAATGCCCATCAAGTTTCATAGCAAGTGATAAATTGAAAATACACAAGAGGGTTCACACAGGAGAGAGACCTTACAAATGTGATGAATGCCCATCAAGTTTCACTACAAATTATCATTTGACAAGCCACAAGAGGATCCATATAGGAGAAAAGCCTTACAAATGTGATGAATGCACATCAAGGTTTACTAAAAGTGATCATTTAAAAAACCACAAGAGGATCCACACAGGAGAAAAACCTTACAAATGTGATGAATGCACATCAAGTTTCATAGCAAGTAATAAATTGAAAATACACAAGAGGATCCACACAGGAGAGAAACCTTACAAATGTGATGTATGCCCATCAAGTTTCACTAACAATAGTACTTTGAAAACCCACAAGAGGATCCATACAGGAGAAAAACCTTACAAATGTGATGAATGCACATCAAGTTTCATAAGAAAATATAGATTAAAAATGCATAAGATGATCCATACAGGAGAAAAACCTTATAAATGTGATGAATGCACTTTAAGTTTCACTAAAAATGATCATTTGAAAAAACACAAAAGGATCCATATAGGAGAAAAGCCTTACACATGTGATAAATGTATATTAAGTTTCAAAACAACTCAAAGATTAAAAATGCACCAGATTCTCCACACAGGGGAAAAACCTTACAAATGTGTTGAATGCACATCAAGGTTTACTAAAAATGATCATTTAAAAAACCACAAGAGGATCCACACAGGAGAGAAACCTTACAAATGTGATGAATGCCAATCAAGTTTCACTAAAAATCATAATTTAAATAACCACAAGAGGAACCACACCGGAGAAAAACCTTACAAATGTGATGAATGCACATCAAGTTTCTCGGTATATAGTACTTTGAAACAGCACAAGAGGATCCACACAGGAGAAAAACCTTACACATGTGATGAATGCCCATCAACTTTCACTAAAACTAATCATTTGAAAACCCACAAGAGGATCCAGACAGGAGAGAAACCTTACAAATGTAATGTATGCCCATCAAGTTTCACTAAAAATAGTACTTTGAAAAAGCACAAGAGGATCCATACAGGAGAAAAGCATTACAAATGTGATGAATGTATGTAAAGTTTCAAAACAATTGATGGATTAGAAACGCACAAGATTATCCACACAGGAGAAAAACCTTACAAATGTGATGAATGCACATCAAGTTTCATAAGAAAATATAGATTAAAAATGCATAAGATGATCCATACAGGAGAAAAACCTTATAAATGTAATGAATGCACTTTAAGTTTCACTAAAAATAGTAGTTTGAAAAACCACAAGAGGAGGGTCCACACAATAGAAAATTCTTACTAATGTGATGAATGCACATCAGGTTTCACATCAAGTAATCATTTGAAAACGCACAAGAGGATCCACACAGTAGGAAAACCTTACAAATGTGACGTATGCACATCAAGTTTCACTAGAACTAATTGTTTAACAAACTACAAGAGGATCCACCATGAGAAAAACCTTACAAAAGTGATGAATGCATCTCAAGTTTCGCTTGGAATTTAAAAAGCAACGAGATAACTCATTCAAACAAGTAGCTTTACAAATGTAAAATGGTAAAATGGTAAACTTGTATCCGAGCTACACTGGAGAAAAACCTCATAAATGTGCATTTGCCATTTGAACTATGTAACTTCATTGAACACTTACAAGATGAGTACAAGCCCTTACAACTTAATATTCGGAAGGCACCAATACATATTTACTGATTGTTGTTTTATAAATTGTTTATATATATTTTTTTTAAGAATTAGGAATACAACTTTATTAGGGACGCTTTTGTGAAAAAAATATTTGTTTTATATTAACATGAAACGAAAAGATAATTTTTTGTTTTTAAATGAACAAATTCTATTGACAATTTATTGTTCTGCTGACGATCGTTTAAATTATTAATACTGTGTCACATTACCTTTATCGCTTGTATTCTTGCTGGCATGGTTTCCAGCAAAGATGTGCAGTAATTTGTTGTGAAAGGTCTCCATATTACTGTCAGTTTTGTCTCCAAAGCATATACGTTACATTGAGTTATTATGTTCCTCAAGTGACTTTTCATATGTTGCCACAAAGTCTCAATAATATTTAAGTCCAGACTATTAGAGTACTAAGACAGAACTTTCATTTTGTGATCTGAAAACCATTTGTTGTCATCTTTGCTGTATGGCTTCATGCACCTGTGTATACAGAGAAAGTTAAAAACTAGATGCGGTCCTAATGAGTTATTAATTTTTACCTAATTCTGTTCTTGCGTGATTTTTCACAAAAGATAAGAGTATCGGCTTATCTTACTCTGGCCACAGATATTTGTTTTTCTGATCTCTGTACTATGTATAAAATGTTCTATTGTAAATAGTGGCGACTTTTGTAATTATCCTGAATATTATTTTGTTTGTAGATAGGATATTTAGGTTATATTGTATACTGATATAGGTCAGTTTAGGTCTTTGTTTGTTTTGATTTGATCATTAAAAGTATTTTTTGTTACATATTTTTTATTTATTTTATGTGATACAATTCTCGCAAAATGCATGTCCCGAATTAATGATATGACTACGGAAATTTCAATTGATCTACACGAATCATAAAGAAACAGAGCGAATTAACCAATATTTTTTTTTCATATAATGCATATTTTATGTATTCAATGCATATTTTATCAATAATTGCATATTTGGTCATATAATTGGATATTTGTGACCGAATTTTTTTTTTACTAAAAAAATTAGAAGTTTTTAATAAAGTCCCTAAAATTTAGTATGCAATGAATACATAATTTAAATTCATTCAAATAGTATGAAAAGTTAATTATTAATAATCGAATACAATATTATTATTTCGGGGATTACCCTATTTATCTTGTTCACTATTCATTTTGTGTTGTCAGCAAATAGTAGATCGCTCCGTAGTTCAGTGCCTACGTAGCATAAACCGACTGCGATTGTGTGTGGTAATATTTAAATTGTGTGTGTATAATGCCGAAAGTAAAGGACAAGGGAATCGTGTCTCAATGGATTAGAGAGTTTATAAAGATCTAATTTTGGAGAATGGTGTTGTATTTTGTAGGCCCTAGAGTAAAACCGTAAGTTTTATTTTTCTACTGTGCCGCTGTATAGTTTGTAGACATTTGCCTTTTTATTTCCATGTTACATCAGATTCCATGTGAAAAAAAAATTCAAATAATACAACACATGAAATCAAGTTTACATGAAAATAATGTCAAAAACCACACATCAAAAAAACAACAAATGCTACATGAAAACTTAAGTGCAAGCTCAAAAATGAAAAAGAAGGGCGGTTTTAATTTTGAATTATGTAATGCTCTAATATCAGCCAATATTCCGTTTAGCAAACTGAATAATAACTGATGTATCTGCAAAATTGTGTAACCAAATTTAAGCAGCCATACCTTGGACTGAAACAACAGTTGTGAATTAACTTCAAGTTTCGAACATGTGTGACGTACCTGAAGGGTGTCAGAGAGTGGGGGGGGGGGGGGGGGTTAAAAAAAGACTCCACGTAATTTTACCTCGTTGCTACTTCGTCGCAAAGGGTGGCTCCACCCTTCCTGCGTGGGTGGACGGCAGACAGTCAGCGAAGTTCAGAAATCACGAACTGTCACAACGCTGACCGTTTGGCGCCAACACCACCAGATTTAAATCTCGCAGTGAGAATAGAAAACTGTAACTGAACTGAATGAGAAAACGCGGGGGGAACAAAAAATAACAGGTGTGAGTTTGTAGTGTAATATCGGCGTTTATTCACACACACAAACGACGGACACCGTGTCTGCGCTCCTGAAAACAAATACCTCCGAACGCCACCCTTTCGCGCAGGGTTTACTCTATTCGGCCGAATATAATAAGCTCCTAATCGCGCGATTGAAAGGGCCGACGGAGCGACCTTTTCTCTTACACAAGCGCAAGCACGTACGACACGAAACACGTAAACGTAACTTATACACAAAAGAATAAACGATCTGGCTCAATTGAGCACACAAAAAAATTATATCAATATATTGGGATCTGGCCTGTGTTTCCTGGTGGTCTCGCTGGCGACTCGCTACGGCTCCGGGAGGGCGACGGCTTGCGTCGTAGACGCCTGGTGCTCGAATCGCGGCCTCCAGCCAAGAATGTTCTGGTCGAGCTGCTTAGCCCGTAGCTAAACGCTCAGGTGTTATGAGCGTTTTAGTTCTCTGCCCCGTACTCGGTGCCTCAATCCCCTCAAGGGTGGTTAGCTGAGAACCGTTGATTATTCCCGTAAACCGGATGGTGATACCCTTATCTTCAACGGTCCTTCTGGCACGGTCTGTACTGGACACGAGTCAATTGAGTTCTGCTCATGGCGGCGTCTCGCCGGCGAATTTAAAAATCGCTCACAGGGGAAACGCGTCACCACAACAAAAAAATGCGAGCACGGTTGTCTACCGTGCAGGTCTATACGCCAATTAATTATTAAAGTGCAGTTTCTGCCAACGCTATTTCTGGACCGTTACAAATTAATGGCTGCTTTGTGTGTTAGACTAACTTATTTATTAGTCCCCCATGTCTCAGCTTGAGGCATTCACGTGTTACATGTATATATTACCATTTTATTGTCTGATAATACCATACATTTTTTTTCACTTTTAGAACCACAAGTAGCTTTTGTCAATTGCAAATCTAACTGGAACTTAGATAAAGACAGTGATTCTAAGGTAGGTAAAACTATAAATGAGAATTATACAATTTCCATAAGCACCATGTACCTATTTTCAGGACAATTATTGCATAGTAAAGACAGAAGAAGAGACAGTGCAGATCAATGAAGTCACACCATACACATGTGAAATATGTAGTGCTACCTATGATGGTCTGGCAAGTTATGAGGTGCACTTGGAGGAAAAACATGAAACGTAAGAAAAACATTAATCAACCTGTGTATCTTATCACATAAAACTCAATTTAATGGTACGTAGATTAAAAGAAAAACGGTTAATGGTGTCTTGCTATAAAACATGTTTATTGCAAATCTTTATACAGGGTGTCCCACGCAAATGGAGCATTAAAAGTTTATGGGGTTCCCGATAAAAACAAACATTTGATAAAATTTATCCAAACATGGCATCACTTCAGTTTCTACAGCAAGTGGCCATCAATTTTGTTTTTTTAAATTTTAAATGTTTAAACACCCTATATGTTTTTACATATTCAGATTATTCGTTCAATTCTAAACACATTTTATTCAGCCTATAGAATACTTATCTTTAGTAGTTTTTGAGGACAAAAATAATTTCCGAAATGTTTGCTTCAAATACACGAGTTAAAAAATATTCATAATTTCTCTTATAAATGAAATAGAAACTTTAAACTTTTTTGCATATTGTAGCTGAAGCATGGCTCTCTCATTTCAACAATTCAAATGTCAATATTTGAGTCGTACAGAATCAAAACTCATAATATCCAAAATCATCGAAATCGAGTTAGCAGGGGTTTTTTGTTTGAAATTTTGCTCTGAAATCAAATATGGCGTTGGTTCCAATCCGAACTCACTATATCCCGGGTAAAATGCTATCAGAAGTAGAGGTTTGGGGTCAAAACTAACATTATCCATTGGTTATTGTTACTTTTGTCACCAACTGATTTTCAACCAATCACAAGCCATCTTATGGCTGTCAACCTCACCTGTTATTGTTTATAACCTATCAATACTATCAATACTGTTTATAACCCATGTCAAGGTTACTGTTTATAACCTATTTTTTGTGCCCAGTTTTGATGGTTTTGTCTGTTTTGCTCTAATAAAATAGATTTTATTGCATATATTATTAGATATTTTATTAATTTTATAACTATTATGGAATGGGAACTAATTATTAAAATCAGATAAAAAATATTATCCACATATTGGCAAAACTAACATTATCCAATGTTTAACTTCGTTTATTACTAAAGTGCTATATAAAAAAGCTTTTTTTTTATTTTACAATTCATTTTATAGAGCTAACAGAATGTAAAAGAATCGTTTGCAAAATTCGGGGAAATAGATTGT
Source organism: Othius punctulatus (assembly GCA_951805005.1). Taxonomy (NCBI): domain Eukaryota; kingdom Metazoa; phylum Arthropoda; class Insecta; order Coleoptera; family Staphylinidae; genus Othius; species Othius punctulatus. The sequence goes on from OX638146.1 coordinate 41,021,461, forward strand.
CGACTAGAGCGGTTTTTGGTTAATTCTCAAAATTTCTGTATTTGGATATTGTGACTTTTGATTCTATACGACCCATTTAAGTGCCCACTTTAAGTAAGTGTATTTCTTTTTTTTTATATAATGATGTATCTTTTATCTCATCGAGCATTTGCATGACAATTTTAAGGCAATTTAAGTTATATTGATTTTTTCTTTTTATTCTTCTCTTCCAGTACTTACTGGTAGCTATTTTTATAAGCTGTTGCAGTATAAGGCAGTTGTTTAGACACAGGCAAAGTCCCAACCTGATATCTCAAAAAAACCAAGTGCCCTGCAATTTTTTTTTGTAAGTGCAAAGGTAATAAATTTATTAAAAAAATTAAATAACTTCTGAATGGTTGAAGCGAATTGCAAAAACTAAACGGATTTATAAAACCTAAAAAGAGCAAATTCAATTACGTAAAGTTATACCATTTAAAAAAACTTGGTTGAAGGCTGCTTTGCAAAAATGGTGCACCCGGTATAAGACAAAATAATTTTACACAATGCATATGCTCTTGTTTTTTGAAAAAGGATCACAGTTTTTCAGTTATAATACAAACTTAGTCATAGTCATAGTCACTTAGCAGTCATAGTTGGCCTTGACATTTTTAGAAAGGACAAATTTTTCTCTTTATAGCGATACAAGTTTTGCTATACTTACTTTGATTAATAGAGGCCGCCATCTTCGAAAATTAACTTTATGAAATTGATTACTTTGACAAATAAACAAGGTACAGGACTATTTGTATTATTGAGAGTAGCAAAAACATAGTTGGAAAAAATTGTTTTCCTCTTACTACGAGAATTCTATAAATTTTTCTGTTCTAATAATACTAAATTCTATTCAAATAATACAACGAAAATTCCTGCATCTCATTTATTTATGAAAGTGAGTTTAAACATTTTTTATTATAAGTCAGTTAAAAACTGCTCTTTTTTTTCAAAAAACAAGAGCATATCTTGCATTTTACAAAATTATTGTGCCTTATACATGGTGCACCATTTTTTTTTTTTTAAACAAAAGCATATCTGGCATAAGCTCTTAAAATGACAACTCTTTCCTCATTTAACTGAATCTCTATGTTTTATGGTTTCCGAGATCCCAATACTTAAAATGAAAAAAAAAACTCACCCTGTATATAATAAAATACACCTCTGCAGATGGTCTAAATATGAGGAAACTAGTTAGTTAATAATACAAATTAGCACCTTTTCCGTGAGAGATAGAAAAAATGTTTCGTACATAAAGTAATTGGTTTTAAATATTTATGCCGTAAAATTATTTTCAAACATACAGTGTGTCGAAATTTTGCGAAATAACAAACACAAACATGTTTTAAATGGAACACCCTGCATATATTCAAGTTTTCTGATGACATTTTTCAACCTCTACATTTTTGTCTATTTAGTTTTGGATTATGTTACAGTGTTTCCAATTTACAATTTTTTCTCCAAATATTATGCATAAGCAAGCTCAACTTCAAAAAATCGTAGCGACCTCATTTTTTATATTGCAGAAAGATATTTGCAGAAAAACTTGTAAATTGGCAACAATGTAACATAATCCAAAATGGATTATAAATAGACAACAATATAGAGGTTGAAAAATGTCATCAGAAAACTTGATTAAATACAGGGTGTTCCGTTTAAAAAATGTTTATTTTTGTTATACCGCAAAATTGGGACACCCTGTCTATTTGAAAATAATTTGACCACATAAAGATTTTTAAGCCAATAACTTTTTGTACGAAACATTTTATTCTATCTCTTGTTTATTCTTCTGTTTATGTCTTTTGTTATTTTATCGTTTGAGAATATCATATATTTTGTTTTTGCTTCGTTTACTGTTAGCAAGTTATTGAATAACCAGTTTTTAAGCAGTTTTATATCTTCGTTCGTATTGTCTTCTATTTCTCTACGTCTTTTTCCGGTGTACACTAAACAGGTGTCATCTGCATAGATATGTGGTTTCCCTTTAAAGTTCATTTCCAGCAGGTCGTTTGTACATATAATATATAAGATTGGTTCTTGTGGTATTCCATATTTAGCTACAAGTGGCTGGCTTTATGCATTATTTACTTTGGTTTTTTGTGTTCTGTTTGATAAATATGTGTTCAATATATTTAGCTCTTTTCCTGTTATTCCTATTGCCTTAAGTTTTTCGAGTAAGTTTTGTTTTAATATAGTGTCGAAGTCTTTTTTCATGTCAATGTATATAACTAACACTAGTTGTTTCTTGTCCATCTTCGATGATATGTGGTGTATGAGATCTTGTGTGACCGATGTCATTCCTGAATGTTGTTGGTAGGCATTGTTCTTGGTTGATAATTTTGATTTTAAGCAAGTGATTGTTGATTTGAATTTGAATGGTTTTCTCTAATACTTTATTTAGTGTTGATAATAATGAAATTGGTCTGTAATTTTCTGGGTTGGTTTTGTCTCCTTTTTTGTAAATTGGGTACAATGGTGCTTGTTTTCATATATTCAGGATATATTCCTTCTTCGAGTACTGTATTTATGATTTCTGCAAGAATAGCTATTAGTATTGTTCTGTTTCATTTTAAGATTTCGTTTGTTATTTTATCAAAGCCCGGTGTTTTATGGTTCTTTAAATTTGTTATTATGTAGTTAATTTCTTCGTGTGTTGTTTTTCGGAAGATGAGGGTTTCAATTTGCCTCTTTGTTTTTGTTGTTACGGGTGTTGTTTGGCTGCTCCTCATTTGTTTTTCTGCAAGTTCTTTGCCTATATTTGTGAAATATGCGTTTATTTCGTCAGCTATTTATTCCAATTTGTTTGTGGTGCCTCCGGTTTAAAAAAAAAAAAATATGTAGTTTTGGTATGATTCTTTTTTGTTTATTTGGTCATTTATTATTTTCCACAATTCGTTTGGGTTATCTTTATTTATTTGAAATTTGTTTTTGTAGTATTGCATTTGTTGTTCTTTTATTTGTGCTGTTGTTAAATTATTTTGCTTGTTGTATTCTTGTCTTATTAATTCATTGTTTTGATTTTTGAAAAGTTTGTTTCTTTGTTTTATTTGTTTTATTATAAAAGTATATATCCAGGAGGTTTCTGTTTTTCTTTTGATATTATTTGTTTCTTGTTTTTATTTCTATTATTCTTTGCAACGTTTTTGATTGCTTCTCGAAGCTGTTTATAGTGTGTGTTCATTGATGTTATTTCTTCTGTTATTTTTTGTTGGTTTGTTGTTGTAGTTTTGAAGTATTGATATTTTAGTTTTATTTTTCTTGTTTCTTTTATTTAATATTAAAAAAACTGCAAGTCGGACACCCACCAAATCCTATATCATTGTAATTATTGAAAAAGTGTCGATTTGAAAATGTAAAAATATCCAGTATCATCTATTAAAAAAGTGCCGATGACGTCGTACCTTGAAAAATATAGTAGCTGTTGGAAATCAAAGTACACCACTGAATAGACTAAAAAAACTTTCTTTTAATAGTAATAAACATTTTGTCAGAAAACGGGTGTTTTAACACATTTGTGGCTTCAAACCTTTAGAAGTTCCCTAAATTTTAAACAATGAAAATAAAGACACACAAGTTTCTATTGATAATTATTGTGTAATACTTTACTTTAGAATATAAGAAACTTCAATTATAACAGAATTAGCATTGATGGACCGATAACTTTGAACACTGTATATCTGAAAGTAATAGTATATTATAAGTGAGGTGGGAAGTGGGTGTTGAAAGTGCGAGGGCAACTATCATTGTTTTATTTTCAAATATTTTCACATAATTGTAATGTTGTAGAGGCCCCCTCTTATGTCATACGCGATTTGCATAAATTTGCAGTACGTAATAGGGAGGCCGAGGCAAAAGTTGCCAGAATACAGTGTCTCTTCAAAATCATCCATTGATAATACCGATTCTCCCACTACGGAGCCTAAGACATATTTTTATTAGAAAAGTGATTACATTATTCTCAGAGTTTTGTGAAAAAGTATTTTTATAATAATTAATGAAATTACTTTTACCTTTTTTTTCCACAACTTTATATATATATACAAGATGTTTCAGACCACCCGTATCAGTCCTTTTCCTTAGTAATTTGAGGTCATAGAGGTTCGAAAGAAAAATAGTATAACATAACATAGCCTTATTTCCAAGAATCGAAACTATCACCATTAAATTCTTTATGTAGGCTTCTGTTATGCTATTTTTTTTCCCCGAACCCCTATGACATCATACTTTGGGAAAATGAAAAAAAAAGGAAAAAATAAATTCATTCATTATTATAGAAAAGTGATTGTATTTAGTTTTGTTTTATATTCGTTTATATAAATATTGTAGTTTCTTACAAAGTAGCACTTATTATTGTTATATAAATTGAGGGATGGCTACAGTATTATTTCTACAGGCACATCATCTTCCTCACAGAAGAGAATACCAACAAGAGCGATGAATGTACATCAAGTGAAGGTTTGAAAGGGCATGAGAAGATCTACACAGATGCAAAACCTTTCAAATGTGATGGATGCACATCAAGTTTTACTAAAAATTATTATTTAGAAAAACACAAGAGGATCCACACAGGAGAAAAACCTTACAAATGTGATGAATGCACATCAAGTTTCATAGCAAGTGATAAATTGAAAAGACACAAGAGGATCCACACAGGAGAAAAACCTTACAAATGTGATGAATGCACATCAAGTTTCTCGGAATATAGTACTTTGAAAGAGCACAAGAGGATCCACACAGGAGAGAAACCTTACAAATGTGATGAATGCCCATCAAGTTTCACTAAAAATGGTAGTTTGAAACTGCACAAGAGGATCCACACAGGAGAAAAACCTTATAAATGTGATGAATGCACATCAAGTTTCATAGCAAGTGATAAATTGAAAAGACACAAGAGGATCCACACAGGAGAAAAACCTTACAAATGTGATGAATGCACATCAAGTTTCTCAGAATATAGTACTTTAAAACAGCACAAGAGGATCCACGCAGGAGAAAAACCTTACAAATGTGATGAATGCACATCAAGTTTCACCGGAAGTAGTAGTTTGAAATCGCACAAGAGGATCCACACAGGAGAAAAACCTTACAAATGTGATGAATGCACATCAAGTTTCTCGGAATATAGTACTTTGAAAAAGCACAAAAAGATCCACACAGGAGAAAAACCTTACAAATGTGATGAATGCACATCAAGTTTTTCGGAATATAGTACTTTGAAACAGCACAAGAGGATCCATACAGGAGAAAAACCTTACAAATGTGATGAATGCACATCAAGTTTCACTAGAAGTAGTAGTTTGAAATCGCACAAGAGGATCCACACAGGAGAAAAACCTTACAAATGTGATGAATGCACATCAAGTTTCTCGGAATATAGTACTTTGAAAGAGCACAAGAGGATCCACACAGGAGAGAAACCTTACAAATGTGATGAATGCCCATCAAGTTTCACTAAAAATGGTAGTTTGAAACTGCACAAGAGGATCCACACAGGAGAAAAACCTTATAAATGTGATGAATGCACATCAAGTTTCATAGCAAGTGATAAATTGAAAAGACACAAGAGGATCCACACAGGAGAAAAACCTTACAAATGTGATGAATGCACATCAAGTTTCTCAGAATATAGTACTTTAAAACAGCACAAGAGGATCCACGCAGGAGAAAAACCTTACAAATGTGATGAATGCACATCAAGTTTCACCGGAAGTAGTAGTTTGAAATCGCACAAGAGGATCCACACAGGAGAAAAACCTTACAAATGTGATGAATGCACATCAAGTTTCTCGGAATATAGTACTTTGAAAAAGCACAAAAAGATCCACACAGGAGAAAAACCTTACAAATGTGATGAATGCACATCAAGTTTTTCGGAATATAGTACTTTGAAACAGCACAAGAGGATCCATACAGGAGAAAAACCTTACAAATGTGATGAATGCACATCAAGTTTCACTAGAAGTAGTAGTTTGAAATCGCACAAGAGGATCCACACAGGAGAAAAACCTTACAAATGTGATGAATGCACATCAAGTTTCTCGGAATATAGTACTTTGAAAGAGCACAAGAGGATCCACACAGGAGAGAAACCTTACAAATGTGATGAATGCCCATCAAGTTTCACTAAAAATGGTAGTTTGAAACTGCACAAGAGGATCCACACAGGAGAAAAACCTTATAAATGTGATGAATGCACATCAAGTTTCATAGCAAGTGATAAATTGAAAAGACACAAGAGGATCCACACAGGAGAAAAACCTTACAAATGTGATGAATGCACATCAAGTTTCTCAGAATATAGTACTTTAAAACAGCACAAGAGGATCCACGCAGGAGAAAAACCTTACAAATGTGATGAATGCACATCAAGTTTCACCGGAAGTAGTAGTTTGAAATCGCACAAGAGGATCCACACAGGAGAAAAACCTTACAAATGTGATGAATGCACATCAAGTTTCTCGGAATATAGTACTTTGAAAAAGCACAAAAAGATCCACACAGGAGAAAAACCTTACAAATGTGATGAATGCACATCAAGTTTTTCGGAATATAGTACTTTGAAACAGCACAAGAGGATCCATACAGGAGAAAAACCTTACAAATGTGATGAATGCACATCAAGTTTCACTAGAAGTAGTAGTTTGAAATCGCACAAGAGGATCCACACAGGAGAAAAACCTTACAAATGTGATGAATGCACATCAAGTTTCTCGGAATATAGTACTTTGAAAAAGCACAAGAGGATTCACACGTGAGAAAACCTTACAATTGTGATTAATGGACATCCAGTTTCAGTCGCAATAGTGGTTTGAAAAACCACAAGAGGATCCACATGTTAGAAAATCCTTACAAATGTGATGAATGTGCATCAAGTTTCACTAAAACTGAATAACGTTGCGAATAACGCCTTTTATTGCCTCTATCATTGCTTTACGAAGTTCATCTACATTATTACAATTGAAGTTACTTCCATAAATTATGTTTTTTAAAGTACCCTACAAAATAAAACTCAAGAGGCGTAAAGTATGCAGATCTGGCTAACCACTGAACAGTTGTATATTTGTCGCTATTACTTGGTTATTAAAAGGGCCATTTAAATAAGTAACAACTTCTTTAGCATTGAGTGGACGGGCGCCATCTTACTGGTACTATATTTGAATATTTTGTGCCAAAGGTAAATCATTCAACAAATCTTATAAGGTTGTTTGAAGAATTTCCAAATGATGAAATCATTTCCCAATATGCCACAAAATACATTAAAGCCGAACCGCACTTGCATTTGCCATGGAATCACTATGTGTGGATTGTGCTGAGCCCAATAATGTTCGTTATGATAATTAAATAATCCACAATTAGAAAAGTAGTATGCATCTATCCATAAAATTGTATTTATTATATCACCATTTTACGTGATTTTGTTGATTTACCCTCTGCAAAATGTTAATCTACAGATGTTATCATTTGCTTGTAAATTATGAGAAATATGCAATTTATAAGGGTAAAACTAGTGCTTTATTAAAATTGTTGATGCTCTAGATTTAGATTCGTTAACTTGATTTTCTATTTGCCGAGTTGAAATGTTCGGATTAGCGAATATTTAATGTTGTCAATTCAACGTTTCATCCAGAATAAATTGTTAAGATGCGTGGAATTTAAGCTAAACATGGTTCATGAAAGGGGAGGGTATACAGGAATTAGATCTAGACTGAGGATGCATACTCTTGGGTGTAGAAGGAAGGTTAGTGTGTTTTGCAAACAATTGTAAATAGTAAGATGGACTGTGGCGAATTGCTAAGCAGTATTGATTTATACATTCCTATCCAGGGTCTGAGGCTCAGATTCACTCCTATGTTTAGGCTAAAGAACCATAAATTGAATTTTGTTATAAACAGTCCTATGAATCGTATGTTGTCTATGGTCAATGAGTTGAATCGATTGCCCAATTTCGATTTGGCTAAGCCTTTTCAAATATTGAAACGGGATGTATTGAGGAAATGTCTGTGTTAGGTGTGGTTTACTATTTTTATATTTTTATGGTTTACTATTCGGTTATTGGTCTCCTTATTATAAATTATTGTTATTTTAGTTATTTTAGTGTTCTAGTGGTAGTGGTATGTACACTTTATCAATTACTTGTAATATATGTAAAAATGGAGTCTTTTTTCCGTTAAATAAATAAAAATAAATTGTTTTTGCCAATAACTCTCAGAATTTTGAGCATTTTTTATAATTCATTGTTATTTTACTACTTAGTTGTACATACCTATGTTTTTACCTGTATTATGTTTTTTAAATTTTATTAATTTGTTTTTAAAATAATAAAAAAATAAAAATTGGAATTAATATTTCCCATATTTCTAATTTTGACATAGGTTGTTATACATCGTTGAAAACAGGAAAAGAAAGTCTATTTAGACGTATAAATATGACTTCTATTTAAAATAAGAAAGTTGGTATTAATATCTCGGAAACCGCCATCTTGACTTTTGTTTTGACTTGATTCTCAAGTTTGTGCGATCGAAGGGAGTAACTTTCATTTTAAACTTTTTTCCGCATCTTTAATAATTATGAATATATCGGAGTTTTGAGAAAATCGCGATTTTTTGTTTTTTGTTAGAATAACTTCTAAACTGCACCGACTTTTGAAAATTTTTCATCATAATCTGAACCAGAATACAAAACTGCATGACATTGTGTAGCACAGTCACTCATATTTTATTTTTTTGTGTCGAAACTGTAACAGATATCAAAAACTATAAAGATACAAAAAATAGTATATTATAATACGAGTGCAATAAACCTATATGCACGAGTATTATACGCTATTTTTTTTAATGGTGGCATTATAAATTTGGAAATAACTAGAAGAAATAACATTAAATTCTGATTCGTCATTTTAAATAATATGACAAATTGTTTAGTAGCCATGGAAAATACAATTGATGTTTACAAAATATCCTAATGTCAGAAATGGAAGCGAGTATTTTTGAGATTGCTGCTGCGGCAGAATTTTCCTTATTACCTAAGAAATCGAGTGAAAGTTATTTGAAGGAGTATAACAAGTTCAACAGTTGGATGGTTGCTCATGATGTCACCAATATCGACGAAACTTCGATTTTGGCGTATATGTCGCAATTGGTATTATTTTTTCTTACCTTTTCGTTCAATTTCTATTAGTTTTTATTTTGCAGTCAGAAATTTATAAATCTTCATCGTTGTGGTGTATACACTCAAAGATTATGTCTGTTGTAAAAATCAAACATGGTATTGACTTTTCAAAAGTACAGGCTTTTTTAAAGCAGAAAAAGAAGGGTGAAGTGACTAAAAAGTCATATGTGTTTTCAGAAGATGACTTGCGGAATTTTTTTACCGAGGCTGACGATGAAAGTTTCCTGTTATTGAAGGTATATTGCCTCTAAATTTTTATCATAAGCTGTTCATTTTTATTTTTCGCAAGTTTGCTGCAACTCTGGGAATATTTGGAGCTTGCAGGCGTTCTGAACTCTATAATTTATGTACTTCAGATGTAGTGGAGGAAGGTCCAAGTACAAAAACCGACAAACCAAGGAAATTTGCAATAATTCAATTCGCAGGAGACATTGCGTACGTGGACTTGATTAAAAAATACACGGCCATACGTCCGAAGACATCCTTGAATAAGCTATTACTAACATATCGAAATGGAAAGTGTATCAACGAACCAGTTGGTATCAACACTTGCGGTAACTTCCCTAAACTGATAGCAAAATATTTGAAATTGGAAGATCCTAGCAAGTATACTGGTCATTCATTCCGACGGTCTTCGGCAACAGTAATTGCTAATACTGGAGCAAATTTGACAACAGTGATGGACGCAGGAGGATGGAAATCTATGAGTGTTGCTGCCAGCTATGTCGAACAGTCCACACATAGTAAAATTCAAATTGCGAAAAGGATTGCATTGCAGGAAGTAGCAGTGAAGAACCGTGTGTATCAAGTGCTACGGCAGAACATGGAATAATATTTTCAAACAACCAAAATTGTGAATTTCATATTACAATTAATAAACGATGGGGTTGACAGTTGTCAGTGTCAGTGTTAAATTTGACATTTCCATGGCAATGTTTATAGCACGTACGGTATGCACGGTTTTGGTAACCATAACAAACTGTTTATAATGCCACCATTAAAATAGTATATTAAAGTATAAGTGGATATCAAGGCCTTTCAAGCACGAACGTTTTTCAAAAAACCGACCCGTCGCTCCCCGCGCAGCGGGGAGCGGGGAGGTTTTTTGAATAGAGTGAGTGCTCGAAAGGCCAGATATCCACGCATACTTTACGCTATTTTTTATCATTGATGCCGTAAATTGGCCTAAACATTTGTAATTATAATTTCTATCGGATGTGCCCTCGATTTTGCCGTACAGTTTTAGTATCGTTGCTAAGATACTGAATAAATAACTAGCTAACATGGCGGCTGATACTATGCAATCGTTCTAGCCTTGGTTGTCAAAGTGTTGAATATCGTATGTAACAATCTTTCAATTTGGCGTCAGTTTTGATTTTGGTTGAAAATGCAACGAAACATTGATCAATTAAGCTCCGAAGCAGAGAGGCGTTTAATTCCCCAAAAATCGGAATTGGCATATAAGAAGGAATACGATAAATTGGTAAAATGGATGGACGAACAGGAGGTGAAAACTGTAGATGAAAGAATGATTCTTGCTTACATGCAGAAAATGTCTACATGCTATAAGGCGTCAACAATGTGGGCAATACATTCGAAATTGCAATGCATGTTACGGTTAAACAAGGGAGTGGATATAAAATCGTTTGTTAAGGTTAATGCATTCATGAAGGCGATCAACAAAAATCATGTGGTAAAAAAGGCTTACGTGTTTAGAGAAGATGTTCATGTCCTCTCGGAATTGAAGAAAGGAAATTTAACGTTTTCAAACAATGTAAATTGTACATTTAATATTCATTTAAATTAAAATAAATTGGTATTTATATGAATTCATTTTTTATGACGTTATTTGTTTTGTATCCATGGAAACCTTTACAGGAAACGCGCGTTTTTGAAAGCCTGTTTTATGCACGCTACACGATGTTTTAAACAAGCAATATGATGATTCAATGATAAAAAAACTTAATAATGAATGCCTGCGTCCGATTTGATTTTTTTTTATTTATTTGCTCTTGTCATTAAAAAATATTAATGTATTAATGTTGGGCCTCACTTGTTTTATACACAACCGGTCTACTGATAATAACAATATTATGTCAAAATATGAGATACCCGCATAAAGTGTCATACCAAACAACATCCAAATCTATCTAAACGTTCTCTTTTTATAAGCTAAACCAAACGCATTTGTATATAGATAAGTTTTGTTAAATCGTCTTCTTTTGATTCCAGTAATCTGTGGAGACACCCTGTATAATCGCCGTTCATTTGCTGATAAAATCAACCGATCGGAAACGGGAAAGTTTAGCAAGTTCCCGCTTACGTACCATTCTCGTGCAGTTATGCATGCGATGATATATTTGATCGTATATTTTAACTTTTCCGTTCCCGGGCGATTGTGAAGCCACTTAAAGCGCCATAAATAAATAAGTAAATAATTTATATATCGTGTAACGTGTGTCGGGTTTTGAATAAATAACAGGAACATTATCTTTTTGCTTGTTGGGGTCACTGCGAAATCTAGCAATAAAACTAAAAATAGGTTGTTTGTGCTCGTCGCTAACTTCTCACTATTTTTCTCAAACGTCATTATTCATTTCCGCACAGGTTAGGATATTGACCAGAATAAAATTATAAAATTCATGCTACAGGAAACGTTAAGGAGAGAAAATGAGCTCTACTCGTTCAAAAGATGAAACGGCCAGCTCTGAGAACGAAGGGATAAATGTCAAAATCGAAAACTGTACATCCGAGGACGAAAACGAGGATTCAATAAATTATTTTGATGCAGCACACGGTATGTTATTGAAGTGAAATAAATTGCATTATAACTAAAGCACGGACAAATATGCACGAAAAAAGACGAAAATATGCCCATATGCATAAAATATGCAAGCAAAATTAAAGAAATATGCACCAACATTTCAAATATATGCAAATATTTTTAATTAAAATCATGTTTAAAAATTATAAATACTTTCTTATATATATATATATATATATATATATATATATATATATATATATATATATATATACAGGGTGAGTCGAGAGGAACAGACCAAACTCTAGGAATGTATTGTACACTTGAAAATAATTTTAAAAAAATCATATGTTGTTATCCGATCTTCATTTGTTTTCAAGTTCTAGTTCAAATCTTGAATATGCAAATGTGGTGTTTGTCTATGGTTTTTGTAATGGGAGTGCTACAGCTGCTGTTCAAAGATATCGTCAACGGTTTCCACATCAGAAAACTCTGGATAAATATATATTTATCCGACTTTTCAACAAACTGTTCCAAACTATCACTTGAAATGAAATAAATGAAAATCGGATAACATCATTTGAGTTTTTTAAAATTATTTTCACGTGTACAATACACTCCTGGAGTTTGGTCCGTTCCTCCCGACTCACCCTGTATATATATACAGGGTGTCCGGAAAATACGTGTACAACGTTTGACGACAGACTCCTGACGTCAAAATAGGTCGATCTAAGCCGACTTAGTTATATCCAAAATTGTCTCGTTTAGCCGGTAGAGGGCGTCAAAAAAAACAAAAGTATAACAAAGTTGAAAGTATCTATTGTAAGAAACTAAGTAAAACAAAAACATTACTTAAGCAAATGTGTAAAATGACCGCCATCTTGCTGAATACACTTATTAACACTCTTTAAAAAATGATATTGGACCCTATCTAATGTCTCGGGATTATTAAAATGGTTGCCTGCATTTAAAATCCGCTGCAATAAATCATCGCGTGTGTTTACCGGAGTCTTGTAAACTTCTGTTTTAATAGCGCCCCACAAAAAGAAGTCACACATATTTAACTCAGGAGAACGTGGTGGCCATTTTACTGGTGCATCATTGCCTCTTCCAATCCATCGGTTGGGATACTGATGATGTAAGTATTGCCGAACGGCAACGGAAAAATGGGGCGGGGTACCATCATGCATATACCACATTTCCCTCCGAAGTAAAATGGGCAAATTCTCCAGAAGAATTGGTAATGTGTCTTGCAAAAAATTTAAATAAATATTCCATAAGTGGCTTCCATATTCACTTCCATATGTGTGGTTCGCATATGTTGTTCCTAACAGCAGATGAAATATGTTTATCTTGGGACGCTCACCAGAGTATCTGAAGAATATTGTAGGCTAGAATACCGAAAAATTTGTATTCACATAAATTGTAATTAGTTACGTCTTATGTGCAACCACAACACTACACGGTCTCCTTACACCAGTCACGATTAAAGAAGAATACCAAGAATATCTAAAAAAGCGCAGGGCAGCAAAGGATACAGTAAAGCAAGCAAAGATGAAAGAATGGGAAGAATTTGGGGAGAAGATGGAGAAAAACAGCAAAGAAAATCAGAAGCTATTTTATAACATATTAAAAAGCAGAAAAAGAGAACCAAAATATGACACGAACTACATATTAGATAGAGAAGGCAAAATTAAAAAAAAAGAGAGGAAATAATGGAAAGATGGAGAAAATACTTCAAAGAACTGCTCAACTTATAACGGGAGGACAACTAAGAGTATGGAAATCAAATAAACATGGATATGACAACAGAAAACATAAATTTAAAAGAACTAACAGCAGCGATCAAGGAACTAAAAATGGGAAAGGCACAAGGAATTGACAAAGTTGAGACAGAGATGCTGAGGAATATAGGACCAGTAGTGCTTTCACAAACTATTCAAAGGAGGACGAAAGCATACAGAACGAATGGAAAACGGCACTTATAGTGCCAATATATAGAAGAGGAGACAAAAGAAATTGTAATAACTATAGGGGTATAACGCTAATCAATATAGGGACAAAACTACTAAAAAAAATATTAAAAATAAATAGTACAATAGACGAAGCGCAAAGCGGTTTCAGAAATACTCGAAAAGAAAGGAATATCAGAAGGAGAAGCAAGGAAACTAGCAAAAAGTAGAATAGGACAAATGGGATGTAAATAAAATAACACTGTACACAAAACGCCACACCGCAAAGTAAAATGGCAATTGATAAAATAAAAAATAATGCAATATAATTTAACTTCAATAACATACCGACTGCTGTATCAAATGCATTTAATGGATCCTCGTATTCCTCCTTGGATATGCAGTTTTCGATTTTAATATTCACCCCTTCGTTCTCACAGCTAAGATTTTCATCTTTAGAATGATTAGAGCTCATTCTCTCGTTGCCGTTTCCTGTAGGCTGAATGTTATTCTCGTCAATGCCGTACAAAGTGTAAGGAAGCGAAAGACTAGGTTCATTCCAAGTAACAATCCCGGACGAGTCCTGGACGGTTACGCATGCGCCCTTTCATGTCAGGCGTTCCAAGTGCACGCGGACTGGTTTCGGACGGATCGTGTACTGTAGTCCAGCGTTCCAAGTGATCTTCGGACTAGTTTCGGACGCATCAGAACAGTCCGCGCCTCAGACCGTGGACACATTTTTGGACCTTTAAACGTGTTTAAACCAACATCCGCACAAGCGCAGTAATCACGCGAAGCAAGTTACACGTGGATGATAGTGCAATTTCTATTTTGATTTATTTTAGTTTTCTGGACAATTATAAAGGTAAGAAAGCAATGGTAATTTGCTGGTACTTTATTATTTTAATTGCACTTTATTAAAATCAATTTCCATTGCCAAAATAAAGTTTTGCTCAATTGTTATTTCTCTTATTTAAATAAAGTTATACTGATTTGTAATTCACATATTTGTTTAGATGAATGGTTTCTGGTCCAGCGATGAAGATTTGGAAGAGTTGTTGGAGGTTATGAATGTACCAAAAACGGAAAATTATTTTGAAGAAACCGTACCATTACTAAGTGATGAACAATATATTAAACATTTTAGGATAAGTCGTAGATTAACGGAAGAATTATCGGAAAAATATCATGATAGTCGTTATTTTAATGATAATGAAGGGCCAGCTATGAAAATATCAGCTTTAAAAGCTATGACAGTATTTTTATGGTTTGCTGGTAACGAAGCGACATCATTCAGAGCAGTTGCTGATCGCTTTAATATAAGCCAAAGCTCGTTAAGTAGACTAATTAAAAAAATTACTTATTTCATAAGTAATCTCTCCCAAGAAGTAATAGTTTGGCCGACAATTGAGGAGAAGCAAGATATTGCTAGATATTTTGAACAAAATGGACTTCCTAATGTAATCGGGGCTATTGATGGAACCCACGTCCGAATTGACAAACCGGCGGAAGACCCAGAGTCATATTTCAATCGAAAACATTTTTATTCAATACAGGTAATTATTAGGCCATTGAAAAAAAAAACTTTTGTAAATACAACAAAAAATATATAATATAGCTAATGCAATATTTGGTAAACACTTTATATCTCTTTTCAGGCACAAGTTGTTTGTGACAACAATAGAAGAATTAGGGACATTTTCGTCGGATATCCTGGATCCGTACATGATGCGAGGGTATACCATATGTCTCCTTTAGGCGACTCGTTAATGCAAAAATGTGGCGAATATTATATATTAGGTGACAGTGCATATCCTTGCCTTCAAAATTTAATAACGCCATTTAAGGATAATGGACATTTATCCCAGGAGCAAACCCGTTTTAATATTTTATTATCACAAAATCGATATGTAGTGGAACATTGTTTTGGGATTTTAAAACAAAAGTTTCGACAGTTGTATCACATTAAAATGCACAACATTAATGTTATAACACATTTTATAAGGGCTTGTGCAGTACTTCACAACCTTGCACTGGACGATGATTTTCCTGAAAACCTCCCGGAAATTGAGTTAGAAAATGATCACCATAATGCTTTAGAAGTAAATAATCAAGCTGGGGCTGCAAGGAGGAATAATATAATGAGACTACTACAACTGTAACTTGAAATTTAGTTTATTTTAGTCAGTTATAAATTTATTTACAATTTTTTCTAATAAATTAATAATTCTCTCTTGGTTTTCTGTTTTTTTTTTTTTTAATTCCAATTTTTTATTTTCAATTTCTAAATGTTGTTTATAAAAATTACCTCTATCTTCCCTTATCTGCAGTAGAGTATCTGCTCTTCTTTTTCGATTCGCTTTGTTTTTTTTTGGTTGGCTGTCGGGATCACACTTTGCCTGCATTCCCGACGGTCCTGGAACTGGTGGATCTTCTACTACTTCATCTTCTAAAGGTTCATCTATAGAACTACTTGATAAAACCATGGTCGGGAATATATTTTTTTTTTTTCCTAATATATCGTCCATCTCAGAAAAAAACTCAAAAGTTTTTCTTCCTCTTCCTGTTTTCTTATTATTGTCGATATATCTTTTATAGCCCCTTTCTAAAACCCTCCACTTATTTTCGCAATGGGAGCCATCAATATTTATATATCCATGTGCAGCCATTTCTGCAGCAATATTTATGTACAATTTTTTATAACTTTTTACTGCTAGTGTTCCCACTAAGTTTTTTTTAGATTTTACTAAACTTAGTAGGAGGAGGATCGCATTAGATGTCCATTTGAAATCGTGTTGGTCGCTTATTGTGGTCTCGGATGCTGAAAAAAACAATAATTCAAAAATTGACTCGCATTTGTACCAAAATATATACTGCAATAATTTTCATAATTTTTGTTTGAAATATATTGATTCAAAGTTTTTATGTTTTTAAATATCAGTTTTCAACAAATATAACACTATTTTGCCTTCTTCGGCTGCCATAAAGGGGTCTTTCAGTACTGGTAGACATATTCTGATACCCCATCGAAATTGTCTGACTGACAAACGTTTTGAAACGTTATTTATTGAAGTTTGAACATTATATTTTGTTTATGATTAAATTTATAGATACAAAAATAAATGAATCTGTTACAACACTGACAATAAACAATTGTAGTCTAATGTATTTTTTATTTATTAACATTCTGAAGTGGATACTATTTTTCATAGTCAATATTATTTGGTTAATGTGAACAAATCGCAAACAAGAGGGACATATTGATCAAAACGTAAAAATATTAAAAAAAAAAATAATATATTTCAATCAAAAATGATAAAAATAATGTAATATTTAATATCATTAGATGCTTAATAATTTTTTCGTTCCATTCGTACCAAAATATTTTCTGTAGATTAAAGTGGCATGTTCGCTCATTATCTCAAACACACTATAAATACAAGAAAAACGTAAAAAAAGAGAAAAGAAGTTTTTTTCTGTAATATTAGAATTAGTTACTTACTTGAAATGATCTGCCGTGAATTTTTAGTTGCAATTGGAGCAAGGGGTTGCTCCTCTGGTTGTTCAATGATTAAATTGTCAAGATCATCGGCTGAAAGGCCTGGAATTAATTGGGCTCCAATTAATCGCCTAATATAGTCTTTGGCAAACTGATCTGAAATGTAATTTTGTTTTTATATGTGTATGTAAAATAGTTATTTACATTGCAGGACCGTTATACAGAAATTTACAGGCGAGCACAAAAAGGTAACGGGTGAGCCTGTAAATTTCTGGTATCGGTCAAGCATTGTACAATGTGTTATGGGCATTGAATCACAATCTATTTTACATAATCTTAAGAACGTACCTTGTAATAATTGTTTACACGTCTCTATGGTTTCTGTTATGTCATACTGTTGTTTGTTTATGAAAATAGAGATAGTTTCCATTGTGAAGACTAATTAATTAATAAAAAAACTAATTAATAAAAGGGGAAATGCAAAAATATAAGAAAAAATATAATAACTACTTTACTAAAGACATCAATATACAAACTATAAAACACTTAAGAAGAAATACACCAAAAATTTATAAATAACTCTATATATACTTAACTACTATTACACAGCTTACACTAATTTTAAACACTATGAACTAAAGAAACTAAAAAATAAACAATACTATAAAATACTATATCTATGCTACTATATACTATGTAATATACAAACACTATAAGATCTATAAACACTACTTACTCATATAATACTAATAAATACAATACACTACGAATACAAACAAAAGTAAATACAAAAGTAAAATAAACAAACTATTAATTTAAATGCACTACTGCTCTGATACAATCTCCACAATGGTCAACACGAAAATGATTCATTATAACAAAATACTTACCTACTCGTGGACCTAAAACGTGGAAAACCCAAATTTTTAATTTTATTGCCGCATTTGTCAACCAGATGTCCGAGTTACCGGCAAATATCGGTTCGAAATCTGCCGCTCATCCCCTCTTTCAATCGTCAGAAATCCGTCAGTAAATTTTCTGATCCAGTCCAAAATCGCGCCTGCGCAACGTAACTATCCGAAACTGTCCACAGTTCGTCCGCGGACCGTCCGGGATTGTTACTTGGAATGAACCTACTATGTGAGAAGAATGAGAATGGCGAGCAATGGCGAAAACCATAATATGATAGAAAACATACAGGGGCTCCGGAATCAGTGTTGCCAACCTGAGCGGGAGGCGAAAAAAAAAGTTCCTGCTTGCGACATTTTTAAAATTATTTCTAAACTATCCTTTTAGAGTAAATATTCGATAAATGCAACTCCAGTAAATACAACATTCTCTATTAGCAACTCTCTATAACAGTGAACTTTATACTACATAACTGGAAAGGCCTCTCAATGTAAACCACCGAGGCAAATATAAAACCTAGGCAACTCGCCGAACAGTAGTATTTGTATCTCTCTCTGATACACGTAAATTATGGCCAAACACTTGAATACTCAATTTACAATTGTTGCAAACACAACCAGTTAAGTAATTATTTACCGGATGTTAAAATGTTTTCGTATACATTGGAATTAAACACACATTTGTGGATTTCCTCCTTCCATGATTATTTTAGAGAAAAACTATAGGGGTAAACCAATGTTCAGAAACAAAAAATCTATCAAATTACATTTATATCTACTAGCGATGTGCTTCCGGAGCAGAGGTGTCGCCAGACCATAGATAACCCCCTTATAGATAGGCCACTCACATTGCAAAAAAATTCAGACTTAGTTGTTGGCCGCGCTCCGCGAACGGCGCTGATCACAGAACGATTTTTGGCGGGAGCTTTAAACGGAATAGAAATTCAAAATTTAAAAATAAAACTCTTTTCAAAAACAATTTCAAAATTTATTGTGTTCACAGTACAAAGTTTAGAGAATCACTTAACTTGGTTACACATAAATAATATGCAATCATAAATATGTACTGCAGATACAATAAATATTAAAACTGTTCTTGAATCTTCACATAGAAAATAAAATGCAATATGTATATGAGTAAGATCAATTTTATTAAGGACTGTTTTCAATTCTGAACATTAGTAAAGTTAATGTTTACAAAGATTAGTTCATACATTTGTAAAAATGTCGACATTTATTATAGTAAAATAACTGAGATTAATAATTATAACAAAATCTGACAATCACAAGCAAATTTCAGTTAAAATTTGTATTTTACAAAAATTGACCGACTATCCCGAACTAAACCTTAAAATCTATATTTAATACATACCATCTTCAAATGTATGATTTAGTTATTAACATTGGTGCAACGTTAGAGCATCTATTTATTCGACAAACGCATTATTTGCCTCTAAAATGTATTTATAGTTTACATCCCTATTAATTATTGGTAATACCTTTGATACTGAAATTGCAGAAATACAAGCCGTACCTTTGTAAATTACCTAGATACTACATAAATATGTGCTACAATGTTAGCGTCCAAATAATTACTAAAATATTAGTAATATTACAATTAACAATAGTACATACTTTAATGTTTAAAATCAAATATGCACAATTATATTAGGTCAATTTTAGTAAGTAATAATACTAACAATACACAAAATACACATATTACATGAGGCATTTTTGGAAGAGTAACAATGTTACTACACTTAAGTGCATTACCAAGTAAAACACGGTTTAAGTTTAAAAGATTAAAATTATTAGATACATAATGTAACATTATTATACTCTAGGGTATATGGTCAAGTCAATCAATTTAAACATCTTACTTTGTTTGTAACAGGGTGTTTTCCTTGGTGGACCGTATTCCTTGGTGGACTCTTCGGAAGGTGAAACTGGAAAAAGAAATTTTAAGTAAATAGGTGAACGGTTTTATTTTCAATTTCGTACCTTTTCTTTTGCAAATTACTGGTGCAAAGCTAGGGGAACTATTACTGGTTGATGCTATAACTTCTTGCTGGATGGAACCGTCAACTAGAATATTTTACTTAGGTTTTTATTTGGTCACATACAGGCTGATTCTTGACCTATATAAAACTCATAAACTTCATCTATTGCCGGGTATAATAATATTTATGCTACAGGTAGGTAAGACTTGTAATTATTAACATTATAGTTACCAAATTCATCTACTACAACTGTCACAAATTCCTCCTGTGGTTCAGTCTCTATCATGATGTGCCTGTAAATCATTAGATGAGCATAGATTGTTCAACAAGTATGAAATTCTCTTACTCAAAATATTCGGCAGGAATAATGTAGGTACAGCATTTTTTTTTTTAATTTGACCGATTGCGATTGCAAGGAAATCTTGCGTTTTCATCAAAGTGTCGATCGCATATCCTGTTTGCCCCTCGGGTTTTTTTAACTCCCTTGTCCAGGTATTCAGCTCTATTTACTGCAATCACCCATTTCTTAAAGAGCTGCAAAAGTGATAGCAATAAGGAAATTATCTGATTGTGACATTTAATAATTACATCTGAATCTTGAGGAAATAAGTGCATTTTCGCAGTTCTGCTACTATTTCCACATCCTTTTACACAGCACTGGTGAACCATACTTAAATATTACTGTCCCAAACTAACTATAACTATATATCACAAAACGAAAAATTGTCCGTAACTAACTTTACTATACTAATAATAAACTAACAAAACGAGAAATTGTCTGAAATTAACTTTAGCTATAAATTACAACTAACTAAAGGATAAATTGTCCGATAATTAATGATAACTATATATAACTAACAAAAAACTAAACCACCAAGTCAAAATTCAACGCACAAACACAAAGTCAACAAGTAAAGTCACAATGCAACGCGCACACACAAAATCAAAATCAATGGAAAACTTAATATCGCAGAATGGACCTCAATCGGAAATTCAAAATTCAACTGACAAACAAAACAACAGCTACAAAGCACACTCAGCAAATGAATCTAGATTTCATATATTCGTTAACGTTTCCTCGAGATATTGTAAATATTTACCTTTGGGCAGCCTTTTCCCCAAGTCCATCGTCAATTTGTTAACACCAACAGCAGGGTAAGAGATAAGGGGTAGATTATAACTAATAACTCTTACCTTATCGTATCCACTTCATACTTACCGTGGCGTCTACGACTGTCTGCGAAGAGCATGTTCAAGGGTTATAAGTTGTTCCACATTTTTAGTAGGACGGAAATGTGCCGATTTTAAAATAATTCGTTAAACGTCAAATAAATCAAATAAATTCGTCATGGTAAAGCCGGTAAAGCCATTAGCGAGCACTGCTGCCGATAAATAATTGTAGAACACTGCCAAATGCTGCCGATGCTAGCGACAAAAACGGAAAGTGGGTATCAACTCATCTCAAAATCGCAATATACAGGGAGTGCGTAAAGCCTGCGCCAGACCTTCTAATTCGGGTGGGCCGGTGGTGGGTCAGATGTTCTGGAGGTGAGCCGACATTATCGACATTATTTTTTTTCAAAAATAGGATATAGGTATCAATTAAACATGTGCAGGCTTACATTTAAGGATAGGTATATTATACAGACCAAGAACAATATGAAAACTACAAAAAATAAACATTTAATAGTATATTATTCAATGAGTGAGAAAGTTCTCGAAATACTCGAATAAATTACTCCACTCGCCTTCGGCTCGTGTCGCAAATTTTATTCTCATGGAAATGGCCATTTCTCACGAGTAGAATATTATACTTTTTCTAATCATATTAAAGAATTAAGTAATAATTGTAATATTTTTGTATGTCATTTTTATTATCAACCTATACATTAACCGTACCGTAATTAACGATAGTAAAAGGAGACGATTTTACATCTACACTAGTGTCAATGTTTAAGTTTTTGTTGTTAGTTATATTTTAATTCTCCGTTGCATTTCGTACACTGCTGCTAGAAGCTTCAACTGCGTTGATGATTTTGGTGGCCGAGTCCATCTTGTTATTAATGGATTAAGTGTCTATATAATCTTCGGCTACTGATGTGGACTTATATCGGCAGGCCCGGTCGTATGTATTTCATAGGGGGGTGGGAGGCAATAAATAGAAAGAAAAAACTATTATTTTCCAACCATATTTTAATCTCAATTACTATCACACAATAAACACATAAAAAAGAAAATATCCAACTTTTAGACAATAAATTCCTAGTAGCAAATCTATTTATAATATTTTCTACATTAATGTCTATGGCTCTGTGGACATGTAGTAATGCCAGTACTACTAGCCTACCTTCGCGCATTGTAGATCTTGCCCAAGATTTTAGACGTCGCAAAGCCGAAGAACTTTTCTCTGATGAAGCAACAGAAATGGGCAAGGTGGCCAAAATTCGTAAAAAGGTATATATATATACAGGGTGTAACCGAAATACGTGTGTTAATTTTAAACATTGGTAGAACTCGTTAAATAAAACATTTTTTCTATATGTTTTTTTTTCAAAAACCAACGTTAAACTGATTTAAAATATGTTCTAGTTTATCTACTAAAACGCGTACCCGCCTATGGTTAAAGGTGTGCAGCGATAAAATATTTTGTTGTGATGGCAACAGTGTCATGAAGGTACATCATTGCCTGTTAGGCAAAACACGTTCAGGATATTGTGCACCGTACAATCTACGGGCTTCTGCGGCATTTCCAAAAAGCTCGGCCATATACCAACACAATATCTGTTAATTCTTGATTAGAAAAATTTGGCATTTTGAAATAAACTTCACTTGACAATTATAGTGACAGTATCTGAGAACGGCTCGTTCGGTCAAAATTAGGGGGCTAAAAAATATTAAAAAAACCTGGAAATTTTGAAAAAAAAAACGTATAGAAAAAATGTTTTATATAACGAGTATAACGAGAAGATTCAAGATGGCGTCGTGCAAGAAGTGCTTAAAAATTGTCTCGCGTTATGAGGATTGTATCTGCTGTAAAATGAAATGCATGTCCACATTTCACATTGAGTGTGTTAATATAACTATTCAAACCCTGAATGAGTTAAACAAAAACGGAGAAATTAACTCCTGGGGCTGCAATGATTGTAAATACAACATAACCTCTAAACTGAACGCGTTAACCGCGAACCAGAACGAGTCGATCCTCGCCGATACAGTGAACCTAGGAAGCAACACATCGCACCCACTTATGGACACCCCTTCCGAAATAA
This sequence comes from Othius punctulatus, assembly GCA_951805005.1. NCBI lineage: Eukaryota > Metazoa > Arthropoda > Insecta > Coleoptera > Staphylinidae > Othius > Othius punctulatus. The sequence continues at coordinate 41,045,033 of OX638146.1, forward strand.
ACCCACCACACCAAACAAGGGGCGATCCATCAATCCAAACAAACACACAAAACAGCACAGCACAAGACCAACCTCCCAAACTTATCACAGCGGAAAAAGGAACCCAGGGCCAGTCAACCCACACACAGAGGCAACAGGTGTTCCACAAAGCAATGTTCTATTCAAGAACACGGTCACACTCGCTTAGCGAGGTCAACACAAAACCGGCGAACACCATCGTCAGCGACAAAGAAGACGGCACCTGGACGACAGTGTCACACAAAAGACCCCCGCATAGTCCTGCATCGTCGGATAAAATAAAACAAACTAAACCCAACGCCAGCACAAATCCAACCCGCCAAAAGAAACTAGGAGACTATTGGTTAAACGCGCCCCAAACATCGAACAGATTCGACTGCCTCACAACAGCAGTTGCCACAGAAGAGACCCTCGTCCCAGTAAAACCCCCACCGATCTTTGTACACAAAGTAGGGAACATGCAACCTCTTACAGACCTACTAGTACTGCACGCCAAAAACGCATACTCAACTAAGCTAATAGGCCATTCCCAATTAAAAATTCAGCTAAATGAAGCAAAAACGTACAGTAAGATAATCAAGGAATTGGAAGCCAAAAACACCGAATTCCACTCGTATCAACTGAAATCAGACAGAAAATTCAGAGTAGTTATAAGAGACATACACTTCTCCACAGACACGAATGACATAATATTTGAACTAGGCTCACACGGTCATACCGTCCTCAACATCAACAACATTATACACAGTTATACAAAGCGACCGCTACCAATGTTCTTAGTCGAACTCGAGCAAAAAGAAAACAATAAGGAAATTTACCAAATTGAATTTATACTTCAGGCAAAAGTCACCATCGAACCTCCAAACGTTAAGAGGGAAGTCATTCAGTGCAAAAAATGCCAGAGATACGGGCATTCGCAAAATTTCTGTCACAGAACTCCTCGCTGCGTGAAATGCAAAGGAGATCATCACACAAAAAACTGTGAAATAAAGGAAAAAAGAAAGGATGTCACATGTGTACTATGCAATGGTAACCACCCCGCAAACTACAAGGGTTGTAGCGTATACAAGGAAATACAGAGAAGAAAATTCCCGCCATTAAGACAAAGGACACTCAACACACTCAAGACACCAGAAGTACAGACAGGTAAAACCTACGCACAAACAGTTGGAAACAGTTCACAACAAAACAATAACCAAGAGACTCACAACCAACAGCAAAACGCAGCAGTCTCACCCCAAGCAAACAAACTAGAAAATATGATGGCCAAATTAATGGAGAGGATGGACACTATGCTGACCCTTCTTACAACTCTAGTCTCAAAAATGCCATAATGCCAGAAGCACCATTGAAAATAGCTCAATGGAACGCAAATGGCCTGGCAGCACGCAACCAAGAGCTCAAAATCTTTATAGAAATGCACTGCATTGACATTGCACTGATATCTGAAACTCACTTCACAAGTAAAAGCCACATAAACTTTCCAAACTATAACACATACACAACTAACCACCCCGATGGAGGCGGACACGGAGGCACTGCGATAATAATCAGGAAATCCATAAAACATCACGAACTCCCCAAGTTCAGCAAGAAACATATACAAGCAACAAGCGTCGCTGTAGAAGATTCAAGGGGACAAATGACAATCTCGGCACTCTACGCCCCACCTAAACACAAGATCAAACAACACCACTTCCTAGAGTACTTCAACACACTAGACAGACACTTTATAGTTGGAGGGGATTTTAACGCCAAAAACACAATATGGGGCTCCAGCAAAACTCTCACAAGAGGGAGAGAACTACTGAAAGCCATGAACACCAACAAACTCAAACACATATCCACAGGACAACCCACCCACTGGCCGATAGATCGGGCAAAAAGACCAGACCTCCTAGACTTCTTTGTAGTTGGGGACATATCACTAAACTACCTAGAGATTAGTCACAACCTAGATCTATCATCGGACCACACACCCATCATACTTAATCTCAATACGCAAGTAACCAAAAGACAAAAACCACCAGCCTTCTGCAATCACAAAACCAACTGGAATCTGTACAGAAAAATAATAAAGCAAAGCACTGTAACAACTCTCCCTCTAAAATGCGAGGAAGATCTTGATTGTGCAATCGAATATCTGAACAAAATAATTCAAGATGCTGCGTGGAAATCCACACCAGAACTAGATGAAAAAGAAATCAGGCAGACATGTCCAGCAGATATACAACAGAAAATAAAAGAAAAAAGAAAGCTCCGAAAACTATGGCAAATCACGAGGTCTCCCAAAGACAAAGCCATCTTAAATCTAGCTGTGCAGGAGATAAAAGAGAGTCTAAATAAACACAAAAACCAAACAATTCAACACCACCTGGAGAACCTGTCTAATAGCAAAGCATCCGACTACTCCTTATGGAAGGCGACCAAAAAATTAAACAGAAAACAACAGGCCATCCCACCCATAAGAAAACCAGACGGAAACTGGGCACGTGATAATCTAGATAAGGCAAATGCCTTCGCAAAACATCTAGTGACTGTATTCGAACCCCACCCCACCGTATGCCCTGTTGAGGAAGACAATCTAATCAAACATTTTCTAACAGTACCGCATCAACTTAGTCCTCCTATCAAAAAATTCAAAACGAGCGAAGTGAAATCCATACTTGCCAAACTGAAACCAAAAAAAGCCCCAGGGTACGACCTCATCACAGGCACCATGCTAAGAAACCTACCACTGATCGCAATACAACTAATAACCATGATTTTCAACGGTATAATTAGACTCGGATACTTCCCCAGCCAATGGAAGGTAGCTCAAATAATCCTAATACAGAAGGAAGGGAAACCCCCCGAAGAAGTCCAATCTTACAGGCCAATAAGTCTGCTACCTATATTATCCAAAACCTTTGAAAAAGTATTTTTAACACGACTACTTCCAATACTAGACGAAGCAGAACTAATTCCAAACCACCAATTTGGCTTTCGCCATGAACATGCGACGACCGAGCAGGTCCACAGATTAATAGACTCAATCAACAAAGACCTCAATGCCAAAAGATATTGTTCGGCAGTCTTCCTGGACATAAGCCAGGCCTTCGACAAGGTGTGGCACACTGGCCTGTTGTATAAACTAAAACTAAAATTACCACACAACCTCTACCAAGTCCTACAGTCATACCTGAGCCAAAGACTGTTCCAAATTAAGTACGAAGGTACCCTTTCATCACTACATGACATTAAAGCAGGCGTCCCCCAAGGGAGCGTCCTGGGCCCAATCCTATACCTTCTGTACACGGCAGACATACCAACGTCCAGAGAGAGTGTATCAGCAACTTATGCCGACGACACCTGCATAATGGCATCACACACTGAACCAGGCATCGCATCCAGCCTCCTGCAAAACCACCTCACAAAAGTTGAAGAATGGCTCAACAAATGGCGCATAAAATCCAATGAAGCAAAGTCAGTCCACGTGACCTTCACCACAAAAAAAGATACATGCCCACCAGTCCGACTGAACAATCATCCCATACCTCAACATGACAGCGCTAAATACCTGGGCATACACCTCGACCGCCGGCTAACCTGGGCTAAACACATCTGGACAAAACGACTCCAGCTTGGCATGAAATACAGACAAATGCACTGGCTACTAGGCAGGAACTCCAAACTAAGCACAGACAACAAGCTACTCCTCTATAAAACCATCTTAAGACCGATATGGACGTATGGAGCACAATTATGGGGCTCCGCGAGCACCTCAAACATCAACAAAATCCAGCGCTTCCAATCTAAAGTGTTGAGGGAAATCGTTAATGCCCCTTGGTTCGTTCCAAACCGAATTATTCACAATGACCTCAATATAAAAGAAGTAAAGGAAGAAATCAAGCAAATGAGCACAAAATATCAACAACGTCTCACCGTTCACCCAAACCTACTGGCGAGAAATCTGCTCAACAAAACAGCAAGAGCAAGACTGAAAAGACATGATCCACTAGACCTACCGGATAGGTTTTAACCACTACAACCAAGGCGCCACAACTCACAGAAAGAAACACAAGAAGGGCAGTGCCACCATTGGGCGACACTCCCACACGCTAACTACTACTGCCATAACATTTACTTATTGTCTTTGGACAGATTGTAAATAACTCTTGGGAAAATAAAAAAAAAAAAATAAATAAAAAAAATATAACGAGTTCTACCAATGTTTAAAATTAACACACGTATTTCTGTTACACCCTGTATATATATAATATCTAGACGTAACGACTTTACTTGAATTGAATAGAGGTTAACGGGTTAAAGTCAAAAATAGGAAGCTGAAGATAGTAGGTAGCTAATTGCACAGTTTAAAGTTTGTTTAGCAACGTTTCGCCTTTATTTTAAGGCTTCTTCAGGCCTACAAGTAGAAGAAAAAATATTTATTCATTATACAATTATGTAAGAGAGCATGGGATGCGAACTGTCATGATAATGAATACATTAACTTACTAATAACTCTACAAGTGAATTGTCGCAATGGCGAGGCGCAACAATGGGCTGGTTGAACAAACAAGTGTAACGAGAACAGACATATTAAAATAGTACACTAGCTAGGTTAGGTTAGGTTAGGTTAGGTCTTCTGCTGTTTCAAACTATCACTGTCAATAAAACTTAAGGTGCATTCATTACATTTCTAAGGTTTTTCTCCTGTGTGGACCTTCTTGTGCTTTCTCAAATTACAATTTCGAGTAAAACTTATGGCGCATTTATCACATTTGTAAAGTTTTTCTCCTGTGTGAATCCTCTTGTGCTTTATCAATTTATCATTTTCATTGAAACTTGATGTACATTCATCACATTGATAAAGTTTATTTCTGTGGATCCTCTTGTGCATTTTCAAACTACCACTTTGAGCAAAACTTAATGTGCATTCATTACATTTGTAAGATTTTTCCCCTGTGTGGATCCGCTTGTGCAATTTCAAACTATAACCTGCTGTGAAACTTAATGTGCATTCATCACACTTGTAAGGTTTTTCTCCTGTGTGGGTCCTTTTGTGCATTTTCAAACCACTACCTTGAGTAAAACTTGATGTGCATTCATCACATTTGTAAGGCTTTTCTCCTGTATGGATCCTCTTGTGCTTCTTCAGGTTACCTATATGAGCAAAATTTAATGTGCATTCATTACATTTGTAAGACTTTTCCCCTGTGTGGATCCGCTTGTGCAATTTCAAATTATAACTTGCTGCGAAACTTAATGTGCATTCATCACACTTGTAAGGTTTTTCTCCTGTGTGGGTCCTCTTGTGCATTTTCAAACCACTACCTTGAGTAAAACTTGATGTGCATTCATCACATTTGTAAGGCTTTTCTCCTGTGTGGATCCACTTGTGGGCTCTCAAACTACTACTTATTGCGAAACTTGATGTGCATTCGTCACATTTGTAAGGTCTTTCTCCTGTGTGGATCCTTTTGTGCCTTTTCAAACTTACATTTTGATTAAAACTTAAGGTGCATTCATCACATGTGTAAGGTTTTTCTCCTGTGTGAATCCTCTTGTGCTTATTTAGGTTACCTTTTTGAGTAAAACTTGAGATGCATTCATCACATTTGTAAGGTTTTTCTCTTGTGTGGATCCTCTTGTGCATTTTCAACACATCATTTCTAGTGAAACTTAATGTGCATTCATCACATTTGTAAGGTTTTTCTCCTGTGTGGATCATCTTGTGCTTTTTCAATTTACCATTTTCATTCAGACTTGATATGCATTCGTCACATTTGTTAGGTCTTTCTCCTGTGTGGATCCTCTTGTGCCTTTTCAGGTTACCTTTTTGAGTAAAACTTAAGATGCATTCATCACATTTGTAAGGTTTTTCTCCTGCGTTGATCATCTTGTGCTTTTACAATTTACAATTTTCAAAAAAACTAGATGTGCATTCGTCACATTTGCAAGGTCTTTCTCCTGTGTGGGTCCTCTTGTGCCTTTTCAGGTTACCTTTTTGAGTAAAACTTAAGATGCATTCATCACATTTGTAAGGTTTTTCTCCCGTGTGGATCCTCTTGTGTCGTTTCAAAGTACCATTTTTCGAGAAACTTGATGTGCATTCATCACATTTGTATAGTTTTTCTCCTGTGTGGATTCTCTTGTGCTTTTTCAAACAACTTCCTGTGAAACTTGATATGCATTCATCACTCCTGTAGGTATTTTCTTCTGTGTGGATGATGCTATGCCTGTAGAAACAATATTGTAGTCATTTCCTGAGTTATGTAACAGTAATAAGTGGTGCTTTGTAAGCAACTGCAATATTTATAAAAGAATATAAAACTAAACTAATAATTTTCAAATAAAAATATGTCTGGCTGTGTGGTAGGAGAATTGACGTTAGAGGTGGATGGTTTTGAAGAGAAACGTTGCTTTCCGGCAACTTCTGCCCCTTGCCCCCTATAAATTAATATAAATAACAACTATAGGGCTTTTTTTTAAAGATCCACCAACGTCTAAATGTCTCAGAAGTAGTAGTGGCAACTCTGTTAGTGTCATTAATGTTTCTTGAAAACGAAAATTTAGCAGATTTGGCCAGAAAAAATTTAATCCACTGGCTAACGTATTGACAACTGAAGACCGCTTTTGACCTAGTTGGGTCACATCAGTTCAGTGAAGTAAAAGTGTAACTGCCAAAGCGTTAATACCACCTATTCTTTGTTCCAGAGAATATCGGATTTGACAGCATACCAGCTCAAATCAGTGTTTTACATCTTTGCAAAAATTTCATAGTATAACCCTACTAAAAATCTAAACCCATCGAAAAGTAATTAAAATTCTTTACAAGAATACACCAAAATAATTATACCGAGCCATTTAAAAATATTGTAGGTGACGTCACAACAAATAAATGAAGGTGTTTAACACATTGACTGCCGCAATGTTAACAATTATTCCGAGTCTGGGGCCACAGGTCATTTTTTTCCTAAACCAACTAAAATCAATCTAAAATAACTCTGCAATGTTACTTTTTTTAAATATGCTCACATATTTTCCCTAAAAGAGCATATGGAAATGTGAATCACATGTGCTTCATGCGGCCTGAGTAAGCGATTTTTTTACACGCCTGATCGGCAAGGTAAGTACAACTCCAACATAGTAGTTAGCGCAGCCTGAGCAAGCTATATATTCTACAAGCCTCGTGAATCGCACTTGATTCACATGCTTGATCAGCATCGTAATTTGCATTTGATGTGTCTCTTTCATAGTGAATCACGTACTTATACTCGTAATCATGAGGCTTGTCTCATGAGTCATTCATTTGGAATGTATGGTTCAAATTTTCTTGAACGTGTGTCTACACTTATACGCACGCGGTCGGCCAGGTGTTTGGTTGCGCAAAAATGCACCCGGCCAATTAGGCCTACGAATTAGTTCATTTGTATCCCGTTAATGTCAAATCTCGTTAATGTCAAATGTAGGTTATGTATGCATAAGTACGTAAAGACGAAATATATGTTAGGTTAACAGTGACACTGACAGATTCAATGAATTAACGAAGACATACGTTTTCACGGGTTTCATTTAAAACGTACAGCAGACGTATCGGACATTTACTCTCTCACTTTACTTCAGCGGTTTAGGGTAATATAGCGACACCGATTTTGCATTTATTCCTGCATTAAACATTCATTTAGAATGAATCATGGGACATCTCTCCTGATTTCGACTATAGATAATATTTTAGTTCAGGTTGTCTTTATTTGAGAAGGAATAAACTGGTTTGTTTCACGAATATTACTGGGTATTTTATTATCTTTTTTAGCACCACAATGTAATGAGACACATAAAAATGTTAATTTTCAATGTTATACTTAAAAACAAAAAATTTATAAAACTTTTCGCCGCGCTGAGATCATATATTTGTTCTTCAGGCCGCACTCATTTGTTACCCATAAGCAATGCATAACCGATTCACACGGCCTCGGGTGTTATCTAAGTGTGAATCATATATGATTCATTCGGCAGTCAACGTGTTGAAAAAGATTTTTTTCACGAACTTGTAGCATAGAGCATAGACTGTCCCATTTAATAATATACAGAGTGAATCAACAGTACGGGATCGGAGGATATCTCGTTTAATTTTGAAAATTCAAAAAAAAAAGTTTGAAATAAAAGTTTCAGCATACCGAATAGTGCGTGTTATAAAATCAGTTTCAAATATACTGGGTGTTCGATATACGATAAAATCAATATAATATTTTTTTTTATTGCAGCACTTTTTTGTTAAATCAGAACAATTTTTTATTTTACATTTTAGCACAGGGTTGCCAAGTTATTTAGATTTTTTTCAAAAAAATGTAGAAAACAAGGGTCAAGGCTCTATTTAAAAATATAGAAAAACGGAATTTGTTATGAATAGTTATAGGTACTACTCGCGTAATAATGCCCAAAGTTTAAAATTTTGTCCTTTCAGTCCTTTTCCATGAATTCCATGAATTGGACCATGAATTGAATCAGACAAACTTGATAAACATTAAATCATTCGTTCTTTTTCAATTGAATGATATATTTTTTCTTATTCCACACTATTTCGCATAATATTTCCTTTATTTTTTATTACGGATGTTCTCTACCTAAAAGTTATATTTCTTGAGATATTAAAAAAATCTGAATTTTTCAACAATTCTAATGTGCATACGGTGTGTTTAAATATGTAGTTAAAACAAATGATAGATGTTGTAATACCTGTTGCCTTTGTACAATGAATTATTCACATGATGAATTAATTGATATCATATTAATAAATTAATATGCTATCGGAGAGGGCGAAAAAATTGTTTATTGGCATCTAGAATTTATGCGCATTGACCGTTTAAATTGAAAGTACACTCCAGTCCAGATAGTTTAAGATACAGTTCATCAAAATGAATTTTATTTTCCCGAGCAATCAATATTCAGCAGTGGTCGCTTCATACACTTAGATCAAGTAGATCCTAATTTTAAAATAATAACACTGGTCAACACAATTTTTGTCTCTTAGACGTAAATAGCCGATTCCGATAGAAAATTTTGCGCTGATTTCAGAAACGTCAAAAACCTGTTTCTAGCACGTCAGGTTTTTGTGACATTTCAATTTTTGCAAAATGTAAGTTACACATTTTTTACGGGGTGCAAGCCCGATTCCGATGATTTCTTATGGCAATACTGGATTTGAATTTCAGTTGGACAGTTACCGGTATCACTTTTCTAAGCTCTCTTAAACTGAGAATGGGTTTTTGTAAGTAAATAGTGAAAAAACTATACAAAACATCTAAAAAAATGACATCCAACACATTTTTTTTTTTTGCATTTCGTAAAAATGGACAGTAAATACTTTCATAAAAATGCATTTAAACTGAAGGGACAACACATTCGTCAAAATTTGTCAACCAGTGTATTAGGTAGTCAAAAAAATTTAAAGAAAGTATTTGGGGCGACACAATGTTTCACAGAGTGATCAGATCTCATTTCTTTGGAGGAAAATTTGGATCAAACTAGAAATTAGAAAACTAAAATTTGGGGTGGAAAAATTAAGATTGGTTGCTATGGATTTATAGTAAATCGTGTTCTTTGGGGCTATTCAAGGAAGAAGATCATGACAATAATTTTAATAACATGCACCTTTTAAAATAGAAAATTGTGGAAGGAATTGCCACTATGAGTGAAAAAAATTAATGTATCTGGGTGCGATGAAATTAAAAATGATTGATAAAGTGTGTACTGAAGGGTGGCCTCCTCGTGTAGTAATACATATTTAAATTTATTTTGTTACTGTTTTAGTATTTTAAACAACTATTCTCAGACAAAATTAAACCAAAATATTTTCTTAAGATCACATCTTTTAAATGACCTGTATATAGCATAGCAAGAATGAGTACCGAGTACGAGTAACTGCTATGGAGTGCAAAACTGTGTGTTAAGAATGCCTTACTTTGTTCAAAAATAAAGAAAATAAGGAAGTTTACAATGGTTGTGGTACTCATCGGGAGCACACTCAACCTATATAAAGATTTAAAACATGTTTTCTATGAGAACACCATCCACCGTTTCTTCTCCAGACCTAAGTATCCATTAAATTGAGTTATATTTGATGAGATATACAGGTTGATTAATATCATTCTTACATTTCATGTTTCTCTTCCAAGTGCACCTCATAACTGGCCAGACCATCATATGTAGCACTACATATTTCACATGTGTATGGTGTGACTTCTTTGATCTGCACTGTCTGTTCTTCTGTTTTTACAACACAATAATTGTCCTGAAAATACATGGTGCTAGAAACTGTATAATTGTCTTTTACACTTTTACTTACATTTGAATCACTGTCTTTAACTGAGTTCCAGTTAGATGTGCAATTTACAGGACATATTTGTGATTCTAAACCTGAAAAACGTAAATTTAAGGTATTATCAGATCATAAAATGGTAATATATTAATATATAGGACATGGTCACTTGGGTTTTAACTAATTTATGATGAAACACGAATAAAGCTGGGTAAACACTGGCACATGCCGCAAGCTAAAACATGGGGAACACATAAAAAGTGTAACACATGAGGCAGCGTGTTGGAGGTTAGCAGTTAATTCACAACTGTTGTTTCGGTGCAAGCATGTACTGCTAAAATAGTTTACACAATTTTATACGTGCCTTAGGCGAAACATGCTATTTTTTGACGATTAGCATTATAAGAGATCATGGATCCACGTTTTGTATGCATAAGTTAAATATAAAGCCACATAAAATTACAGATATTAGTAGGGGCGTTTGGCATAATTTTAAAACATTTACCGATTCATGTAAAATGATTTCACATAAGTTGTGACGTACCTGAAGGGCAGTCGGCGCGTTAGGCCGTGGAGCGAGTGGAGGGTCCCTTCGAAGTAGTAACGAGGGCCAGGCTCTCGGTGTCAGAGAGTGGGGGGGTTAAAAAAAGGCTCCACGTAATTTTAACCTCGTGGCTACTTCGTCGCAAAGGGTGGCTCCACCCTACCTGCGTGGGTGGACGGCAGACAGTCAGCGAAGTTCAGAAATCACGAACTGTCACAACGCTGACCGCTTGGCGCCAACACCACCAGATTTAAATCTCGCAGTGAGAATAGAAAACTGTAACTGAAATAAGAGAAAACGTGGGGGGAACAAAAAATAACAGGTGTGAGTTTGTAGTGTAATATCAGGGCCGCGCCGCCCATGTGTGCGATGTGTGCTCCGCACACAGGCGCCAGGGCGGCAGGGGCGCCGCGGGACCCCTTTGGCGCCTCACGCGCGGAGCGGAGTCATTAAGAAATTAAAAACTTTTTTTTTCAACCAAATTTCATTTCTAACTTCTTTATATCTTTGCAACCAAGTTCACGTCTATGGTTTAAGTTTGCATTATTTGAACTTTGCGCTGTAAACATTTAAAGTTGTCTGCTTTATCGTTGTTGCCTATGGACCCGGCGCGCGTGCGTTGATGGCCGAGTAGGCGGGGAATTAACGAGTTTTGCCGATAAAGAAAATAAACTAACCGCATTATACAAACACTCTCATTATTATTTGGATTGTATTCAGTGTGCATTAAAAATGAAAAGGACCCAGAGTTGTCTCTACGGTAGCAGCAATCGACCGACGCGGCGCCGGCGCGAGACTGGGGCGGGGAATTACCGAATTTTATTAATAAATAATACAAACAAAACGCATTATTGAAAGAAGGTGCACTTCCAGTTATTAGTTTGATTTTGTTCAGTTAAGTCATTCATCTATACCTGCCTTATAAAAATACTTTGTTGTACACTAAATTTATTTTATTTATTACATTGTCGATTTTATTTAACGGGTTTTCACGATGCGTGATCAAGATTAAAAAAAGTAATTATCGGGTTATCAAAATCTAATGAGAAAGAGAAAACGAGAAGAAGAACGAGATAAAAATACAACGAAAATAAGTAATTATTTTGCGCCCATGCCATCCACTTCCAAACAATCATCTGAGAGTTTTGAGACAGACAAACCTATAGATGAAGGTGCTGAAATAATTGAAAAATTCGATTCGTGCAGTGGTAAGAGTTTTTTATAATCTTATAAGTCTTATAATATTAAATTACCCCTTAATAATAAAACAACACAATTAAATACCGACTCTGTTTATTCAAGTATGATAGTAAAATTGGGAAATTTTGAATATCATAATATTACTATGGCGCGTTTATTTAAGTTTATTTAAGAGGTATTTGCTTTGGTGGTGGTAATGATTCCACGTTGTGGATGATTTTCAGACGTCATGATCGCTGACGGGGGACAAATATTAGATGGCGCCGATGAAGTAACTTCGTCACCCCCAATTCAAACACCGCCAACGCCGCTAAAACCATCGTTGCCGCTGACACCAACAATTTGCAAAGATGATCCTGGACTCTGGCCAGAAGTTTCAAATACTACATTGATGCAATATTTGGTTGAGAATCCACCTAAACAAATAAAGCATCATGATTTTCCGCGTGACTCGTCGGGTCGAAGGTTTTCTACATATTATTATAACAGGCAATTATTAAATGGCGAAAAGTTTCATAGAGAGTGGCTGCTCTATTCAGTGGCCAAAAATGAAGTTTTTTGTTTCTGTTGCAAGCTATTTGAATTGAATAATAAAAAAAAATGCCAGGGATTAAGTAATTGGCAACATTTAGCTCTGTATTTGAACAGGCATGAGAAAAGTTCTGTACATTTTACTAGCTATAAAAAATGGACAGAGCTGTGTCAGTCTTTTAAAAATAAAACGACTATCGATAATATTCAACAAAAGCTTATAGAAGTCGAAAAGCAGCGATGGTATGAAGTCATTAAAAAAATAATATATGTGGTACAATTTTTGAGTACCCAAAATATGGCGTTTCGCGCCCAGAGCAGCAAATTATTCGACCGTAATAATGGCAATTTTTTAAAATGCATTGAAATGTTGGGAAAATTCGATCCTACGATGATGGAACATATACGCCGCACAACCAATGATTCGGAATTTAAGAATATGCCTACTTATCTTGGAGATAAAATTCAAAACGAAATTATAACTATACTCGCTACCCAAATTAAAAATTACATTTTGAATTTATGTAGGGACAATAAATATTTTTCGATCATACTAGATTGTACTCCCGACGTTGCACATGTAGAGCAAATTAGTATAATAATTAGATTTGTTTATTTTAATATAAATTCGAGAGAGTTAGAAATAAGAGAGCACTTTTTAGCTTTTTGCCCAATTATAGACACAACTGGCGCTGGCTTAACGTCATTCATAACGGGAGAATTAGAAAATAATACTTTAGATATAATCAATTTAAGGGGACAAGGTTATGATAATGGCTCTAATATGCGCGGCAAAAACAATGGTCTCCAAAAAAGATTCTAGATATAAACCCTCGTGCATTTTATGTACCCTGCGCTACTCACAGTTTAAATTTAATAGTAAACGACGCAGCTAATTTAAATTATCCCACAACCGGTTTTTTCAGTACAGTGCAGGAATTATACAAATATTTTTCAGCCTCCACGAAGAGATGGTATTTATTAAAAAAATACATTGGGAACCTAACTTTAAAACCGCTGTCCGAAACAAGATGGTCCAGTACAATAGATGCCATAAAACCTTTATTTATTAATTTGCCAGAATTTTATGATGCTATATGCGAAATGGCAAATGAATCCATAGAACAAAAATCAAAGTATGACGCTAAATGTCTGGCAGAAAAAATATCTTCATTTACGTTTATTTGCTCAACATATGTTTGGCATGACGTACTGAAAAAAAAAAATTTTGTAAGTAAAATCCTTCAATCAACAAATATGAATATGCAAGTTGCTTTAGATGCTTTATCTAATTTAAAGACATTTAAAAAAGAATTTCGCAATGATGATAACTTTGATATAGTGTAAATAATGCCAAAAAAACTGCGGAAAAATTAGGTATAGACATTGAATTCGAAATATCCAGACCGCTAAGACGGCGTAAAACTCCAAAACAATTTGATTATGAACACGAAGATCAGCCTGTAATGGATCCGAAAATAGCGTTCAAAGTCAATGTATTTTTTTTATATTTTAGATCAGGCTTTATCCTCGGTGGATGAAAGATTTGAATTATTGAATACTCATAATGACGTGTTTTATTTTTTATTTAAACTAAGCGATATACAAGATAAAAACCAGTTAATCACAAACTGCACTCGTTTGCAGGAAAAACTGTCTGCCAATAATTCATCCGATATAGATGCCGACGATTTGTGTGAGGAAGTTCTATCATGTCAGTCCCTTTTTAAAAAATTGGACAATGATGTGGTTAAAATACTAGAATTTATATTTTAAAAAAATTTGACAGCAGTATGCCCTAATATAACAATAGCTCTACGAATTTTATTAACAATGCCAGTTACGGTAGCGAGCGCAGAAAGATCATTTTCGAAATTGAAGTTAATAAAAAATTACCTGCGCTCAACAATGAGCCAGGAAAGATTGTCACATTTGGCTACAATATCTATTGAAGATAGCATATTAGAGCGCATAGATATACATAATATTATTATGGATTTCGCAACTAGAAAAACGAGAAGAGTAGAAATAATTTAATTTGTGTTTTAATTTGTGTTTTATTATTATGATGACCATTTTGTAAACATGTTTAATAAGAAATTTATGTTATGTTATGTTATACGACTTTTATTTTTGTAATTGCCTCTACCTGGATTTTCTCTATTTTCAAAAATTATAGAGGGGCTTTATAGGTCGTGCACACAGGCGCCGCCGAAGGGCGGCGCGGCCCTGTGTAATATCGGCGTTTATTCACACACAAACGATGGACACCGTGTCCGCGCTCCTGAAAACAAATACCTCCGAACGCCACCCTTTCGCGCAGGGTTTACTCTATTCGGCCGAATAAAATAAGCTCCTAATCGCGCGATTGAAAGGGCCGAGGGAGCAACCTTTCTCGTACACAGCGCAAAACACGTACGACACGAAACACGTAAACACAATTTATACACAAAAGAATAACCCGAAACAAATGGCTCAATCGAGCACACAAAAAAAAAATATATATTGGGATCTGGTTTATCTGGCCTGGTTATCTGGTTGTCTCATCGGTGGCTGGGTTCAGCTCCGGGATGTCGGCGGTTTCGCGTCGTGGACGCCTGGTGCTTGATCCGCGGCCTCCAGCCAAGAATGGTTTTGGCCGAGCTGTTTAGCCCGTAGCCAAACGCTCAGGTGTTATGAGCGTGTTCTCTGCCCCGTACTCGGTGCCTCAATCCCCTCAAGGGTGGTTAGCTGAGAACCGTTGATTATTCCCGTAAACCGGATGGTGATATACCTTATCTGCAACGGTTCTTCTGGCACGATCTATACTGGGCACGAGTCAATTGAGTTCTGATCATGGCGGCGTCTCGCCGGCGAATTCAAAAATCGCTCACAGGGGAAACGCGTCACCACAACAAAAAAATGCGACCACGGTTGTCTACCGTGCAGGTCTATACGCCAGTTAATTATTAAAAAGCAGTTTCTGCCAACGCTATTTCTGGACCGTTACAAAGTGTGCAAGTCAAGAGTCATATTATAGGAAAGCAACAATATAAAGAATCACAGATGCCAGATGCTGGCCAGAATGTTAACGGGTGGTCACCAGTTCGCAACTTATAGGAATGGTCGTTCAGAGGGCGCCCTGAAATATTTCTGTATTTTGTCCTTTTTGGACCTTTTCTAGATACAGCTACAGTTTATTACGGCGATGCGGTGCGCGAGCCGACCGGATAAAATTATTGCGGGTGTAAAATAATCACAGTAAAAATGTCACCTCCTGTGGCCAATCTTGGAAATTCCTAAATTTTGCAATTAGATTCATGCGAATACTAGTTATCCGATTCATTCCGAACAAAAGCCAATAAGTAAGTAATTAATAATTCTAAGACATATATAAAAATAAACCATCAGCATCAAATATGTTCTGTGTTTTCGTCGAAAAATGTAGCAAAACCGTAAAATGAACATAATTAAGACCTGTAGTTCCTTAATTAATCGACCAATTTTAATAATATTTATTCATAAATAACGTAGGGAATCGCATAAACCCTTATTTCTTAACTACATATAATTCATAAATATTTTTTGGATAATGTCATTTGTATTAAGATTATCAACAATGTGTAAAAAGGATTTTATTATATATTCAACAGAAACTGAGTAATTCGTATTTAAACAGTACCAAAAATGAGCTGGTGACCTCCCCTTAAGTAATCGTAACAGTTACAACATATTTTCTAGGAGGACACTATCCACTGTTTCTTCTCCAGATCTACGTACCCATTAATTGAGTTATATATGATGAGATATAAGAGGTTGACACAGACAATTTATTATTTTTAATTTATTAATGTTGATATTTGGGTGGGGTGTTCTTCGAGGCCATGGCAAATACTATTTAGGGGAATTACACCTGGAGATCAGAAAGGCAAAATGAGAGAAGAGTTTAGTATAAATATGAGTGGTTTGATTGCGGACGAGTTAGTTGATCCTAGATTCCAGATAGACTAGCGCTCTGTTAGTGTATTCGTTAGGGGACACAATTATAGCTATAAAGAGTATTAAATACTGTATACTGGTAGCCATTAGCCATTGTGGAACATAGTAAATGAATTAAATAAAACAACTTTAATTTGTTATGGACAAAAAATATAAAAGTGTCCTCGTTTTGTCCTCTTTCAGAAAATATTGAATGTCCTAGCTGTTCAACCGTTAGTCCTAGTTATTCGGATATATATTCGGTCACCCTATGTGGGACCCATGTTAAGCGGAGAAGTGTGGGGTGTATTTTCAATATTGTGTTCTGTTTTGTAAAGCATTTTCTTTGATAGTTGTGGTAATGTGAGAATATTCATAGTAATTCTAGGGTATGTTATTTGTTGTTTAGACCAGCAGATGAAACTTATAACGACTTGGGATCTTTGGGAGTACCCGTGGAGTATTGTAGGTTACGAAGGCAAAACATTTGTATTCACATACAAAGCAATTAGTAAGGTCCTTATGTGCAATCACAAAACTCCACGGTCTCCTTACACCACGGTCATAATTAGTGCCTAGTTATAAAGTAATATAATTTCACTTCAATAACAAACCATGAGCTACATCAAAAGCATTTAACGGATCCTCGTTTTCCTCCTCGGAAATGCAGTTTTCTGTTTTAATCTTTACTCCTTCCTTCTCAGAGCTGAGCATTTCATCTTTAGAATGATTAGAGCTCATTTTCTCTCCGTTCCTTTTCCTCTACGCTGAATTTTATTCTTGTCGGTGTCCTAACCTGTACGGGACCGAATAAGGGAAGGTGTGAAAAGAATGGCGAGAAGTGGCGCGAATACGACATTTTCGGCGGGGATTTCAACTCAGTTTAATTACTAGATTTCGCAGTGATCCCAACAAGCAGAAAGATAATGTTCCTGTTATTGACTCGAAACCAACACACGTTAAAGTGCCGCTTAAAGTGCCGCGATATAAGTTGTCTGTGGTGTTGCACTTTAGTATATTCTTTGGTGTTGCAGTGCCATCAATTTGTAGTTTGTTGATTTGATCATTGCTCTCATTCACTTCTGCGAGAATGAATAATTTTACTCATTCTGAAGGTGAAACGATGATCTGCGAGACCAAAGGAGTAAAGATTAAAATCGAAACCTGCACATCCGCGGATGAACACGAGGGTCCACTAAATGCATTTGATGCAGCACAGGGTATGTTATCGAAGTAAAATTAAATTGCACTCTAACTGTGCGCTAATTATGATTGTGGTGTTAGGAGACTGTGAAGGGATGCACATAAGACCTCACTAGTTGCTTTTTATGCGAATACAAATGTTTCGACGTCCTAATCTATAATGCTCTGCAGGTACTCTTGTGTGCATCCCAAGGATACAGTATAAGTTTCATCTATTGTTGGGCACGGCAAATGACATACCCTAGAATTTATATACATATTCTTACATAAACAAAACTAACAAAGGAAAAGTGTCATAAAACGGAACACAATAGTCGAGTCCTTTAATCAAATTAGCTCGAACCTAAGATCAGTTGGAAAATGTAGGCGTTCTTTTATTTTTCTGTGCCTATTTTTGCTTAGCAAACTCACCTCCACCCCTTCCCGATGCAGAGCGTTTATGCCGGGGTATCAGTTCGGAAGTGAACAGAGAAGAAGCTGTCAAACGTCTGTTTCAATGGTTACCATTATAAACAAACGTTGACGTCTAACCTGCAAAACAGAGCGCCTTGATTGGTCGTTCTTTTATTACTCACTCAGATCAGATATGCCCAGTTCTGCTCAGCTATCTAAGGAGGCGAGCCATTCGATAAATGAAACTACTAATATTGAAAATACATCCCGGACATCTCCGTTTAACATGGATCCCACACCTGCTACCGATTTATGTTGCGGGTGTGGAGTTTATCTTTCCACAGTGAACGTAGTGCCTAAAAGTTATCTCGTTAGACTGAACTTATTGCATTAGTTCCCAAACTTTGGGTACATGCAACCCATCGATCAAATTTAAAGGTTTTGAAAACCTGTGAAGCTTTGTCTTGAACTTGGTCTTTATAATGACTAGACCTTAGTAGAAGCTACAGTCACTATTTTTACTAAAATAAATGTGTAACTGGCTAACACACTAATGTTCTTTATTTAATTCATTTACGGCACTCCGCAAAGTAACAGCTGGCAGTATACAGTATTTAATACTCTTTATACCTATAATTGTTTTGCCTTTAATGAATGTACAAGCAGGGCGCTAGTCTATCTGAAATCTAAGATCAACTAACTCTTTGCAGTCAAATAATTCCTATTTATATACGAAACTCTTCCTCCTTTTTGCTTATGTAATCTCCTGCTGGGATTCCTCAGGACACTATTTCCCATGGCCTCGAAACTCACCGCAAATATCCACGTTAGTAATCTAAAATTAATAAAATGTCTGCGTTTAAGTAATCAACTGCTATGATTACTTAACATTCTGACGTGCCTTTCCATATCTGGCATCTGTGATTCTTTATATTGTTGTGTTCCCATAATGTGACCCTTGACCTACCCACTTGTATGAAATTGTCTTATATGAATAGGTAAATGTTTAAAAATTACGCAAAACATCTCAAATAATATCGGTTATTTTTCATGGCTTTATTACCAAAAATATCCTAATATCCTGATTCCTTATTATACTAAGAATCAAATAAAGAAGTTTTGCATGAAGGACTTATAAATCAAAAAAACATATCTCGGCATGAGGAGTGTGCCTGTGTTTACCCAACTTTATAAGTGTTTCATCATAAATTAGATAAAACCCATGTAGCTACACACTACATATGAATATATTACTGTTTTATGATCCGATGATACCATAGTGAACCAAATGTCGGTAAATCAACTATGTTTAATTTCTTAGTCAAGCGTGATATTGCTATTGTTTCTGAATATGCAGGCACAACAAGAGATATACTTGAAGCTCAAGTAATTTTTTTTCTTTTTTCAGGTTTAGAACCACAAATAAGTTTAGAGAATTCCACATCTAATTGGAACTCAGGTCAAGACAGTGATTCAGAGGTAGGTAGAACACTAAATAAAATTTATAGTTTCTAGCACCATGTATTTTCAGGACAATTATTGTGTAGTAAAGACAGAAGAAGAGACAGTGCAGATTAATGAAGTTACACCGTACACATGTGAAGTATGTAGTGCTACGTATGATGGCTTCGCAAGTTATGAGGTGCACTTGAAGGATAAACATGAAACGTAAGAAAAATATTAGTCAACCTGTGTCTGATGAAATATAACTCAATTTAATATGTACGTAGATTTTGATAAAGAACAGAGGAGGGAATACTAGAAAATTTCTTTACTGAAAATCTTTAAGTATAGAGTGTGTCCCAATGGAATATCGCAAACTTTGTGAAATTGGAAATTTATATTCCTATCCCACAGGTGGAAAACAACAAATTTTACCAACTATAGAATACTTAATTCAATTTGTTTTAAAAAAATATTTTTTTTTTTACAATTTACATTAAAATTTATAGTAATATTTATACTTTGTTACATGGAATAGGTTGCCCGTAAACCAGATGGCCTCTTAGTTTTACCTAAATCGCTAAAATAAATGAGCACCACATTTTCTCAGACTTAATATGAAGCACCATTTTTGAAGAACAACAGTGTATGCACTATACACTTTTTCTTAACGAGTTTTACTCTTTTTGTTTTTTCCACTTCAGTATTCGAGTGTACACGGAAGCCGTTAACACATTTTTCAAAGTGACAGATTGATTTCCAAATAAATCGTAACCAACATCAAATGTTAAGTTATTATCAGCTGATTTAGGGATTTTTATGTTCGAAAACCAAATGTAATTTTGCCATCGTGGGAGTTTTGTAAATGCACTGTACATACTAGCAAAAAAAAATCACATAATACTGTGAGATGAGTGCAACTACCATCAATTGATTTCACATGGAAATAATTCACATGATTGAAATGCTGTAGAGGTATCCCCCTACTTTCGTAATACGCGGGTTGCGTAAATTCACAGTTACGTAATAGGGCGGCCAGGGGCAAAGGTTGCCAGAAAACAGTGTTTCTCTTCAAAACCATCCAACTCTACCACCGATTCTCCCACTACGGAATCAAAGACATTTTTATTTGAAAAGTGAATTTTTATGATTTTGTTTTATAGTCTTTTATAAATACTGCAGCGTCTTACAAAAGTAGCACTTATTATTGTCGCATAACTCGGCGGATGACTACAATATTATTTCTACAGGCACATCATCCACACAGAAGAAAATACCTACAAGAGCAATGAATTCGCATCAAGTTTCACACCAAGTTACAGTTTGAAAAATCACAAGAAGACCCATACAGGAGAAAAACCTTACAAATGTGATGAATGCACATCAAGTTTCACTGAAAATAGTAAGTTGAAAATGCACAAGAGGATCCACTCAGGAGAAAGACCTTATAAATGTGATGAATGCACCTCAAGTTTCACGCAACGACGTACATTGAATAGACACAAAAGGAACCACACTGGAGAAAGACCTTATAAATGTGATGAATGCACCTCAAGTTTCACGCAAACGGGTCATTTGAAAAAACACAAAAGGAGCCACACTGGAGAAAGACCTTACAAATGTGATGAATGCACATCAAGTTTCATAGCAAGTGATAAATTGAAAATACACAAGAGGATCCACACAGGAGAAAAACCTCATAAATGTGATGAATGCACATCAAGTTTCACTGAAAGTGGTAATTTGAAAAGGCACAAGAGGACCCACACAGGAGAAAAACCTTATAAATGTGATGAATGCACCTCAACTTTCAGTGATATGCGTAAGTTGAAGATACACAAAATGAGCCACACAGGAGAAACACCTTATAAATGCAATGAATGCACCTCAAGTTTCACGCAACTAGGTACATTGAATAGACACAAAAGGAGCCACACTGGAGAAAAACCCTATAAATGCAATGAATGCAGCTCAAGTTTCCGTGAAAAAGGTACTTTGAAGATCCACAAAATGAGCCACACACTAGGAAGACCTTATAAATGTGATGAATGCACCTTAAGTTTCACTAGAAAGGGTAATTTGAAGAAACACATAATGAAGCACACCATAGAAATACCATGTTAATGTGAATGAATGCACCTCAAGTCCATCAGAAGTCCATCAGGGGTGGCTGCGGAAATTCAAACGTATGTCCGTGACTTGTGTAGTGAAAACTAACCTCTTGCATATCAACAGTGACTTTCTGTGTACGTTCTGCGAGCCTGCAGCTTCCCTTTTTTCGATCTACGCCACCAGTTTTCCAGAACAATTCGATGGTTTTGCCATATTTTTGACATTGACTAGCGGCTCAATGACATTCGATTTGAATTTTATGATTGTGAATCAAGTCACGGATTTGATGTTTCCCTGCAACATTTACTGATTACTCGATTTTTGTTTTATGAAGTGTACCGTTGATAACTATGCAGATGGAATTGGTCTGTTGGGAAATCGAACCGAAATTAAGTCATGGACACTGCGTGTCCATTAGTTCTGATTTTTCAACACTATAACAAAATCTGTAACAATGTGGACCTCTCTTATAAATTGCTAGTGCAAGTGCTTTGTTCTCAGGAGTATATAATGGTCGCTTTCGAGAAGCAATTGCAATCTGTGATTCCAAAAATTTAACACCTGCTGGATCTAATTTATTTACAACATTAGAAAATAGGTTAGTAAGGCATAATGTATACATGGCTTTTAAGTTAGTTTGTTTCTTATTCACAAGTCTTTTCAATTTTGCGATTCTGGATAATTGTGCTCGATTTGTTTTGTAACAATTTTTTTTTCTAGGAACTTACCAACTCTAGAAACTTTTAATGACTGCAATAACGTATTCTTGTTAGGTTTAAGTTTTTTTTCTGTTGGTGGATCTTTATTTCTTAAAGAATCGTCAAATTCTAATTTTAGTGAACGTTTCACTGGCAAACGAATGGGAACATGTTTACTGGTGGAGGGTACACTTGTAACTTGCCTGGAATCTAATAAATCACACGTATCTGCAATTTCTACAGATTCCACTACATTACACTTATCTAAACATTCTAAATGTGGCGATTGGCAGTTTACATCCTTATATTTTTTCGTAAAAGTTGATAGTTGAGAGATAATTCTGATTTTCTTAAAAATTCACACAGATCTCATCGATATAAACTTAGCGAGCCATGAAAATCACTTAATTCTGTTATGCCAATGTCAAAGTGACATTTATTGTGCGACACGTTTTGTTTTTCTTAGCGCATTTTCTTAATGAATTTTTCTCACAATGTGAGAATGTGGTGGATATGGTTTATACCACGGTGACAGCACAAACAGTTGCTGGTGACCAGAATCTATTGAGGCATAACAAATCAATAGCAAAAACATTTGAATTAAACTATAACATTACAACATAACAAAAATAACATTTAACTTTACAATAATTAGAACATTATAAAACTTGTTCAAAATGACGGCCACTGTTTCTAAAGTGGCAGTATCAATGCTACAGAAAACCTCTCTAATTCTTTCGTGCATATATTCCCTGGTAGTAACTTCTGCATCGTGCATCCAATCATGAACAAAAGCCCATAGAAAAAAGTCGGGTTTCGTCAAGTCAGGTGACCTTGCAGGCCATGGCTCCGGACCTCCTTTGCCAATCCATAAACAGAATTGTTGCCTCTCTATGAAGTCATTTTCATTTAAACCTTGCACTAACTGAACATGATACGGATGGAATTTATTTTTACGAGTTATTCTGGAAACACTGGTTTGGGGAAGCTGCAGTTCTTGACTTACGGCCCGGGAACTTCTGTGTGGGTTTTCTACAACACTTTGCAATACTAGATATTCATGTTCAGCTTCGATCGCTGGTCTTCCGCGAAGATGTTTCTCATGCTATACACTGCCCGTCCGTTCAAATCTTTCCTCCACATTTCCAAAATCTCTTGGCCATGGATGCCTCCTATCGGGATATTTCAGAGCATAAATTCTGGTCGCCAGCAACGGGTTCCACTCACTTTCACCCAGTACGTAAATCATATCCACCATTTCATCATGCGAAAATTTCATGTTCACGACAGAAATTACAACGTGTCACACAATAAATGTTACTTTTACGTTGACATGACAGAAACAATTGATATTCAATGCACGTTAAGTTTATATCGATGAGATCTGGGTTAATTTTTCAAAACATCCAAATTATTTCTCAAACTAAACTTTTAAGAAAAAATATAAGGGGCGAAACAGATGTAAAATGAGATACTGAATACAACTAAGTAATAAAATATAGTGTGCTATTTAAAAAAATCAAGATATGGCCCTTCAAAGTTTACCAAAATTAATGTGTCACAGCAAGGTGATGCCACAATGCAAATCGACGATCTTGCCACCAGAAGATACCTCAGACAGTTGTTTAGGATCTGGCAAAGTCCCAACCCATTATCCTAAAAAACAAGTGACCTGCAATTTTTTTAATAAGTGCCTGTAAATGCATTAAAGTTTAGAAAAACATAAACAACTTCTGAACGGTTAAAGCGAATTGCTAAAACTAAACGGATTTATGAAGCTCAAAAAGGGCAAATTCAAATATGTAAATTTATATAGGGGGTGCCATTTAAAAAATCTAAGTCCAAGGCTGCCCTGCAAAAATGGAACACCCTGTATATGGCAAAATAATTTTACAAGCTGCATTTTGGCCTTTAGTTTGCAGTGCCGTTTGGTTCATTTCGATAACGGTGTAGGTGTAATCGAGCCTGCCCATTCAATTGACTCATCATGTATATACACTCCGATTTAATAGTGAAAAATGATATCTGGCGTATAACCACCCTCTCAAGAGGTAGTTGCACACTGACCCTCTCACGGACAGTTGATTTGGACCATAATTTGGGTATTGTTCGAGGTTTGTTCAGCTAAACATGTAACTTCACATAAACATAAACATTATAATTGATCCGCTCTGTGGCAAGTAACCAACGGAAAAACAAATTCTCAATTAATCGGAAAGATAATTAACAACGAAAATGTTTTAATAAAAATTAGCCATGCATTTCAAAACCAGTGTATTTTATAAAACAACCTATACTTTAAGTATGAACGGTAAGGTTTAACTTCTGTGAGTACAGTCCTTGATGTTTTCCTCCTGTATGGATCCTTTTGTGTTTCGTCAAGTCACATGTACAATTGAAACTTAGGTGCATTTCGTAAAAGAAACCCGAGGTACATTCTTCACATTTATAATATTTTTCTGTGTGGATCCTCCTGGGGGCAGATTCTCGAATCGTTCGCAAAACTTTGCGTATACTTATTTCAATAGTTGCGTATGCTTTTCTAAAAAGTATATTCTCGACCGTCGTAACATAAACGTATACTTAAAATTTCATTCGCAACTTTACGAGTGCCTAATTTCATGCGCAATTTTACGAGTGGCTGTGCATAAGTACGTCGCGCCGTGTTTTGACAGATGGCTAACCTAAATGATATAGTGAATTTGGCTGCAATTGGGGCTTTAGAAGAAGCTGAATTAGCAAACGGTAGAAACCGCAGACATTATCATTTTAGGGATGATGCTTTCCAGCTAACTGATACTGCTTTTGTCAGATTATTTAGATTGACGAAAGTGTTAGTTGATGAACTCATAGATTCATTGGAACCATATATGACTGGGCAAACAAGATCGTCAGCTTTAGATATCCCTACGAAGGTGTGAATATACACTATAACTACTTAAAATTTCCCTAAAATTAATATACTTCAAGGTGTTAACAGCATTGCGATTTTTCGCATCGGGTAGTTACCAATTGGATATTGGACAAAATATTAATTTTGCAGTAAGCCAATCTTCAGTGTCTTGGTGTATTAATGAGGTTATCAATGCTATGACACGTCCTGAAATTATGAACAATTGGGTTAAATTTCCAAATACATTGAATGAGATGCAACAAATTAGACAAGAGTATTTAATAATATAAAATCTTAGTAATTACATTCAATCATATTGCAATTTTTATAGGTTCTTTCGTAATTATCAATTTCCAGGGGTTATCGGGTGTATAGACTGTACCCACGTAGCGATCGTCCCACCAAACATTGAAGATGATTTATACCCTGAACATATTTATGTGAATCGCAAAGGATACCATTCGATTAATGTTCAGCTGGTAATAAATTTCTTATAACATATTCCTTTCAGCATTTAAATCTATTATATTATGTCCTTAGATTTGCGACTGGCGATTAAAAATATTAAATGTTAATGCCCTTTATCCTGGCAGTACTCACGATAGTTTTATTTGGAACAATAGTCGTGTAAGGAATGCCATGGAACACTTATACCGCAACCATGGGTATAATAACTTTTACTTGTTAGGTAATTATAGGCATCTCACATAATGAAAATATTAGGTATTAATAAATTTACTTAGGTGATTCGGGTTACCCACTTCGACCATGGCTTCAAATACCAATGGCTAACGTACTGCCTAATACTCCACAAGCAGCCTATAATAAACGACAAATGAGTACACGTTCAATTATTGAAAGGTGCAACGGAGTGTTGAAGATGAGATTCCGCTGCTTATTGAAACATAGAGTACTTCATTATTCCCCTGAAACCGCTTCAAAAATAATAAACACGTGTGTGGTATTGCACAATATTTGCATATCTAATAATGTACCCGATCCTCCTCCTATTGAGGAGGATGTAGAACTAGATTTTGGAATGTACGAGCCTGATGTTAATGATGACTTAGTTCCAAATGCGGCTGAAAGAAGAGTAAATCCAGATTTGGCGACAGGAAGAGCTGTACAAACAAGCATTATAAGAAATTATTTTACTGAATAAACTTATATTAGATTTGACCCATAAACTGTATACATAATAATATATAAAACTACTAATTCATAAAACTAACAATATATATATATAAATAATAATATATTAAACTAACTAAAATGGTGACTTATTTTTTCTAAGCAATTTGCATTTTTTTCTTTAGCTTCCACGTCTCTTTTCATTAATAATAATCTCTCCTCATAAAATGTTTTCTTCAATTCATAGGTTTTTTTTGTTATGTCAGCTAGGCTACTTGTAGGACTAACTGTTCTCTCTAAACGTTGGGATGACACACGCCTCTTTTTTTTAACTAAAATTTGTAATGAAAATGTATTATCATTTTATGCTAAATATGACATGTATACCTTTGTCCTTTGTTCCACTTGGTGGATCTACAATAATGTCAATTCCACTTGGTGGATCTACAATATTGTTATCTATAATAATTGGCTCCAAGGGCAGCAAAAAATGTGATTGAGATTCATCTTCGGGTATCGATGGAGAATTTGGCACTTCACATATCTGAATATAATATAATTTTATTGTACCTAGGTATACAGGGTGGAAACCTTGACTGGAATAAATTCAAACATAAATCGGCCTGTCCAAGGATTTTTTTCTAGAACTTATTCGAGTTAATGTTTCCACCCAGTATAATTTTATATGCAACAATTAACTTGCAGAAAGGTTGTTAAACTTACATTATCACACTGTATAAATTCAACCTTAGATTCCAGTGATTCTTGGTGGCCTTCAAGGGACGTTCTGCCTATAATTTCTAATATTGAATCCTCTGCCTCTGTGAAAGTTTCACTTTCATTTTGTCCTCCGCCCGTTTTATATCTTTCATTAGTCGCATTACTCTTTTTTTGCTTAGTCCTTGATTTCATGTCTTGCCAGGTCTTAAAATAATACATTTTAATATTTTTCGATTTGAGTGAACTTTTTCATAATAAAATTGCAGCACATTTGTAATTTTAAATAAACTGACTTACTTTTCGCCATTCCTTCCATGACTTATTGGCCCCATTGCAGCTGTTCAATATATCAGCTGACTCACTCCAAAGCGCCTTGGCATCAGTATATTTGAAACTATCAGTAAATTTTGTGTTAATCAAATTTTCGTGATTTTTCACAAATTCAATTAACAATTTCTTTTGTTCTGCTGTAGTGTTTGCACAGCGTTTCTTCTTATCCATTTTAAAATAGTCTGGCTAGTATTTGTGGCACCCGGTGCGGATATCGTGGCGTCCAAATGAAAACTGAACACGACTATTTCAGGGGAATCCCAACCGAGCAATAGTTCGCACGTGCGCACATTTGATGATTTGACGGATAATACAGCGTTGTCAGACTTCCATCGCACTTGCGATTAATATAAATCTAAGCACACGTTTCTACTTACGAAGGGTACTGGAGAATGCAAAATTATCTAAGAAAATATACGTATGCGTATGCCAACCATTCGTAACTTGAGTATACGCAAGTTTACGAACGATTCGAGAATCTGCGCCCTGTGCTGTTTCAAAACATCACTGTGAATAAAACTTAATGTGCATTCATTTTTTCAGGTTTTTCTCCGATGAGGACCTTCTTGTGCTTTTTCAAATTACAATTTTGAGTAAAACTTATGGTGCATTCATCACATTTCTAAGGTTTTTCTCCTGTGTGA
The DNA here is from genome assembly GCA_951805005.1 of Othius punctulatus. Taxonomy (NCBI): domain Eukaryota; kingdom Metazoa; phylum Arthropoda; class Insecta; order Coleoptera; family Staphylinidae; genus Othius; species Othius punctulatus. The sequence continues at coordinate 41,073,153 of OX638146.1, forward strand.
ACCTTCTTGTGCTTTTTCAAATTACAATTTTGAGTAAAACTTATGGTGCATTCATCACATTTGTAAGGTTTATCTCCTGTGTGGATCCTTTTGTGTTTTTTCAACACATCATTTCTAGTGAAACTTGATGTGCATTCATCACATTTGTAGAGTTTTTCTCCTGTGTGGATCCTCTTGTGCTTTATGAATTTATCATTTTCATTGAAACTTGATGTACATTCATCACATTTGTAAGGTCTTTCTCCTGTGTGGATCCTCTTGTGCATTTTCAAACTACCACTATGAGTAAAACTTAAGATGCATTCATCACATTTGTAAGGTTTTTCTCCTGTGTGGATCCTCTTGTGCATTTTCAACACATCATTTCTAATGAAACTTGATGTGCATTCACCACATTTGTAAGGTTTTTCTCCTGTGTGGATACTCTTGTGCTTTTTCAGGTTACCTTTATGAGTAAAACTTGATGTGCATTCATTACATTTGTAAGGTTTTGCTCCTGTGTGGATCCTCTTGTGCCTTTTCAAACTATCACCTGTTGCGAAACTTAATGTGCATTCATCACACTTGTAAGGTTTTTCTCCTGTGTGGATCGTCTTGTGCTTTTTCAAACTACTACTTTGGGTAAAACTTGATGTGCATTCGTCACATTTGTAAGGTTTTTCTCCTGTGTGGATCCTCTTGTGCTGTTTCAAAGTACCATTTTCAGAGAAACTTGATGTACATTCATCACATTTGTAAGGTTTTTCTCCTGTGTGGATCGTCTTGTGCTTTTTCAAACTACTACTTTGGGTAAAACTTGATGCGCATTCATCACATTTGTAAGGTTTTTCTCCTGTATGGATCCTCTTGTGCAGTTTCAACACATCATTTCTAGTGAAACTTGATGTACATTCATCACATTTGTAAGGTTTTTCTCCTGTGTGGATCCTCTTGTGCTGTTTCAAAGTACCATTTTCGGAGAAACTTGATGTACATTCATCACACTTGTAAGGTTTTTCTCCTGTGTGGATCGTCTTGTGCTTTTTCAAAGTACTACTTTGGGTAAAACTTGATGCGCATTCATCACATTTGTAAGGTTTTTCTCCTGTATGGGTCCTCTTGTGCAGTTTCAACACATAATTTCTAGTGAAACTTGATGTACATTCATCGCATTTGTAAGGTTTTTCTCCGGTGTGGATCATCTTGAGCCTTTTCAAATTACCATTTTCATTCAAACTTGATGTGCATTTGTCACATTTGTAAGGTATCTCTCCTGTGTGGATCCTCTTGTGCCGTTTCAAAGTACCACTTTCCGGGAAACTTGATGTATATTCATCACATTTGTATAGTTTTTCTCCTGTGTGGATTCTGTTGTGCTTTTTTAAACTACTTCCTGTGAAACTTGATGTGCATTCACTCTTGTAGGCATTTTCTTCTGTGTGGATGATGCTGTGCCTGTAGAAACAATATCGTAGTCATTTCCTGAGTTATGTAACAGTAATAAGAGGTACTTTGTAAGAAACTGCAATATTTATAAAAGAATATAAAACAAAACTAAAAAAAATACTTTTCAAATAAAAATATGTCTTTGGCTCTTTGGTGGGAGAATTGGCGTTAGAGGTGGATGGTTTTGAAGAGAAACGTTGCTCACCGGCAACTTCTGCCCCTTGCCCCCTATAAATTAATATAAATAACAACTATAGGGCGTTTTTTTAAGGATCCACAAACGTCTAAATGTCTCTCAGAAGTAGTAGTGGCAACTCTGTTAGTGTGATTAATGTTTCTCAAAAAACGAATATTTAGCAGATTTCGACTGTTTTTGATTAAATTTTATATGCAGGGTGATTCAAAAGGTGCGGTCCAAATATTAATGTGTAATTGGAGATAGTAAAATAAGTAAAAAAATGCCAATACACTCACGTCACATTCACAATGTTTTTCCCGCTCCAATAGCCGTAAACAAATTAAACAGATGTATTTCGGTATATTCAAGTACAGAAAAAAGCTCCATCATTACCATAAGTAGAAAACTTGAAAAGCTTGAAACACCTACTGTCATACAAATTATCAATACTTTGACTTATTTGCCATTATGACTTGATTTAACAGAACAATGACACATACACAGAAACCTTCTCTCTAACTTGCATGTTTTGTTTCAATTAGCATCTCACATCACAACCTTGTTTAGACCATACCTTTTTAATCACCTGTATCTAAAAGTAACAGTATATTACAAGTGAGGTGATAATTTAATAAGCTTTAGATTAAAAATTTTAATCCACTAAAGTTATTTTATACAATAATTCTGCAAAATTCGGGAGTACATTCTGGCTAACATATTGACAACTGAAGACCACTTTCGACCTAGTTGGGTCTCATCAGTTCAGTGAAGTAAAAGTGTAACTGCCAAAACATTAATATCACCTATTCTTTGTTCCAGAGAATATCGGATTTGACAGCCTACCAGCTTAAATCAGTTTTTTACATCTTTCAAAAATTTCATAGTATAACTCTACTAAAAGTGTGTTAAAAAAATGTTTAAAAAAATTCCGAGACGGCACCGCAGGTATTTTTTTTCCTAAACCAACCAAAATAAATCTAAAATAACTGTGCAATGTTACTTTTTTTAAACGTGTTAAAAAGATTTTTTTTTCACGAACTTGTGGCACAGACTGTCTCATTTAATAATATACAGGGTGAGAACAACACGGGATTAAAAGTTTCAGCATACGGAAAAGTGCGTGTAATAAAATTAAATATACAGTTTCAAATATACAGGGTGTTCGATATACGATAAAATCAATATATTTTTTTTATTGCAGCACTTTTTTGTTAAATCAGAACAATTTTTTATTTTAAATTTTAGCACAGGTTTGCCAAGTTATTTAGATTTTTCTCAAAATAATTTAGAAAACAAGGGTCAACAAAAAAAATCGTTCTATGGCTCTATGACTTAGAAATATAGAAAGCGGATGTTTTTACGAGGTACTGCTCGAGTAGTACCTCATAGTACGAGGTACTACTGGAGTAGTACCTCATAGTACGAGGTACTACTCGTGTAATAATGCCTTAAATCATTCGTTCTTTTTAATTTGAATGATATATTTTTTCTTATTCCACACTATTTCTCATAATATTTCCTTTATTTTTTATTATGGATGTTCTATACCTAAAAGTTATATTTCTTGAGATATTAAAAAAATCTGAATTTTTCAACAATTCTAATGTGCATACGGTGTGTTTAAATAGGTAGTTAAAACAAATGATAGAAGTTGTAATACCTGTTGCCTTTGTACGATGAATTATTCACATGATGAATTAATTGATATCACATTAATAAATTAATACGCTATCAGAGAGGGTGAAAAAAATGTTTATTGGCATCTAGAATTTATGCGCATTGACCGTTTAAATTGAAAGTACACTCCAGTCCAGATAGTTTAAGATACAGTTCATCAAAATGAATTTTATTTTCCCGAGCAATCAATATTCAGCAGTGGTCGCTTCATACACGTAGATCAAGTAGATCCTAATTTTAAAATAATAACACTGGTCAACACAATTTTTGTCTCTTAGATGTAAATAGCCGATTCCGATAGAAAATTTTGCGCTGATTTCAGAAACGTCGAAAAACCGTTTCTAGCACATCAGGTTTTTGTGACATTTCAATTTTTGCAAAATGTAAGTTACACATTTTTTACGGGGTGCAAGCCCGATTCCGATGATTTTTTATGGCAATACTGGATTTGAATTTCAGTTTGACAGTTACCGGTATCACTTTTCTAAGCTCTCTTAAACTGAGAATGGGTTTTTGTAAGTAAATAGTGAAAAAACTATGCAAAACATCTAAAAAAAATTACCTCCAACACATTTTTTTTTTGCATTTCGTAAAAATGCACAGTAAATACTTTCAGAAAAATGCATTTAAACTGAAGGGACAACACATTCGTCAAAATTTGCCAACCAGTGTAATAGATAGTTTAAAAAATTAAATAAAATATTTGGTGCGACACAATGTTTTACAGAGTGAAAAAAGACCTCATTTTTTTGGAGGAAAATTTGGATCAAACTAGAAATTAGAAAACTAAAATTTGGGATGGAAAAATTAAGATTGGTTGCTATGGATTTATAGTAAATCGTGTTCTTTGGGGCTATTCAAGGCAGAAGATCCTGGCAATAATTTTAGTAACATTGACCTTTTAAAATAGAAAATTGTGGAAGGAATTGCCACTATAAGAGAAAAAAATTAATCTATCTGGGTGCGATGAACTTAAAAATTATTGGTAAAGTGGGACTGAAGGGAGGCCTTCTAGTAGAGTAATTCATATTTGAATTTATTTTGTTAATGTTTTAGTATTTTAAACAACTATTCTCAGACCAAAATTAAAACATAATATTTACTTAAGATCACATTTTTTTAATTACCTGTATATAGCATAGCAAGAATGAGTACCAAGTACGAGTAACTCCTATGGTGGGCAAAACTGTGTTTTAAGAATGACTTTCTTTGTTAAAAATAATGAAAATAAGGAAGTTTACAATGTTTGTGGTATTCATCGGGGGTACACTCTTCCTATAGAAAGATTTACAACATGTTTTCTACGAGGACACCATCCACCGTTTCTTCCCCAGATCTGCGTACCCAATAAATTGAGTTATATTTGATAAGATATACAGGTTGATTCATATCTCTCTTACATTTCATGTTTATCTTCCAAGTGCACCTCATAACTTGGCAGACCATCATATGTAGCACTACATATTTCACATGTGTATGGTGTGACTTCTTTGATCAGCACTGTCTGTTCTTCTGTCTTTACTACACAATAATTGTCCTGAAAATACATGGTCCTAGAAACTGTATAATTCTCATTTACACTTTTACTTACATATGAATCACTGTCTTTATCCAAGTTCCAGTTAAATGTGCAATTTACAGAACCTATTTGTGATTCTAAACCTGAAAAACGTAAATTTACGGTATAATCAGATTATAAAATGGTAATATATTAATATATAGGACATGGTTACTTGGGTTTTAACTAATTTATGATGAAACACGAATAAAGCTGGGTAAACACTGGCACATGCCTCAAGCTGAAACATGGGGAACACATAAAAAGTGTAACGCATGAGGCAGCGTATTGGAGGTATGAAGTTAATTCACAACTGTTGTTTCGGTGCAAGCATGTACTGCTAAAATTGTTTACACAATTTTATACGTGCCTTAGGTGAAACATGCTATTTTTAACGATTAGCATTATAAGAGATCATGGATCCATGTTTTGTATGCATAAATTAAATATAAAGCCACATAAAATTACAGATATTAGTTGGGGCGTTTGGCATAATTTTAAAACATTTACCGATTCATGTAAAATGATTTCAAATAAGTGTGCAGGTCAAGAGTCATATTATAGGAAAGCAACAATATAAAGAATCACAGATGCCAGATGCAGGCCAGATGTTAAGTAACCGTAACAGTTACAACATATTTTCTATGAGGACACTATCCACTGTTTCTTCTCCAGATCTACGTACCCATTAAATTGAGTTATATATGATGAGATATAAGAGGTTGACACAGACAATTTATTATTTTTAATTTATTAATGTTGATATTTGGGTGGGGCGTGCTTCGAGGCCATGGGAAATAGTATTTAGGGGAATCCCACCTGGAGATCAGAAAGGCAAAATGGGGGAAGAGTTAGTTATAAATAGGAGTGGTTTGATTGGGGATGAGTTAGTTGATCCTAGATTCCAGGTAGACTAGTGCTGTTAGTGTATTCGTTAGGGGACACAATTATAGCTATAAAGAGTATTAAATACTGTTTACTGGTAGCCATTAGCCATTGTGGAACATAGTAAATTAATTAAATAAAACAACTTTACTTTGTTATGGACAAAAAATATAAGTTTCCTCGTTTTTCCTCTTTCAAAAAATATTGAATGTCCTAGCTCTTCAACCGTTAGTCCTAGTTATTCGGATATATATTCGGTCACCCTATGTGAGACCCATGTTAAGCGGAGAAGTGTGGGATGTATTTTCAATATTGTGTTCTGTTTTGTAAAGCCTTTTCTTTGTTAGTTGTGGTAATGTGAGAACATTCATAGAAATTCTAGGGTATGTTATTTGTTGTGGAGACCAGCAGATGAAACTTATACCGACTTGGGATCTTTGGGAGAACCCGTGGAGTATTGTAGGTTACGAAGGGGAAAAATTTGTATTCACATACAAAGCAATTAGTAAGGTTCTTATGTGCAATCACAAAATTATAATATACATACGGTCATAATTAGCGCCTAGTTATAATGTAATATAATTTCACTTCAATAACATACCATGAGCTGCATTAAAAGCATTTACTGGATCCTTGTTTTCCTCCACGGAAATGCAGTTTTCGGTTTTAATCTTTACTTATTCCTTCTCAGAGTTGATCATTTCATGTTTAGAATGATTAGAGCTCATTTTCTCTCCGTTCCTTTTCATTTACGCCGAATTTTATTCTTGTCAGCAGTGTCCTAACCTGTGCGGGACCGAATAAGGGGACGTGTGAGAAGAATGGCGAGAAGTTGGCGCGACATACGACATTTTCGGCGAGGATTTCAACTTCAGTTTAATTACTAGATTCGCAGTGACCCCAACAAGCAGAAAGATAATGTTCCTGTTATTGACTCGAAAACCAACACACGTTAAAGTGCCGCTTAAAGTCTCCAACGGATACAGTAGAATTTAAAATTACTGTTACTGGTTATAGGGTTACTGTTATTCACTGTATTCGTTGTATTTTAATGCACAGAAATGGCTGTACCCAATATGCGCGTAAGGTGATTAGGGAGATAAGAACGTGAGTGGTCTACGATTTGTTTCTATACCATGGAAGTCCACAGATAATATTCGAAATAAAAAATTGCGCAGCTGCGAAATTTTCTCTGATCCCGTTCTCAGGCCTCACAGATCTCATGCTCAGAGATAAATATAGCGTATTTATTGATATGCTTGCGGATATATTAGGGAACTTCCTATTCCATCGAGATATCGCGAAATTAATGACTTTGCGAACAGTTATCTGGTATACAAAACATCTACACCAGTTCAGATTGTTTACGAACGCTTTGATAAAGGGAAGCGGTATATTTACTTGATTTGTATAAATTATTTATGTACGGCGTCTTAAAGAGAGGTGAGCCCTCCTACGGGGAAGACCGTATCGTTCATGCAACAATCTGTTGATTTTTAAATGTGCCATAATATTATCTAAACAGTTGGCCATCCGGTGATTATGTTTTTTTTGCATATTTTTCAATACATTTTACGTAATTAACAGTTATAGTTCGAAAAATCGATTTTTAATTACCTGGAAATTGAAAATAAAAAAGTAATCACCGGATAGATTGTATTATTATAAAGCAATAAGTAAAGTATGGAGTCTCTAGTGCATACAACAATAGAGTGGAACAGTAGACCCGACAGTAGACCCGAAATATATATATATATTAATTCGCCAGACAGTGTCGTGGCGGCTGATATATCTAAATTTAGTGTAGCGTCTCAAATATAGGGGTAAATCGTAGGTATATTTTACATCGGCAGTGCTTGAACTCTCAAAACATAGATGGTGCATTAATACATTCGCGGGTATGTTTATAATTGTATTTTACATTCACGAGCTTTGTGTAGATCTTCTGTGTGGATCTTCTTGTGCATATTCAAATGACTACTTTGAGTAAAACTTAATGTGCATTCATCACATTTGTAAGGTTTTTCTCCTGTGTGGATCCTCTTGTGCTTTTTCAAATCACCATTTCTAGTGAAACTTAATGAGCAATCATCACATTTGTAAGGTTTTTCTTCTGTGTGGACCCTCTTGTGCACTTTTAAATGAGAACTTGCTATAAAACTCGATGCGCATTCATCACATTTGTAAGGTCTGTCACCTGTATGGATCTTCTTGTGCATTTTCAAATTACCACTTTGAGTAAAACTTAATGTGCATTCATCACATTTGTAAGGTTTTTCTCCTGTGTGAATCATCTTGTGATGTTTCAAATTACTACTTTTAGTAAATCTTAATGCGCATTCATAACATTTGTAAGGTTTTTCTCCAGTATGGATCCTCTTGTGGTTTTTCAAATCACCTTTTCTAGTGAAACTTGAAGTGCATTCCATCACATTTGTAAGGTTTTTCTCCTATGTGGATCCGCTTGTGGCTTTTCAAACGATCATGTTTAGTGAAACTTGATAGGCATTCATCACATTTGTAAGGTTTTTCTCCTATGTGGATCGTTTTATGCTTTTTGAAACTAGTACTTGCTGCGAAACTTGATGTGCATTCGTCGCTCTTGTAGGTATTTTCTTCTGTGTGGATGATGTTGTGCCTGTAGAAATAATATTGTAGTAATTGCCCAAGTTATATAACAATAATAAGTGCTATTTGTAAGAAACTGTAATATTTATAACAGAATATAAAACAGAAGTAAAAATATTTACAATCCAAATAAAAGTAATATTGAGAGAATGGGCATTATAGGTGGATGGTTTTGAAGAGAAACACTGTTTTCTGGCAACTTTCCCTTGCCTGTAACCGCAAATTTTATTAAATGTAAGTAAATACCATATTTACACCAGTTGCGTATTACATAACAAAGGGCATACCTCTGTGGCATTTCAATGATGTGAAAATAATTCAAAATTTGGGTCCTGCGCAGATAAGGAGATAAGTTCTTGGGTCGTTAATAACTGCCATCTTAAAGTTTTTTGGACACTTGAAGAGGTCACCAAGAGACACCAAACATTTGATTTTAGGTCAAAAATAAAAGTATGTAAAATAAATATGGTCTCAGTTTCCTTATTAGGGTAAGATGATTTGAAATAAAACCCGTTTTCCAATGTTATTTCCCTATCTTTCGCATTAAAAAATCATCACGACAATGAAAATGGAATTGCCAGTGTCAGGCGTCAATTTATTTTTAAATAAAAGTGATCTTGAAATGTAAGAAATGATTCATATACCTTTTTTGGCTAATAAGCTTACAGTAATCTCAATAAGACTCAAATTTGGTCACATAAATAATAAATTTACCACATAAAGGATTTACTGAATTTAATGAAATAAATATAACATTTTTAAGAAATTATTCCCTGATATTAAAATATACCGAGTGTCCGGGATAAGGGGCGAACATAGGAATTTCACATGTAAACTTAAATATGTATAATTATTAACCCCTATATGGGAAGATATAAAAAAAAACGATTCATTTGCGCAAAAAAATAATATTTGAAAAAAATGGACTATTACAATGAACGCCACATATTATATTATGCAAAACTAGGATTATTCGATGGTTTGCAAATATTAATGCTATATTTTACTTACAACAACAAAAATATCTGTTTGGACAAATGTGAGAAAATCTCACAAAAAAAACCTCTTTCAATCGAGTAGCAAATGCACTTTCTTTCTGCGATATTATAATTTATAAAATAATTGGATTAGATAGAACAACATTTTGGATTCTTTGTGTGTTAATCTGGAAGATACTAAAACTATAATTATTATTATCCTTTGTGATGTGCTCATTTCATTTACGAAATCCATTTTAAATAATTCTACAAGTTAAATTTAATGAAAAGATTAAATCGAAACTAATCAAAATGAACCGAGACAGTGCATTCTGACAGATTAATTATTAGGTAATGATAATTATTGGTTTATCGTATCCACAGAGCTCACTGTTGCATTTATGTCCTATTTGTTGTACTTTAGTACATATATGTAATATTTAAGCTATGTTCAGTGTATACATTACACGAGACAAGATGTTCTATTGAAATTGAATTAGTAGATAAGGAGTTCAATCTTATTTTGATAATTTAACATTTTAATTGAGAAAATTGTAGTTTTATTGAAAGAAATATTGTTTTGATAGCTGTTCTTTTCCATTACATAAATAATCAACGATGCAAAACAAACTTGCTTCAAGCAAAGGAAAATTAAGAAAGCAAAAGAGGATATGGCTAATCTCTCCCGGCATCTATTTACAAATACATGACTGTTACTCCCTCAACATCAACTCCCTCAATCAAGCAGATAGAGAACTAGAAATTGCTGACAAAATTTAGCTTGAAACAAAATGTAGCAATAATCAACATAAAGTACAAGCTGTGGCGGTCAAAGAACAGCAAGTGCATCGAGATGAACTAGTCGATAAAGAAGACTGGTGACATAATTAAGGAGACTGGTGCTAACGCTTCTGAGGAACATGGATAGACAGACGAACATGAAAAACTAAGTGGTGAAGATATAGAAGGCGACATCTCAAAGGCAGAAAAATATATAGAAATGTAATCTGATATAGGCAATTGGCCAGATTCGGCGACCGCTCATATTAAAGTCAATCTGGTAAAGAAAGGTAGTGAACCATTTCAAAATAAAAATGGATCATATAGTTCATCTGCTGTTGTAAGACCAGAGGGGACAAAACAAAGGGAGAGAGTCGAAACCTAACCGCATCATGGTTCTACACTCTATTGCCAAATGGTGAACAAGTATTGAGAAAATGGATGATTTACTTTAAGTTTAAAAACAGTTTGTTTTGTTTTTGCTGTAGATTGTTTGGACAAGAAAAACAAACCAAGTTTGTCAAGGGATCCAATACATGGTGGAAGTTAAATCCAGAAGTATCTCAACATGAAGATTCTGCGCATCACCTTTCATGCTTAGAAAAATGGAAAACCATGCGGGAAGGCTTAAAGCGAAAAACACAATTTATTGCACACTTCGAACAACATTTTTATTGGATGGGAATTTTAAAACGGCTCTTGGAGAGGACTTTATTTCTGGCTCATCAAAATCTTCCATTTCATGGTCACGGAAAAGATCTGTTAGCAACGCATAAAGGAATTTGTTTGGAATTGGTTGAGTTATTACCCAAATATGACCCAATTTTAAAAGAACATTTATTGCGGCTCGAAAACTCCAATAAGAAAATTATTTCTTATTTATCTAAAGATATTCAGAATAAGTTTATTAGCCTTCTGGGAAATGAGGAGAAAAAAAAAATATCGTTGATATCCAAAAAGCAATTATTTTATTACCATTTTTAATTTAAATTACCATTTTGAGTACAACTTAATGTGCATTCATCCCATTTGTAAGGTTTTTCCTCTGTGTGGAAACTCTTGTACTTTTTCAAATCACCATTTCTAGTGAAACTTAATCAGCATTCATGACATTTGTAAGGTTTTTCTCCTGTGTGCATTTCCAAATGACCACTTTGAGTAAAACTTGATGTGCATTCATCACATTTGTAAGGTTTTTCTCCTTTTGAATCCTCTTGTGCTTTTTCAAATCATCATTTCTAGTGAAACTTGATGTGCATTAATCACATTTGTAAGGTTTTTCTCCTGTGTGCAGTTTTCTTGTGCATTTTCAAATTACTACTTTGAGTAAAACTTAATGTGCATTCATCACATTTGTAAGGTTTTTCTCCTGTGTGGATCCTCTTGTGGGTTTTAAAATCACCATTTCTGGTGAAACTTGATGAGCATTCATCACATTTATAACGTTTTTCTCCTGTGTGGATCTTCTTGTGCATATTCAAATGACCACTTTGAGTAAAACTTAATGTGCATTCATCACATTTGTAAAGTTTTTCTCCTGTGTGGATCCTCTTGTGCTTTTTCAAATCATAATTTCTAGTGAAACTTGATGTGCATTCACCACATTTGTAAGGTTTTTCTCCTGTGTGGATCCTCTTGTGGTTTTTCAAATCACCATTTATAGTGAAACTTAATGAGCATTCATCGCATTTGTAAAGTTTTTCTCTTGTGTGGATCTTCTTGTGCATATTCAAACTACCACTGTGATTAAAACTTTTTGTGCATGCATCACATTTGTAAGGTTTTTCTCCTGTGTGGATTCTCTTGTGCCTTTTCAAATCATTATTTCTAGTGAAACTTGATGTGCATTCATCACATTTGTAAGGTTTTTCTCCTGTGTGGATTCTCTTGTGCTTTTTCAAATCATCATTTTTAGTGAAACTTGATGTGCATTCATCACATTTGTAAGGTTTTTCTGCTGTGTGGATCGTTTTGTGCTTTTTGAAACTAGAGCTTGCCGTGAAACTTGATGTGCATTCATCGCTCTTGTAGGTGTTTTCTTCTATGTGGATGATGTTGTGCCTGTAGAAATAATATTGTAGTAATCCCCCAAGTTATATAACAATAATAAGTGCTAGTTTGTAAAAAACTGCAATATTTATAGAAGAATATAAAACAGAACTAAAAAAAATTACAATCCAAATAAAAGTATGTCTGACTTCATAGTGAGAGAATCGGTATTATAGGTGGATGGTTTTGAAGAGAAACACTGTTTTCCGGCAACTTGCCCCTTGCCTGTAACCGCATATTTACGCCAGTTGCATATTATATAACAAAGAGTATACCTCTGAAGCATTTCAATTATGTGAAAATAACGCCATGTGAAACATTCTATGGCAGTTGCCCTCATGTCTCAGAATTTTATGATTTTATTTGCTAACAAGTAAATACATAATAAACAATGGTTAAATTATTTGTTCTGAATGTGTTGTTTCACACACGATGTCCTCTTTGAAAATACGGTCGATTCCGCTTAATTAGGCCCTCGGTTTATCGGGGTAGCCGCCTATTTGGGCCAAATCTCAAGGAATGGAAACCAACCAAGGAACTAACACTAAGTTACTTCGTTTAATTTGGACAATATTCCGCATAATTGGTACAGGAAAAATCAATTTATTATGATGTGATCTCATGTAAGTAGCATAATAGCACTACATAGCATAATTGATAACAATTTACCATTTTACGATAAAAATCAAGAAAAATGAAGCAATGATATAATTGCTGAAGTCATCCAATCGAAAAATCATAAGCTAAACGCTGAAGATGATGATGGTGATGATGATCCACCTGATCCTGTGACTGAGCAGAAGAAAAACAAAAATTATAGCCGGGTTATGGTGATATTTTCACACACATGACACACGTAGGGGATTTTCAAGCGATCTGTACCACCGTCCGCATCTGTCATCCCTGTCACGTCGATCTGTCTCAAATCTGCGTGACAAGGATGTCAGATGCGGACGGCGGGACAGATCGCTTGAAAATCCCTTCCGTGTGTGCCTGCCTATTGAAGGGAAAGTTTTATTTTAGCTTAAAAAATCATTTTATATGTAAGTTTTTAGCGTTACATCCCCACTAAATAAATGTGCTGATTTTGAAGAAGTGCAAAAATACTAAAACAAAAGACAAATTACACTGGATAATTTTTTCAACATTTACATTATATGTAGGTACTTTATGGAACGCCGTTTTATTATTAATTCAACAAAATCTTCAGGTATAAATTTAAAGAAGTGTCATTTAAATTACACACGCGATAATTTAAAAACCAACTTTCCAATTAGCTAAAATGTAATTTATATAACTTTCAATTTAAATTGCATTGTTTTTAATTATAAATAGGCTCCGTATGTTGAAAATCGGACATGTTATAAAGAATGTTCATATTATTTTTTTATGTGTTTAATTGGAACATGCAATAACAATAACAATAACAAATGATTTATTTTGCTTTCATTTTTGTACATTAGGTTGCATATATATTCAGGGCTACATACGCCACCTTCAGCGCATGGCTGTTTATGGGGTCATTCGTCAATATTAAATAGAAATTAAAAGAAATTCAATCAGAAGAGGTAACAACTGTGGTACTTTGTCCTCGCCTGCCAGAAACCCCAATTTCGTGGGGTAAACTGGCCCAGGGGAACATGCAGTTTTCTATACACATGTTAAAAGGTTTGTTTTATATGAAACTCAATTAAAATGCAAGATATTTTTGTGAAACTTGTAAAAAATCTGCACTGCATTTATAGTAGCCCTCATTATTTTATACTTTCATTTAGTGTTTTTTTTCGATCGAAAAATTTCAGATTCATCGAGTTTTTCGATGTTCTACCCGTGGGATATAAATGTAACGTTCCACCGATGACATTGTCATTACCGTCAGCAATGCGATATTTTCAAATCTGGTGAAGGTTAAAGCCAGGCGCATGTTGAGATGTAAAGAAATGCAAGACTGAGGACGCAGGCTGACACAGTGCAGGAAAAATTCAAGTATGGCGCCGGGTTAGCGCATATTTTTAATTTTTTTATTATTACTTATTTATTTAATTCTAATATAAACTACAGTAATAGTGGATTATTGTTTCTTATTCTTATATCTACTTATAATAATTCTATTACCTAAGCGTGCATTATTTGTACTTTATAAGGTAAGTAGGCTAATTAAATTAGTTAATAATTGATTACATATTTTAATCTCTGCTACATATAATAATTATTTGTGGTATATTAATCACAGTAGTTCATTATTGCCTTGACTGTGATGGCCTTTTAATTATTTTGTAATTTTTTTATAATTGTCTATACTTTTTAATCTGATTGGCATTATATTCTTTTATAGGTAAATTTATTCTCTGACCATATTTATTGTTACATAGAATTATGTGTATGTTATTATTTCTTGTGTTGTGTTCATGTACATTTTTGTTTAAGTTATATATAGTATATGTTTTATAATTTTTTAATTTATTTTCTATTGTATTTTTACAGTTTCTATTTTTATTGTTGTACATATATTTTTGAAATTCAATGTTTTGTATAGTTGTAATGATGGAGTGAAATATGGCAATTCGAATAAGTTCTTAATACTTCTATTTTGTATTCTTTGTAATTTAAAGATAATTGTCTTAGAGGCAGTGCCCCATTTATTGGCACAGTAATGCGAGAGTCAATCAACGCATAGTAAAGGCTGTTGCTGCAATATTTTTTATTAATGTGTTAATATGAATCTCCCAATTTAATCTTTCATCTATTTGTACGCCTAAGTATTCAATTTTATTTACTTGTTTGATTTCCAGGCCAGTAATTTCTAATTTTATTCTATTTTCATTATTGTTAAATATTAAGAATTCTGTTTTTTTTTCTTCCATTAATTGATAGAGCTATAACTTGTATACATTCACTATATATTTTTAAATCTTGAATTATTATTTTTTTGCAATGAATTTAGGTTTTTGTCGGTGTAAATAATTATAGTGTCGTCAGCGAAAATGTAATGTTGACCCTTTAGATTTAACGAATGCATGCTGTGTACGTATAATATTGTACTGGCCCATTACTATAATGAATATAGTAATGGGCCTAATACCGATCCTTGTGGTACACCTGTTTGAACTGTCATTTGTACACTATTTATTCCGTTGAATGTTGTGATTGGTTTTCTTTCTTATAAGTACGTTTCAAATAGTTTGTGAGCTATTCCCCTGATCCGCATTTTAAAAAGCATATCTAAAAGTAAATTGTGATTTACGATGTCAAAAGCTTTTCTCAGATCAATTGATACTGCAACTACTTTTTCAATTTTGTCCATTTTATTATATACCGAGTTCATGATATCAGTTATCGCAGCTTGTGTGTTACTTTGTTTTTTAAATCCATATCGATATTTTTCTAATGTTAATTGCTTATTATTATTATTGATGAAATTTAGTAATCTATTTTTAGCATTTTTTCGAAGATTTTTGAAAATATTGACGTTATTGATATTGGCCAGTAATTGTTTAGGTCCGAGTTATTGCCATTTTATGTGTTGCTGTTTCTCTCGTTCTTTTCAATGTGAAGATGTTAAGATGTTTATGACTGAGGGTAAGATATTTATAATGTCATTCACAACGTGATGTTATCCAAGTCAGGACATGTATTTTTATTTAGTTGAAGTACTATACTACTGATTTCATTTTGTACTCATGGTTGTAAAAACATGTTTATATTGCTATGATCTTCTAGAAATTCATTGCCATTTGAGTTTGTCTGGTTTGCTTGTTTATTATTGCCTATTTCAATGAAATGTTTATTTAACACATCAGCAATTGTTTTCGCATCCTTATGTAATTGCCATTAAGTAGAATTTCAGGTGTTTGTTGTATTGATTTTTTATTATTGCAATTTAATATATCTTTTATGGCCCTCCTGTTTTTTGCATAGACATGGCCACATTTTTGATTTTTTTTTATAGTAATATTCTTTTTTTGTCATTTTAATGTTTTTTTGTACAATTCATTTTGTTTTATATAGTTTTCTTTGAGTTTTATATTATTCGGATATGTTCTGGCTTGTTTATATAGTTTATTTCTTTTTCTTAATTGTTTTTGTAATTTTTCATTAAACCAATTTAAGTTTCTATATTTTATTTGTACTTCTTTGGATTTTTTTATTTTTATGTATTTAATAGTTTCAATTAATTCCTTAATGTCCGTGTTATGTTTATTGTTAAATATTATTTGCGCATCTGATATAATTTTGTTATTGTCTATTTTCAGAAATGTTTTTTGTTTTATTTAAGGTTTTATTATGTTATTTAATGCTTCTATTTTTATCTTTATCATTTTATGGTCACTATTGGGTGTTTCACTACATTCAATATTTATATCTATTTTTGTGATATCTGTTATTATATGGTCAATAATAGTGGTCAATGGTCAATAATTTGAAAGCAATCTTATATTATCTGCAGTATTAAGTCTACTATCGGTCACGCAAATGAAGATTGTGTCGCATGCGTGGTGAAAACCCGTGTCCCAGACACTGCCTGGAGCAGGGCCTGGCAGGTTCAGCCTGACGCAGTTTTGTGCTTCACTAGCAAGCATCTCACTTTGCGTGATTACATTCAATAGGCAAAACAGATTGTTATACATAAATCCCATGAGGCTTAAAAAATCCCAAACTGGGGCCAAATATTGGGGACTGAAATTTTATGACATTCTGCCAAATCATGAGAAATCAGATGGATCTTATATATTTTGAACATTTTAATAAAGAATTCTTACAAAAAAGGGCATTCTTCATTGATGAATACTTTACCTCTGGTACTAGTCTTTTATTACAACATTGAACATTGATACAGAACTCAGACTTTAAACCGATGATTAAAATTGAATAAACAGAAGTTATACTTCTTATAACTTATTATATATAATTACACTCGTTGGTTAAAATAGACGTTTAATTCGCTTACATTAACGAAACGTCATACTGTCAACTCATTTAATGTCTATTTTATCGGCTTGTATAAGAAAATAACTATTAACTTGTTTAGCCGATATTTTGAAATTTTATATTATGAAGTTCATATTTGAACAATAACTATCAAGCACAAGATTGCCAAATAATTTTAAACGAAAAAGAATTAAAAATAATTTAGTGTTTATCAAGGCACACTATAGTATTGTGAGTCTTTCAATTATCTCATTGGAGAAGCAAGGCATGCCTTTAACGAATGCAATTGCGATTATTAACAATTTTAAAGAAACTATTTGTGGTGTCCCGGGAAAAATTGGAGAAGATAATAGTAAAATTACATGATTTTTTTTAAATGCTAAAAATTTTAAGTTTGAAGGTTTTCAAACGTTAAATAATTTTGGAAAAAATTGAAGTGGTGAAAATGTGGGTGATTTTGAAAGCAGCATACCTATAGCTAATTTTAAATATGCGCCTATAACAAGGGAGGATGTTGAAAGAAGTTTATCTCCCTATAAATATATTTTGAGCGATAGAAGACACAATTTAATCATGAAAAATTTGGAGCAATATTTAATAGTAAATTGTTTTCAAAGAATAAAGAAACTAGTATTTTAAATGTGATTGTGTAAATTAGTATGTACCTACCTGTATTTTTTCCATAAACATATATTTTTAAATTTGAAATGAAATGTACTATTATAAAAAATAAATTTGAATTTAAATTGAATTAAATTGAATTCATTGTTCTATCTATAACTCGACGCTCTTTTAGTCAATGCTTTCTTCAATTGTCCTTGTTTTGGACAAAGTAATAAAAGGCACATTCATAATCTAGGTAAGTTTACCATACTATTCTGTAGTTACTTTTATAATCATAGATTAAAAATAAATTTTAAAACTAAAAATAATTTTTATTTTGTTTGGGTTTTTGCAAATATGTTTTGTCATGTATGTGTATGTGCTGAAGTACGAGAGGCTCAATGAATTCATCCAGCAAATTAGCATACATTTTGCCGTTCAAATTTTCATTAATTTCAACAGCGAATTTTTTTCTATGGGATCACTTGATCTGTATTTTATAAAACATAAATGAAAAATGAACCGGATACTATTGAACAATTACGATAAAGAATAACACAAGAATGTTGAGCTGTTACTAGGCAAACCTTCAAAAAGTTAGCGAAGAGTTTGAAAGCAGTTTTTATTTAGAAAACAATAGAAGCTATTTCCAACATTTACTTTAACATGTTATCTGAATGTAATACATTGAACCCTTTTGCACTTTATTTGCACTTAAATCCAAAACTAGTTCATCAAATCATAATGTATTAATAATGACTGGAAAGATTTGTCAAAAGCTTTCCAACAATGTATCACAAGTAGACGAGTGGCATTTAATTTTTTTAGATTTAGGTGGCTGTGGCTTAAAGGGTAGGTAGGGGAACGACTCTACCTACGTCATTTTGGTTCCCCCTTCGAACCACCCAAACGGTTTTGAGTAAATTTAAAAATAATCATGTGCTCTATGAAAAAAGTCGATGGCAACTTTTCAAATTGACACCCTGTATACACAGGTTGAATACTATTTTTCTTACATTTCATGTTCTTCCTCCAAGTGCACCTCATAACTTGCCAGGCCATTATAGGTAGCACTACATATTTCACATGTGTATGGTGTGACTTCATTGATCTGCACTGTCTCTTCTTCTGTCTTTACAATGCAATAATTGTCCTGAAAATAGGTACACCGTGCTTATAGAAACTGTATAATTCACATTTACACTTTTACCTACCTTTGCATCACTGTCTTTACCCAAGTTCCAGTTAGATGTGAAATTGACACCTATTTGTGGTTCTGAAAGTGAAAAACGTAAATTTATGGTATTATCAGATCATAAAATGGTAATACAGTCGATTCCGCTTAATTGAGATACATCGGGACTTGGCACTTAGGCCCAAGTAAGAGAATTTAACATAAAATTTAACAACGACTTTTTTCTTCCTAATATAAGCTAACCAGAAATAATAATAATATATAATAATATAAGTAAATTATTAAAATAAAAATATAAAAAATATTGTCGAAATTTCTTGATAATTATCAATGGGAACTTGTATGTCTTCATTTTCACATTCCTTAAAATGTAGGTAATCATAATGGTTTGAAGCCGCAAGCAGCAATTCAATTCAGTCTTGTGTTGATTTCTATGACTCGCCAATGGTCAGTAACAAACCGTATTACTTGTAAAAGGAAAATTTTTGTACTAATCTCTCAGGCTGTGGAATTTATTGAAATTTCATCAATGGATTAAAGTTTGTAATTAACCAAGTTTTGCCTTTTGCTGTCCCAATTAAGCGGAATATTGTCACAATTAAAGTAATTTACTATTAGTACCTAAGTTTGGTTTCCGTTCCTTGAGATTTGTCCCAAATAGGCGGCTGACCCGATTAACCGGCAGCTCAATTAAGCGGAATCGAGTGTATATTAATATGTAGCACATGGCCACTTGGGTTTTAACTAATTTATGATGAAAGGTGAATAAAACTGGGTAAATACAGGCACACACCTCAAGCTTAGTATTTAAGGGAACGCCAGTCGGAGATTACATAGGCAAAAAGGCGGATTTAGTATAAGAATTTAGTATAAATAGAAGAGTTAGTTGGTCCCAGATTCCAGATATACTAGCACCCTGTTAGTGTATTCGTTAGAGTCGATACAATTATAGGTATAAAGAGTATTAAATACTGTATACTAGTAGTAGCTGCTACTTTGTGAAACATTGTAAATGAATTACATAAAATAACTCTACTTTATTATTTTCACTTACAAATTTATTTTAGAAAAAAATACAGAGTGCAGTTTTGATTAAAGTCTATTCACTATTAAACTAAGACCAAGGCCCGTATACCGTGACATTTTTTTAAACTCTAAACATAGTCAATACAACGTCCCGTTTTAAAAAAAACACATGTCAACAATTTGCGTGTATTAGCTATGCAACCAATGATACCATTAACCTGTAAAAAAATCTGTCTAGCTAGCTGTCATTTGAGATCATTCAAGTAAAGTCAAGTAATTTTTGTGAAATTTATTTTATACCATGCAAATCAGAGCATAAGTAATGTGCGTGACGCTTTTCACTCACTTATCCCGATAGCCAAGTCCATCAATGTGAACAATTTTTAATAGTAGCAGTGACTGTATTTGTTAGGGATATTATCCCTAAATGGCTATCGACCAACATGGTCCTTCTGCAGTGTGATTTGTGTAAATGGGTGTATTGAGTTAGGGCTTGTTACTCTAGAAATTCGCCCCCGATCTCTAGAGCGCTGTTAATGAGCTCTCAACAGCGAATGTCACTAGTTTCTCAGTACAAATGTACTACCTGTACTGGGGCCCGAACCCAGGTCTTCGTGCATGCTAAGCAAGCATTTTAACCTGTCAGCCATACTAGCGGTTTGCAATTTTTAATATTATTTCAAAATTTAACAACCACAGATGCACTGAGTATAAACACTATACACGAATTAGAACAAATAATGAATCAGGTAACAGGAACAGGTAAGGAATGATACGTTATTTCAATAAATACACGAAATGGCCACCTTTGCGTTCATATTCCGACAATATGGCAGCCTATGTAAAAACCTTAAAAAGCATTTCTAATGAAATTGGGATCTTGCTTATTGCAAGTATGCTTTATCCGAAAGTTTAGTTCTTCAATATCATTTGTCATAATATTATTGTAAATTTTATTTTTTAGGTGCTCATAAAGGAAAAGGTCAGTTGGGAACAAATCTGGTGACCAAAGCTGTTGGCCAAAATCTTTCTATCCAATGCTCCGCAAAAATGTCATGTAAATAACGTCCTATCATTGCAGTGGAATGTGGGGCTCCATCTATTTGAAACCAGACATCATTGACATTCAAGTTTTGGATCTGTGGTATCATTTGTGTACGACGACAGAAGGAATTAGAATTTAAATTTCTGTCGATGAAAAATGGGCCAATTAACGTATTATTAATAATACCCGACCATGCATTAGCCCTACTGCTGTACCGGGCCCTTGTAGAATTTTGGAGGTGCGCATTAGTCGTTGACCAATATCTGTAAGGAAGGGAATTACAAAGAAAGAGGATATGATAAATCAATAGAGATAACTGATAATTTCGAGAATTTACTTCACCATCAAATGTAAATAATACTCTGTAAATACTATTTTTGGTATCATTTGTGTACGAAGTAAGACAGAAGGAATTAGAATTTAAATTACTGTCGATGAAAAATGGGCCAATTAACGTATTATTAATAATACCTGACCATACATTAGCCCTACTGCTGTACCGGGCCCTTGAAGAATTTTGGAGGTGCGCATTAGTCCTTGACCAATATCTGTAAGGAAGGGAATTACAAAGAAAGAGGATATGATAAATCAATAGAGATAACTGATAATTTCGAGAATTTACTTCACCATCAAATGTAAATGATATCTGTAAATACTATTTTTTCTAATATTCCTGCATTGTGATTTTTACTAAATTAAACATTACTACACATAAATTTGTTGTTTTAATTTGTCTTCATTAGTTAGTAGCTGGTGATTTAAAAATTTGCAAGGTTAATATTTAAATTCTTTAAAAACCTTTATGATTGAAGAACACGAAACTCCAAAGTATGTTTTCTTCTGCATAGCATATTCGTTTATGCATAGCATATTCGATAAATTCGTTTGAGGTGTTTATACTTAACGCATCTGTGGTTGTTAAAACTTGAAATAATGTTAAAAATTGTTCTCACTGATGGAATTGGTCTATCGGGATAAGTGACTGAAAAACGTCACGATCATTTCTTATGCTCACTTGCATGGTGTAAATGCATTATTTGTATCTTTTCTTCTGTTAAATACATTTCTTTAATGTATTTTAGCAAAATAATAGTTCAAACTGTTGTGTTGGAGGGAAAAGGGCGAATTATACACTTGGAATAACGTAACAGAAAGCACGTTTTAGTTGCACCACGCTGGAGACATACAAAAGCGCTACGCCTGACTATCCGGGCGCCCTCTCTCGTTCTTTCATCACTTACATATATACAGTGTGAACATAACACAATACATACATAACATACATAACACATAACATACATGACACAATACATACATAACACAAACAACTTGACAATTCTATTTATTTTGATTACCCATCAAGTAGTTATTTTGACGTTACCTTGGTCACTTAATAACATCCATGCATTGACCTTAGTTATTTAAAATTGAACATAGGGACGTTGTATTGACTATGTTCAGAGTTAAAAAATTGTCACGGTATATAGTCCTTACTTGAGCACGAGTTCGGCTGAAGTCGTATATTTGGTTGCAAATTTGCTACGGACGCGTATTCACCAAATGCAACCAAATATACCTCAATATAAGACTTAGGTCGAACTCATGCTCAAGTACAGACTATAGATACGAGCCTAAATCTAAGCTCAACAGGTCCTCAAAACTGTAAATTTCATCGGTGGGTCACATATATTTAAAGGTGGGAACCAATGCAATTAGTTCACTCTAACCACATGACATTTAGGCACTAAATTTACAGTTGAAAGACAAACACCACACAAACAACACAAATCGGTAGCACGTGTGGGAAACATGTAGTAAGCGGAGAAGTGCAGGACGTACTTTCAATATTGTGTTCTGTTCGTTGCTAGGTGATTTCTGGAATACGCATTAATATGATTGGTTGCAATCTCGTTGAAATTTTTGGAGGGAAATAGTCAGTAGTTATATCCCGAGTGCATGCCAAATACGCGAATATTTTTACGAGTGCACGAGTAAAAATATTAAGGATGGCATGCAAGAGGGATATATCGAGGACCCGGTTATTTTCTGGTGCATCAAATATTCTGTGGTATTCGTACGTTGCTAGAATATGCATTAATATGATTCGTTGCAGTCTCGTTGAAATTTTTAGAGGGAAATAGTCGTTGAAATTTTTAGAGGGAAATAGTCGTTGAAATTGTTAGAGGCAAATAGTCATGGAAATTCCAGGGTATAACTTATACCGTAAATTTTTAGTTAAATACGTATTTAAGTATTTTAGGTTAGGATGCCGAAAAAATTGTATTCGCATAAAAAGCAATTGGTTAGGTCTTTATGGTACCACAACAACACTCCACAGTCTGCTTACACCACAATCATAATTAGCGCTTAATTATAATGCAATTTAATTTTACTTCAATAACATACCGTGTGCTACATCAAATGCATTTAATAGATCCTCGTTTTCCTCGTATATGCAATTTTCGGTTTTAATCTTTACTCCTTCCTTCTCAGAGCTGACTATTTCATCTTTACAATGAGGAGAGCTCATTCTCTCTCCTTGTCGTTTCCTGTAGGCTGAATTTTATCAAAGAATATACCAAAGAATTTTATCAAAGAAAATTGTAACAAACGTGTGACAAGAATGGTGTGAAGATAGCGACGACCAGATTTTGGCAGCGATGATTTCAAGTTTTAGTTTTATTACTAGATTTCGCAGTGACCCCAACATACAAAAAGCTCATGTTAAAGATTCATGTTCGACATACGTTACATGATTTATATAGGGTGTCTGCAAATGACCGTACACCAAATATGTTGGATTTTATATTTCTTCCGTTGGCACTGTTCAGTGGCGTGCGGGATAATTTCAACGGGTTTGAATAACATAACCAACAAATATTGGGATTCAAATAGCTTTATGCTATAGCAAATATGGAAAGGGGGAAAACTTAGAAAAGGAAGTAAAGCATACCTGGGCTTGATTCCCAAGTGTGAATTCAACCGACAGCTAGAATTTGTACGAATATTGAAGGGTTACGCTGTAAATTCTCCACTATTTACAGTATTTGAGTGCTACATATGATTCATATAAGCGTATGTAACATTTGAAATTGTAAATAATATGGAACTTATGCAATATCTAATTAAATGTCTAAATATAAATTTGAAACCGAGCGCAAACGTAACATATGCATAGGCAACCCATATAGCACGGATAGTACGAGCAGGAGTACATTAGATGTCGTTGAAGTCGTGTTTCCACTTTAAAATGATAAGGTATTGCCGCGTCTTATGTGGTTGCTATGAACATGTGATATAACCTCAAATTTGTCTGATGTATAATTTTTTTCATTATTAACTTGTTGTTTGTATTTATAATAACTATATTATGAATTCATATTTATAAACAATTCTATTTGCACCACGCGTAAATCATAAACTTTTTCTCTATCATCCGTGGCAAGTGGGGTTCATTTTGTGTAGTAACGTTGTAGTAATTAACTGGAGAAGCTCCATAAGGGTATACAAGAAGCTGTGTAAAGGTGCAGACACAGGGAAAATGAATATCTCGAAATCTAAAGATGTTACAGATTTAAATCAAATAAAAATAAAAATCAAAACCAAAAACGACTCTTCCAATGAAGGGAATGATGCGAATGATTTCGAAGAAGGTTCGTTTATTGAATTTAAATTCAAATATTTGTAATAATTTATTTATATTGAATACCTGATGGCATTAGGTTGTTAGGTTCGTTTGAGCTTGTGAAAGGCGAAATATAATTAAAACACGAATTAACCCTTTTTCACAAAAACATTTATTAATTTTAAATCTACATTTCCGTCGCGATGCGACCATCTTCAGTAAATATCACATACTTACTAAAACTAACTACAATCAGCGCTTAATTCATAATGTCGTCTGGGCATGGTTACCCATTCATGAACTGGGGGTCATTAGTTTAATGTATTTTTCTTGGATCCATAAAGGGAGGAAGCGCAATTTCTGGGATTAAGGTTAACAACGGGATACACTTATGTACAAACTTTTATGCAATTTATCAATGGGTTTGAAAGTGGAGACAAATCATTATTTAACAGTAATGGCTGGTATCTTTTCATGTAAATGGATTCCCAAGTATTTAAGTTCTTATTCACTCAAGGCTTTAATAATTTCATGTTATCAATTTTGAAGTTATGACCTGTATCAAAATAATGAGCCGCCGCCGCCGATTTTTCTTTGTTGTGTGATTTCGAATGATGCATATGTTCCTTGAACCTTGTTTCAACATTCCTTTTCGATTGGCCTATGTAGCATTTGTTGCAGTTCCCGCAATTAATTTGATAAATTCCTGATTGTAGCAGAGGCGCTTCCCGATCCGTTGTTTTTGGGGTAATGCTTTCAGCGTATTATTGTCCGAGAACGCTGGAGTGAGATCATATTTCTTAAACAAATTTGAGAAAGAATTACTCCAACTCTCGTGGAACGTTACCTTGCAATAGGTTTTTTTGGTTTTCAACATTATCACTTGTATTTCCTAACATTGTTAAACTATTAAGAAAATTCTTCCTCTCGTATTTTCTGTATATTTATGAAAGCCACGTTTCGTTATAACCATTTTGGTGTGCTATCTGTCTGATGTATTCCAACTCTTTGTTGAAGTTTTTTGTAGACAATGGGACGTTGAACAGTCGATGTATCATAAAGTGAAATGCCGATTGTTTATATTTATTAAAAGTAGCTGAACTTGAATGTATGTAGTTATCTGTCTGGCTTGTTTTCCTATATATGTATATATCAAACACAAATTTATTGTTGTTTCTAGAGATCCTCAGGTCTAAGAAAGGTAAACTACAAGCCTTTTTCTTCATACGGGAACTTTATGGTAGGGAATTTTGAATTTATAATAGATAAGAACTTTGATACATCAAAATTTGTGTTTACCACCGCAAAAACATCGTCAACATATCTCCACCATACTTTCGGGAACTCGGCACAAATTTGTTTTGTTTCATTCTTCAGATGATTCAAAAATAGGTTCGCTAAGAAAGGTGATAACGGGTTACCCATCGCCGTCCCGAATGTTTGTTTATAAAAACGTCCATTAAATTTAAATATGTTTTGTTCCATACACAAAGTTACCTGATGGCAGTTTTCAGTGTCAAATCATATTACGCAAACGTTAAATTTGCTATACTAATTTTTGGATATAATCGTTTCTTTTAAAAAATGACCCGCAAAATATTTAAAGCAGAATACCGTTTGTTCTTTTACCATCTCCTGGATATTCCTGCTTCTTATCCGCTGCTTAGTCGTTCAAGCCTCAATTTTAGAGAAGTTGGAACTATATTTTGGAAATGAACCAGTTAATTTTTATACATCACTTTATTTGATTTTTTATATCACTGACATAGTATCAGAATATTTTTTGATCTTATGTGGTTCAAAGTTTATCTTTTTCTAATTGTAACTGCAATTCGGAAATACAAGTTTGACCACCACAAAACCAGCACGGAAGCTCATAAGGTTGAGGGCAGAGTATTATTCACATTATTGCAGAAAGTGGAAAATATTGAATGAGTGTTCATTCGAAAGAGATATTATTAGCATATTAAATGTGTGCTGTTCTCAGCGTTATCTGCGTTCAAGCGGCTTCCTAATATGAATGAGATAAAATACGAATTACAAATACATTAATTTTATCTATGAAACATAATAAAGACTTATTATTACTATAAACTAATATAAACATAAAAATAGTGATAATAATAATACGTACCTAAAAAGGAATATCTTACAATTGGTCGATTAATGTTCTACTCCATTTACCTAAAGAACTATATTTACAAAAGTAATTAATAAGGCTTTGTAATTGTGCTTGAAAATTATATGTAGGGGAGAGTTGAGTAAAAACAGCTTTTATATATACACTCTGATGCAAAAAAAACGGGCCATTGGATCGGTGTTTGCAAAAAACCCATTTTTTAAATTTTGATGTTGGTATAGTCTTTAGAATGAAAGTTTTAGTGTTTTACAATCAAAGAGACCATCTGGATGTAGAAAAAACAACATGATACTTATCAGTTTATTTAATAAGCGAAAATAACATTTAAAGGTATGCGTTCTTCACTACCTGTTGCTCATTCGGCATTATGCATAGAGGATCAAGGTGGCTACTGGGTTTTGATGTGTTTGTTTTCGATTAACTGTCATTTTCATTATTAATCTCTGTTAAGTTTATTTTGCAGAAATGCATTTTCATTCGTGTATACGTAATTAAAAAACACTTATTAATATTCATTAAATAAATAATAAGTACCATATGTTGCTTCTTTCTACATCCTGACGGTCTCTTTGATTGTAAACCACTAAAAATGTTATTCTAAGCACTATACAACATCAAAATTAAAAAAAAATGTTCTTTTGCAAACAATAACCCACAGACCCGGTTTTTTTGCATCCGAGTGTATATATTGCTTTCGGAGATGGTGACTTCTGGCAAATAGCTAAACTAATCTCAGCATACTATAAATTTACATTGCCAATTGCAAGAGTAAGCAGAACCAAGCTGAAAATGTGCCATGCTTGTATTGTGATAAACTCTACTCAAACTCAAAGTCTGGCAAAGCCGGCGCTCAAATAGAGTATGATGACCACTATTTTTGAGATTATTGCATAAAATAATTGTTTGTATTTTTTTATTAGTAGTTAAATATTATTCCGATAACAATTTATCAACATTTTGAAATAATATTCCATTTATTCTTATTTGTTCCATTTAATTAGTTACCTTCCCGGTTTTACCCAACCAGATGGGTACGTTGTAATTTTGCAAATAATCGCAACTGTACTTAAGTAATGTTCCGTTAAATAACAAGTACTCGTCAACACTAAGTTTCACCTACCTGATTTAATACCATGTCTTTTTGCTTCAGTTTCGCAGTCGCTGGGTAACAGCGTAGGTGAAGATATTGATCCAGAGGTACGTAATAGACCTAAAGAGAATAATATGGTTTCTAGCCTTCGGTTTTTTCAGGGTTATTCATGTGTAGTAAAGATAGAAGATAGAAGAGGGGACGGTACAGATAAATACAGTTACACCATACACATGTGAAACGTGCAATGCTACTTACGATGGCTTGGCGAGCTATGAGGTGCATCTAGCGACCAAACATGGTGGTCGTGTAAAACAAGAAAAGACTAATAAAACGTAAGAAAGAAATAACCAACAAGTTTATCTCAGCTAATGTAACTCACACATGTTAGAGTCCCCAGGAACTGTTGAATGGACAATCGGGATTAAATCAGAACACGTATTCATTGCAAATGTATATTATATCAATGGTTATAAAATGTTGTAAGTACACTTTGGGATAAAATTGTGTTAAATGCGTAAAAATGATAAGAAATGATAAGCAAATAAAATAAATTCAATTATTCTCTTTTTAAAAACATAATTTATTTCCACTAATAGCAGCATTTCTTAGTATAATTATCTTTAATACCATGCACAAATGTGTAAATTACACACAAAAAATGAATGTTTAATTTTAGCACTTACAACATTTCTGCACTACACCATTGATGATATACAAGGTGATCTAAATGCTTGTAATTACGTCACCATGTAAAATATTTTTGTTCCGCTCCAGTAAAAATAGTTCTATTTTTGGCATAGGCAACTTCATTTACAGTCATTAGACATGAATATGGGAATAAAAGTTATCTTCATGCTATTCTAATTTCTATTGTGGATTTTCATATTTTACTGCTCATATACGAAATTATTATTAGTTTCAGCAATATTTGTGGCTTCCAAGCACATGAAAAGACTACAATGAAGAATTACTTAAGGGTCCTCAAGTTTAAATGTACATTATTTACATAACCTTACTTTTAAAATCGAGGGCATTCTTAAATTGTGTGTACATAAAAATAACCAGATATGCATGAAAATGAAGTCCTCACAGGCAACATCCCCAAGTGAAGCAGATTACTCCACGCCACAAACGAGCTGAAAACTGAAACTCATGCAGGAATTAATTAAATAAACGAACTGCAACAATTCTAATAATTGCTCCACTTTACGACAATGTTACAAAATGTTTTACTGTTGCAAATTGAGGACTAGTAGACAATAAAACAATCACATAAAGCTATTAAAGTAATCAAAGCAAATTATTTAATAAACAATAACATAAAAAGAAGTAAAGATTTAGAAAACATAATTGATAAATAAAATATATAATCATAGCAGATATTGAAAATGTGTAACATTTGCTTGTAAACACATTTGCACTCGTCTTCTTTTATTGTTGAAAATGTTGATTAGCATTTGAGGAGTTATGGTTCTGCAATATTTACGATTTCTGCCATTAACTCTTCCTATGTATGCAGTCTTCTTTGGAGAACTATATCTTTAAAATATCCAAAAATTGAGTAGTCTAGTGGAGTTAGATCTGGTGAGCGAGGCGCCCATATTCCTTGACTAATTAGTATATTTTCAAAAAATTCTTGCAGATCAGCTAACGTTGTTCTGGCTGTATGAGCTGTTGCACCATCTTGTTAAAAATATCCGTTCTGCAATTCTTCATCATCTAATTGGTCTATGAAAGACTCGACAATTTGTTGCCGATATCTCTCACCGTTTATCATGTCATTCAAGAATATAGGCCCAATTATTCTACGCCGAGACACAGCCAACCAAATTCTAACCTTCTGTGGATGTAGTGGTGCTTGCACAAAAATATGAGGGTTTTCATCACTTACAGCACCTATAGTTTTGTGAATTAACATATCCTGATAGTGGAATCAAGCCTCATTACTGAAAAGTGTTAAATCGAGCATTCAATCGTCATTTAAGTTTTCCATAAACCATCGGCAATAACTCAATCGGCTTTGAGGATCCACTGGCAACAATTCTTGCACCATTGAGACCCTATAGGGGTGTAAATTCAACCTCTTTCTCACAATTCTATGGCAGGTGCTCGAGGGAATTTCGGCTTGCATAGCCAATTTACTAATTGATTTTTGAGGGCTTCGAACATCGGCAACAACCTCTCCTGGTACTGAGGGTCTGCCTGAGGATTTCCCTTTCTGAACACTACCAGTTTCCCTAAAAAAGTGCACTATTCGTGAAATATGTATTGACAAAACCGAGTATTCAAATTGGTGGTCAGGGAACTTTTGTTGGAATTCCCGAACGCACTCTGGAATCTGGAATTGGAATGGTTCGAACCCAGGTGTTGTACAAATTCTCATAATTCGTAATATTTGTTCGGCTCGTGATTTACAAACTCTCATAATTTGTAATATTTGTTTGGCTTGTAATTTAGTGGTAGTAAGTTACGTTAAGTTTGATTTTGAAATAATTTTCGATAAAACTCAATTTGGTTCGTTTTTATGTCTGTTAGTAATTTTTGTTAGTAAGTAAAACACAGATATATGGATTTGATGTGATTCATACTATCTATATGACCTCTATATGACTCCTACCTTTATCGTACTCATTATTTGACCTACTCATAGAACCATGTGTACTAGATATGTGTACTAGTTTAATTGCAGATACTTTACATTACAAATGTTCAATTTTTTGTTATAAAACATTTATTAACTGTAAAGTTACATTATTAATATAATGTATGAGCTGCTTACAATTTTGGTTATTCTTTGTCTTGATTCTTTAATAGCAGCTTTGAAGCAAGCAAAACTTCTCCACAGAAACAATTTCTTGTAAAAAACGTAAACAAAAATTACCTTCCGTATGTTAAGTAAATCTGCGCATACACCATATAATATACATAGCGTTCGAGAAAGTGGTGTCCTGTTTTACGATGGATACTAATAGATGCACTGTTCAAGATGCAAAATAAATATGTCTTACATAATTTACAATTTACATTGACACTGTTGTGTGATGTTGCCATATCATGTTACATGTTGCATGTAACATTTTTTTTAATTTTTAGTGCTATAGGTTTGCAGGGCTATATGTTTTCAAAGCGCGACCTTTCAACTTGTTGGAAGATTAAAATTGGATCATTAGGAACCTGTGATATAAACATATCTATTGACAGTGCAAAATTTATATTTTTTTGATATAGCAAACCTATTTAAAATCCTTATTCCCAAATTTACAAATTTGCACATACAACCTTGTAACATTAAGCTAACGATATATCACAAATATTTTATGTCAAGAGTGATCACAACTTTCTTGAACGCTCTGTACGTCTCTGTATATATATATATATATATATATATATATATATATATATATATATATATATATAATCTGTGCTGTACGTTACAATTGTATAATTTTGTGTGTCAGATTCTCAACAAACATGAATATTTTTACAGAGACAGCATCATCATCCACAAAAGAGAAAAACATTATAAATGTGATGAATGCACTTCAAGTTTTCATACATCCAGAGATTTCAGTAGACACAAGATGCTCCACACAGGAGAAAGGCCCTTCAAATGTGATGAATGCACATCTAGTTTCATTCTAAAACTCAATTTGAAGACACACAAGATGGTTCACACAGGAGAGAGGCCCTTCAAATGTGATGAATGTACCTCAGGTTTTGCTACATCAAATAAATTAAAGATACACAAGTTGATCCACACAGGACAAAGGCCCTTCAAATGTAGTGAATGCACCTCAAGTTTTACTACATCAAATCGATTAAAAACACACAATATGATCCACACAGGAGAAAGGCCTTTCAAATGCGATGAATGCACCTCAAGTTATATTACATCAAGTCATTTGAAGGAACACAAGAAGACCCACACAGGAGAAAAACCCTTCAATTGTAATCAATGAACATCAGGTTTTATTACATCAAATCAATTGAAGAGATACAAGATGGTCCACACATGAGAAAGGCCGTTCAAATGTGATTAATGCACTTCAAGTTTTGCTACATCAGATTGAAGAAAAATACAGACACACAGGAGAAAGAGCTTTCAAATATGATGAATCTACCTCAGGTTACACTATATCAAACCAATTGAAGAAACACAAGTTGATCCAGGAGAAAGGCACTTTAAATGTAACGAATGATCTCAAGTTTTAATCAAATCAGTCATTTGAAGATTTTATTTTTATTTAATCATTTCCCTTTCTACCTTGTTGGTGTAGGGTTTTACAGTTTATTGTTTCTTCGTGTAGGTTTCTCATCATTTTCTTCTATCTTGTGTGAGTTGTTTGATTCTTTCCCATGTTAATCCTCTTTTCTCTGCCTGCTCTTTGATTTTGTCGTTCCAGGTTTTTCTTGGTCTTCCCTTATATGATTTCACCGTAGGTCTTGTCTCATACACTCTTTTTGTCTGTCTGTCATCGTTCATTCTGCAAACATGCCCGAACCATGTCAATTGACCTTCTGTGATTGTATCATTTATGTCTGTTATTTGTAAGTTTTGTCTATGTATGTCATTTCGTATTTTGTATTTTTTTGTTTTATTTTCAATTTTTCTTAGAAAGCGCATATCTACCGCATTTATTCTAGATTTGTCTGTTTCGTTTAATGTCCAGAGTTCGCTGCTGTAGGTTAACGTTGGTCTCACTACCCTTTTCACTATTTCGGTCTTGGTTTCTTTAGGTATTTCTTTGTTTCCTAGGAAAGAAGTTTTTAGTGCATTGAATATTCTTCCGGTTTTGCCTATTCTATCGTTTATTTCTTTCTCTATTTTCCCGTTGCTTTCTATTACTGATCCTAAATATTTGAAACTTTCCACTTGTTCTATTTGTTTACCTTGCATCATTATTCTGTGATTTGTGCTCTCCTTTGCTATGACCATAGTTTTGGTTTTACCTGTGTTTATTTTCATGTTAATCTTTGTCAACGCACTTTCCAGTACTTCCATGTTGAATTGCAGGTTTTCTTCTGTCTCCGCTATTATGGCCATATCGTCCGCAAAGAGCATTTCACATAACTTGGTCTCTTCCATTTTCCAGTATCCTACTCTCATGTTCTTCATCTTTTTCTTTGCTTCTTTTATGGCACCGTCAAGCACTAGTGTGAATAAGAGTGGGCTTAATATACAACATTGCATTACTCAACAACAACATTGCTGATTCTTCGTTATTCGTTCTTACTGTGTTTTTGTTATTTTTGTACATTGTTTTTATGAGCTCTATTGTTTTTGTGTCAATTCCTCTCCTTTTCAGTTCCTTCCATATATCTTCTCTTTTTACCCTATCGAAGGCCTTTTCTATGCTATGAAGCATATATGGATGAATCTTTTCTTATTTATCATTTTTTCGCTTAGTTGTCTTATTGTGAATATAAGATCGTGCGTGCTTCTGCCCCTTCTGCATCCGCTTTGGGTGTCTTCTATTGTTTCTTCTAGTTGTTCTCTTACTCGCTTTTCTATTATTCTCGTCATTATTTTCCCCGCTATGCTTGTTAGCGTTATACCCCTGTAGTTCTCGCATTTTCTCTTGTCTCCCTTTTTATATATTGGTAATATTACTCCGGTGCTCCAATCTTTAGGTATATCTCCGCTCTTTAGTACTTCATTTATCAGTTCTGTTAATTCTTCTGTTCCTTGCTTGCCCATATACTTTAGCATTTCTGGGGTGATGTTGTCTTTTCCGGGCGCTTTTCCTCCTTTTAGTTTCTTTACTGCTTCTTCTACTTCTGTTATTGGTATGTTTTCTATTTCGCTTTCAGCTTTTTCTTCTCTTTGTTCTTCTATTGTGCCTTCTTCTGCTGTCGTTTCCTCTGTTTTGTCAATTCCTCGAAGTATTACCTCCATCTTTGCATTATTTTATCTTCTTGCGTTATTATGTTTCCTTCTTTATCTTTTATGTTCATCATATTATGTTCTTTCTTTTGTTTCAATCGTTTTATTGTTCCGTAGAACAATTTTCGTTTGAAGATGCTAAAATTAATCCACACAAAAGAATTTTTTTACAAATTTGATGAACGCACCTTTAAGTTTTACTTTAAAGGGGAATTTGAAGAAACCCATGATGACCCTCAGAGGAGAAAGAGCACATTTCAAATCAATGAATGCAACTAGAGCTTTATTCAAAGCATGCACCTGAAATTTTGCTGGATAAATAATTCTACGGGTCTGAAGAAAACCCACACTGGAGAAAGGTAAAGGCACCCTTAAGTTTAATTTTAGAGTATGAAAGTCGTTTGGAACAAGGCATATGATTATTAGAAATATTAAACCTACTATTTACTACTCGTTTCATAAACTTTAATATCTTGTAGCTCTGTAACTAATCGATAAAGGACCTATGTTTATGTAACATGCACTTAAAATTGTAGCGCGAACAAGTCATTTGTACACCTGTCATAAATCACCCTCTGTATACAGGAATGTTTTTATAAAAGTGTATATCGCCTATGTATACTTTTATAAAAATCACATCAATCGCATGGCAATGCCTGCAACATAGGCAATATATTATAATACACTTATATTAGAAACAAATGTTTTTTATAAAATATAAGTTTGTCATTTAAAAAAAAATGGCTCTGACGTCATAACTTCAAACGGAGAGAGATGGAAAATTGAAAATGGTCTCAAAATATTTGTTTGAAAAACAATCATTTTGACCTGTTGAAGCATTTTTCAAAAATTTATACAGGGGAAAAAATAAAGCCAGGTCTTAATACTTTATGCGCTCTCTGTAGCTACCCGCGTTGCTTCGCACCTCGGGCATCTAAAGAAGCACTTGGCTGTAATGCTCCGTTTCCTCGCAAGGTATATAATGTACTATTGTTTTTGGAATCGTACTGACGTAAATATATTTTTGTTACACCTCTAGATTGTATTTGATTTAATCTTTACAACGAGGTATCACAAGGTTGGGGTGAATTTAAAATTTCATGGTAAGAGTCACGGCGAGGGGGTAATATTTTATATTCAATTAACATGGTTTGTAACATCAGCCTCGAAAACTTTAAAATGAGGTATCGTAAGTTAGGGGGTGCCATTTGAAATTTTAAAGTAGGGAAGACGGGAGATAGGGAGAAGGGGGTAACACATACAATTGATTTGATGTTGTTTTTAAACTTCCCCCTCGAAAAATCAATCAATGTATTTTTTTTTAATTAAGTAACTTAAATTTGAAAATCATTGAAACTGGCTAGTTTTGAAATGTACACCGGGTATAATAATGTCATGATAAAAACACAACGACAAATTCAATATTTAACGGATAGTTACAATATTTAGCAATTATTTCGGTTATATGTTGTAAGCAAAGAATGAAACGTGAAAAGTTAATATAATATAGGATTGCAAATGGAGATTTGGGAAGCAGGAACAAAAGTACTTACATTTTTGTTATAAATACATAAAATTATATATATTTACAAATAATACAAACAATATAATACATAATACAAATCTATATACTATACATATAAATATCTACATAAATTAACTTAAATAAATAAATAAACTAAAATAATTTAATTAATGACAATATTTTTATTTCAGTTATAAGTAATACATGTTTTATTGATTATTATCAATAATACCGTTATAGAGGTACCGTATATAGGTAACTATCATTAACTAACATTTTATATTTCTGAGATATGTAAGACTGATTATTATTATAATAACTTGGCATAAAAAACGAAACTACTTAAGAAATTCTTTTTACATAAACATTAAAAGAAACAATTATATTTATAATTATAATATAATATAGGATAGCAAATGGAGATTTGGAAAGCAGAAATACTATATATGTCTTTGTTATAAATACATAAAATTATATATAATTACAAATAATACAAACAATATAAAACATAATACAAATCTATATACTATACATATAAATATCTACATAGATTAACTTAAATAAATAAATAAACTAAAATAATTTAATTAATGAATATATTTTTATTTCAGTTATAAGTAATACACGTGTTATTGATTATTATCTATAATACCGTTATAGAGGTACCGTATATAGGCAACAATCATTAACTAATATTTTATACTTCTGAGATATGTAAGACTAATTATTATTATAATAACTTGGCATAAAAACAAAATTACTTAAGAAGTTCTTTTTACATGAACATTAAAAGTATAATTGTTACATAAATGTTTTGTAAGTTTATTATCAAGGAAACAATCAAAGCATATTATCAAATGTAAACATATCTAATTAATTTTCGATTCAAATGTTAATTAATAAGTTTTACCTCTAAACCGATAATTCATTAATCTGCTAAGACACACATATTTTTTGATACTACATTTTTTGGTGTAATCAATTACTTACTGTTGATTGGTGCTGAGCATTGTAAGAGAGCTTGTCATGTGAGAGTCTTAAGGCCGAAACCGGTCTCATAAACATTGAAGTATACAAATATGTCATAATGAAAATAATTATTTACGAAGTTTAAATGTAAAACACTGTGAAAGTAAATTATTATTGTTATTAATATTAATCACCAAAACCTATGTTATTAAAATATTACTACCTATAGTGCG
This sequence comes from Othius punctulatus, assembly GCA_951805005.1. Classification (NCBI taxonomy): domain Eukaryota; kingdom Metazoa; phylum Arthropoda; class Insecta; order Coleoptera; family Staphylinidae; genus Othius; species Othius punctulatus. The sequence continues at coordinate 41,109,577 of OX638146.1, forward strand.
TTCTTGTTAATAAAATTATGTTTTGTTTTGTTTTTCTGTATTTTCATAAAAAATAAAATATGCTTTTTCATGCTTTTTCTGCGTTTTTGTGCTTATTCTAATCTTTATGCCATTTTATATGCTTATTTTGTAAGATTGTTATGCATTTTTAAGCGCTTATTTTGTAATTTTTTGTGCTTATAAATCCGCGCTTTGCTTATAATGGCGCGAAAGCGTCCATCCCTCAAAGTGCTCTCTTCTTCTTTGTGATTCGTGTGCGCGCCTTTGCATGTATTGGCCACATGGGAAGGTTGTTCAGGCCGAGCTTTGGGCCTTCATTAGCACTTCAATTAGCACTAGCACATTATTATATATTTGGGGTTTTTTGTAAAGATTTTTTTTAGTGTTTAGTTTTGTAGGATATATCTTCCTTCAATTTGCATATGGATTGACAAGCGCATAATTTTATTAATAATTGGACGTGGCACATTGTATAGTTATTTGTATTATAAGTAAAGAAAAGTATTGTTTTTCTTTACATTTTTTATTGTTTATTCACACTATTTTAAATGTATTCATCTATCATATAATTATTAATAACATTTATTAATATATTTAATGATTTGTTTATATATGCATATACTAGTGTCATGTAAATTACAATAATGTTATACAATGCTACAATGCAAACAATAGCCCAGGAAAATCTGTGAACTAACGTTTCACCCATTTAAATCTCCTGCAATCGAAACAACTGCAGCACTATCTTGAAGACATTGTTTGCACGGGAACACATTATATATTATAAGTAAAGAAAAGTATTGTTTTTCTTTACGTTTTTTATTGTTTATTCACACTATTTTAAATGTATTCATGTATCATAATTATTATTATAAACATTTATTAATATATTTAGTGATTTGTTTATATATGCATATACTAGTGTTTTTCTTGAGATAACTACTATTTGTTTATGTAATTATTGTATAGTGGGAAAGTTTAATCAATTAATTTAATGAGCTAAGTTGTATTGTTAGCTATAGATTTATTTTATAGTGCTTTTAAATTTATTATCATCGACGTTTCGCACTACGATTGAAAGGTTCTTCAGGATGTTTAGATTATATAACACAAATAACTAACTATAATCTAAAATTTAAAAGAATTGGAAAATTTATTTATAAAGATTTTTATTTATTACAACAATTCAAGATTATAGTAAGTTATTTGTGTTATATAATCTAAACATCCTGAAGAAGCCTTCAATCGAAGTGCAAAACGTCGATGATTATCGATTAAAAACCACTATCAAATAAATCTATAGCTCCAATACAACTTAGCTTATTAAATTAATTGACTAAATTTTTTCGCTATATTATAATTACATATATTTTTTTATAAATCCCGCTGTTTTTAACGATATAGCGCCATCTCGTGGATTTTGACTACATTAAGCTATAGTGGCGCCATCTCGTGTGTTCTTTTGTTAAGAAAATGGTACGGACCTATAATGCATAGAGGGCGCAGACGCGACAAATGTTTTTTGCAGAGTGGCCTATCTGTATATATATATAATCTGTGACAGGAACATTATCTTTTTGCTTGTTGGGGTCACTGTGAAATCTGGTAATAAAACTAAAAATGGGTGTTTGTGCTCGACGCCAACTTCTCACCATTTTTCTCAAACGTCATTATTCATTTCCGCACTGGTTAGGAAGATATTGACCAGAATAAAATTATAAAATTCATGCTACAGGAAACGGTAAGCAGAGAAAAGCTCTACCCACTCTAATGATGAACCGATCAGGTCTGATAACGAAGAAATAAATATCAAAATCGAAAACTGCAAAACTGTTTTTTACAGAGAGTGGCCTATCTGTATATATATAATCTGTGGCACTAGCAATAACATTCTGAATTCTGTAACATGTGAAGATTGTAATATGTAATGCATTCTTCCATCGATGACTATTGCAGGTATGAATACCTGCAATATACCATAAGTAATTTTGCATATGCTACATTTCAGTATTGTGCCATCCAATGAAACGCATTCGAACAGTTTTTAACCTTCCAATGATTATATGTAAAGCATTCCGACCATATGTATTCGTCAAAGGAACTTCAACTCCGTTTTCGATTAGCATCTCTTTGAATTCTGTGTATCCCTTCCAGGCAGCATAATGTAATGCATTATTACTAGCTTTGTCCGTCGATTGAACATTCACACCTTTTTTAATTAACAACTCTGCAAATTTTATGTGTCCATACCTGGCTGCAATATGTAATGCAGTCTTACCATCATTATCCGTCGAATTAACATCCACTCCATTTTGGATTAATAACATACCGAATTCTGTGTGCCCTCGCCAGGCTGCTTTATGCAATGCATTTTCTCCATATTTAGTCTTTGAATTGACATCCACTCCATTTTGGATTAATAACCATCCGAATTCTATTTGCCCTATCGAGGCTGCAGTATATAATGGATTCTTGCCATATTTATCCGTCGAGTTAACATCCACTCCTGCTTGGATTAACAAGTCTCCAAATTGTATGTGTCCGTACCTGGCTGCAATATGTAATGCATTCTCACCATCTTCATTTGTCGAATTAATATCCACTCCATTTTGGATTAATAACTCTCCACATTTAATGTGTCCATACCTGGCTACAATATGTAGTGCATCCTCACCATATTTATCCGTCGAATTAACATCCACCTCATTTTGGATTAATAACCTAGCGAATTCTATGTGCCCTTGCAAAGCTGCAATATGTAATGCACTCTTACCATCTGTATCCGTCGAATAAACATCCACTCCATTTTGGATTAATAACATACCAAATCCTGTGTGCCCTCGCCAGACTGCATTATGTAATGCATTCTTGCCATATTTAGTCGTTAAATTGACATCCGCTCCATTTTGGATTAATAGCCCTCCAAATTCCACGTGCCCTATCGAGGATGCAATATATAATGAATTCTTACCATAATTATCTGTAGAATTAACATCCACTCCTGTTTGGATTAATAACTGCCCAAATTGTATGTGTCCATACCTGGCTGCAAGATGTAATGCATTCTCACCATCTTCATTCGTCGAATTAACATCCACTCCATTGTGGATTAACAACTCTCCAAATTTAATGTGTCCGTACCTGGCTACAATATGTAAAGCATTCTCGCCATATTTACCAATCGAATTAACATCCACTCGATTTTGGATTAATAACCTACCGAATTCTATGTGGCCTTGCAAGAAGGCTGCAATACGTAATGCATTCTCACTATCTTCACACGATGAATTGACATCCACTCCATTTTGGATTAATAACCTACCGAACTTTATGTGCCCTTGCAAAGCTACAATATGTAATGCATTCTCACCATCTTTATTCGTCAAATGAACATCCATTCCATTTTGGATCAATAACTCTCCGAATTTTATGCGTCCATACCTGGCTGTAATATGTAATGCATTCTTGCTATCTTTATTCGTCGAATTAACATCCAATCCATTTTGGATTAATAACCTACCGAATTCTATGTGCCCTTGCAAGGCTGCAATGTGTAATGTATTCGTACCATATTTATCCATCAAATGAACATCCACTCCATTTTGCATTAATAACCTACCCAATTCTATGTGCCCGTTCAAGGCTGCAATATGTAATGCATTCTCACCATCTATATTCGTCGAATTAACATCCACCCCATTTTGAATTAATAACTCTGCGAAATTTATGTGTCCATACCGAGCTGCTATATGTAATGCATTCTCACCACTACTATCGGCTGCATTGAAATCAATGCCATTCTTAAGTAAAAGTTTCAAAATTTCTACATTTCCATTCTTGGCCGCATAATGTATTGCATTAGATCCTATAAAATTCTTTGCATTGATTTTAAGATGTCGGTCAATTAGATGTGGTATAATCTCAATATTTTCATTCTCAACAGCAACGTGTAGTGCATTTCTCTTGAATTCATCCGTTGCTAATATCTTAGCACCATTTTTTGCCAAATAATTTACAATATCAAGTGTGTTTTCATTCCTGTTTCTAACAGCAGCATGTATTATTAATTTATACTGTGATAAGTTCAAGTTCTTTATTGATTTCAATAATTTTAAATAACCTTTGCTGACAATTAATTCAACCAAATCATAGTTAATGACACGTTTAATCAAATTATTTAAATTTTCAATGGAAGCTCCATGAGCCAAGAGAGATTCACAAATATCCCAATGTTCACAGTGAACAGCATATGACAGTGCCGTCATATCAAATAGCATATCTTTCATATTAATTATTTTTGAAAACCTTGATCCTGACCCATGTAATAACATTGATAGAATATTGTTATTTCCAGTTGATGCGCACAAATGCAGAACTGTTCGACCTCCATAATCGTTCTCCTTCAGCAATTCACAAATGTCATTAGATATCATAAGTTCTTCAATGCCGTTTACGCCATTTGTTAGTACTAAGTTATGTAAAATTAATTTTTCTGAATGATAAGTTAATTCACTTTGATCGAACTGTGGCATACTTTCGTCAATTAGAAACATGCAATTTAAAAAGTTCCATATAATTTTATACTCGGGCCGAAATCCTTCATTTATAAGAAAAAGTTGTACTTCTTGTTTCTTCATGTTCTGATGGAACCACTGAGCAACGAAATACTCCGCGAAAGTGCGGTGAATGAATGTTGGACTAACACTCACTATTTTATCCATCAGTCCAATTTTATCGTTATCTTCTTTAAATGTATTTATCTTCTTGTCATAATCATCCTTGTTTGCAATTAATATGTTAATAACATTCATTGGAAATATTTCTTTTAAAGCAAATAACTGGTAGGTTTCTATTAACAAATTGTGTACCTGTTGTGAGTAGTGAGTATTGAGAGGTGTTGGTATGATATCACTCTTTATTTTATCAAACTTCATCTGTATAAAATATTTATACAGAGTACCCAAATTCAAATTCGTTATATAATCTAATTTTATTTTTTTGTGGTGAGTACTTATCAATTGGTCTGTTTTACAAAAGGTTTGGAATGTATCACTATAAACCACTGCAATCATATTTGTTTGCAATGGTACTTTTAGAAACATTCCTTCTTTATCATTTGTTGTTTTTAGAAACTGCGACAAAATTGTTTCCATAAAATGATCAAACTTTGCATTACTATACTCTGGAATCATGGTTTCCCAATATTTTTTAAGATATGTTATAACATCAGTTTCTGAAAACGGTTCAAGGTGTAATGTGACTGCATTTAATTTATCCTGCAAGTCTGAACTTATGATATAAGGACGAATACTTATCCATAATTGTTTTAATGTATGTTTTAGAATTGTCAATAGTTGTAAAACAAGATCGTTAAAGTTAGGGCTTATTTCGTCATAGCCGTCGAACAAAAGTATTATTTTACCATTATCGTACAAATAATTAAATAATTCTTTTGCTAGAGGCTCTTGATGATTCGAATCTATTAATATATCTAAAACAAACATTTTGACATCATCCCTACTAAGTTTTTTACCCTTCCACGAATTAAATACTTCAGAATAGTTCAGCAATGAAATAAAACCGAGCCATACAAATTCATTGTTTTTAATATTAGCTGCGTTCGTATTGGTGCAGAGATATGAGAGTAGTGTAGATTTTCCGATTCCAGCTTTTCCCGAAATAATCACAATATTATTATCAATGTCGTGTATTGTATGAAGTGCTAATGTTTTTGAACATTCATTGTTTATATAATTCTTAATTTTGCTTAAGCTACCCCTGGTTTTTTGCCATTCTAAACCTGTATTTTTATCTTTTATCCAGTGAATGTTAACATCATATTTATTACACAATGTATTATAATCAGTTTCGTGCTCAGAAATCACAAGTAAGTCTTGATTAGCACCTATTTCTATATCATGTGTAACAATTGCATTCGAAAAATCTTTATTTATGTTAATGTAACTAGGATTATTTCTATTATTTTTATTTTCCGTCATGCTTACAATAGTATTATTTACCCTAGAAAAATCTTCGTATCTATCATTATAAGTAAGTGTATTGCTTACAATTACAAAGTCTTCACTTCTTTTAATGTTATCATTTATACCTGTATATATTACACACCGCTGAGGAATATAGTAAGAGTTGTTTGAAAAGGACTCCTGATTTACAATGACTATATTTTTATTCTTGCGATAATTTAGAAACATATCAGGACTAATATTTGTGAAACATATATCCGTTGTTATTTCATGTAATGAATAATTCATGCCAAAATATGTAACATTTATACTTCCACAGATTGCCTGCTGCGTTTCAGGCATTAGGTCGTTAAAGCTGCATTTTTTATCATCTATAACTGTACCATATTTCATATATAATCTGTTTGTATGATGCATAACTAAAGCAATTTTGGTATTCAATTTCAATAGTGAAATGTCGTTTAGCCATTTAGAGACAAATTCATTATGATCATTATTATTCAATTCTAGCACAAATACGTCAATTTTACCATTCTCAATACTCATTTGCACATATTTTTTTAATCCAATGAATTGATTAATTTCTAAAATAAATGCGCGTTTCTCATTGCGTTCTATTATTTGCAACACTTTGAGCAAACTTAGCATCGTATTATTTGAATTGCAGATGGCAAACATATTTTTAGGTTTATCAAAAAAGTCGATTTCGTTCAGAGCAGCCTCATTAAATTGAATTCCATATTCTCTGATTCTGAATTTATTCTGAAATGTGAATTCATTTAACTTTAAATTTTTTAGATTTAACATTAAGATTTGTTCTATTTCTTCTTTGCTTAAGAAATTATCTCTTTTTGTTAAAAGCCACTCTTCTACTTCCTGCTTTAATTCAAGATACAAGTGTTCAAATATTATATCATATACATGAGCATAATGGCAAAGCTCAATCTTAATTTGTTGTTCTAATTTATTTGTATTAGGTTGTTCGACCGCAAATATGAAATGATCCAAGAAATCATTTATTTCGTCCATGTTACATGTTGCAATTAAATCATTTGAGCCTTCGGCTGCTTTTTTAAATTCCTCTCTGATGATTAATTTAGATGGCTGAATATTTGAAATATCGGCAAAATATTCTCTACAGTATTTTGAAGTAAATTCGTCATTTTCTACTTCTAAATAACCAAACAGTTTTTCAGCATTGGTACGATTTTCAGGCTGATTTAAAATTTTCAAAAACTCGTTTCTCAGAACTACGTTTTCATCTAGATCGAAAAATGCATCTTTGAATTTATTTGTTTTAATATCAACTACGGATCGGAGCAAAAATCTGTCATACTTTTTAAATATGGAGACTTGGTTACTAATTTGCTTGTTTTTATTTAAAACTAACTGAGCCAATGCTTCTGCCATTTTAAAAAGATCTGTACCTAACAAATGTTTTGTTATTTCTTTTCTGCCAACAGTATTGAATTTGAGTAGTTTTCCTAGAGATCCTAACAACTGCAATGATTCATCCACGTCATTGCGAACTTCAACAAACCACTTAAGACCTTCGTCGTGCATAAATCGATTTGTCCAAATAATGTAATATTTGGGATCTACTTTTGCAATTGCATCGTTTCTAACGATTTCTTTATATGAGTTGAAATATTTACTAATGTCGAAGTTATTTTTATCACATTTTAGTAACATATCTAATGTAATTTTTTCATTTTCATTTTCGGCCTGTTGTTGTTTGGCCTGTACAAAATACCAAATACATTCACTTTTATGTTGAAACTTAAAAACTATATTATCGAAACAACCTGCTGGTTCCCATTCTGCATTTACTTCGAAATGACTCTTTCGATTCAGTCCCTTGCACAGAAACATCGTGAAAACTCTTGATTGGTAGAAAAAACCCTTCATATTTCTTTGCATTCCCTCAAGCTTGTTGGAAACTTTTTTAATATTTGTTTTATCCTTTGTGGCTGCTCCATTATTACTTCGAGGCAGAGCTGATGTAGAAGTTTCTGTTGTATTCATTTTGATGACTACCTAATAATTATGGTAATATATAAACACCAGATTCGTTAAGAAAATTATAGCGACTTACCTTTTATGTGGGATCTTAATACTGTAGCAGATAAATAAATCAGGAGAAGCTATGCTGGTGTACTATAGCGTGGATTGTCGAAGTTCATATGTTTTCTGAAAAATTACATATAAGGAAAATATGAATAAATAGTTCCACATAATAAGAACAATTATATTGTACCAAGGGCCCCGAATAAGAATACGAATGATGATTTACTGTTTTCATCGAGCCAATATTGAATATCGAGTGTATCAGGCAGTACCTCTTAACTGCAATTTGTCATGATTTTATTTTATTATGTATCTACTTCAGAATTTGTATGGGCCATCTGTATTTTAAATCACGAAGTGATTTTAGTCAGAATATCAGGAAACTTCAAGCTGTACCTTGTAAGTGACATGTCTTTCAAATATTTGTTTTGTCTCTCTTGTAAAGTTTGTAATTTTGCAGTTAAGAAGTACTGCCTTGAGACCCTCGATATGTAATATATAGAGAAATTTAAAAAAAAACATACTTTTTCAAATATGTGTCTTGAATTTATTACTTTAACATATACACGGTGTCCGAAATTGAGTAGGAGACCATGGGTATCTTTCTTATTATTGAAGATACAGATCCGATTAAATGGGCAAACGTTGGAACACACACTATGAAGAAAGTTTCAAAAATCCGCACAATTTGGATATTACTTTGAAACAAATGAAAATCGCTGTTTTATTTAAAGTCAAATATTTGGGAAATTATAAAAGTTATGCAGAAATGATTCAGACAATGATAACAGTTGTACAAATTACAATTATAACAAATAAATAATTTATTAATAATAAAAAATATACCCAAGGTAGCCTACTCAATTTGGCACATCCTGTATACATTGTGGCAAGATTATAAGTTTCCTATTTTATTTTATTTGCATTCAGTGATTGTATTTAAATTTAACTTGTATCCTATCTGACCATATGTTATAATAAATATTGATTTGACTGGAATTTGTAGACGATCTCTTAATTTGGCTAAAATACCATTTAATAAACAGGTTTTATAAGTTTTGTTTTTTAATCTTCCTGCCGTTAAACTTAGACTTCATGAGAGTACCCAATTGACCATGGAAGAAATTATTGTTGCATGGAAGAAGGCAAGAATTTGTACCAAAGAACCAAAGCATCGCATCGAGAATGTTGACATATTATATAACGAATGGGGAGCTCTGCAAAAATTAACTCATTTAAGATACAATAATCGGATAATTAAAAATAACTAAAAATTAGATACATATATAGCGAAACAAGGACTACTTCTACGAGGAGGGGTCAGTTTACTGCTGTATATAATATTGATGCACAAAATTATAAACAAAGCTGAAAGGAAAACAAAACCATTAGTATTAAGACACAGAAAGCTAAAAAGAGTACATATAGTGGAATGTGATTTCGTAGACGATGTAGTACAATGGTACCAGGAAGTGAAAAAGATTACTCCAGAATTTAAAAATATAAAATTAAACTATGAACGAAGAGGGTATGTAAAATAATATGCAAAAATCCAAAGTTATGGTCATATCAAACGAAGAAGAAAGGATAAACGTAGATATAGAGAGATAAAAGATACAACAGATAATATACTTTCAATACTTAGGAGTAACTGTGACGTTCCTGAAGGGCTCGCGAGTAGTTAGGCAACACCGATTCTGATCCAGGCTAGGTTAGTTTTCGATTAATTTAATCCGCGGTTTAATCGAACTTTTGATTCGCGTAAGTAGAGCAATTTGGGGGTAATTAGAGCATTAAAGCGGCGGATTCGCGTTTTAATGGGATAATCGCGGTAATTATCCGCGGTATTTGCATACAATTGCTCTAATTACGCGATTATCCGCGGTATTTGCATACAATTGCTCTAATTACGCCAGCTATTCCGCGGTATTTGCATACAATTGCTCTAATTACGCGATTATCCGCGGTATTTGCATACAATTGCTCTAATTACGCCAGCTATTCCGCGGAATTTGCATACAATTGCTCTAATTACGCGAATCAAAAGTTCGATTAAACCGCGGATTAAATTATGGTGATTGTATTGGTGGGCAAGGGCCGGCCAACATACCACCCCCACGCCGCCCCCCGCCGCCCCCGAGTGACATACCATACTAGACGCCGCGCCGCCCCCCGCCGCCCCCGCACTGCCCCCACGCTGCCCCCCGCCGGCCGTCGCCTCACTGCGGCCCCCGACGTGGCACGAATCTCCCGCGCACCGGGGGGTGGAGCGCATCTGAGCCGCATATGTTTGGCGGTAAATTACAAAGCACGGTCACGGAAATCACCCATCACCGCACACAATAAAAACTGCACCCTTCACGGATGGGAGCGTGGGAAATTAAGCTTTGTATATTAGTACTACACTGCTTATCAAAGGCGCACATCTGCGCAGATGTTTCGTGGTAAAACGCCGCCCAGAGACCGTCCATCCATCACATGACACAATAAAAACTGCACCCTTCGCCGTGTTAAATATCCGACAGACAAATACATTCCTGGATGGATACCTGTGTACCATTCAGATGAACCATAAATAACCGGCGGGCGGAGCCTGGGAAATTAAACCAGGCATCATAAATATGTCAATTTCATCCCGCTCACAGACATGTTTATGTACGGGTGCAGCTGCCATGCTCTCAGACAAGCCCTTCAGCGCGGCCTGAGCCGGTTATCTGAAAGGCGCAGTGTGATTTATAGGTATTAGACCCAAGCCAGATATGCACGTGCACCAATTAACTTGCCGCAACATTCCTACCTTCGCGAACACAGGGGCCGCCGCACCCCACCCCTGCGAGGGTTATTTAAACGAAAAACGCCGTGCCGCGAGCATCAGTTTCCTCCGAATAGTGTCGAAGCTCACATCTAGCCCTTCAAGTTTCTTGTGTTACCCTCTGTGCCAGCACCGATCTCCTAGTGAGTGTTATCGTGTTAACTCAACGTTCAACATACAGTGCCCGGCCAGTTTCGAATAGGTAAGTGCTTATTTATATTAAATTAAATATCCGCGGGCCCCAATTTAAATAAAAATTATTAGTGCAGCGGTATAAACTTAATCGATTTAAATGCATTTTCCTGGATATATAGCAGATGCCTCACATCGTAATTTAATGTAGCGTTTGAATCAGCATGAATTAATAGTTTGTATTTTATTGCTCGCAGATATGGAGTTTGTAAGCAGCTTGAATAAGATTGGGATGGTAAAAGCTATCATCAAAATCGGCGAACTGGAGCAGGACGTTCAACATCGCATCATCGAAGGCAGGAAAATCACCACCAAATTTGGCGAGAAGCAAACGGTCGAGCTGGAGCAGGGGATCCTATTCCTACCGAAGCGTTTCAACAGCATCAGTAGCGATGAGTTTGGGGAGGCAGTCGCACGCGGTCTGTACATCAGCAGGAGATCGGACAATGGACTGTCGTTTGAGAGTAATGAAGAGAGAGCTGCGAGATAGGACGCTGATGCTAAAGTATAAGATCGATGAAATCAGTAGGATGGTCGAGATGCGCGAACTCACGAACCAAATGGCGAAGCTAAAATTTTATGATTAAAATATTTCTGTAATATATCTAACTAAGCAGCACAATAAATAAATAAATAAATAATAAGAATAATATATACTTATTCAAGACTAAATTTTCCTACATTGCAAGAGAGAGTGAGCGATCGAGTAGCCGCGCAACATCGAAATCATCAAGCAGATGGCAGCATTAAAGATAAGTGACAGCGCAAAGAGATGAATCGCATCGATATCCTCATGAAGAGGTTTGACATAGAATTCACATTGGAGGAGACGCTTCTGGGCAGCTCTACATTCTCACTCAATAAATCCCAAACAAAGCACGTGAGCATTGGGATAAGTCCTACTGCGGGTTTCATACCCATCGTCAAAATATGGGGTCCATTCGCCTCCATATTCTTCACAGCGGACGAGTGGAAGCAGTTTACCGCACTCGACATTGGAGGATTGACAGAGCCCATCTCGATGGAGCAGTTCGACATATATAGAGAGGCCTCACTGTGGATCGAACAGAGGGAGTTCAAGATAGCTCTGTCTGAAGAGGCTGTACATACCCTGGTGCGCATTAAAAAACTAATAAGACTCTAAATTGGATATTTTATCAGAGTGCGCGTTTAAAGACTATTACAACAGTCTGCTGTACGCGTATGCAAAAATGAATAATGGTGATTTAATGGATAATATTATGATGTTAATAGCTCCACATAAAAAATTGTTTCGAGCACAAATAATGTTAGAATATTTATGTATGTATGTATAATGATGCTATATTGTCAACATATGAAAGTTTAAAATAAATATCTCCTATATCTAATTATGTGTCTTATTAACCACCAGCAATAAATAGAGAAAAATAATAATACAGATTTATTGCTCATCATGTTACATCTCTATCAAGGAATTAAATATATTACAATACATTTGTACTATCTATCCAGGAATTAAATACATTATCATGGCCCAGCCACTTGACAAAGACTTTGCTGCCCTTCCGCTTCAAGACCTTCTCAACGAGGTAGGTATCAGGATGTTTCGTCAGCTGCAGCTCTTCATTATAGAATGCTCCGCGTATGGGGGTCCCATGCATGTCCTCGAGCAGATATGAGGCAGGATCTGTGATTCGAGCCTGCTTAATTTTAAATAATTCAGCCGACCAATTTGGCGTGTACCCCTTCTCGAATAACGCTTTCTGCCTGCTTATTCGAACTACATCATTAACACTAAACTTTCGCACACCGGACATTTTAACGTGCGAATAAATGGTATCTAGAAGATGTTGTTCATGCTTCTTGGTGACGTCACAGGGTCTCATGCCAATAGTACGATGTTTCCTGGCATTATATTCGGCGGCGGCATCGGTGAGAATGTCTATCCATGAATATGTCCCCCTCAAACTAAACGATCGATAAAGACTATTTTTTATAGTACGTATCACGCGCTCAGCCATGGATGCCTTGATTTTAGTATAGGATGAATAATGATTCACTTTATATTTAGCTAGCAGCGCCTTCATCGTAGAGTTGTAAAATTCAGTACCATTGTCAGTCTGCAAATTCTTCGGAGTACGACGCCCGCGAAAAATATCAGCGAAAGCGGCACTAACGCATTTAGCAGTTTTATCCTTTAGTGGACGAGTTCATAGGAACTTGGAGAAGCAGTCAATCACCACCAGAATGAATCTGTACCCCTTATTATCTCGAGCGTAAAAGGAGAATTCCGCCAAGTCAGCTTGCCATAGATCATCAAGTCCTTTAATGATAGTCCTCCTTCTCCCAAAGTTAACACGAGCGGGTCTATGGAGCTCATCAACGATACCGCTCTTAATAGCACTCATTATTTAGGTGCGGCTACGGGCTTGCGAGGAGTGACGCCCGGAGTACGTCTGCTCTCTCTTATAGTCTGCTGTACTTTGGTATGTATCAGCTCTCGCAAATGTACATCATCATCCTGGCGCTTTTTCTTCAGGTCGGCTAACTCGCCTATAACAAGCGCATCGTGAGCCTGCATTCTTTCTTCCTGCTGCTTCTTTGCATCATCCAATTCCTGCTTAAAAGCAGCGCCATAAGCCTGAAGTTTTTCTCTCTCAGCCGACAACTGAACAAATAACTCGCGCAGCTGCTCTACTCTGGTGAACACCATCTCTCTCAGTTTTACATCGTTATCCTCACTCTTCTTCTTCAGATCGGCTAACTCACGAGCAGCAATTACATCATGGATCTGTAGTCTTTTTTCCTGCTGCTTCTTCAGAGCATCCAATTCCTGCTTAATAGTAGCGCCATAAGCATGCAGCTTATCTGCCAGCTGCTTTTTCAGGATAGCTAACTCCCACACATTAGCCTGCAGTTTTTCCTCCTGCTGCTTCTTCAGATCAGATAGTTTCGCATCGGTATTTTTCTGCAGATTTTGCATATTATGCGCAGCAGCCTGCGAATAAAGTGCCAGTTTATTGCGAGCAGCACTAGCCGCACGCTCTAAAATATCAGCCTCCATCTTGTTCAAAGAATCTTCCACGAACCTCCTGCTAGCCGCATCGTCCAAATCCGCGGGCTCCTTTATGCGTGTGAGACGTCTATTATTTAAATCATAATGACCGCTCGACGTTAGCATAAATCCTACGCCATCGCGTCCTCGAGAGCATTTTCGCGTGCCTCCCGCTCTAAAGAAACGGCCGAACTTGTCGACGCTCATCGTATATTTGAGCAGGTAGCGCACATGTCGTTCGTTTTATTCAATTATATCAGCTTCGCGGAGCTCATCATCAATAGCCAGAATCTCATTACCGACGCTGCTATTCCCAGCAGTCCTAGCAGCATGTAGCAGACATAGCCTATCCACCAGCTTTTCTATTTTATCCCAATAGCGGTATTGTACGGGGGTTTTTAAGTCGCACTGCATCTCAGAGTCGAACTCTAGACCTCCAGTAGTTTTAGCGCGGGATCTAGTTAGAGCTGGCGAACTCACGCTGTTTAATAGAGGCGCGATAAACTTCTTATATTTAAATTGGAATATGCTATATTGGTTTTATTGATGATATCAGCATAATTGATTACATCTGTGTGGCTAAATGGTTTTGGCTTCTTACTAAAAATCAGATCATAGAGGCCAGGGGTCCCCGCATAGATTCTTCGCCCGACTAAAAGATCCTCCCCATCTGGGTTAATAGGTGAGTTACCCAGATGAAATCCTCCAGCATGGCTATTATAGACTACGCCGAATGTCTTGTCTAAGTCCTTATCATCACCCCTAACTAACATGGTGAAATATTTTCTAGGTGTTAGCAGCATGTCGTCCAGTAAATGTAAGAGCTCACCCCCTCTAGACGTCGTATCCATATCTTGCTCATCGCCAGCCTCACTACCATACTCCGAAAACGATAGATTCCTCGTAGCCTTTAACTTGGCCGCATGACGTTGTGCTACTGCTTTCGGTGTGGAGCGTATAACAGGGGTTGCAGGTGCTGCCTGTAAATCCGGGAGTATGACAGGCATAGACATGCTGGTTGCAGGTGGTTGAAGCAGAGCAGAACGTGCTGGAGGTGCTGTCCGTGGATAGGATATATCGAATGTGCGCGGTCGATGTAGAGCAGAACGTGCTGGAGGTTAAGAGGAAAACACATGACAACACGGTAAAAGTATTAAAAAATAAGTCCTGCATTTATCGAATGCGTTAGCCTATTAGCGGCAGTGTAAAGACAGGGGCTATTATAATGATGTGAAAAAATGAGCACGCCCGATGTGATGGATAATAGGTTCGCATAAACAAGCACTTCGAGTACAAATAATGTTAGAGGACATTTACATGTATAGTGATGCTGTATTGTCAACATTTGAATGTTTCAAACAAATGACTCTAATTAAGTGTTTTATCAGCCTACAATAAATAGAGAAATAATTCGATTTATTACTCATGCATATCCTCGAGTAGCTAGGAAACTAGATCTGTAATTCGAGCCTGCTTAATTACAGTATTAACTCTAATCGCCCGCTAGGTCATAGGTGCATTGATTTGTACACCTGTCAGAACTTGTAGCTGGCAGGGCGCTCCTCCCCACCACATGAGTTTCGGGGGGCTATCTTTAAGCTTGATTTCTGCATACATTAGGGTAGTTCTCAGGCAGCAACGACGAAGCATGCATCCACCCAAGAGCACTAACACTCGCAGTCCTCCGCATATTAAGAGAAGTAAGTACACCACTTCTAGCCAAATAATTATGAATAAATCATATATTTTATTGCTCCCAGATATGGACTTCGTAAGTAGCCTGAATAAGATTGGGATGGTAAAAGCTTTAATCAAAATCAGCGAGCTGCAGCAGGATTTATTATTAAAAATAGTATTGTATATGTTTGCATGATTTTTCTTTATTTAATATGTTCTGTTCTCTCTATACACTATGGAGGGGTGAATAAAAATAAAGTTTTACATTGTATTATTATTTTTTATTACCATATAAAATATCAACTACATACTCGTGACGGAGTGGCGGAGGGGCTTCGGGAGGAGCGGAGGGGCGGAAGGGCTCGTTGTGTTGGTGGAGGAGCGGAGGGGCTTCGGGACGGTACGGAGGATATATATATATATATATATATATATATATATATATATATATATACCACCACCAACAGGTGTCTCACGGGTATCTCACAGGTGTCTCACAGCTGTCTCACAGGTGTCTCACAGCTGTCTCACAGGTGTCTCACAGCTGTCTCAGAGGTGTTTTACAGCTGTCTCACAGCGTCTCACATATGTATCACAGCGTCTCACACGTTACTACATTTTAAGAATATAAAGGGCGGTGGTGCTTCGGGAGGGGCGGAGGGGCAGGTGGGGCTTTGGGAGGGGCGGAGGGGCTGGTGGTGTTGGAGATGGAGGTGGGGCTTCGGGAGGGGCGGAGGGGCTGGTGGAGTGTACGGAGGGGCTACGGGAGGGTCCGCATACTAGCGCCCTGATTGTATTGGGTAGCAATTTGCTGTGTCTAATGAAGCTCGGCTCGAATCCAGCACCCCTGTCCATTGATCCATATTGATCACCTCTAGCGATTGTTGCTGCTTGACGACCTTCATCGTACCAAACCTCTCACATCGCGGATGAGACTCTAGCTCACCACCTCCTTTTAACGTTTGCTGGTCATTACAGGTTCTCCCTGATCCATTCAAAGCATCATTTTCGGTCTTAGGTTGTCTCATCGTGGCATTTGTTTGATGTTTAGTTTCATGCCGTTTGAGATTATCGCTTCTTGTAAATGTTCTCTCACAGTGCAAACACTTCAATAATCTGGCAGAATTAGTAGTCTTGTGTCTTTTCAATCCACGCAGCCACCGGAAAGAAGACTCACATCTATTACACTTATACATGCTGATGGATCGAATGCAACTGATATCTCTGTGACAGCCACTGTGCCAGTCTCTCTTATATATATCCTCCGTACCGTCCCGAAGCCCCTCCGCCACTCCGTCACGAGTATGTAGTTGATATTTTATATGGTAATAAAAAATAATAATACAATGTAAAACTTTATTTTTATTCACCCCTCCATAGTGTATAGAGAGAACAGAACATATTAAATAAAGAAAAATCATGCAAACATATACAATACTATTTTTAATAATAAATCCTGCTGCAGCTCGCTGATTTTGATTAAAGCTTTTACCATCCCAATCTTATTCAGGCTACTTACGAAGTCCATATCTGGGAGCAATAAAATATATGATTTATTCATAATTATTTGGCTAGAAGTGGTGTACTTACTTCTCTTAATATGCGGAGGACTGCGAGTGTTAGTGCTCTTGGGTGGATGCATGCTTCGTCGTTGCTGCCTGAG
Organism: Othius punctulatus; assembly: GCA_951805005.1. Taxonomy (NCBI): domain Eukaryota; kingdom Metazoa; phylum Arthropoda; class Insecta; order Coleoptera; family Staphylinidae; genus Othius; species Othius punctulatus. The sequence continues at coordinate 41,127,009 of OX638146.1, forward strand.
AACTACCCTAATGTATGCAGAAATCAAGCTTAAAGATAGCCCCCCGAAACTCATGTGGTGGGGAGGAGCGCCCTGCCAGCTACAAGTTCTGACAGGTGTACAAATCAATGCACCTATGACCTAGCGGGCGATTAGAGTTAATACTGTAATTAAGCAGGCTCGAATTACAGATCTAGTTTCCTAGCTACTCGAGGATATGCATGAGTAATAAATCGAATTATTTCTCTATTTATTGTAGGCTGATAAAACACTTAATTAGAGTCATTTGTTTGAAACATTCAAATGTTGACAATACAGCATCACTATACATGTAAATGTCCTCTAACATTATTTGTACTCGAAGTGCTTGTTTATGCGAACCTATTATCCATCACATCGGGCGTGCTCATTTTTTCACATCATTATAATAGCCCCTGTCTTTACACTGCCGCTAATAGGCTAACGCATTCGATAAATGCAGGACTTATTTTTTAATACTTTTACCGTGTTGTCATGTGTTTTCCTCTTAACCTCCAGCACGTTCTGCTCTACATCGACCGCGCACATTCGATATATCCTATCCACGGACAGCACCTCCAGCACGTTCTGCTCTGCTTCAACCACCTGCAACCAGCATGTCTATGCCTGTCATACTCCCGGATTTACAGGCAGCACCTGCAACCCCTGTTATACGCTCCACACCGAAAGCAGTAGCACAACGTCATGCGGCCAAGTTAAAGGCTACGAGGAATCTATCGTTTTCGGAGTATGGTAGTGAGGCTGGCGATGAGCAAGATATGGATACGACGTCTAGAGGGGGTGAGCTCTTACATTTACTGGACGACATGCTGCTAACACCTAGAAAATATTTCACCATGTTAGTTAGGGGTGATGATAAGGACTTAGACAAGACATTCGGCGTAGTCTATAATAGCCATGCTGGAGGATTTCATCTGGGTAACTCACCTATTAACCCAGATGGGGAGGATCTTTTAGTCGGGCGAAGAATCTATGCGGGGACCCCTGGCCTCTATGATCTGATTTTTAGTAAGAAGCCAAAACCATTTAGCCACACAGATGTAATCAATTATGCTGATATCATCAATAAAACCAATATAGCATATTCCAATTTAAATATAAGAAGTTTATCGCGCCTCTATTAAACAGCGTGAGTTCGCCAGCTCTAACTAGATCCCGCGCTAAAACTACTGGAGGTCTAGAGTTCGACTCTGAGATGCAGTGCGACTTAAAAACCCCCGTACAATACCGCTATTGGGATAAAATAGAAAAGCTGGTGGATAGGCTATGTCTGCTACATGCTGCTAGGACTGCTGGGAATAGCAGCGTCGGTAATGAGATTCTGGCTATTGATGATGAGCTCCGCGAAGCTGATATAATTGAATAAAACGAACGACATGTGCGCTACCTGCTCAAATATACGATGAGCGTCGACAAGTTCGGCCGTTTCTTTAGAGCGGGAGGCACGCGAAAATGCTCTCGAGGACGCGATGGCGTAGGATTTATGCTAACGTCGAGCGGTCATTATGATTTAAATAATAGACGTCTCACACGCATAAAGGAGCCCGCGGATTTGGACGATGCGGCTAGCAGGAGGTTCGTGGAAGATTCTTTGAACAAGATGGAGGCTGATATTTTAGAGCGTGCGGCTAGTGCTGCTCGCAATAAACTGGCACTTTATTCGCAGGCTGCTGCGCATAATATGCAAAATCTGCAGAAAAATACCGATGCGAAACTATCTGATCTGAAGAAGCAGCAGGAGGAAAAACTGCAGGCTAATGTGTGGGAGTTAGCTATCCTGAAAAAGCAGCTGGCAGATAAGCTGCATGCTTATGGCGCTACTATTAAGCAGGAATTGGATGCTCTGAAGAAGCAGCAGGAAAAAAGACTACAGATCCATGATGTAATTGCTGCTCGTGAGTTAGCCGATCTGAAGAAGAAGAGTGAGGATAACGATGTAAAACTGAGAGAGATGGTGTTCACCAGAGTAGAGCAGCTGCGCGAGTTATTTGTTCAGTTGTCGGCTGAGAGAGAAAAACTTCAGGCTTATGGCGCTGCTTTTAAGCAGGAATTGGATGATGCAAAGAAGCAGCAGGAAGAAAGAATGCAGGCTCACGATGCGCTTGTTATAGGCGAGTTAGCCGACCTGAAGAAAAAGCGCCAGGATGATGATGTACATTTGCGAGAGCTGATACATACCAAAGTACAGCAGACTATAAGAGAGAGCAGACGTACTCCGGGCGTCACTCCTCGCAAGCCCGTAGCCGCACCTAAATAATGAGTGCTATTAAGAGCGGTATCGTTGATGAGCTCCATAGACCCGCTCGTGTTAACTTTGGGAGAAGGAGGACTATCATTAAAGGACTTGATGATCTATGGCAAGCTGACTTGGCGGAATTCTCCTTTTACGCTCGAGATAATAAGGGGTACAGATTCATTCTGGTGGTGATTGACTGCTTCTCCAAGTTCCTATGAACTCGTCCACTAAAGGATAAAACTGCTAAATGCGTTAGTGCCGCTTTCGCTGATATTTTTCGCGGGCGTCGTACTCCGAAGAATTTGCAGACTGACAATGGTACTGAATTTTACAACTCTACGATGAAGGCGCTGCTAGCTAAATATAAAGTGAATCATTATTCATCCTATACTAAAATCAAGGCATCCATGGCTGAGCGCGTGATACGTACTATAAAAAATAGTCTTTATCGATCGTTTAGTTTGAGGGGGACATATTCATGGATAGACATTCTCACCGATGCCGCCGCCGAATATAATGCCAGGAAACATCGTACTATTGGCATGAGACCCTGTGACGTCACCAAGAAGCATGAACAACATCTTCTAGATACCATTTATTCGCACGTTAAAATGTCCGGTGTGCGAAAGTTTAGTGTTAATGATGTAGTTCGAATAAGCAGGCAGAAAGCGTTATTCGAGAAGGGGTACACGCCAAATTGGTCGGCTGAATTATTTAAAATTAAGCAGGCTCGAATCACAGATCCTGCCTCATATCTGCTCGAGGACATGCATGGGACCCCCATACGCGGAGCATTCTATAATGAAGAGCTGCAGCTGACGAAACATCCTGATACCTACCTCGTTGAGAAGGTCTTGAAGCGGAAGGGCAGCAAAGTCTTTGTCAAGTGGCTGGGCCATGATAATGTATTTAATTCCTGGATAGATAGTACAAATGTATTGTAATATATTTAATTCCTTGATAGAGATGTAACATGATGAGCAATAAATCTGTATTATTATTTTTCTCTATTTATTGCTGGTGGTTAATAAGACACATAATTAGATATAGGAGATATTTATTTTAAACTTTCATATGTTGACAATATAGCATCATTATACATACATACATAAATATTCTAACATTATTTGTGCTCGAAACAATTTTTTATGTGGAGCTATTAACATCATAATATTATCCATTAAATCACCATTATTCATTTTTGCATACGCGTACAGCAGACTGTTGTAATAGTCTTTAAACGCGCACTCTGATAAAATATCCAATTTAGAGTCTTATTAGTTTTTTAATGCGCACCAGGGTATGTACAGCCTCTTCAGACAGAGCTATCTTGAACTCCCTCTGTTCGATCCACAGTGAGGCCTCTCTATATATGTCGAACTGCTCCATCGAGATGGGCTCTGTCAATCCTCCAATGTCGAGTGCGGTAAACTGCTTCCACTCGTCCGCTGTGAAGAATATGGAGGCGAATGGACCCCATATTTTGACGATGGGTATGAAACCCGCAGTAGGACTTATCCCAATGCTCACGTGCTTTGTTTGGGATTTATTGAGTGAGAATGTAGAGCTGCCCAGAAGCGTCTCCTCCAATGTGAATTCTATGTCAAACCTCTTCATGAGGATATCGATGCGATTCATCTCTTTGCGCTGTCACTTATCTTTAATGCTGCCATCTGCTTGATGATTTCGATGTTGCGCGGCTACTCGATCGCTCACTCTCTCTTGCAATGTAGGAAAATTTAGTCTTGAATAAGTATATATTATTCTTATTATTTATTTATTTATTTATTGTGCTGCTTAGTTAGATATATTACAGAAATATTTTAATCATAAAATTTTAGCTTCGCCATTTGGTTCGTGAGTTCGCGCATCTCGACCATCCTACTGATTTCATCGATCTTATACTTTAGCATCAGCGTCCTATCTCGCAGCTCTCTCTTCATTACTCTCAAACGACAGTCCATTGTCCGATCTCCTGCTGATGTACAGACCGCGTGCGACTGCCTCCCCAAACTCATCGCTACTGATGCTGTTGAAACGCTTCGGTAGGAATAGGATCCCCTGCTCCAGCTCGACCGTTTGCTTCTCGCCAAATTTGGTGGTGATTTTCCTGCCTTCGATGATGCGATGTTGAACGTCCTGCTCCAGTTCGCCGATTTTGATGATAGCTTTTACCATCCCAATCTTATTCAAGCTGCTTACAAACTCCATATCTGCGAGCAATAAAATACAAACTATTAATTCATGCTGATTCAAACGCTACATTAAATTACGATGTGAGGCATCTGCTATATATCCAGGAAAATGCATTTAAATCGATTAAGTTTATACCGCTGCACTAATAATTTTTATTTAAATTGGGGCCCGCGGATATTTAATTTAATATAAATAAGCACTTACCTATTCGAAACTGGCCGGGCACTGTATGTTGAACGTTGAGTTAACACGATAACACTCACTAGGAGATCGGTGCTGGCACAGAGGGTAACACAAGAAACTTGAAGGGCTAGATGTGAGCTTCGACACTATTCGGAGGAAACTGATGCTCGCGGCACGGCGTTTTTCGTTTAAATAACCCTCGCAGGGGTGGGGTGCGGCGGCCCCTGTGTTCGCGAAGGTAGGAATGTTGCGGCAAGTTAATTGGTGCACGTGCATATCTGGCTTGGGTCTAATACCTATAAATCACACTGCGCCTTTCAGATAACCGGCTCAGGCCGCGCTGAAGGGCTTGTCTGAGAGCATGGCAGCTGCACCCGTACATAAACATGTCTGTGAGCGGGATGAAATTGACATATTTATGATGCCTGGTTTAATTTCCCAGGCTCCGCCCGCCGGTTATTTATGGTTCATCTGAATGGTACACAGGTATCCATCCAGGAATGTATTTGTCTGTCGGATATTTAACACGGCGAAGGGTGCAGTTTTTATTGTGTCATGTGATGGATGGACGGTCTCTGGGCGGCGTTTTACCACGAAACATCTGCGCAGATGTGCGCCTTTGATAAGCAGTGTAGTACTAATATACAAAGCTTAATTTCCCACGCTCCCATCCGTGAAGGGTGCAGTTTTTATTGTGTGCGGTGATGGGTGATTTCCGTGACCGTGCTTTGTAATTTACCGCCAAACATATGCGGCTCAGATGCGCTCCACCCCCCGGTGCGCGGGAGATTCGTGCCACGTCGGGGGCCGCAGTGAGGCGACGGCCGGCGGGGGGCAGCGTGGGGGCAGTGCGGGGGCGGCGGGGGGCGGCGCGGCGTCTAGTATGGTATGTCACTCGGGGGCGGCGGGGGGCGGCGTGGGGGTGGTATGTTGGCCGGCCCTTGCCCACCAATACAATCACCATAATTTAATCCGCGGTTTAATCGAACTTTTGATTCGCGTAATTAGAGCAATTGTATGCAAATACCGCGGATAATCGCGTAATTAGAGCAATTGTATGCAAATACCGCGGAATAGCTGGCGTAATTAGAGCAATTGTATGCAAATACCGCGGATAATCGCGTAATTAGAGCAATTGTATGCAAATACCGCGGATAATTACCGCGATTATCCCATTAAAACGCGAATCCGCCGCTTTAATGCTCTAATTACCCCCAAATTGCTCTACTTACGCGAATCAAAAGTTCGATTAAACCGCGGATTAAATTAATCGAAAACTAACCTAGCCTGGATCAGAATCGGTGTTGCCTAACTACTCTCGCGGCACATTTGGGCGTAGATCAGAATTTAGTATCCCTTCGAAGTAACAAAAGGGGCCGATAATATGTTTCCAAACGAGTGTAGCGCAGTCACTCATATTTTATTTTTTTGTGTCGAAACTGTAACAGATATCAAAAACTATAATGATACAAAAAAAACTTAATAATGAATGCCTGCGTCCGATTTGATTTTTTTTAAATTTATTTGCTTATGTCATTAAAAAATATGAATGTATTAATGTTGGGCCTCACTTGTTTTATACACAACCGATCTACTGATAATAACAATATTATGTCAAAATATGAATTATACCCGTATAAAGTGTCATACCAAACAACATCCAAATCAATGTAAACGTTCTCTTTTAATAAGCAAATTTTATTTTTTTTTAAATTAACTTTGAAGCTGAATACTGGCTAAACCAAACGCATTTGTATATAGATAAGTTTTATTAAATTGTCCCAGTAATTTGATCCCAGTAATCTGTGGTTAAGCCATGTCCATGTAATTTAGAGACACCCTGTATATCATAATTATAATAATTTATCTACTTCCATGCCCTCGTGATAAGAATATAATTTAGGTTTTTCCAGAAAAATAACTTACATGCCACGGAGATAATAAATCAACAGAAAGTTAAAAGGAATGTTTGCAGGTGTGACACATTTCTAAATGTTATCTAAATATTAATGTCAATAATGATATCAATATATTACTAAATGTTTGATATCGAAATGTTTGTCAATGGAATATTGAAGTATATCTAAGTGTCCATTGGAAATAACACATTTGAGACTAAAGAAGTCAATAGTGGCATCCTTATCAGTATTTAAAATAGTTATAGTTATTTTCAGGTTTCCTCCCAAAGCTGCAATATGAAGAACATTACGTTATTTACTGATAATTTAAATAATTCCAAATATCCGTTAAATGCGGAGAATTTTAAATCTGCCACACCTTTATGGAACGCCGTTTTACTATTTATTCAACAAAATCTTCATGTGTAAAATTAAAGAAGTGTCATTTAAATTACACATGCGATAATTTAAAAAACAACTTTTTAAATTATCTAAAATGTAATTTATTTAATTTTAATTTAAATTGCATTGTTTTTAATTATAAATAGGCTTCTTATGTTGTAAACCGGACATATAAAGAATCTTCATATTAATTTTTATTACTTTCATTGGAACACGCAGTTTTCTATATACAAAGTAAAAGGTTTGTTTTATATGAAACTCAATTAAATTGTAAGATATTTTTGCGGAACTTGTAAAAAATCTGCACTGCATTTATGCTAGCCCTCATTATTTTATACTTTCAATTCGTTATTAAAGTCGTAAAAAAATAGTTATATTAAATTGACATTCTATTTCTATGGAATATGATAATTTTGATTTAGTACGTGTATTTTTATGAAAATAAATTTAAAGGGTCAAATAGTTTTGATTTTTCACGGATTAAATCAACATTCAATTTTATGATACTTTATTTCAATATTGTTGCAGGATTAAAATTTAACTTGACTTGAATGGTTGAGACATTTTATTTAAAATACTGTTAATATCTCTTTTATACTTGAATTATAACGATTTGTAATTCATATGAAACACTAAATAAAATGATGGCCATATATTCGGCATTTTAATAGAAATTACATCATTTTTTTTCAATAACTAAATTAAAATCACATTCTATTTTATTCATACGTGGAATAAAATGATACATGATTTGTTTGCTACTGTATTATTTTGATAAATTTAGGCGACGAGATAGTCATTGTATCGACATTTCAATTTAAAAATTTAAATTACATCCTATTAAATTGAACACGAAATAAAATTCAGTACAATTAAATTGACACTTGTACATAAAGGTAATATATAAAGGTAATAGGTAGAAAGCTTCGTTGGTCATCGCACAGAGGGCGCCACCATGCGCATCCACGTCGTTTATTCATTCCAGAAATGATTTTGCATACGTTTCTTATGGCCGATTGCACCGTTTGTAGTTTTAAGGACCCTTAGTTAAGTAAGTTTAAATTTTAAGGATCCTTAAAATTAACTTTGTGTTGCACCGTACAAGACATCAGATTCCTTAGTAAAGGGACCTTAGCGTTCAGAATTCTAGGGAATTTTAATAACTGCTATATTCACTCGGATAAAATTTAACACAAAATAGTTGTCAACGGTATGTTTTACCTCGATTCCTCTCTGTCTATAAAAACTTAGGTCGTCCAAATTGTTAAATTAATCCGTTCTCAAATAAACTAAACAAGGAAATCCGATGAATTTGGATTCCAGAATGTCACTATTATCTTGATTTTAAATGTTATTCAATTTTAACAAAATTAATTTTATGTCATAATTGTAGAGGATATGCAGATGTATCAAGCACCAATGCCGAATAATATACGAATGTAGAAGTAATTTATTTATATTAAAGTTTCAATTGAATTCAATCGAATCACACAATTTGTTGTATAGCGTATCAAAAAACTTGAGCAGTAACGTGTAGGCTACTTGACAGTATCACATTCGAATATCAAATGCATTTATGACATAACTCTATCTGACTTTCGAATGTGATGCTCTCAAGTAACGTACACGTTACTGCTAACGTTTTTTGATACGCAATACACCCGATTATCCTGTATCAAAATTCAACACAAACTAACCTACAAACACCAAATTGTTCACAATATTGCTTTAACAACAATTGCAATCAGAGTCAAGGTATTCAACACTCGAATTGTAATTATAAGTTCGTTAGTTATCTTAAAATCAGTATAAAGGCTAATGTAGTTAAAAATAAGTAATATTTTATACACATCCACTGCTCATAATACGTTAAACTGACAGTTTGTAACCCTTAAATAAGTTATTCCGCCGGAGTCGGGAGCTTAAAATTTAAGGGTCCTTACGGTGTTTAATGGCCAATTGCACCACTTTTTCACAAAGCCTTACTTTACAAAGCCGGGCTTATATTTTAACTAATGCTTAAAGGGAAGGGACTTGCACCGCATATTGCTTTACTAAGCACGCGCTAAGTCTTGCTACGTGTGGCAACGTCGCAAAATCTGGTAGAATATTCGTTTGTTATGTTGGCGACCATGCGATTTTCTGTGTCGATCTGTCAGTGCTTGAATACAAAATTGTTACCTTATTAGGCCTTGGGCACTATTCGAGCGATGACCGGTGTGCGGCGGGCGGCGAATATAATTGTCTATTAGAAGCAGTAAGCGGCAAGTGCAAAGCGTCAAGTTTTTCCACCACGCTGTATTAAAATCTGGTCCATCGCCACAGGTGAAATCGTAAACAGAACGTGTTGTGTCGCTCGCCGATCGCCGCAGCCGCTCACCGCTCGTTTCGTTTGGCGATGCCTTAAGACGAATATTGTGATTATTGCACCGCATGGAGTTAAATCCAAAAAGGTAAATCCGTTGCTATAGTTCAGATTTAGAGCTAAATTGCGTGCTAATTATTTGTCACCGTATTTACGATCTATTGGAAGGGCTATGGGGCAGAACCACCAAGTCCACCTTTTATAGAAATCCAGCTGATGGCCACATTAGCTCCTACGAATCATCACGATTAATTACATTTCAAGAGCCATTGCCAAAAATGTATTTCTCAAATTAACATATGCCGTGACAGAGAACGGAATATTTGAAAGGTTATGTTCAGCGTCGTAAATTTTAAGTTTGGTTTAAGCGACCGCTCTTGACCACTTACATTAAGTCTTACTTAAGACGTGCATAAAATGCGGTGCAAGCGAATTTCTGACTTAAGCCTTGCTCACATTTTAAGTTGTGTTTAAGCCTTACTTGTTTACTGTGGTGCAAGTGGCCATTAGTGACCTTAAGATGGCGGTGCAATGGTTTTTCGTCCGTTAAGGAACCTTAAAATTTTAAGTATCCTTAACGCATACGGTGCAATCGGGCATTACATATTTTGCTATTGTATTTTGAAAATACAAGCTGTGAATGGCGACTAGTGCGCCATCTGTATGTGGTGTACCAAAGCTTCCTATTAAAATTATGTTCGTGTACAAAAATAATTATATCGAATTTTAATGTGTTGAATAAATAATTGACGTTGCATTTAAATGCATATTGAATTTGTATGCAGGTGTCTTGTGAATGAATGTTCAATTTTAATTAATGTATAATTTTATAGCATCTCTCATTTTAATAAACCTATCGTTGAAATCGAACGCTAATAAATTCAGTTTTAAAAAGAAAATATAATTTCATTAGAAGTGTGGTAAAAACGAAATACAATTTTAATAAAGTTTCATTTAAATAAAGTGCCATTTATTGCAAGAGTATTAAAACTGAAACGTAAAAGTAATTCAGATGTCTTAAAAACAGTCGTTATTAAAATCGCGTTTTCTATAAATAATGCGTTATTTCTAATAAAAATTAAATATGATTTAAATTCGAGTGTGGAAAACAGTGTTTCATTTTAATTCAATTGAATAACAATCGAATGTTCGAAATTTATTCATCTCGCATTAAAACTAAGTACAATTTTAATGGAAGTATAAAATAATTAGGGCTAGCATAAATGCAGTGCAGATTTTTTACAAGTTCCACAAAAATATCTTTCATTTAAATTGAGTTTCATATAAAACAAACCTTAAAACATGTGTATAAAAAACTGCGTGTTCCAATGAAACAAATAAAAAATGAATATGGACATTCTTTACAACATGTCCGGTTAACTACATAAGAAGCCTATTTATAATTTAAAACAATGCAATTTAAATTGAATGTTATATAAATTACACTTTAGATAATTGGAAAGATGGCTTTTAAATAATCGCGTGTGCAATTTAAATGACACTTCTTTAATTGTACACATGAAGATTTTGTTGAATAAATAGTAAAACGGCGTTCCATAAATTTTTGTTATGTATTTGCGAATCTATAAGCCTAAGCTAAATAACTTAAATACAGTCTGAAAACGCTTACGTAAACACGTTGCTTGTGCTTTCATTAAACGATAAAATTCTTATAAACCCAACAAAAATCAATCTAATTTGGACAACAACTTGAGTTAAGATTTAAATGTTACACAACAAATGAACTTAATTTAAAAAAAAGAATCTATGATATAATTGTTACATAACCTCAACCTAATCTAAACCATAAATTATCCTGAAGTATTTCGTACTTCGTCTGAAGTATAATGCTCATCATTACTTATTTTATTGTCTTTTATTTATCTTTTATTGTCGTTTCTAAAATTATTAAATTAATATAAATAAATTACCTCACCACACCAAAAACCACTCCGGTCACTGTAAACCAAAGAAGAAAGGGCATGAGCACAGACCACCAATGACCACCAATGAATGAAAGGGCATGAGTGTGTTTATCGGATGAACCGTCTCAGCTGCGCCCACTACTGTCGCGTCCATAAACTAATTGGGTTCGGAACTTGGATAGGGGTAAATATCTGTACTACAGTTCTGAATTGTGTTGAAATTAATATTCATTATCAAATTAGTAAATTGTTTAAAAAATTAAAAGAATAATTTTTTAAACAATTTACTAATTACGTAAACCACTTTTTTTGTTTGGGTAGGATAGAAAGAGTGCAAGTGCATACACAATTAATTTATTTGCACAGAGTATACACAATATAATAATAATACAAATTACATCTATTTACAAATCATAAACAATACTTCACTACAATATGAATAAACTAATACCAATAATCCTTTTAAAGTAACACATGTTCCGATATTTATATCTCATCAGTACGGCTTTACCTTAATATAAATCTAAGTTGGCACAATAAATTAAAAAAATAATAATCAAATGTAACAAACACACTGAACGTTAAATATGGCTAATTTAATAACAATATTATAATGGAAATGGAAGAACTTTATCTATTGCTGCACAATTTAGATTATTAAAGAAATTATAAATGCATTTAATAATGTAACGGTCATCCATAGACACATGTTTTGAAAATAACAATTATCATTCATCCTAAACAATAAACAAATAGGAAAAACATTTAATTCTAAGATAAATTTCTTTTACCATCCCTATATAATATCAATACACAATTGTACAAATCAGACTAACTAATTGCAATTTCAATACATGTGTCACCTCATAATAGATTTAATGATAACACCCAATTCTGATGAGGGACAAGTTGATTGAACAAAATAATATGCTACGGATTGCTTCCATTCCCTGCCCATAATTAACAAAACCCGAAATAGTTCCTGACGGGGAATGGAAGTCTAAATGTGGCATTATTGCCATCTCGTCAAAAATAAGAACATAATGTCGTTGTAACGATTTTATCTTATGGCTAATTGTCGACAAATGCTTCATCATTGAATTACTAATACCTACATCAAACTGAAACTGTGCCAACGACCTTGTTAATGTTCATCGTGAGGGAAGGTCTAGAATATTGCAAAGAAATTTATACGCTTTGGAGGACTTTTTAAACAAAGCCAGAAACAAAGCTTTTTCTCTCAGTGACCAGTGTCCAGGGGCGGATGGGCCATACGGGAAAATGGGAAAATTCCCGGTGGGCCGGTGGGCCCGCGGAATTTTGGGCCGGCAAGTTTCAGAATTTTGGGATTATTAATAATTTGCTGAAGTAACATTCTTTATTTAATGTATTAACACGGTAGTAGCCAAAGTTTTTCGACTGGTGGCATCCTTTTTGAACTAGGGTTTTCCCACGGCGCCTTTTGAACACAACATAACATTTAATTGGTGATATTGTAAATAATATAATTTGTGAGGAAAGCCGTTATAATTTTCAACTAAAAATCGCAGGTTACATTAATCTCTGTAATTTATGAAAAATTTGGTAATTACAATAAAAAAATCTAACAAAAAATTTGTAATTTCTAGTAGAAATGCAACATTCATCGCAATATAATAATCGACATGTTATAATTTCAATGATTTTTGCAATTTTCAATAAAAGTTAGAAATTTGTAAAGAAAATGTAGAAAATGTGCATACACAATTTCATAGTTTATATTGAAGTTTTTAATTTATAACCAATATTTTGTATTCTCGCGTTTAAGTTTTTCAAATTTCTATTAAAATATTAATAACTTATGGAGTAATATGTTTTGTGGATAAATCCTCTAGAATTTCCACCGAAAATTGCAGGTAAACTTTGATATTTGTAATTAAACATTTAGTATTTATAATAAAAATATCATAATTTCTAATGAAAATGTTATAATCTCTAATGAAAAGTTATTTCTAAATTTTCTACAAATAATTATGAACATTTTAACAACTTAATACAAATATTGCAAATACCAGGGTTATTTTGCATTTTACAGTGAAATTTCGGCAATTTACAATAACATTTTCATACTAGCTGTTGAAATTTTGTAATTTATAATACGAGTGTTGAAATTGCCAATGACATAAGTATAACAGTGAAATTTATCAATTTAAAATAAAATTATCATAAAGCTGTTAAATTTTTCTAATTTAGAATGCAAATTTTGCTATATTAAATGAAATTCACACAAGAAAATGACATATATATAATTTCGGTTTTAGAACGTCTGTCGACGCTGTCCGATCCCCAGACTCTTCCTCCATCCTAACCTATCCTGCCATTGGTCATCTTGTAGGTTCCTTTCGCTCATAGCTTTCTGGATGCCGTCATTCCAGGATTTCCTGGGCCTGCCTCGTTTCCGTCTTTCCGGAGGGACCCAGTCGAGCGTAATTTTTGGCAAGCGATGATCTGCCATCCTTTTCACGTGTCCGTACCAGATTAGTTGCCGTTTTCCTGCTTCCTGTACGATATTTTCTCTCAAGCCGATTAATTCCTTTATCCTTGTATTGCGTACCCTATCCAACCTCGATATTCTACATGATCTTCTTAGGGCATCCATCTCCAGAGCCTCTAGTCTTCTTTTGTCAGCTTCGGTCCACCTCCATCCTTCTGCTCCGTAGAGTACAATACTTTTTATAACTGTGTTGTATATGTTATATTTTCTCTTTTTCGTTATTTCTTTACTCCACCATATACCATTTAGCCTCTTAATACCTCTTCTACCTTCTAGAAAATGACATAACTCCAATAAAACTTATTTATTACCCAATCATTGGTTTCTATTTACGTTGTAATATTGTATTTATAATGAAAATTGTCACTACAATGTTCCAATTCATTTTCAACATTTTACAGAAATTACAAATTCTACAGAAGTTTTGTAATTTACATTTAATACTCCATAATTTCTATTGAAATATTGAAATCCATTTTAAAAATTTCGCAATATTCATCATAATGTTATAACATTATGATATATGGGGTTATCGAAATATTTTTGCAATTTGTGGTAAAAATGACCAAAATTTCATGTTATTGAATTTAAAAAAAATACACTTTTCATTATATTTGTTGTAAGTTTCTATGAAATTTTTAATCACTTTGTAAGGAATATGATTTCTGAGAAAAGACGTTATAATTTCTAAATAAAAACTCTTAGGTTCCATTAATCTTTGTAATTTATGAAAATATTGATATCAGTAATAAAAAATTCGAATGAAAATATTGTAATTTCCAATAGAAATGCAACATTCATTGTAATTCACAATCAAAATGATAAAATTTCAATGAGAATTTTGTGGTTTGATGAACTTGCAATTTGTAATAAAATTACTTAAATTGCAAAAAAAATTGCATATAAAATTTATCATTTTCAAAGTAAATTTTATAATTTCTATTTAAATTTCTAATTTAGGTAGAATAAAAAAACAGTTTTTACCAATAAAAGTTTTGCAAATTTCTATTAAAATATTAACAAATTAGTGAGTGATATGCTCTATGTGGCAAAATTCTTCATAATTTCTACTCAAAATATTAATTAAACATTGAAATTTGCAATTAAAACTTTTATATTTACAATACGAATTTCATAATTTCCAACTAAATTTTGTAATTTATCATCATAACTTTGTTGTTGCTTTTGAGTTTTGGAATTTATAATACAAATTTGGTATTGTCAATAAATACTTTCCAATATTCATGGTAAATTTTTCAATTATTTATTAATGTGTATATTTTGTAGGTTCTCCCGCTAATAAACATGATTATTATTATTTTCAATATAAATTGTGTAATTCAAATGAGATTTTTATGTACTGATTAACGTTTTGCATAGTAAAATTAAAATTTGTAAGGAATAATGCTGAAAAATACCATTTAATTAAAATTATAGAGGGTACGTCATTTTACCTCCCGTCTTCTATAGCTCAGTTACTAATTAAGTTAGGATTTTGATATTTTGCAGGCTTTACTTGCATTCTGTGGCGTCTTTTAGGAAAATATTTTTGATTGTACAGGGTGTCCCAAAAAATGTGTGACGTCATGATGATGTGTATTTTTAAATTGCATGGTATATTTTTTGTTGTTTCTTTGGGTGCCCTATATGGATGCCTACATACCGATGAAATTTTATTAAAATCGGTTCAGTGATTTTAGCACAAAAAATAAAAACTGAAAAAAAACAGTTTTGCACCATTGGTTAAGAAAATTAATAAGAGATAAAAGTATGCCTTGTTAATAAAACCATACAAGATACTCATTAAATAAGGTCTGATAGTTGCGTTAACCAAGTTTTATTGATATGCATTATACAGAGTGTCCAAAATTTAGTGTCAAACTTTTCAAACTTTGAAGCACTTTATTTTTCTTATTTTAAATTGGAGCCCGTGTATATTTTTATGTCATTCCATGTAGAATTAAAAGACAAACATTTTTCCTAATTACAACTCTATCGCAATTCCTAGCACATTGAAAGTTATGTGCAGAAAACTCTAACTAACTGCAGAAAATTAGCAACTATTCCAATAGCCATTTTAATGAATAAAACTCGAAGGTGACTTTAAAATACCATTTATTGACATAACATATTTTGTAGTTACAATTAATATCTCGAAAGTATTAAAGGTTTCACAGATCTTCGTCTAAACCTATAACACATTGTAAAAGTATTAAGTTTTGTATAAAAAATAGTTTTAGTAATAAAATTTCACAAAAACATAACATAACTGTGCATTTCTAAAATTAATTAATTGCTAGAACTTATGTTATATGTCTTCCGCCCTCTTGAAGGCACAAACGTAGACGAGTATGAAATGACATTGCCACTCTTCGTAATAGGTTGAATGTAATATTTTGAAATGCGAATATGAAAGTCATATCCACATTTGTCAATATAGGTCATAATATTTGTCATATTATGAAAATCATAATTTCCATGACAAAAAGTAATTTTGGTATCTTGGGTATAAAGACCTTAGCTAAAAAAGTTTTAAACTTTAATATTACTACAGTCAACAATGACTCTTATCACTTTGTTAAACTTCAGTGTCAATAAATTGTTTTTCAAACCCACCTTCGATTTTGTTTAATTAAAATGGCCATTGGAATTGTTGATAAAACGAGTTTTCTGCAAATATCTTTGAATGTGTTAGGAATTGAGATAGGGTTTAATTGAAAAAATGTTTGTCCTTTAATTCCGTATGGAATTACATAAAAATATACTGGGGTTCCAATTTAAAATAAGAAAAATAAAGTTCTTTAAATTTTGAAAAGTTTGACACTAAATTATGGACACTCTGTATAATGCATATCAATAAAACTTGGTTAACGCACCTGTCAGACCTTATTTAATGAGTATATTGTATGGTTTTATTAACGAGGCACTAATTTTATCCCTTATTAATTTTCTTAAGCAATGGTGCAAAACTGATTTCTTTCAGTTTTTATTTTTTTGTGCTAGTGTCACTAAACTGATTTCAATCAAATTTTAAGGGTATGTAGGCATCTATAAGAGGCACCCAAATAAGTAACAAAAAATATACCATGCAATCTAAAAATATACATCATGATGACGTCACACTTTTTTGGGAATATTTTCCTGAAATACACCCTAGAAAGCAACTGAAGTCTGCAAAATATCAAAATTCTAACTCAATTAGTAACTGAGCTATTGAAGACGGGAGGTGAAATGACGGACCCTGAATACTACTATAATATTAATATTATATTATTATTGTTATATTATAATAAATAATGAATTATAAAAATCTTCGCGTTCATAGAAAATATGAAAATCGGAAAATACCGTATTATCAGTTTTTCAACAATTTTCTTTGAAACTCATTAGAGCACTATGTTACATTTAGGGAATTCAGCATAAACAAGTTTCCATTTAAATGAAAATTTGCGCCTCAAGGTTGAATATTGTTTATATATTATTATTATTTATTTTGTAATCCCAAATTCTATATTTTATTATTACGAATTCGAAAAATAGACAAGTAAATTTCTTTTATTCTAGTTTTTTCCACGTGATTACTGAATATACACTATTGCAATATTCCGCGGCCACTTTGGAGACCACTATATTAATAAATAAATAAATAAGTATTATGGAAAAATTATATGGTGTTATTGCAATTTTATGTGAATGTAAAATGGGCCGACAAAAGACTATTTCCCGGGCCGCTTGTGTATTGCCCATCCGCCCCTGCCAGTGTCTCTTATCATTTCTAAACTGAGACATTATAAATGTTTGTGCAACTTTTGAAACTGTCATATTTTCTAACAAAGGAATCAGATTATTATCGGTAAGTAGCTTTTTACTAGTGAGCAGGCGTTTTAACCTAGATACCATTCTAGTTTTTTAACAGACTCTACATACATATTTTTTTTCCGTGGGCTTAATAGAATTTGTCGATTCACACCAATTAGTTTCAAAATATCTGCAAAAGATGAAACAATAAAAACATATACACACTCATATACATTATGCTACAAAATAACTACATATGTTAAACAAGACATTGTTCTTTCCTAGAAGAGGGACAATTGATAACACATTGTTACTATTAAAGTTAAATTTTGCTGAATTCAATACCTGGTGTCCGGCGATGAGGCTCAGGTGAGACAATTCCAAGTGGTGGTGTTGTATCGGGCAGTAGTCAATCAGGCTGTGGAGCTATGCTAGAAGAATTTTTCGCTTGCATATGGACATTGTGCAGTGGAAGATTAATCTTAGGTATCATTTTACGATCGCACATTTTTTGTTAGTTGGGAATTGCGAATTCATCTGAAAAACATTTTAGATCGCATGTTATTTATTAAAATATGTATGCCATAATACATTTACTACCACTCAATTAATATTATTATTAGTATTAGAAATACACAAAGTTGTTCAGAACGTCAATGGTCAAATGAATCAAAATTAATTGTGTAACGTTGGAATGTTACTTTAGTTTTGAAAGTTTACACTTTAGTGTCCGAAGGTTGAGTTAGACTGTGTAGCGTTGAACGATTAAAACATAACGGTTCGGTTGGAAAATTGAATATGATTCTCGATTATATTTTCGGTTCCTTCAGCCCTGGGTATGACAAACTGCCATTAGGGCAGACCAGAACCTTGAACGCATTAGCGAACAAACAAGTTAGTTATTAATTGAGTAGTAGATGGATGAAGCAGATACATGATGTGATAAATAAAACACTAGGTTGTTTGGGATTCACGGATTTATTGATAATAACTGCAACAATTGTTTCGCCACATCATTATTAATCAGCCTTTTGTGCCGAAACAATTGTTTGTTATTAGCAATTAATCTGTGAAACTCAAACGACATCAAAGCGACATCTCTATGTTAAATTGAGTAGACGAGTTTGTAGCGCCATCTGAATTTCATCTACCTAACTAAACGACAAAAAAATGCCGCCCATATTTAAATTTAATTTTATTTCCAATATTTATTATGTAAATCAAATACGCCTTATTTTACAATACACACATATATATATATATATATATATATATATATATATATATACAGGGTGTATCAGCCAAATGGAATAAATTCAATAATAAATAAATGGGCGCGTGTTCGAAAAAACGCTCGGACACGTCGATTGTTATTTTTAGTTGCGCATTT
This sequence comes from Othius punctulatus, assembly GCA_951805005.1. NCBI lineage: Eukaryota > Metazoa > Arthropoda > Insecta > Coleoptera > Staphylinidae > Othius > Othius punctulatus. The sequence continues at coordinate 41,145,953 of OX638146.1, forward strand.
TTTTCAACATGTAAGAACCTAATAATATTAAAATCCATAATTTTACGAGTCGGAACAAAACTGCGTAAATATCATAGCAGGCCGCGGCCGACGACGCGTTTCCCAAGCGAGTACATTCATTTTGCTGACTTCGTAGTTTTGGGCAAATGTAAATAAGCACACGATCAAAATGATGACACAGAGAAATAGGTCGTGGGAATACGACGGGAACTCGAAACGGCGATTGCGTAATTCGGTGACACGTATGGGAAGGCGTCAATTTGCAGAGGTACGCAGAATTATCATAGGACGGGGGAAGAAGAGTAAAAAGTGGGGGACCAGTATACCAGTATAAATAGAAGTGCGGAACTTAAACGGAGCCAGTTAGATGTACCGATCGAGACAGAACGTCACGCTGTCCGACGACGACTCATATACTTTAAACATTAATTCCTCAGGTTAATATATAACACAAGTTTATCAAATGTAATTCACACTAACAATTCCAAAGTCAATTCCATACTAATAATGTAACCTATCTAGTGATATTACCGCGCCTTGTCGCTGGTAATGAACGAAGTTTAATAAGGGTATGAAATGTAGGGAGCCTCACGCCACTGCGGAGTTGAACCTAACTGCATTTTATACCTTGTCCTGACAATATTTTCGTACTGACAGGAGAATATTGTAACATGCCTTCCTTTCCGTCGTCGCAAAACATTTGATCAAACATCTTTTCACACTAACAATTCTAAAGTAATTTATCCATAATAATGTATCCTATCTAGTGATATTACCGCGCCTTGTCGCTGGTAATGAACGAAGTTTAATAAGGGTATGAAATGTAGGGAGCCTCACGCCACTGCGGAGTTGAACCTAACTGCATTTTATACCTTGTCCTGACAATATTTTCGTACTGACAGGAGAATATTGTAACATGCCTTCCTTTCCGCCGTCGCAAAACATTTGATCAAACATCTTTTCACACTAACAATTCTAAAGTAATTTATCCATAATAATGTAACCTATCTAGTGATATTACCGCGCCTTGCCGCTGGTAATGAACGAAGTTTAATAAGGGTATGAAATGTAGGGAGCCTCACGCCACTGCGGAGTTGAACCTAACTGCATTTTATACCTTGTCCTGACAATATTTTCGTACTGACAGGAGAATATTGTAATATGCCTTCCTTTCCTCGTCGCAAACATTTGATAAACAGTGTGGCCTCATTAATCAATCGGTAGTTAAATAAAAAGTTGCGTCAGGGAAACATAACTTAATAATTTCGATATAAATAATTCAATGATATTTGTAATTAAATCGTATAATTAAGTGTGTATATAAGACGAATAATACTTGCGATTAGATCGGTCACGCCTGAGATGTTGAGTAACGTTAGAAGAAATTTCTATTTAAGATTAGGATGTTGCCAAGACGTTCACGGCGAGCATTTTGAACATCTCCATTGAAATTTATTGTTTTTTTTTGTTTTTTTACATTCTCAAGAAATAAACAGTATTACTTATTAGATTTTGAGTGTGTTGTAACGAATTTCTGTAATCAAATAATTTTCTTTTTTTAATGTTAATTTTTGCAATAAATCTGAAAACACTTAATATTTCCGAAACAGTTGAAGATAGGTATAGGACATTGTACATGAAATATGTCTATAATTTTCTGAAGAATCCAAAAATTGAATAATATACCAGGTGTTGCATTTAAAATAAGAAAGTTGGTATTGGCCACGCTCACATGACACACCCTGTATAAAAAATTTTTGCTGAAAAAATGCGCAACTAAAAATAACAATCGACGTGTCCGAGCGTTTTTTCGAACACGCCCCCATTTATTTATTATCGAATTTATTCCATTTGGCTGATACACAGTGTATATATTTATACAGGGTGTCCGGAAAATACGTGTACAACGTTTGACGACAGACTCCTGACGTCAAAATAGGTCGATCTAAGCCGACTTAGTTATATCCAAAATTGTCTCGTTTAGCCGGTAGAGGGCGTCAAAAAAAACAAAAGTATAACAAAGTTGAAAGTATCTATTGTAAGAAACTAAGTAAAACAAAAACATTACTTAAGCAAATGTGTAAAATGACCGCCATCTTGCTGAATACACTTATTAACACTCTTTAAAAAATGATATTGGACCCTATCTAATGTCTCGGGATTATTAAAATGGTTGCCTGCATTTAAAATCCGCTGCAATAAATCATCGCGTGTGTTTACCGGAGTCTTGTAAACTTCTGTTTTAATAGCGCCCCACAAAAAGAAGTCACACATATTTAACTCAGGAGAACGTGGTGGCCATTTTACTGGTGCATCATTGCCTCTTCCAATCCATCGGTTGGGATACTGATGATGTAAGTATTGCCGAACGGCAACGGAAAAATGGGGCGGGGCACCATCATGCATATACCACATTTCCCTCCGAAGTAAAATGGGCAAATTCTCCAGAAGAATTGGTAATGTGTCTTGCAAAAAATTTAAATAAATATTTCCATCTAACCTGTCTGGAATAACAATGGGACCAATAAGGTAGTGATCAATAATACCTGCCCAAATATTAATTTTAAATTGATGCTGATGATGTGCAACTTTAATGGCATGTGGATTTTCATCGGAATAAATATGTTCGTTGTGCAGATTGGTTACCCCAGATCTTGTAAAGCATGCCTCGTCAGTAAACATAATTTTTCTACAAAAATTTGGAACAAGGATTCTTTTGTTTCTAATAAATTGACAAAATGTAAGCCGCATGGGGGGATCAGTCGGTAAAAGTTCCTGGACATTTTGTATGTGGTAAGGATGTAACAACTGTTCTCTTAAAACCTCATTGACAATCGTTTTAGGAACATTTAACTCACGTTCTAAGAGACGGGTACTGGTACTTGGTTCTTCTTCAACTCTTTCCAGAATCATCTCTTCTGTTTCCACAGTTCGAGTTGTTCGCATACGACCCCTGCCTTCAAACTTTTTCTCAAAACTGCCCGTTTCCCGAAGATGACGCTCAATATTGGCAAATGTTTGGTGGTTTGGTATTCGACGGTTAGGAAACCTCTCCATGTAAACCCTAACACTCTGACGCCCATTTCCTCGACAAAACCCGTATACCAGGAGCATGTCAACTTTCTGAGAGTTTGTATAATTTTCCATTTTTAATGGTAAAATGAACTTGTAATTCAATAATGTTGATCGTATACTTGAGTAAATATTATACTTGATTAATTGTCAAATTATTAAACGTCATTGATATTAATTTTTGACGCCCTCTACCGGCTAAACGAGACAATTTTGGATATAACTAAGTCGGCTTAGATCGACCTATTTTGACGTCAGGAGTCTGTCGTCAAACGTTGTACACGTATTTTCCGGACACCCTGTATATATATATATATATATATATATATATATATATATATATATATATAAAAGGTAAAGTAAGGGTTTAACGGGAGAGAAATCCAAATACAAATCAGGTTGTTCACGTAGGGAGCATGTAGGTTAAAAATTGCTCAAGGTCCAATTTATTGCTATATTCGTGCTAACATTTCGCACCCCAGTCACACATGATAATTATGTATTGTGGATGTACTTTTCTCCATTAATTGACGTAAGCCGAGCAAATTTATCCATTGCTTCCGACGTTCTCCTTCTTTCGGAATAGTATGTCTGGCAGACAGGTCCTTAGAAGTATTCCTTCTACACCCAGGCACATCGCTCAGGAATCTGGTTCGTGGCAGCTATATATAATACACAAGAACAATTACAATGCATTTAAATGCTCATAGTACTTACCTACAGTTTTAGAGTTTAAACTTTTCACTGGGCGTCGTAACAAAGACGAGATTAAATTTTCACAACGCAGTAGTGAATACAAATGTAGGAAGACACAATAGTTATATATTATTTTCACAAAGATACAAACAAATAAATTATATGACGGGGCGTTATTTATAAACAATGGAAATCATAAATGCGCGCTTGGTAGGAAGAACGCGGTAAATTTGAAATGTGAACATCAGCGCCTCTGATAATGCTCTACCGCACTATAACTCGTCTCCTTTTCCCCCATAAGCCTGTCGGAGCCATACCCTGCGCACTCTATACGATTTAAATTGACCAGGTTTCGTGTGGGAACGGAGGAATATAAACTAGATGGCGCCAAAATCTATAGTCGCTTACAGGGTCGCTGTAATTTTTTAAAGAACTCTGTTTGCCATTATTGACACATTATATGTGCATTATATACTGAATAATCCAGTTGTCTGTGCCAGTGATTCCCCTGTTTCATTCCCAATCATCAAAGTTTCCATTCTTCTTTGTTCCATTCTTTGTGAATAACGGCCGTTTCCGTCAATCAACAATGGGAAGACGATATTGCTGTATTAGCACGTGCAAGCATAGTTTGCTTCCCATGCATCGATTCACAAGAAGAGAGCCGGTAAGTTGTCATACAAATTAACAATAATATGCATACACAATAATATAATCATAATATAATATAATATAATCTGTGAATATAATATAAGACGAATGATTTATCGCCGATTCAAAAGTTTCGCAATTACGCACCGTAATAATGAAATTTCATTTAGAATTTTCAATTATGGCTACAGGCAGCGGGCAGACCAGATTTGCTGCATAGGGAGAAGAAAGATATTTGCAGGGTGTTTAACATATGCGACAAGCATTTTACAGACGACTGCAAATATCTTTCTTCAGGAAAAACCAAACTGCGTAGAATGAGCATTCCAACATTATTCCTTGATCCCCATATAGGTAATAATAAGATTTCTATCTAAGGTATCTAAGAATTAAATAACTTTTTGAACATTTTAGCAACACATTCTTGTCTCACCCAGCCACCTACTGAAGGCATGCATTTAGGTAAAAAAAAATGTATAGCGATGAGCGAAACAAGTTAATTGCGTTCTTATTTTCTGTAGATTATATTCCGTTAAATGACTTGTCTTCAGTGCAGTACCCCTCTGAACAGTTTTGGATGGACACAGAAGGTATACAATATGATTTGAAGTTAATTACTGGCTTATGAAATGTTTAAATATTTATTCACAGACAATGTCGAAACCGGATATAAAATATGCCCACCTACAGCTGAGGCGCAGTCTGTAACCGAAGTGCGATGTACGGTTGTAGAAGGTACAAATATTAATTTAAATGTTGAAAATTGTATTTAATATACTTGAAACAACATTTATTTACAGATGGGCCACCCTCTGTTGAGACAGAGCAGGTAGGCGCCCAGGACATAAAAAACATTAGTTTACCATGTGGTCAAAGGAGAAAGTACCGTAGAAGTAAGTAGTGTGAGTGTCTTTTGTTTCTAATTTTTTATTACATTTATATAAGTATATATTGTATGTAATCAGAATTGTACATCGATGCAAATGTTCATCTAGATTAGGAATTCCTTACAGGGTCCATGTCGTACATTGATAAAAAAATGAACGGCGAGATAAAAAAAGGTTAGGAATCTCTTGTCTACTGAGACTAATATTGTATTATGTAAGTTACTTACAGTTGCTATGAACTATTACTATGAACTATGAAGTTACTATGAACTTAAGTTTATTGTATCTTTCAGGTGCTTTCCCCTCAAGCCAGAGAGTTGTATGTGTTTGCTCGTGACATTCAGAGAACTGCTGGTCGATTACATGCTGAAAATGGTGAACACATTCAGCATGCAATTGACGCTGCTGAGTCTGGTGCTCTCTTTAAGTCACGAATAAACGATACAGCCATAAATTTTTTCATGTCACAATTAAAGCTTCAAAAATTAAAACCCCGAGGTAGACGTTTCTCGTTGGAAGACAAAACTTTTGCTTTGACTTTGATGAAACAAAGTCCAAAAATGTACCGATTTTTGAGCAAAATTTTTGCCCTTCCATCGAGAAAAAGCCTACAAGCACTGCTGAACCGCATCCCGTTGGGTCCTGGCATCAACAAGCCCATTTTAGAGATGCTACGGGATGCTGTTGACCACATGGAAGAAGAGGAAAAATATTGTGCCCTTCTATTTGACGAAATGTCGCTTAGTCCAGGATTACACTTTAATAAAAGATATTCTTCGATGGATGGTTTCGCATCTTGCGGTGAGCAAATTAAATCAAGTTTTGCAGACCATGTAATGGTTTTTATGGCTCGTGGAGTTTTGAGAAAATGGAAACAACCCATCGCTTATTTTTTTCCAGAGTATCCTATGGGTGTTCGAGATGTCACCAGAAATATAAAAATTATTATTAAGGAACTGCAGGACATTGGTTTGCATGTTGTCGCAACCATTTGCGATCAACATGCAAATATATCAAAACTGTTAAAGTGCTAATCGAGGAAACCAGTCGAAGACTAATTTTAGAAGGGGTTGAGAATCGAACAACAGGGTTCCTTGTTGGTGACGAGGAAATAATTCCTTTGTCCGATTCTCCACATCTTCTAAAATGTGTAAGATATAATTTATTAAAGTATAAGCCACGTTTAAATGGAAGGGAACAACATATTCCGCTTGCTGGTCGGACATTGTCAAATTATATGAAGCGGATCGTGGAGATGCTGCAGACCCCGACACGAAGTATCTGCCAAAGCTATCTGCGTATCATGTGTATGAGCAGAAAATGAATAAGATGAAAGTTAAGCTGGCAGCCCAGGCCTTTTCGGCGAGAACATCCGCCATGCTACGTTTTTTTTCTACACTTGGTAAGTGAACTATTTTTTTCATACGACATTGAAGTAATTTTCATACTTTTTTTTAGATAAGCAGGGATATGTGACACAGACAATGCTTGGTACGTCGGAGTTTGTGTTATTTTTTGACAAACTATTTGACAGTGTCAATGGTTCGACAGTAAGTGGTGATAAACCTTTACGATGTGCCATAACCCAAGAAAGCCAGCATGTTGAATTTTATTCCGAAGCAATTCAAGTTTTGAAGACAATTAGATTTATTAGACCACAAGGCGAATATGTTCCACCCTGCATTGCAAACTGGATAACCACATTAAAAGGTATGCAAAGCATCTGGAACAAATTACACGCTAAGGGAATTAAATATCTTTGTCCGAGAAATTTGAATCACGACCCCGTTGAAAATTTTGTTGGTGGTGTCCGAAGTCATGGTGCTCGGAATATAAATCCAACACCTGCTGTCTTCAGAGCTTCTTATAAAGCTTTGATTATTACTAATCTTATGACTTGCCATTCTTCATTTGCAAATTGTGAGGAAGATGGTTGTAGAGGGGCACTAAATTCTGTACAAAACTTGATAACGATTGAAGTTCCCACGCCAACTGAGATAGTGTCTCCAGATGTCTCTGATGAGTTCACATATATAAACAACCCCAGTTTTCTGGCGGACAATATAAATATGTACATATCAGGATATTTGGCCCGCAATATGTTGAGAAAATTACAAGGATGTAGTATACGTAAACAGGACCTGGTTTCCAATACGTTGGAACCCATTCACTCCTATATTGAATGTAGACAATTTACACGTGAAAATTTGCTGCGACCCAACTCGTAACTTCTTCAAATACGTTTTAACACTCATTTTAATATAGTGTCATTTTTTACACGTAAAATTTCTTGTACAATTCCAAATTTTTGTCACTGTCATATTCACAATTTGGCTGACCTAATTTTAAGTCTTCTGATCCCATTTTATGTTGTGGTGTGGATACAGAACATCAACAACATACTGCAAGGAAAAGAACTTCATAAAATTAATGATCCTGTGAAAAAACTAGCATTAGTTAAATATCAAAAAACAGATCGCGACATTTAGGCCTTGCAAAATTAAAAACTGTCATACATTAGTTCCTCGTTAAATGTCTGCATTTGGTTATCTGTACGGGCATTATTATATATTTGGAGTTTTTTGTAAAGATTTTTTTTAGTATTTAGTTTTGTAGGATATATCTTCCTTCAATTTACATATGGATTGACAAGCGCATAATTTTATTAATAATTGGACGTGGCACATTGTATAGTTATTTGTATTATTAGTAAAAAAAAGTATTGTTTTTCTTTACATTTTTTATTGTTTATATTCACACGATTTGAAATGTATTCATCTATCATATAATTATTTAAGAATATACATTTAAGAATATATTTAATGATTTGTTTATATATGCATATACTAGTGTCATGTAAATTACAATAATGTTATACAATGCTACAATGCAAATAATAGCCCAGGAAAATATGTGAACTAACGTTTCACCCATTTAAATCTCCTGCAATCGAAGCACTATCTTGAAGACATTGTTTGCACGGGAGCACATTATATATTATAAGTAAAGAAAAGTATTGTTTTTCTTTACGTTTTTTATTGTTTATTCACACTATTTTAAATGTATTCATGTATCATAATTATTATTATATACATTTATTAATATATTTAGTGATTTGTTTATATATGCATATACTAGTGTTTTTCTTGAGATAACTACTATTTGTTTTTGTAATTATTGTATAGCGGGAAAGTTTAGTCAATTAATTTAATGAGCTAAGTTGTATTGTTAGCTATAGATTTATTTTATAGTGTTTTTAAATCAATTATCATCGACGTTTCGCACTACGATTGAAAGGTTCTTCAACATGTTTAGATTATATAACACAAATAACTAACTGTAATTTAAAATTTCTAAGAATTGGAAAATTTATTTATAAAGATTTTTATTTATTACAACAATTCAAGATTATAGTAAGTTATTTGTGTTATATAATCTAAACATCCTGAAGAAGCCTTCAATCGTAGTGCGAAACGTCGATGATAATCGATTAAAAACCACTAACAAATAAATCTATAGCTCCAATACAACTTAGCTTATTCAATTAATTGACGAAATTTTCCGCTATATTAAAATTACATATACATATTTATTTATAAATCCCGCTTGTTTTAACGATATAGCGCCATCTCGTGGATTTTGGCTACATTAAGCTATAGTGGCGCCATCTCGTGTGTTCTTTTGTTAAGAAAATGGTACGGACCTATCATGCATAGAGGACGCAAACGCGACAAATGTTTTTTACAGAGAGTAGCCTTTCTGTATATATATAATCTATGGTCGGAGCCCTGGCCTTGTGCCGAAACAATTGTTGGTTATTAGCAATTAATATATTAAACTCAAACAACCAAGTATTTTATTTACCAATTCTACTAATTTACAGGTAGCGAATGTAGTTTTATACTTACGATTAATAATTAAAACAGCAGATAACTTCAATAACAGCTTTGAAAAAAGCTTCGAAACAATCTGTTAGCAATGGCGCCTGTTCATGAAATTCGTGACTGCCTACTGGGACGGGACTATCACGTGACTCGTTGTGCATATGCGCATGCGCGTCAGAATTACTACACACGCACTCACACTATAGGTGTGTATTTTATTGGACTGTAGGGACATCTATCCACACGTGTGACAACCTCCGGCACTCATGGCGACATCTATAAAGACGGCCAGGGAGCTTTACGAGGGGACCGGTGGTCCCATATGCTTGCCAACCCCGTAAGGCCATAGATAACCCCCTGATAGATAGGCCACTCACATTGCAAAAAAAATCAGACTTAGTTGTTGGCCGCGCTCCGCGAACGGCGCTGATCACAGAACAATTTTTGGCGGGAGCTTTAAACGGAATAGAAATTCAAAATTTAAAAATAAAACTCTTTTCAAAAACAATGTCAAAATTTATGGTGTTCCCAGTACAAAGTTTAGAGAATCACTTAACTTGGTTACACATAAATAATATGCAATCATAAATATGTACTGCAAATACAATAAATATTAAAACTGTTCTTGAAACGAGTGTATTTTATTTTTTTGTGTCGAAACTGTAACAGATATCAAAAACTATAAAGATACAAAAAAACCTAATAATGGATGCCCGCGTCCGATTTGATTTTTTTTTTCAATTTATTTGCTTATGTCGTTAAAAAATATGTATGTATTAATGTTGGGCCTCACTTGTTTTATACACAACCGATCTACTGATAATAACAATATTATGTCAAAATATGCGTTATACCCGTATAAAGTGTCATACCAAACAACATCCAAATCAATGTAAACGATCTCTTGTTATAAGCAAATTTTGTTTTTTTTAAATTAACTTTGAAGTTGAATACTGGCTAAACCAAACGCATTTGTATATAGATAAGTTTTGTTAAATCGTAGCGAATTTCTGTAATCAAATAATTTTCTTTTTTTAATGTTAATTTTTGCAATAAATCTGAAAACACTTAATATTTCCGAAACAGTTGAAGATAGGTATAGGACATTGTACATGAAATATGTCTAGAATTTTCTGAAGAATCCAAAAATTGAATAATATACCAGGTGTTGCATTTAAAATAAGAAAGTTGGTATTGGCCACGGTCACATGACACACCCTGTATAAAAAGTTTTTGTTGAAAAAAATGCGCAACTAAAAATAATAATCGACGTGTCCGAGCGTTTTTTCGAACACGCCCCCATTTATTTATTATTGAATTTATTCCATTTGGCTGATACACCCTGTATATTCATTTTTGTCTTTCTGCTTATCTCTTTCTTGTTAGTAAGTATATTATTCAGGGCATAGTACGTTTTTATTGTGTTGTTTATTCTGTTGCTTAATTCTCCTTCCATTTTCCCGTCTTCTGTAAGTTCTACACCAAGGTATTTGAATTGCTCCACTTGTTCAATCTGGTCCTGTCCTATCTGTATATTTATGAGTTCTTTCCGTTTTCCTATTACCAGTACTTTTGTTTTGCTGTAGTTCATCTTCATGTTATATTTCTCTAGGTGTTTATTCCATACGTTCATGTTATGTTGCAGGTTCCTCTCACTTTCTGCTGTCACTACCACATCATCGGCGAATGCTCCTTCTGATATTTTAACCATTTGCATGTTTTTGTACCCTACGTTTGCTTTTTTTATTTCTGTTTTCGTGCTCTTCATTATTTCATCCATATATAGGTTGAATAGTGTTGGGCTGAGAGCTCCTCCTTGTGTTAGTCCATTATTTGTTTTAAAAGTTGTTGAAATTACTTAATTATTGCATTACTGTTGTTGTTATATATATTCTGTATTACTTTCACTATCCCGTATTCTATTCCTCTCTCTTTTAGTATTAACCATGGTTTATTTCTTGGGGTCATGTCAGACGCTTTTTCGAGGTCTATGAATCCCAGATATGTATTTTTATTATTTGCGATTCTTTTTTCTGTGATGTGTTTTATTGTGAAGATGTTGTCTTGTGTGGATCTCCCTTTCCTGAAACTACATTGCGGTTCTTCTAGGGTCTGTTCTATTCTTGCTATTATTATCTTGTTAATTGTCTTTTCTAATATTTTCATCCCTATACTTATTAGTGTTATGCCTCTTTAGTTTGCGCATTTCGTCTTGTCACCTTTCTTGTATATCGGTACTATTAACGCTGTTTGCCAGTCTTTTGGTATCGTATTTGTCTTCCATATTTGGTTCAGTAGTTTCAGTAGTTTATCTTTTCCTATGGGTTCCATGTGTTTAATCATTTCTCCTGTAACCTGATCTTGTCCTGGTGCTTTTCTTATTTTCATTTCCCTTATTATTTCTAGAAGCTCTTGTTCGTTGATACTCTCCGTTACTGTTTCTGTGATATTCTTTTCACTGTTTCTTGTCTTCTGTTCGTTGCCGCTATTTATAGTTAGTAATTCTTCAAAATACTCTTTCCATCTTTATATTATTTCTTCGTTTTCCTTCAACATTTTGTCTTGTTTGTCTTGTATGTATCTCGATTCTTGTCTTTTTTCTTTCCTGCATCCTTTTATTGTTTTATAAAATAGCTTTTGATTTTCTTTTGCGTTTTTCTCCATTGTCTCCCCGAACTTTTCCCATTCCCTGGTCTTTGCTTTTCTAACCTCGTCTTTTACTATTTTCATTTTTTCCTTGTACCTTTCGTAATTATTACTGTTTTTGACATTTAGGTATGTTTGCCATGCTTTTTTCTTTTCTTTTATTTTATCTCGTATGTCCTCTGACCACCACGCTGTCTGTTGTTTCTTGTTTGTACTTTTCTTCAACCAGCATGTCTCTTGTGATGCTTCAAGCATATTTCTTTATATGTCATTCCACATTTTCTTTACTGCTTCGCTGTCGTTGGCCACTTCTAACTTGGCTTCTAATTTCTCTTTGTATTGTATTGCTGTTTCTTCATCTCTTAGTTTGTATGCTCGTATCTTCCTGTAGTTTACTGCTATAGGTGATCGCTGTATTTTTCGGTCACTGTCTTGATAGTTTTCCTTGAGTGTGGTCACCACTAGGTAGTGGTCACTTCCTATTTCGTAGCTTCTCTTTACTCTTGTGTCTCTTCTTTGTTCTGTTAATACGTAATCTATTATAGATTTTTCGTTCCTGCTTATCACTTCCCTGGTGAATTTGTGTATCTCCCTGTGGTTGAATAGTGTGTTCGCTATTATTAGATTGTTCATTCTACAATACTCTAGCATTTTCTTCCCATTTTCGTTTATTGTGTCTTCTCCATATCTTCCTCTCATCGTATCATTATCTTTTACTTCCTTGTCAATTCTGCTGTTGAAGTCTCCTGCCTATGTCTCCTCCATTCATTAATTAATTATGCATAAACACAACATAGTATGTTAAATTTGGAATTTATCAGTTTTTTTGTGCAATAAATGTTTTGTTTAGTTATTTTGTGAAATCAATGTTTTGTTTTGTTATATATATTATATATTTTATACTGTACAAAAATAATTGAAGACAATGTAATCGTTTACAGTTTTATTTCTTTCGAAATAATAGCGTTGTTCAAAATTTGGCAGCACACCCCTGGTCTATCTCATGTGTGGATTATTTTGTGTCTCTTCAAACTACTTGCGTGCGTGAAACTTGATGTGCATTCATCACATTTATAAGGTCTTTCTCCGGTGTGGTTCATTTTGTGTTTATTTAAATTACTTATTTTGGTGTAACTTGAGGTACATTCATCACATTTATAAGGTCTTTCTCCTGCATGGCTCATTTTGTGTATTTTTAAACTACTTGCGTGTATGAAACTTGAGATGCATTCATCACATCTATAAGGTCTTTCTCCAGTATGGCACCTTTTGTGTCTATTTAAATTAGATGTTTGCATGAAACTTGAAGTGCATTCATCACATTTAAAAGGTCCTTCTCCAGTGTGGGTCCTTTTGTGTGCGATTAAATGATTTGGTGTGGTGAAACTTGAGGTGCATTCATCACATTTATAAGGTTTTTCTAATGTGTGGCTCATTTTGTGTATTTTTAAACGACTTATTGAGGTGAAACTTGAGGTACATTCATCACATTTATAAGGTTTTTGTCCAGTGTGGCTCATTTTGTGCATCTTCAAATTATCCTTTGTAGTGAAACTTGAGGTACATTCATCGCATTTATAAGGTCTTTCTCCAGTGTGGCTCATTTTGTGTGTCTTCAAATTACCCTTTGTAGTGAAACTTGAGGTACATTCATCACAATTATAAGGTCTTTCTCCAGTATGGCTCATTTTGTGTGTCTTCAAATTACCCTTTGTAGTGAAACTTAAGGTGCATTCATCACATTTATAAGGTCTTTCTCCAGTGTGGCTCATTTTGTGTCTCTTCAAACTACTTGTGTGTACGAAACTTGAGATGCATTCATCACATGTATAAGGTCTTTCTCCAGTATGGCTCATTTTGTGTACCTTCAGCTTACCCTTTGCAATGAAACTTGAGGTGCATTCATCACATTTATAAGGTCTTTCTCCAGTGTGGCTCATTTTGTGTCTCTTCAAACTACTTGTGTGTACGAAACTTGAGATGCATTCATCACATTTATAAGGTCTTTCTCCAGAATGGCTCATTTTGTGTGTCTTCAAATTACCCTTTGTAGTGAAACTTAAGGTACATTCATCACATTTATAAGGTCTTTCTCCAGTATGGCTCATTTTGTGTACCTTCAGCTTACCCTTTGCAATGAAACTTGAGGTGCATTCATCACATTTATAAGGTCTTTCTCCAGTGTGGCTCATTTTGTGTCTCTTCAAACCACTTGTGTCTACGAAACTTGAGATGCATTCATCACAATTATAAGGTCTTTCTCCAGAATGGCTCATTTTGTGTGTCTTCAAATTACCCTTTGTAGTGAAACTTAAGGTACATTCATCACATTTATAAGGTCTTTCTCCAGTATGGCTCATTTTGTGTACGTTCAGCTTACCCTTTGCAATGAAACTTGAGGTGCATTCATCACATTTATAAGGTCTTTCTCCAGTGTGGCTCATTTTATGTCTCTTCAAACTACTTGTGTGTACGAAACTTGAGATGCATTCATCACATTTATAAGGTCTTTCTCCGGTGTGGCTCATTTTGTGTGTATCCAAATCATCTGTTTGCATGAAACTTGAGGCGCTTTCTTCATATGTGCACGATTTCTCACTTGTGTCTGTGGTTATGTCGAGCCTGTAAAAATAATATTATTTGGTAAAGTTTGATAAGAATAGGCGTACTGGTCATATGTATTGTAATATTATTAACAGTTAGTTTATTTCATTTGTAACGGTCCGGTTTTGCCTCCGACGGAACCTGTCTTGATTATTAATTGCGCGCCTGGATCGCCAACGTAGGCAACCGTTACGCACACGTTTTTTTAAACCTGACGTGTTTCCGATATGCGTGTGATTTTTAAATCGTCGGCGAGGCGCCGCCACGAGGTAGAAGCTAGTCACCTTCCCTAGAGTGCAGAAGTGTCACGAGGTCAATTTTTCTTTGGTCTATCGACAACCGGTTTCCGGGATTTAAAACGTGTCATCCATTAACCACCTTAAGAGGGATTGACGGCACCAGGCACAAGGCAAGGGAGGGTACTGTACTACTCAACTCTACACGCTCAAAACATCAGAGTAAGTGATTATACCCGACATCTTTTTTTTTTTCGTAAAGACACGAGTCCGGCCATTGTTAATAAGGCCATGTGCTTTACAGGCGTCTTTTTGGGTAAGGGCTGAAGTAACCCAGCCAGTCAGGTTCTTGGCTAGGGGCAACGAACATCCGGCCAGAGTTGTTCCGAGAATTGGAATTTAGCGACGCCGTTCCCGACGATTGCCGGCCGCCGCCCGTCCTAAGAACCGAGCCCAGAATCGCCAGTGGAGTCGCACACGAGGAACACAGGCCAGATCTATATATTTTTTTTTTGGTTCTCATTTATTGCCTTGATTTCATTTGATATATCGTTTTTTTCTTTTGTGTAAAATTTGCGTTGCGTGCCGTACGTGTTTTGCGGTTTTGTAAGAAAAATGTGGCTCCGACGGCCCTTCGCATCGCGCGTTACGTATTCGCGGGATTCGGCCGAGTCTAGTGGACGCGGCGTGATAGAGTTGCGGACGGAGGTATTTATTTCAGGAAGCGTAGGCACGGTGTCCTGTCTTTTGTGTGAATAAACGCAGATATTTTACACCACAAAATTCACACCTGTTATTTTTTGTTCCCCCCACGTTTTCTCAATCGGGCATTCTTTTCAGTTTAACTTCCTATTCTCATTGCGAGATTTAAATCTGGTGGTGTGGGCGCCAGATGGTCAGCCGCTGCGGCAGTTCGTAATTTCTGAACTTCGCTGACTGTCTGCCGTCAACCCAAGCAGATAGGGTGGAGCCCCCCTTTGTGACGAAGTAGTGGCGAGGTTAAAATTACGTGGAGTCTTTTTTTTAACCCCCCCACTCTCCGACACCGAGAGCCTGGCCCTCGTCGCTGCTTCGAAGAGACCCTCCACTCGCTTCGCGGCCTAACGCGCTGATAGCCCTTCAGGCACGTCACACATTTAGTTCAGTTTAGTTTAACTAAATTGCTATATAAATTACAGTATAGCTACAAGAACCTTATCCTCCAACTGCGGTTGAGAAAATACCAGTGGCGATGCAAAAACAGCGCATAACGTGACAAAAATCAAGTGCAGGTCGTATGTGAATTTTGCATTGATATGAATTTGCAATTTTGCATGTAAAAAGTGTTACAGTTATTCACATACTTATTAAAATATTGGTTCACACTCGATTACGTTTCAAATAGTACATACGACGTTCTATCATATTATAAAGATGCAGAAATATTCCTACCTTATGTAAATAGATATAAAATGTAAAAAATGATTTACAACCTTCTACCCAAGAGAAGTCGAGACACTCTTACAGTTTCGATAGCTTATGACACCTTATTTCTCAACAAACGCCATAAGTTATAATTTGCGATTATGTACAAAATGTCAAAGTACCCTGTTTTACCCATCTGGTTGGGTAAAACCGGGAAGGTAACTAATTAAATGGAACAAATACAATCAACTGAAATTTTATTTCAAAATGTTGACAAATCATTATCGGAATAATAGTAGTATTTGTTAGGGATATTATCCCAAACTGGCTATCGATCAACGAGGGTCCTTCTGCCGTGTGATTTGTGTAAGTATGTTTATTGAGTTAGGGCTTGTTAGTCTAGAAATTGACCCCCTATCTCTAGAGCGCCGTTAATGAGCTCCCAACGGCGAATGGCACTAGTTTTTCAGTACAAACATTCACTGGGGCTCAAACACATTTCTTCGTGCATGCTAAGTAAGGATTCTAACCTGCCAGCCAAACTAGCTTTTCGGAATAATATTTAACTACTAATAAAAAGACACAAACATTTAGTCTATTCAATAATTGCAAACATAGTGGTCATCATCGTACTCAATGTAAGCGCAGGCTTTACCAGACTTTGAGCTTAAGTATACTTCCTCACAATACAAGCCTGACGCATTTTCAGCTTGGTTCTGCGTTCCCTTGAAATTGCCAATGTACATTTACACTATGCTGAGATTAGTATCGCTATTATTTGCCACAAGGCACTATCTCTGAAAGCAATACCAATGATACCCGGTTTTATCCGACCACCTACTTTTACCCAACTCTCCCCTACACAAAAATAGTATATTAAAATATCAGTTGCACAAGGCATCTATTCAAGCACGAATTTGAAATTCCTAAACGAGCTGTGTAGCAGCGAGTTGAGGAACAAATGAGTGCTTGAAGGACCTTCTGCAACGAGTGTTTTATATTATTTTTTATATTTTGCCGCATCATACTATTTTATAAATTAAAAAATGATAATTTAAAATCTAGGGGATTTTGCGGTGGTTGGTGACATTTATGTGGCATAAATTTAGGCGCCTGTTATAGGCAACAGTAATATTCATCAAAATATTATCTCGGATGATAATTTACATGGTGTCACTATAAATTCTCAAGACAAGTCGCTTGTAATTGTTAATGTGTATAATAATTGTACTTTCCACGGTAGGAATTTAAATTAAACTTTGTTTTCATTAATTTGCTGCTCTCTGTGAAATTTATTTTTTGACGTATGTCAGTTAACAGTTCAACGTCAACTGTCAACGCTACCACTACCAACATCAATGCAGTAAATTTTACTAGTCTATTCTAGCACACCAACCGCTTATTCTAACACTCAAATGACATCATTTCGGTGCTAGAATCGACTTATTCTAAACGCAAAATAGAAAAACATAATTATATTGCTACAATTTTGCAGATCGTATGTGAATGTTGCACGTTAAAAGTGTTACAGTTATTCGCATACATATTAAAATATTGGTTTACACTCGATTACATTTCAAATAACACATACGACGTTCTGTCATATTATAAAGTGGAACTACAGGAATATTCATAATTTATATAAATATGTATAAAATGTAAAAAAATGTTACATACAACCATCTGCCATTATGGTAGCGATATGTACTATATTTACAAAATATGCATAACATTTCTAAATGTCAAGTAAAATTCAGTGTATTGCAGTTTTAAGTAACATTAGATACTCTCCTGGTTGAGACATATTCATTAATTACATAGAGGCTAATTTTTTTTTGTGTGAGTGACCATTAGGAATATTTTTTTATAACTCGATTCGTACTGATGAGTTTATTTTGCTTTGACCCATTGGTAATATAGATTTACCACTTTGAGTTTCTTTAAATGCTTTGTTTGCATGAAACTTGAGGTGCATTCTCACATTTATAAGGTTTTCTTCTGTATGGCTCAATTTGTGTCATCATGGCATCACCTGCCCTTTTCTGGTGTGGCTCAATTTGTGTGTCTTCAAATTCAGTGTCATCTCATGTGTGGATCATTTTATGTCTCTTCAAACTACTTGTCTGCGTGAAACTTGATTTGCATTCATCACATTTATAAGGTCTTTCTCCTGTGTGGCTCCTTTTGTGTGTATTCAAATGACCGCTTTGCGTGAAACTTGATGTACACTCATCACATTTATAAGGTCTTTCTCCAGTGTGGCTCCTTTTGTGATTCCTTAATTCACTTGTTGTGGTGAAACATGAGGTGCAATCATCACATTTATAAGGTATTTTTCCTGTGTGGCTCATTTTGTGTCTCTTTAGATTACATGATGTGGTGAAACTTGAGGCGCATTCATTACATTTATAAAGTCTTTCTGCTGTATGGATCATTTTGTGTGTCTTCAAATGGGATGCTTGTTTGAAACTTGAGGTGCATTCATCACATTTATGAGGTCTTTCTCCTGTGTGAGTCATTTTGTGTGCCTTCAAATTGCCCTTATCAGTGAAACTTGTGGTGCATTCATCACATTTATAAGGTCTTTCTCCAGTGTGGCTCCTTTTGTGTTTTTTCAAATGACCCGTTTGCGTGAAACTTGAGGTGCATTCATCACATTTATAAGGTCTTTCTCCACTGTGGATCATTTTGTGTCGCTTCAAATGACTTGTTTTCATAAAACTTGATGTACACTCATCACATTTATAAGGTCTTTCTCCAGTGTGGCTCCTTTTGTGATTCCTTAATTCACTTGTTGTGGTGAAACATGAGGTGCATTCATCACATTTATAAGGTCTTTCTCCACTGTGGATCATTTTGTGTTGCTTCAAATGACTTGTTTGCATGAAACTTGATGTACACTCATCACATTTATAAGGTCTTTCTCCAGTGTGGCTCCTTTTGTGTTTCCTTAATTGATTTGTTGTGGTGAAACATGAGGTGCATTCGTCACATTTATAAGGTATTTTTCCTGTGTGGCTCATTTTGTGCGTATCCAAATCATCTGTTTGCATGAAACTTGAGGTGTTTTCATCATATGTGCACGATTTCTCACCCGTATCTGTGAGCCTGTAAAAACAATATTTTTGGTAAAGATTGGTAAGAATAGGCGTACTGGCTATACGAGTGGCACAGCTATCTTCGTTCGGACCATTGCTGCTAGGTTAATGAAAATTGAGGACAAAATCTGATTGGCAGTTATTGGACACTTGATGTGCTACCTTTTAAAATTATTTTCGAGTGTACCATAAATCCGGTACACAAAATTTGGTTTCTTTTTTAAATGGATCACCCTGTATATTCTTTCAATTTTAGAATCTGCTTCTTGAGGGCTTCACAAATCAACTTTATTTTCAAGGATCAGATGCAACGTTGCCAAGTTATTCACATTTTAATCAAATATAACGAATAATCATAGACGTAGAAAAAAAAATCAACAAAACCTTATTATACGAGTTCAATGAAAGAATCTGCGTATGCAAGTACCCAAGCAATCTGCCAAAACATACACAATATCTTGAGTCACGTAGAATATACAGGGTGTTCTGAAACAACGATACAATTTTGCTATTTTTAAATGGCTAAAACTCTTTTTTTTTAAATGGAACACCCTGCATATAGCATCATATTCTGAATGCTCATCTAATGAGCTATTCAATGGTAGTATATGAACTATAATCTAATAATACTTTTTAATGGGTAAATAATGATCAATTTCAATAAGGTTTAGCCATTTGAAAATAGCAAAATTCAATAGTTGTTTCAGAACTCCCTGTGTATTCAACGTGACTCCATATATTGTGTATATTTTGGCACATTGCTTGGGTTCTTGCATGCCCAGATTCTTTCATTGATCCCTTATAATAAGGTTTTGTTGAATTCCTTTCTACATTCATGATTTTTCGTTAAATTTGATGAAAATGTGAATAACTTGGCAACGTCGCATCTGATCTCAAAAATTAAAAATGACTTGTGAAGCCCACATAAAGCAGATTTAAAAAAAAAAAATAATGTACAGGGTGATCAATTTAAAAAAAGAGACCAAATTTTGTGTCCCGGATTTATGGCACACTCTGTACACTCAAAAATATTTAGTAAGTGCTAAAGTAGCACATCAAGTGTCCAATAACTTCCAATCAGATTTTTTCCTCAATGTTCATTAGTCTAGCAGCAATCTGAGCGAGGATAGGTGGGCCACCCTGTATGTATTGTAATATTATTAACAGATTTAATGAAGTACTCGACGAGAACATAAGGCAAGTTGATGTTAGCGGGGCTAACTTCACGCCCCCCCCCCCCCCACGTTGAAATTTCGATTTTTTTTATTGTTCTAATATTTAGTGCTTAATTAGTGCTAATTTGTGGAGTTAATTTTTTAGAATTTGTGCGTAATTAATATAAGAGTTATTCATGTCTATCCAAACCGCTCCAGCCCCCCCCCCCCCCCCACCACAAAACTAGGAATTTTCAATTGTTCTTATGCAAATATTTGGTGCTTAATTAATGCTAATTTGTGCCGTCAATTTCTGAATTTGTTCGTAATTGTGCAAAAAAGTGGAAAAAGTGGGGGGGCTCTTTTATTAATTACGCACAAATTCTGAAATTAACGGCACAAATTAGCACTAATTAAGCACTAAATATTAGGGGGGTGAGGGGCTGCGTGAAGTTAGCCCCGCCCGAACATACATCAAAATTGCGGCTAAACTAAAGAAGCACAAATTCTGGGATAAATGGCACAAATTAGCACTAATTAAACATTAAATATTGGCATAAAAAATATATATATTTAAAGTTGAGGGGGCCTAACTTCACGGACCTCTGTTCTACGACTTTTCCTGCGCGTTCGACACCATGGAAATTAAATTTATCCACGAAAAGCTATTTGCAATAGGCATCCGAGGAAATGCCCTTAGACTTATGGTGTCTCGTTTTTATCGAATAGACAGATTTATGTACGTGTAAACATGTGTGATTCTAGTGCATACCACATAGAAAAAGGTGTAGTACAGGGCTCAACGCTAGGGCCATTATTGTTTATCTTGTTTATCAACGATATGAAAGATAATATAGCAGGAGGATTCGTTGTCAACTTTGTAACGGTTCGAACCCAGGTGTTGTAGAAATTCTCATAATTTGTAATATTTATTATTCATTGCATTTATTTAACTGCAATTCATCCTTAAATGCAATTGGATGCATTTAATTTCTTTAACGGCATATTACATGAATTCTTATAATTCAAGTAATTGATTTGGCTCGTGATTTACAAATTCTCGCAATTTGTAATATTGATTTGGCTCGTGATTTAGTGGTAGTACTCTACGTTATGTTTGATTTTTAAATCAAAATTGTGATAACTCAGTTTGGTTCGTTTTATGGGTAATGTGTCTGTTAGTAATTTTTGTTAGCAAGTAAAACACAGATACATGGATTTCATATGATTTATTCATTTTAAAAGGTTATGCAAGCGACAGGTAAATAAAAGACAATTTTGTTACTCTAATTGAACGTTATTTATTTAGTTATATTTATTTAAATTTTGGAATAGATTTGTTTAATAATTATTGAAAATTTATTATATTCTTCGAATTTGAATGATTTATTTTATTTTGAAAACTGAGTAACTTATTAACACTGCGGTTGGAATTACAAAGTGTTACTTAGCGACTTCATGCACCACAATCTTCAAATTGTGCCGAGAAGGATATCTGATACATGTCATCACTGCATAGAAATTCATTAGCACGGTGCCTACCAATGTATTTCAACGCCACCTTGCGGATAGGAACGAATCACATAACTTCACATTAAAGTACTTCAAGCGATTCCAGTACTTCAAGCACCCAATGTGTCCTCATTCGGAGATATTGCTAGTACTCGCGTCTACCAACATTATCAGCCATGTGATCGTAAAAACTTTAATAGGTATTGTTATTCAAAATTGATTATTGATTAGTATGATAAAGCTCTTATTCTACTTCTACTTTTCTATCTACTTAAGCACATACAAACATTCGTTTCATTCATTCATAATTCTGAGATTTCTTGAATATCGGAGGGCTGAGCAAGTTTAATTATACGATTTAATTACAAATATCATTGAATTATTTACATCGAAATTATTAAGTTATGTTCCCTTGACGCAACTTTTTATTTAACTACCGATTGATTAATGAGGCCACACTGTTTATCAAATGTTTGCGACGAGGAAAGGAAGGCATATTACAATATTCTCCTGTCAGTACGAAAATATTGTCAGGACAAGGTATAAAATGCAGTTAGGTTCAACTCCGCATTTAATGGCGTGAGGCTCCCTACATTTCATACCTTTATTAAACTTCGTTCATTACCAGCGGCAAGGCGCGGTAATGTTACTAGATAGGTTACATTATTATGGATAAATTACTTTAGAATTGTTAGTGTGAAAAAATGTTTGATCAAATGTTTTGCGACGACGGAAAGGAAGGCATGTTACAATATTCTCCTGTCAGTACGAAAATATTGTCAGGACAAGGTATAAAATACAGTTAGGTTCAACTCCGCAGTGGCGTGAGGCTCCCTACATTTCATACCCTTATTAAACTTCGTTCATTACCAGCGGCAAGGCGCGGTAATATCACTAGATAGGTTACATCATTATGGATAAATTACTTTAGAATTGTTAGTGTGAATTACATTTGATAAACTTGTGTTATATATTCACCTGAGGAATTAATGTTTAAAGTATATGAGTCGTCGTCGGACAGCGTGACGTTCTGTCTCGATCGGTACATCTAACTGGGCTCGTTTAAGTTCCGCACTTCTATTTATACTGGTCCCCACTTTTTACTCTTCTTCCCCCGTCCTATGCTAAATCTGCGTACCGCTGCAAAGTGACGCAATCCCATACGTGTCCCCGAATTACGCAATCGCCGTTTCGAGTTCCCGTCGTATTCCCACGACCTATTTCGGTGTCATCATTTTGATCGTGTGCTTATTTACATTTGCCTAAAATTAAGAAGTCAGCAAAATGACTGACCTCGCTTGGGCAAGCGCGTCGCCGGCCGCGGCCTGATATGATATTTACGCAGTTTTGTTCCGACTCGTAAAATTATGAACTTTAATATTATTAGGTTCTTACAACTTTGAGGATGACACCTCTATAATTGTCAATGCTCCTTCAGAAGATGAACTAATTAAAAAAATAACTGATACAAATACTCAGGCATCAAAGTGGTGCATGAGAAATAATACGTTGTTGAATAACAATAAAACAGTATCAATAAATTTTTATAATAGAAGATCCAGAGCAGAACTATATGGCTCTTCAGAAAGCACCAACTTCCTAGGCACATATGTAGATAAGAAACGATGTTGGAAATATCAAGTAGACCATATTTGCGCAAAGCTAAGTGGAGCATTTTACGCAATTCTAAAGTTGAAACGACACTTCAATGTCTCAATCACTGATTAACATATACAGGGTGAGTCGAGAGGAACGGACCAAACTCCAGGAGTGTATTGTACACGTGAAAATAATTTAAAAAAAATCATATGTTGTTATCCGATCTTCATTTGTTTTCAAGTTATAGTTTCAAATCTTGAATATGCAAATGTGGTGTTTGTCTATGGTTTTTGTAATGGGAGTGCTACAGCTGCTGTTGAAAGATATCGTCAACGGTTTCCACATCAGAAAACTCTGGATAAAAATGTATTTATCCGACTTTTCAACAAGCTGTTCGAAACTATCACTTGACAACAAATGAGGATAACAACATTTGAGTTTTTTAAAATCATTTTTACGAGTACAATACACTCCTGGAGTTTGGTCCGTTCCTCCCGACTCACCCTGTATATATAAGATCCAGAGCAGAACTATATGGCTCTTGAGAAAGCACCAACTTCCTGGGCACATATGTAGATATGAAACGATGTTGGAATATCAAGTATATATATACACTGCGTTTCAAAAAAAATGTACCACCTAGAAGGAGTTGACGTAGAACTCTGAAATTATGTGAAAATAGTTAGTATGTGTTGAGAAACAATTGATTAAATTTTCATCGAAAAATAATAATATTTATTAAGAAAATAATTAATAATGTGTTGCATCTCCGCGCACTCTTATGCATTCAGCAACCCTTCTGGGCATGCTGGAAATCAAATGGTCCAATGCATCTTGAGGCGCATCCTCCCAACAATTTAAATGAATTAAGACACCATCTTCAGATTGCCTGGGATGAGCTGCCTCAAGATGCATTGGACCATTTGATTTCCAGCATGCCCAGAAGGGTTGCTGAATGCATAAGAGTGCGCGGAGATGCAACACATTATTAATTATTTTCTTAATAAATATTATTATTTTTCGATGAAAATTTAATCAATTGTTTCTCAACACATACTAACTATTTTCACATAATTTCAGAGTTCTACGTCAACTCCTTCTAGGTGGTACATTTTTTTTGAAACGCAGTATATATATATATATATATATATATATATATATATATATATATATATATATATTGGTTACCTTTCTACCGCATTCTACGGTGTAGGGGGTTACTCATTTTGTTACTCTTCTATTCCGTGTACAAATTTTCTCCATTCTTTTTTGTTCCTTGCCAGTCTTCTTGCTTCGTACAGGTTCTTACCTTTTTTTCTATTATCTCTGTTACTGTCCCATGTCTGTTTTGGCCTTCCTCTTGTCTTCTTCTTCTGTCTTCTTGCTTCCCATACTTGTTTGACTTGTCTTGTGTTCTTCATCCTTTGTAAGTGTCCCCACCAACTGAGTTGTCTTATTTCGATGAAGCTGTTTACGTCTTCGATGTGTAGTTCTTCTCTTATTTTGGTGTTTCTAATTTTATCTAGTTTCGTTACTCCCATTGTTCTTCTAAGGAATTTCATTTCGGTTGCTTGGACCCTACTTTTATCTGCTTTTGTTAAAGTCCAGCATTCACAGCCATATGTCATGATGGGTCTGTATATAGTTTTGTATACCTTGATTTTTGTATTTCTCGTTATTTCCTTTTTGTTGATAAACGACTTTCTCATTTCATGGTACAGTTTCATTGTTTTTGCTATTCTCCTGTCGATTTTTGCATGCTTCCGTCGCTTTGTATTTCTACTCCTAAGTACTTAAATGATGTTACTTGTTCGATTCTTGAATTTTCCACTTTAATTTTTATATCTTCTCGTTCTCCTATTAACATGACTTTTGTTTTATTTATATTCACCTTCATTCCTTTTCTTTCTAGAGCTGTGTTC
Organism: Othius punctulatus; assembly: GCA_951805005.1. Classification (NCBI taxonomy): domain Eukaryota; kingdom Metazoa; phylum Arthropoda; class Insecta; order Coleoptera; family Staphylinidae; genus Othius; species Othius punctulatus. Next base: position 41,171,318 of record OX638146.1, read on the forward strand.
CATTCTCTTAAAATTACTTGTAGGTCTAATTGTTTCTCTGCTATTATCACTACGTCGTCCGCGAACGCTTCTTCTGATACTTCTACTTTCCGCATATTCCAGTGTCCAACTCTGCATTTCTTTGCCTTCTATGAACAGCTTCTCAATATTTCATCCATATAAGTTATGAACAGCGTTGGGCTAAGCGCACCGCCCTGTCTTAATCTGTCTTTGGTTTTAAATGGCTCTGACTGTTTGTTGTTGTAAATGACTTTGTTATTGTTGCCTTTGTATATAGTCTTTATTACTTTTATCAGCTTGTTTCTAGGACCTCTCTGGCTTAATATTGTCCACAGCTGGTTTCTTGGGACCCGATCGTATGCCTTTTCGAGGTCGATAAAGCCGAGGTATATATATTTCTTTTGTTGTCTTGCTTTTTCAATGATTTGTTTGACTGAGAATACGTGGTCCTGTATGCTTCTACCTCTTCTGAAGCCGCTCTGTGCTTCATGTAAAGTGTTTTCCAATGTTCGCTTAAACTTTTTGTCCATATTGTTCATATATTTTCATCGCCGTGCTGATTAAAGTTATTCCTCTATAATTGCTGCATTCTCTTCTGTCTCCTTTCTTGTATACTAGGAGTATTAGGGCTGCTTGCCAATCTCTTGGTGTTTTTCCGTATCTCCAGGCATTGTTGTATATTAGTCGTAGTATTTCCACTCCTATATTCCCCATATTTTTAATTATTTCTGTCTTTATTTGATCTTGTCCAGCAGCTTTGCCATTTTTGAGTTCTTTTATTACTTCTTGCAGTTCTATCGCTGTAATTCCTTGTTCTGCTTCTTCTTCCGTTGTTAGTTTCGCCTCTTCGGTATGTGTTTCTTCCTCTTCTCGTTCTCCTAGTAGTTCTTCGAAGTACTCCTTCCATCTTCTCATCTTGTCATTTTCATCAGGCAGCGTCTCTCCTTTGTTGCTCATTATATGCCCTATGTCTTGTTGCTTCTTTTTTCTGTATGCTTTTAGCGTGTTATAGTATAGTTTCAGATTCTCTTTACTATTTGTTTTCATTTTTTAGCCAAACTCTTCCCTGGCCTGCTTTTTTGATTCTATCACTCTTTCTTTTACTCTCTTCCTTTCGAGTTTGTATTTCTCATAGTTTTCGTTTGATCTTATACTTGAATAGTTCTTCCATGCTCTTTTTTTACGTTGTATTTCCTGCTTGATTTCTTCGTTCCACCATGCAGTCTGCCGTCTACTGTTGCATTTTCTGTAGCTGCCGTAAATGTCTCTTGCAGTTTCTTTGAATTTATTCCATATTTCTTCTATGTTGTTGTTATTCTTGTAGGTTTCTATGTCTTTCCCCAGTTCTGCTACTAGTCTGTCTCTATACTTCTTTTTCACTACATCTTCTTGTAGTTGATATGTGCGGATTGTTTCGAACTCAATGTTATTTTGCGTCCGGTTTACCTCTTTTCCTATCGGGTCCTCTCTTATTGATGCTATCACCAGGTAATGGTCTGATCCTATTTCTGGTCCTCTTCTTACTTTTTCATCCATTATTTTGCTCATATTGTTTTCTTCCACTAAAATCAAATCTATTATCGATTTCTCGTTTTTACTCGGAATTTCTCTAGTGTACAGGTGTAATTCCTTATGTTGAAAGAATGTATTTGTGATTTTTTGGTTATTCATTGTACAGAATTCCAACAATCTCTTACCATTTGTGTTCTTCGTTTTTTCTCCATATTTACCTACTACTGTTTGATTTTGATTATCTTTCACTCCCACTCTACCATTGAAGTCTCCTGCTATGTATTAGTTTTCTTTGTAGCCAGATAGCCAACGTATATTTATATTAAAAAAAACTTATTAAAATATTGGTTTACACTCCATTACGTTTCAAACAACACATACGACGTTCTGTCATATTATAAAGTGGAACTACAGGAATAATCCTAGCTTATGTAAATAGGTATAATAGTAGATTATACCACGAACTCGGGGGGTTCGGTTTTAGTCCGTAGGCACACCGGAGAGAATCGGGCATACACTGGAGTAGCGTCCAGTGTATATTTTGAAGATATCAACCTCCACACCACAAAAAAAAGATTATACCAAGAGTCAATAATGATAGCTATTATTCCCGAGGGAGTAACATTCCGAGGTAATAATAGCCATTATTGCGAGTAGTATACTCTACTTTATCCTCGACTAAATAGGCTAGTAGAACATTTTCGGAAAATGATTTTGCGTTCTTTCGAAGACGCCATTTGTTGAAGGTTGCGTGAATTCAATGTTCCAGTATCAAGGTAGATGTTGTTGCTGTAGCTAGTTGTACAATTTCTGGAGGTGTGCAAGTAAAATACTCATCATTTTCATCCATCTCAATACAAATACACAAACACTACGCGTTTGACAGTGACACTTTTGAGTTTGTGTATTTTGTTTCCATGGTATTATTTTGTTTGAGAAATTTTGTAATTGTAGTGCAAGAGGGAATAATGACTTTTAATTTCTAGTCATTACTCCCTAGGGGAATAATATATAGCATTATACTGCAAAAACCTCAAGTATTACTTACATTATAAATTAGTCATATATAAAAAGTAAAAAATGTTACGTTACATACAACCTTCTGCCATTATGGTAGCGATATGTACTATAGTTACAAAATATACACAACATTTATAAACGTCAAGTAAAAGTCATTGTATTACAGTTCTAAGTAACATCAGATACTCTCATGGTTGAGACATATTCATTTATTACATATAGCCCAAGTGACCATTAGGATTATTTTTTCATAACTGAGATTGGGACTGACGAGTTTATTTTGCTTTGACGATTCTGAGGGATTGGTAACATAGATTTACTACTTTGAGTTTCTTTTACTGCCTTATTTGCATGAAACTTGAGATGCATTCTCACATTTATAAGGTTTTCTTCTGTGTGGCTCATTTTGTGTGCCTTCAAATGACTTGTTTGCATGAAACTTGATGTACACTCATCACATTTATAAAGGTTGAATTACATTATACTTTATTCGACTTGATGTTCGTTTGATTTTTGATTGAGAGAATCCAGTATGTATGAATGTGATTAAAAAATTTCATCCAGTTTCCGTTTAACTTTGTCGAACAGAAATATGCAGTCGGTTCTATTTAGGTTTCAATATTGGAACAAACTCGGTACTTCCAATGTAAAAAAAAACAAGATACAAGTTGTTTGCAAGCAACATAACCTATACAGGATGTCCTAAATAGAGTGGGATTGCATGGGTATCTTTCTTATTCTTAAAGCTAGAGATCTGGTTAAATGGGAAATAATGTTGTTTTATATGCTGGTTCAGATTATGATGAAAAATTTTCTGAAGTCCGAGCAGTTTAGATGTTATTCTAAAAAAACTAAAAATCGAGATTTTCTAAAAACTCCGATATATACATAATTATTAAAGATGCGGAAAAAAGTTTAAAATGAAAGTAACTTGGTTCGATCGCACAAACTTGAGAATCAAGTCAAAACAAAAGTCACGATGATAGTTTCCGAAGTATTTTCTTATTTTAACTTGGTTATTTCAAATGGCCGCCATATTTGATTTTTATACATCTAAATAGACTTTCTTTTCCTCTTTTCAACGATGTATAACAACGATCAAAATGAAAAATATGGGAAATATTAATTATTCGCCATAGGTGGAGGAGTAGTACGGATTATTATTATTATTATTATTATTATTCCAATTTTTATTTTTATTTTTTTAATTATTTTTAAAACAACTGTAATTTTTTTTAAAAAAAGTAATACAACTGACTAGTAAAATAACAATAAATTATAAAAAATGCTAAAATACTGACAATTATTGGCCAACAACAATTTGCAACGTTAAATGTTCGCTAATCCCAACATTTCAACTCGGCAAATATAAATTCAAGTTAACGTATCTAAATCTAGAGCATCAACAATTTTAAAAATTTAAAGTTTCATCCTTACAAATTGCAGATTTGAACATCAACATCCGTAGATTAACATTTTGCAGAAAGTTAGTCAACAAAATTATGGAAAATGGTGTTTTTATAGATACAATGTTATGGATAGATGCATCCTACTTTTCTAATTGTGTATTATTTAATCATCATAACGAACATTGTTGGGCTCAGGACAATCAACACATAGTAATTCTATGTCAAAACCAAGTGCGATTCGGCTTTAATGTATTTTATGGCATATTGGGAAATGTTTTGCATGGTGCTATAATATTTCTAACTGCACAACGTCATTTGGAAATTCTTCAAACAACCTTATAAGATTTATTGGATGATTTACCTTTGCCACAAAATATTCAAATATAGTACCAGTAAGATGGCGAACCTCCACTCAATGCTAGAGATGTTATTACTTATTTAAATGGCCGTTTTAAAAACACAGTAATAGCGACTAATTCATCTGTTCAGTGGCCAGCCAGATCTGCATACTTGACGCCTTTTGACTTTTATTTCTTAGGGTACTTTAAAAAACAAAATTTATAGAAGTAACTTCAATTATAATAGTGCAGATGAACTCCGTGATGCAATGACAGAGGCAATAAAAGGCGTTAATCGATAAGTGTTTAGCTTCTTTTTGGCCATTTAGACAATAACAGTCAGCATTTTGAGCATTTTTTATAATTCATTGTTAATTTACGACTTAGTTGGATTACGTTTTTTTTTTAATTTTTTACATTTATTTTAAAACTTATTTAAAAAATAAAAATTGGAACAATTGATATACCCCATATTTTTTATTTTGACATAGGTTATTATACATCGTTGAAAAGAGAAAAATTAAGTCGACTTAGACGGGTAAAAATCAAATATGGCGGCCATTTAAAATAAGAAAGTTGCTATTAATATCTGGAAAACCGCCATCTTGAGTTTTGTTTTTACTTGATTCTTAAGTTTGTGTGATCGAATCAAGTAACTTTTATTTTAAACTTATTTCCGCATCTTTAAGAATTATGGAAATATCAGTTTTTAGAAAATCACGATTTTTAGTTTTTTTAGAATAATTTCTAAACTGCTTGGACTTTTGAAAATTTTTCAACATAATCTGAACCAGCATACAAAACTGCATAACATTGCCCATTTAACCAGATCTCTAGCTTTCAAAATAAGAAAGATACCCATGCAATCCTACTCTATTTAGGCCACCCTGTATAACCTGTTACCCGTGTGCAGGGGCGGATGGGCCATGCAGGAACATGGGAAATTTCCTGGTCGGCCGGTAGCCATCCCGAATGTTGGGCCGGAAGCCCCAGAATATTGGGCTGGCAGATCCGACGACAAGTTTATTAATAATTTTGATTTAATGTATTAACACAAGACGGAAAGACCCCATGTGGTCGATAGCCCAATAAAGATTGTTTATATATGTATTAACACAGTGGTTCCTAAACTTTTTCGCGTCGCAGCTCCCTTTTTGAACTAGGATTTTCAATGGATCCTTTCCGTTTCCATAATATTTTTTGCAAATTTTTATGAACTATAAAATAATTTGGCGAGGAATATAAATTGTGTAGATAGCCCTTATAATTTTCAACTAAAAATTGGCAGGTTCCATTAATCTTTGTAATTTATTAAAAAAATGGTATTTCTAATAAAAAAATGTATTGAAAATTTTGAAGCTTTTGTAAATTTAATTTACAATCGACATGATATAATTTTAATATGTTGTGGTTTGATTAGCTTTTTGCCATTCTTAATAAAATTTTCTAATTTGTAAGGAAAATGTATATGTAATAAAATTTTGGTATTTATAATAAGTACTTCATAATTTCTAATAAACATTTGGTAATCTCTAATGAACAGTTCGTAATTTCCACCTAAGTTTATTTTCATAAAATTTTCTGCAAATAACTATAAACATTTTAACAACTCGATACAAATTTTGGAAATGCCAATGACATTTTGCATTTTATAGTGAAATTTTGGCAATTTACAATAAAATTTTAATAATCGCTGCTGAAATGTTGTAATTTATAATACGAATGTTGAATATTTTACATTTTACAGTGAAATTTATCAATTAACAATAAAAATTTCATAAATTTATTGCAATTTTGTAATTTAGAATGATGAATGATGAAAGTCACAACTAAAATTACATAATTCCAATAAAACTTATTTATTATTGTATTTGTTATAGTGTTAATGTAAACTTATTTATACTTTATGATTGTTTTCTAATTCCATTGAAATATTGTATTCATAATAAAAACTTACAAATTCTAAAACATTTGAAATTTATAATTAATTCTCCATAATTTCTATTGAAATACTGAAATCCATCATCAAAACTTCGTAACATTCATCATAATGCTATTACTATTTATAGGATTTTCGAAGAAATTTCTGTAATGTGTAGTTAAAATGCGAAAATATCATTGTTTTTGTTGAATTTAAAAACATTTTAATCAACATTTTACAACATCCATTATAGTTTTTGCCATTATGAAATGGTTAATACATTTGAAAGGAATATGATTTCTGGGGAAAGACGTTATAAATTAGAATAAAAAAAGTCGCAGATTCCATTGATCTTTACAATTTATGAATGAAGTCTAGTAATTATATTAATAAATTCTAACGAAAATTTTGTAATTTCCAATTCGTTGCAGTTTACAAGCGAGATGTTTGAATGAGAATTTTATGGTTTGATGAACTTGCAATTTGTAATAAAATATAAAAATTTGACATTTGCAATGAAAACTTCATGGCGTCTCTTTGTAATTTTGTACATAATTTTGTATTTTGCATTAATATTTTTGCAAATTTCTGTCTTCAAAAGAATATTAATAACTTAGTGAGTTATATGTTTTGAGGATAAAGTTTTTTATAATTTATACTAAAAATTTCAAATTTTAATTTAACATTGAAATTTATAATTAATATTTTCGTATTTACTATAAGAATTTTATAATTTCCAACTAAATTCTATCATTTATCATGATAACTTTGTTATTTCATTTGAGTTTCGGAATTTATAATTTACATTTTTTACTTTCATGTAAAATCTCAAATCAAGTTTCAAATTCATTTTCATTTAGTAAGTTTTAATTTTTAATTTTTATGTGTATATTATGCAGGTTCTCCCGCTGGTAAATATTATTATTATTATTATTATAATTTTCAATATAAATTGTATAATGCAAATGACGATTTTGTGTTTTGATTAATATTTTACAATTTAAATTATAATTTGTAATGTAAAATTTGTAAATGTAATAAGGTTGAAAATTACATTTAAATTTTTTTTATTATTAATTTTTTTCTTTCATGTTCAATAAATTTTCTGCAAATAACTCTGAACATTTTAACAACTTTGTGAGGGATATGCTTTCGGAATAAAACTCCAATAATTAAAAAATTGCTGGGTCTATTAAACCTTTGTAATTTTAATGAAGATTTTATAAATTATAATTAAATTTTCTTAGTCAAAGCATGAATTTTAATTACCTAATCTTTTTCATATTTTATTTAATATGATTGAAAGCAGAACAGTAAACACACATTTTAGGAACCTCTGTATTAATAAATAAATAAGTATTATGAAAAACTTATGGTATTTAATTTTATATTGATTTTTTCTTTATGGGGAGTACTTTCTCTTAGTTATGTAATCTTTTTATTTGATATTCTTCACCCAACTTGTTTCGGCTTTTATTAGCCATCCTCAGAGGTGTTATGTCTCTGATAATACATTTTAATATATTTTAAAAATAAAAATAATATATTCAATTTGAAATATTTTATTGTAAAGTATTTTTGATTTTTACATATTTGTCAAATTTTGAAGTATGATTATTATTTTGATTATATTGTATTATTGCAATTTTATGTGAATGCAAAATGGGCCGATAAAGGTTTGTTCCCGGGCCGCTTGTATGTTCCCCATCCTCCCCTGCCCGTGTGTATTTTCAGTGGCATTTTTACAATCTTAAGCTAACTTGGACAACACCTGAAATCTAATCACAATTAATCACAAACACGTTTTTATTCACTGGGTTGGTAATAAAGTCATAGCTAGAAACGCCCTCTATATCTAAAGCAATGAACTGAAAATTAAACGGAACTTAAAAACAAAACTTGAACGAGAATATACGGAGGATAAGAAAAAAATACTTCATGGATCTTATCAAACGAGAGAATTGGAACGAGGTGTTCCAAGCAAAAGATGTAAATGAAAAATACGAACACTTCATAAAGATCATCAAATATTACATTAACCTAGCTTTTCCTGAAAAAATCGCACAATACAAATCCAATAAATCAACGAGCGCTTCTATAACAATGGAAATTATGATAAAATCAAATGAGCTTAAAAATCTGCATTGGCTATCAAAGAATACAAATGATATAAATATAAGAATGCTTTATAGTAACGAAAAGAAATCATATAACAAATTAATTGATATGGCAAAACGGAATCACACAACGCAGACTTTAGTAAATTCAGGTAATATAACTAAAGCCACTTGGAGTCTAATAAAAACAAATTTAAACGCGAAGTCAGACAAAAATCTGATAACACTATTGATCAACAAAAAAGAAATAAAGGAGCCGGAACAAATAGCCAACTTGTTTAACGAACATTTTACCGCTTGCACTTCTAAAGGGTCTAGATCCACATCTAATGCACCTACTACCAACGCAAGCACACATATGCCAATCCCCGAATTATCTGAAGAAGAGCTGGTAAAAGTAATCAAATCAGTATCCAAAAAGGAATCAGCGGGAGCAGATGAGATTCCCGGTTTCATAATAAGAACTATTGCAGAGCAGATAGCTGCCCCATTATTAGACCTCATCAACATGTCTTATAATGGGGGAGAGTATCCACGTGCACTCAAAATAGCCAGAGTAACCCCCCATATACAAAAAATCTTCAAAAAACAATATCGAAAATTACAGGGCCATATCCAACTTGTCAATTTTTGCCAAAATAATAGACAAAACAATGTATTGCAAATTACTGGAATACTTGGAGACAAACTCTTATATAGCGTACTGTCATCATGGTTTTAGACGCAGCAAAAATACAACCTCTGCCAAAAACGAGGAAATACACTTTATATTAGAAGGACTAGACCAAAATAAGAATGTAGCTGGTATATTCTTTGACTACAGTAAGGCATTTGATACTGTTAGCCACGAACTGTTACTAAACAAGCTGGAGACTTACGGGGTGACCGGCACAGTAAAGTCCTGGTTTGCCTTGTACCTGACGAATAGATCCCAATACGTGCATATTACACAAGACACCGACCAATTAAAAAATGCCAGTTTCAAATCAAAACAAAAAAATCATTACTGTCGGACTTCCGCAGTGCGGCGTACTGTCAGCCACTTCTTTTTCTTATCTACAGCAATGACCTGCACAGATGCAATAATCTGGAGGCAACCAACATAAAGCTCGGACAGTATGCTGACGATACTAACTTCATTGTATCCGGAAAATCAGTTGAGTTAGTAACACAAACACGCAATGACATAACTAAAACCATGAAAACCTGGTCAGATGCCAATCAACTAGAGCTCAACCCAAACAAGTCAATGGTGGTACAGTTCGCTTTAAACAATGATAATATTGGTCCCAGCAACATATTGGTCAAGTGCCCAGTCAAGTCACTGCCGGTGGTAAAGGTAACTAAATTCCTTGGAATCCTGGTAGATGCGCAACTGACATGGAAAGAACATATACTGTACCTTCAAAGAAAAATTAACACCCACCACTATGCGCTCATAAACTTGAGGAAATGGGCAAACCGAGCCGTCCTGATCACATACTATAACGCTAATGTCAAGAGCCATCTGCAATACGGAATCCTCATCTGGGGCAATTCGGTACATGCGAAAGAACTCTTTGTGACTCAAAAAAAGCTAGTAAGGCTGATTTCAGGAGCCCCTAGAGATGCATCCTGTAAAGAGATATTCATATTCACTCAACTAAAAATCATGACCTTGCCTTCTCTCTTCCTGTATAACCTGATCCTGAATGTATATGACAACCTGGGAGCCTTCGCAACGAACCAACTTGTAAGCCATCTGCAAACATGCAACGCCTCCAAATTATATCTATCTAAACACAGTACGACAGCGTATCAGAGGGGGACGCACTACACTGGTATCAAGGTTTTTAACCAGTTGCCGGAAGGCATAAAAGAGCTAAGAAATAGAACGAACTTTAAAACTCAAATAAAGACCCATTTCCTAACACACCCGTACTACTCTATTAGAGAATTCCTTGACAGGGGTGGTGCGTCCTGGTAAATGCTGCAAAATATCGTTTGATATAGTAATGTAGTAGTGTGGTGTCATTTTAATCATTTTATTTTAACGATAGTTAAGTATTTTTATAATTTTATTTTAACGATACTTAAGTCTTTTAGTAAGTAGTTCTTTAATATATGTAACACATTACTGTTATAATGTACCTGACACACATATCCGCGTGTATGGGCGGCTGAAATGAATAAATTTATTTTAAAAAAAAAAAAAGAATCTAAGCAAAAAAGACTGGTAAAGTATAAATCTAATTTAAGCTTAAGGTCTTATTCCAGTGTGGCTCCTATTGTGTTTTTTTAAATTGCCTGCACCCGAGAAACTTGACGTGCATTCATTACATTTATAAAGTCAATCTCCAGTGTGGGTTATTTTTGTGCCCTCAAATTACGCTTATTAGTGAAACTCGTGGTGCATTCATCACATTTATAAGGTCTTCTGCCGTATGGCTCATTTTGTGTCTCTTCAAATAACCCTTTTTATTGAAACTTGAGGTGCATTTATCGCATCTGTAAAGCTTTTCTCCTGTGTGGGTCAATTTGTGTCGCTTCAAGATATAATTGTTAGTGAAACTTGAGTTGCATCCATCACATTTATAAGGTCTTTCTCCCGTGTGGCTCATTTTGTGTGTATTTAAATGAACCCTTTGCGTGAAACTTGAGTTGCATCCATCACATTTATAAGGTCTTTCTCCCGTGTGGCTCATTTTGTGTGTATTTAAATGAACCCTTTGCGTGAAACTTGAGGTGCATTCATCACATTTATAAGGTCTTTCTCTAGTGTGGCTCATTTTGTGTTTCTTCAAATAACTCTTTTGATTGAAACTTGAGGTGCATTCATCACATTTATAAGGTCTTTCTCTAGTGTGGCTCATTTTGTGTTTCTTCAAATAACTCTTTTGATTGAAACTTGAGGTGCATTCATCACATTTATAAGGTCTTTCTCTAGTGTGGCTCATTTTGTGTACCTTCAAATCACCCTTTGTTTTGAATGTTGAGGAGCATTCATCACATTTATAAGGTCTTTCTGCCGTGTGGCTCATTTTGTGTTTCTGCAAATTACCCTTTTGATTGAAACTTGAGGTGCATTCATCACATTTATAAGATCTTTCTCCAGTGTGGACAATTTTGTGTGCCTTTAAATGACCCCTTTGCACGAAACTTGAGGTGCATTCATCACATTTATAAGGTCTTTCTCCTGTGTGATTCATTTTGTGTACCTTTAAATGACTTGTTGTGGTGAAACTTGAGGTGCATTCATCACATTTATAAGGTCTTTCTCCAGTGTGGATAATTTTGTGTACCTTTAAATGATCCCTTCGCACGAAACTTGAGGTGCATTCATCACATTTATAAGGTCTTTCTCCAGTGTGGATAATTTTGTGTGCCTTTAAATGACCCCTTTGCACGAAACTTGAGGTGCATTCATCACATTTATAAGGTCTTTCTCCAGTGTGGATAATTTTGTGTGCCTTTAAATGACCCCTTTGCACGAAACTTGAGGTGCATTCATCACATTTATAAGGTCTTTCTCTAGTGTGGCTCATTTTGTGTACCTTCAAATTACCCTTTGTTTTGAAAGTTGAGGTGCATTCATCACATTTATAAGATCTTTCTCCATTGTGGCTCTTTTTGTGTACCTTCAAAATACTCTTTGTTTTGAAAGTTGAGGTGCATTCATCACATTTATAAGATCTTTCTCCATTGTGGCTCTTTTTGTGTACCTTCAAATCACCTGGGCGCGAGAAACTTGAGATGCATTCATCACATTTATAAAGTATTTCTCCTGTGTGGGTCATTTTGTGTTTCTTCAAATTACCCTTTGCAATGAAACTTGAGATGCATTCATCGTATGTGCACGACTTCTCAACTGTGTCTGTGGTTTTGATGTGCCTGTAAAAATAATAGTATTTGGTAAAGTTTGGTGAGTATCTGCATACTGGCCATATGTATTGTAATATTATTAACCGTTAGTTTATTTTATTAAAGTTCATTTCGTTTAGTTCAGTTTAGTTAAGCTAAATTGCTATATAAAATACGGTATAGCAACAAGAACCATATCCTCCAACCGCGACTGAGAAAATACGGTTGGCGATGTGCAAAAATAGTGCGTAACATGACAAAAACAAACGAAAAAAAAAAGGTTATTAACGAAAAACAATAGGAAAAATGGGTCACATCCACAAAAATTGGAAGAAAAATTCCAGCATCAACCCAGACACTTAGTTTTGTGAACAAGGTAGATGGTATTGACTATTGCGAAGCCATATAAGCCATAATTCTGTGGTCAGATGCTTTAAGGCGATAAGTAGGAAGTTGTCGTTTTTCAAGAGACAAGTTTTTGTGCACCTGCTTATCATTTTCATTTTGTTAGTGCTAGTGAAAGTTAAAGATTAAATTCCAAAATTTTCAAAAATGGCTTCAATTTCTCTTACAAATAATATAATAATGGAGATTATTTATTTCGAATTGTACTTGAAAGGTGCCTCTAAACAAGTCATTCAAAAATGTCATTAGTTACGCGTGCTCACTTAAGTTAAGCGTATGTCATTTTTTTTTTTAATGTAATGACATACCTTTTAAGGCAATCAAAATAAAAGTTCTAATTATTGATATTAATGAAGTGTCTGTATGATGGTGTCAGTGACAGCACAACGATAAGTTTACGAGTAACAAAAATTAGCACTAAATAAAGTAACTGGGAATATTCTAAAACACTATCTTTGAAGGCTTTGAAATCCTGACAATATAATTGGCTTACAAATGTCATGTGCTACAAGAGTGCAACATTCATATTAATTTATACCATATATTCATAAAAAAAAATCCTATGGGGGCGGCTGTGGATATTCAAACGAGTGTCCGTGACTTGTTTCAGATTTTCAATTTTCGACAGGCTTATGGGGAAAAGGAGACGAGTTATAGTGCAGAAGACTGCTATCAGAGGCGCTCAGTGGCGGCGTAGCGTGGGTTGGCACCCGGGGCGATTTTCTATTGAGCACCCGAAAAATAAAACAACAAATACTAAACGTGCTTACGTGACTTTAGCTAATATATTTGATCACATTATCAAAATTTACTTTCCTCTCCTTTGCAATGGACAATATGGAAAGATTGGTAACTCGCGCTTGGCTCATTGTTAATCTTAAGTAAGACTTTATCAACGTAAATTTTGAGAAACTTCTTTCACAAGAAGCCACCGAAACACAAACAGTTAAACAAAATTTTAGACATAGCACTAGACTCGGAACAGACTCAGAATAGTCCCATTTTACAATGAATTTCCAAGGTAGTCCGTTGGACCGCTTCTTTGAAAGAAATGCTGGCGGCTTCCAAGTGGTGCCCCAGTCTTATAATCTCCAAAATAATATCCTCTGCAGAAAATTCATCACAGATTTTTCTCAGATTTGGAACTATACCTTGAAGCTCTTCTTCTATAATATTTTTTTTTTAAATAATTTTATTAATGCTTCTGACACAAGTATGTCTTACACAGGTCAAATTAAATTACACATCAAAAACAAATCAAAACGGTCATACAAGTAATAGCATACATTAAAGAAATAAAAATACAATAAAACCTACAATCTAGTTTGGCTGGTTCCAGTCCTTCCCTGCACATATTTCAAACTCGGTCCATGTATAAAATGCTTCGTGCAATAGAGTGACTTTCACTTGAGATTTAAAACCTTTTACTTGTTGAGGTAAGCAGAGTTTTAGGCTGAACAACACCAAATGTTATGAGAATGTCACCCATTGCCCTATAACGATGGTCTAGTCTCGGTAAAATCTATCAAGACATTCTAACATAGCTCTCTGCAGCTCTTCTGGCAATGTTAGTTCAGCGTCTTGGGCCATTTCTCCTGGCATACGTTTTCGAATCTCCTACTTCCTCTTCTTTCAATTGAAACATTGTCCACACATTTTTCAGTTGCGTAGGAAATAGCTCTTTCCACTATTTGGATACGTTGGCTTTGAAGAAAAATTTTTAGGGCTTTGATTTTTATGACAGTTTCTAGCGATAGTCCAGATGTTTGTATATACTTTTGTGTCTGGTTAACTTCTTCTAGGACTTTACACCAAAAGAAAGGTAGCATAAAAAACTGAAGTCACACAAAGCTGGTAAGAGTGTGAATGCTGCTCCTTTTGTATCGATGTTTTCTCGGCTGGGATCACACATGTCTTCGAGTGTTGATACAAGTTTCTGAAAATTATTCTTCAGTGGTTTAACAGTGTCGTGATGAGCACTCCATCTTGTCTCTACTAGTCTTTTGACCGATAAGCTTCCACTTTTCATTAAAATTTTCCATCGATGTGTGGATGACAAAAAGAACGTTTTCATTATCTCTTTCTACGGTTCCGAAAGAAGTTACACTTGAACTAACACTCCCGAACGAGTGCACTCCACATATATTTAGCGAATTATTAGCACAAGGCTTTAGGATTGTTTTTTTTTGAATTTTGCTTGTACACCACCATGAACTCCTGCCATGGTTGCAGCGTTATCATATCCTTGAGCCCGACATAGATGTATGTCCAAGTTATCACTCTACAGCTGCGTAAAGATATTTTCAGTAAGTTCAACTGCAGTATTTCCAACTATAGGGAAGAAACCTAGAAATGATTCCTTCACTTCAACTTGATAGCCTTAAATATGAACATATCTGATTACATAACTCATCTGAACAACATGTGATATGTCTGGAGTGCTATCGAAAATAATTCCGAAATATTTAGCTTTTTTTATGTCGTCCAAAATGTTATTTTTCACATCTTTCTCCTAAGGCTGATGAACTCATTTTGAATGTCTTTGGACAAATAAGAATCTACCCGTTTCCGTTTCGTACAGGCGATAGCATGTTCAATCCTTAGCAAATGCTCTTTTAGCACTGGGTCATATTTTGACAATAGATTAACTAATTCTAAGAAATTCCTCCTATTGCCTGATAAAAACCCCCTCTCTACACCCACCAAGAGGAATTGGCGTGCCAGGATATGAATAACATGTAAAAGGCGACTCAAAATGTCACACCACTTCTTTTTTTCTTGATCAAAGACCATTTGATGTTCATGGGCAATGTTTTTTTGCAGCCTCAATCCATTTTCCAAGATTTTCCATTTTTCAAAACAGGAGAGATGGTTCCCAGAATTCTCGAGTTCAGACATTTTAGGATTTAGTTTCCACCATGAATTAAACCCGTTGGTAAAACTCTGATGTTTTGTTTCATGGTGCGTAAACAGTTTGCAGTAAAAACAGTATAAACTGTTTTTTGTTGGAGAGAATACCAGCCATTTTTTCTAGTACTTTTTCTTTTTCTCCATTTGGTAACGCTTTATAAAACTATTCTGAATTGAAATGTCGGCTCCATCCTCGTATTTTATCTCCAGATCTTTGGACAGTATTTAAAAATGGGCCATCTATATTTTGGTTGGGGTCACTTCTCGTTTTAACAATTTCAACTCTCAAATCATCATGGATTGGTGTTAGTCAAGTAGCAACATCGAAACAAGTTAAATAAGATGAATTTGTTTTGTCATTATCATGTAGCTCTTCTTCATCGATTTCAATTTGCTCTGATTCTTCTTCAATGTCGCTATTCCGTCCTTTTTCTTGGTCATATCCTTCTCGATGTTGGTCTTCTTCACCTTATCTTTCGTCTTGTATGTCAGGCTCTTTTCCCAGCGTCCCTCCATCCAATGCATTTTGGCACTGTCTTTCTACATCATCTGTTTCATCAAGAAGGTCACTTTCAACACTTTGCTGTGTTGTATTTGATACCAATAAAGCCGAAAGTGCTACATACTTAAAAATGGATCCAGATAACTATTCGCACTCAAGTTATTTTGATTTCTTGATTTTTCTTTGCTGGAATCCACTAGGTCTAAGTTTTATTCTGTAAATATCGATAAAATTACTCATTACTTTGACAGTTCTTTATCTCGCTCAATTTTGTATTATGCAATTTATAATATCGACCGGAAGTTAAATTCAGATCGGCCCAAACCAATAATTTAACTTGACTGACTTTTGGTAAAATAGTATGTCATATCAAACTCACCTCTTGACCTCTAGGCTCTATCTGCTATCCGTCTCACTCACTCCTTTATTACATATTGTAACGACCCTGGGCCTGCCGGGTTCGTAGATTTAAAGAAACTCGTACTACCACTAATTACTGATTTTTAATAAAAATAATGGTCACTACTATTTACACCGGTAATTATTCGCAATAACGTCCAGTTAGTCACTATCTGGCTTCGCTTTCTTCGCTGACCGACTTCTTGTGCCTACTGCCTGGTCACGTCGTTCATTACGTGTTATATCCCTCCGAAGTGTTTCTAGGCTTTTCTATTTCCAGAAGACAGGGCCTCGATTTTCCAGCTAATAGCGCTAGAAACTTTCGGAGTAATGACTCACCCACAGCTAGAACTTTCGAGCAAGTGGTTGACCTTAACCCAATATGACTTCCAGGGCGACGGTCGTTCCAATATTTAGTACATATTTTCGCCCACCGTGAATTATTCTTCTCTTCATTTGACTTTAATTTTCTCGCAAGGAAGTTTTGTGTTAAATTGGTAAAGATGGTCGACGCAACGCTTATAAACAATAACACTGACTGACCGTGATTGTTTTTTTGATATATGCTACGGCGCGTATGCTGGGTATGCCATACTTCGTTTGCAGAATTATTAATATCAAAATAATAAAATTTACTTCAAACATAACTCTATGCACACATTTACACAAATCACACGGCAGAAGGATCCACGTTGGTCGATAGCAAGTGAGGGATAATGTCCCTAACAAATACAGTCACTACTAAAATTTACTTAAAACATAACAAAAACTGGACCCAAAATGATGCCTTATTTGACATTACATAATTTGAACAAAGCATTTTATTATGTTTAATTGTTCTATTGACCACAATTAAATGAAAATTGTTCCCGCACACTGAACTTGGCAACACCACTCATCGGTGAATGACAGCTGACAGCCTGTGTCTCTATGGCACAGGATCGCACGGCAAGGGAAGCGGATAACCGATATTTTAATCAATTGTGTTCAACTCCCCACATGAAATTGCCCGCAAATTAAACTGTAAACACATAATAACGTCAGAATTTTGCCTATAAGTTTAAATGTTTTTCGCCGTTTTTCATGGCCATGTTTTGACATTTGGTTTTGGTCCTGCTGCAGACTCAGATGTTGTAGCTATGTGAAGCTGGATTATTCTCTACAGGAAAAATGAACTATATATATTATATATCACATATATCATTACAGAACTCTTTTCAGTTAACTCAATTCCACCAATCTTATAAGAAAATCGACACTCTTAGGTTTAAAACTATTCGACATGAGACAAAACACCATATTCACAAGACATTTTCAACATTAACAACTATTATTTGTAACATGTCTACCTAAGAATGAAACATAGATAGCCTGTTTTTTTTTAAAGATCCACCAACGTCGCAGTATCTCTCGAAAGTATTAGTGGCAACTCTGTTAGTGTCATTAGTGTTTCTCGTTACGGTTCAATATGTACTAGTTTTTGTTAGTTATTTTGGTTATTTCTGTGTATCTTGTTCCGAACGAAAATATAATAAAGGTACAAGACACTGAATAGAATGTAGAAATGTAAAACCAAATACAAAATGTGACCGAAAGGTATAAGAAAAAATACTAAATAAATAATATATCAGAATAATAATCGGAATGTAATTATTTTTATACGACCTGTTTCCGCTTACAATTGCTTTTTAAAGTCATGCGGTTAGTTTGCATGCATTCTGGCACATTCAGGGGTTTAATATGTTACTTACATTTCATATTGCTTGCCATCTCTTTTATGGTGACCATGTTTATCTTCTAAATGCACCTCGTAACTTGCCAAGCCATCGTACGAAGCATTGCATGTTTCACATGTGTAGGGTGTGACCTCATTGAATTGGACTGTCTCCTCTTCTATCTTGACCATGTAAGAATTGTCCTGAAAATGTGTGGTGTTAAAAATATATAATTCTCATCTGGTCTTCTACAAGGTGTATAGTAAAGTAAATTATTTAATAAACAAAAACATAAAAGGAAGTAAAGATTAAGAATACATAATTAATAAATAAACTTTATAATCAAAGCAGATGTTGAGCATGTGTACCATTTGCTTGTAAACACATTTGTACCCATCTTTGTTTATTGTTGAAAATATTGATCAGCATTTGAGGAGTTGATCGGCAAACATTTAAGCTTTCTGCCATTAACTCTTCCAACGTATGCAGTCTTCTTTGGAAAACTGCATCTTTTAAATATCCAAAAATAGAGTAGTCCAGTTAGATCTGGAGAGCGTGGCGGCCATAGTCCTTGACTAATTAGTTTGCTATCCAAAAATTCTTGCAGATAGGCTAACGTTGCTCTGGCTGTATGCGCTGTTGCACCATCTTGTTGGAAATATCCGTTCTGCGATTCTTCATCATCTAATTGGTCTATGAAAGACTGGACAATTTGTTGCCGATATATCCCACTGTTGATTGTGTCATGAAAGAAAATAGGCCCAATTATTCTACGGCGAGACACAGCCATGCAAATTCCAACCTTCTGAGTTTGTTGTGGTGCTTCCACAAAAAGATGAGGGATTTCAGCATGCCAGCACCTACAGTTTTGTGAAGTAACACAATAATAACCAGGCCTCACCACTCAAAAATGTTAAATCGAGAATTCGATCGTCATTTAAATTTTCCATAAACCATCGGCAATCAACTATCGGCAACAATTCTTGCACCACTGATACCCTATAAGGGTATAAACTCAACCTCTTTCTCACAATTCTATGGTGGGCGCCCGAGGGAATTCCAGCTTGCATAGCCAATTTACGAATTGATTTTTGAGGGTTTAATTCGAGTCGTTCACGAACATCTGCAACAACCTCTCCTGATACTGGGGGTCTGCCTGAGGATTTCCCTTTCTGAACACTACCAGTTTCCCTAAAACGGTGCACTATTTGTGAAGTATGTATTGATAAAACAGGGTATTCAAATTGGTGGTCAGGGAACTTTTGTTGAAACTCCCGAACGCACTCCGGAATTGAATAAATCCATTCTCCATTTTCAAATCGTCCATTACGAAAGTAAGCCTCAACAATAAAAGTGTTCTTCTGATCAGTGTACATTTTAACAAACTACTGTGTTATTATGTTGTTTGACAGTTGACAGGTATGGTTGACAGTGACAGTTCTCAAATAGTACGGTATACAAATTTGAAAGGCGGCACAATCGAATTGAAGAGATTACATAACAACAATTATTTAGGTACACCTTGTACATACCTGTAGATTACTTTCTTCACCCGAGGTCCAGTTGTCCGTATGATTCGAAAAACTTCTCAATGGTGGTGGTAACCCTGAAGAGAAATAGGGATGGCGTTAGTTCAAAAATAGTTCCCTTTGTAAAAATATATATCAGCTATGTATACTGTTATAAATAGTCAGTGCATTGTTTTACTGCAATCTATAGGCAACCATCGATACACTTATTTTCAAATAATTTAAGGCTAAATCAATAGTAACCAACCTCTCATTATGTGAAAAAATAGAATACCATGATGTGGACGTATCGAAATCTGTGACTGTTATGTTATGATTCAGTGTCCGTTGAACACAGATTATAGCACTCGTATTAAATTATTGATATAAGTATGGTTTTACAAGAATTCCCGCTACGTAGCAAAAATTAAATGCGCAACTTTACCTGTACAATAGCAATTCCGGTGAAACAATGACGCTTCTGCAAAATGAATATTTCAGGAGAGACAAAAAACGATTGTTAATTATTGAGTAATAAAGTAAATACATTTTGTTGATAATGATTTTAGTGTGAAATGTTATGACGAATATACAGCGTGATTTATTGGGAAATGTGCAAATGTGCACATCGAGGTGATTCTACAAAACTATATCTTATGGGTCTATCGTTGTTTATAACCAATTTACAGGGTGATTAATTAATATTGCCAATCATAACTTACGAACCACCCTATAAATTTTTGTAATATTTGGTAGGTATGTTCTTTATCCACTGCAGTGTCGATTACCATAATAAATAAAAATCTTATTCAAAGTCCGGCATTAAAAAGATTAATAAGTAGGTTTCGACTCGAAACAACACCCTGTATATTAATATTTTAAAATTTTGTTTGCAGATTTGGAAAGAGCAGAAGAAATTAAGTAACTCTGAATGTATCTGGTACTTCCGCATACAACTTTGTTACTTATTTACTTGAGTCAAATCTAGATGTTTTGATAATTTGGTGGCACAAAATTTAAAAAAAAAAAACCTCTAATAAATGATCATTTTCCAGCTTTAATGAATAAAATCATACACTATTTCATATTCTCTTAATTTCTGGATCCTAACCTTAATGTAAAAATATTAATTATTAAATATTTTTCAAAATTTTCCATACTGAAAGGGCGCCTCCTATCGCTTAAGATGTTTTTGTATGAAGAAAAACTTCTTTCCACATCAACGGAAGTTATTGGAGCAAATTTAAAACATGCAACTATTGAAGGATCCATTTCAACTGGTAGATTTTCGTCAAATTATCCTTTCATAATATTTGATATTATTTTTAGTATCTGAAAACCTTCATTTTTTAATAAGATTTGTTTAAACTTTTCTTTAATAGGATTGCCAGGCCCACCAGCCACCTCATTCAATTTGTCACTTAAATCTTTCACAAGATCTATTGATTTATTTAGACACATGCCTTGTTCTTCTAATTTTTTTAAGTATCGCTAATTATATTAAAATTCGTTTTTATGAAAGCCAATTCTTGTGGAATCTTGGGATCATTAAAATATGTTTTGCAATCCTTAATAGATATAGAATCGTTGGAAAAACTGAGAACCAAATCCTTCATGGCCAAGAAATGGTTAGCGTAGAAGACAGCAGCATCAATGCAAGTACCTCATCTTGTGATAATTGGCTGTGGTGGCAATGGCACATTTGGTAATGTGTCTCGATACACTTGTACTCTTAACGGAGCTTTGAGAAATATCTTTTTTACGTTGTTAACAATATTATTTACCATTGGAAAATGAATTCTAACTTCTTCCGCGACTCTATTGACTCCATGGGCTAAGCAGGTAGCGTGAATAAGGTTTTTATAAAATATTTTCAAATGTTGCCCAGCTTTCACCTTGTATGATGCTGCGTCTGAAAGCATTAGCAACACTTTTTCTTCTGGCACTATCTCAGGCAAATAAAAATTAGCCAATCCTTCATGTACGAATCTAGATATGGTGGCATTGTTTGTTTTGTCAAGTTCTTTTGTACTAATTAAATACGAGCTGCCTGGTTTATTCTCGTTTAAACTCCCAATTAATAAATTTGCAGTCCGCAGCTATCCGACGTTTCGTCGACAATGAAGTATATATAGCTATTTCCAATAATTGTTCTTATAGTAAGCATTGTATCTCTGTACAATTCATCAACATATTTTTTCCTTAAATAGCTCTCGTCTGGTATTTCAATTTTACAATATTTTTGCAAGAACGTCTTCAATTTTGAGTTATTCAGTTAGCTAAACGGAATATTGGCAGATATTAGAGCATTACATAATTAAAAATTAAAAGCGCCCTTCCCTTTCATTTTCGGGCTTGAACCTAAGCTTTCATGTAGCGTTTGTTGTTTTTTTGATGTTTGGTTTTTGACATTATTTTCGTGTAAACTTGTTTTAATGTGTTGTATTATTTGAAATTTTTTTCCACATGGAATCTGATGTAACATGGAAATAAAAAAAGCAAATGTCTACCAACTATACAACGGCACAATAGAAAAATAAAACTTGCGGTTTTACTGCAGGGCCTACAAAATGCAACACCATTCTCCAAAATTAGATCTTTACAAATTTCTAATCCATTGAGACACGATTCCCTTGTCCTTTACTTTCGGCATTATACACACACAATTTTAATATTACCACACGCAATCGCAGTCGGTTTATGCTACGTAGGCACTGAACTACGGAGCGATCTACTATTTGCTGACAACACAAAATGAATAGTGAACAAGATATAAATAGGGTAATTCCCGAAATAATAATATTGTATTCGATTATTAATAAATAACTTTTCATACTATTTGAATGAATTTGAATTATGTTTTCATTGCATACTAAATTTTAGGTAGTTTATTAAAAACTTATAATTTTTTTGGTAAAAAAAAAATGTAGGTCACAAATATCCAATTATTCATAAAATATGCATTATATGCACAAAAATAAAGGTTAATTCGCTCTGCTTCTTTATGGTTTGTGTAGATCTATTGAAATTTCCGCAGTCATATCATTAATTCAGGACATGCATTTTGCATATAGTCTGTGCTTTAGTTATGATTAATTGAAAAAAATGGGCAATATTAATGAATCACCCTGTATATTGTTTATAAAGAACGATAGACCCATAAAATATAGTTCATTTTGAATCACCTCGGCATGCCGCATCTACCGTTACTGTATGCACATTTCCCAATGAATCACCCTGTATGTTATTACCAATCAAATGTATTCTCTTTCTTAAAACTCGGTAATTAACAATCATTTATCGTTTCTCCTGAAAAATTCATTTTGCAGTTACGTCATTGTTCCACCGGGACAGCGATATATGGTATGAAGAGGTCTGAGAGACAATTCACTTTTTCAAATGGGTACAAATACGCAGACATTATTTTTAATCATCAATTTTTGTTCATGTCAAACATGTAAATAGCTTGAAATCTGTTTTTTTTTCTCACACGATTACAAAACTTACAAAATTACAAAGACTACACAGCAGAGTAATGAAATAAAATCAATGACTTACTAACAAAAATCATACTGTTAAAATCGTGTAAATTCATTGTTTTAAATCACTTTTACCGTAGCAAAAACTGATCAGTAATATTAAAAAAAAACAAGAAAATCATGATTTATTTTATTTTAAATCATTGATTTTTGATATATTTTTTAAAATCATGATTTATTCCAACCCTGTACATAACACTAGTATATTGTTTCTCTATTAATACTTTTTGGACACAAATAACATAGTTTTCTTATAAAAAGTTGTTTTTCGGCATTATTAGCTATATTTGACATGTATTTGGTTTCCTCATCTCTATCTACTGAGTATCACACAAATACCATTAACATCACTTTCAGTTTGAGTAAACCATTGTATAACAGTCTCTTTGTAGTTTAGAATGGTCCAAATTAGGAATCCATTGTAAAACGATTGATTCAATATTATAACGCTAACGGTACACAGTGGTCTGTGGGACACCTCACACACTTTGATGTGTAATATCTTCGGCTGCTGAATAAACAACGCAGTCAACGACCACCATTATACTAAAAATACATCCGCTTGGAAGTAGAGTAAAGGTTAAAACAATTATGTTAGGGGTGGGAACGCTGAAGATGTTTACATGTCAGAGAGTGTGTGTCAGACCCTATTGTAGCGGTTACGGGTTAAAATGGTGACCTTAAAATACTGTAATGTTCGCTGGCAGTAGCCATCTATAGCAATGCATTGAGCCATTTTTAAAGCTATACTGTCATAAAAAAAACCTGTACAATGAAATATAAATGTGTACTATAGTTATTTATGTATCGGGGATGAAAAAGTGCATTTTTCAGGGCGGGTCCGAGTTTGATTGCCGAGTCGAAGGCAAGGTAAACTGCAATATTATCTCACCATTATGACCACCAGCCACAAATTACTAAATCTGGATTCCTATATGTCGAATTTAAATTTCTCGTTGTTTGCCATTTTGGATTTGTGTGCAATATTAACTGACCCAATGTGAAATCTGTATTCAAATTAATTGTCTAATTGTAAACTTTTGAACTTAATAATAAGAAGTATACCCTGTTTGGAATCCATTGCATCAATTAGATCCTCCTCGCCAGAAGAGCAGTTTTCTGTTTTAATCAGAATGCTTGAATGATTGAAATCTGCTTCGTCTTCACATTTATAGAAATCCATTTTAAAAGTAGCCTATAGCTTTGCTTATATGCTACCTTATCGTGATTATGCAGTTTCTGGCTATAAACAGGGCTTCGGTTATTACGTATACAAATAAATCACTGGCTACTGATTTTGAGGTTATATTACAGGAAAAGAGGTTATATCAAAGAATACACTGAAGAAAGAAATAGCAACAGTATGTTAATCGGATGAACCGTCTCAGCTGCGCCCACTACAGTGCCGACCGTTAACTAATTGGATTCGGAACTTGGATAGGGGTAAATATCTGTACTACAGTTCTGAATTGTTTTCAAATTGTAAACCAATTTATTTGTTTGGGGAGGATAGAAAGAGTGCAAGTGCATTATATATATACAGATAGGCAACTCTCTGTAAAAAACATTTGTCAAGTATGCGCCCTCTATGATTTGCAGGTTCGTACCATTTTCTTAACAAAAGAACACACGAGATGGCGCCACTATAGCTTAATGTAGCAAAAATCCACGAGATGGCGCTATATCGTTAAAACAGCGGGATATATAAATATATATATAAGCCGCGAATGGCGATCGGTGTGCCATCTGTGTGTGGTGTACCAAATCTTAATTAAAATTATGTTCGTGTACAAAAATAATGATATCGAATTCTAATGCATTGCATAAATAATTCATGTTTCATTTGAATGCATAAAATTTGAATGCTCGTGTGTTGTGAATGAATGTTCAATTTTAATTAACGTATAATTTTAAGGCATCTCTCATTTTAATGAACCTATCGATGAAATTGTACGCTAATAAATTCAGTCTTAAAAAAATATATAATTTCATTTCAAGTGCGGGAAAAACGAAGTACAATTTTAATAAAATTTCATTTAAATAAAGTGCCATTTATTGCAAGAGTCTTAAAAACAATCGCTATTAAAATCGTGTCTTCTATAAATAATGCGTTATTAGTAATAAAAATTAAATATAATTTAAATTCGAGTGTGGAAAACGGTGTTTCATTTAAATTCAATTGAATAACAATCGAATGTTCGAAATTTATTCATCTCGCATTAAAACTAAGTACAATATTAATGAAAGTATAAAATAATGAGGGCTGGCATAAATGCAGTGCAATTTTTTACAAGTTCCACAAACATATCTTGCATTTTAATTGAGTTTCATATAAAACAAACCTTTTAACATGTGTATAGAAAACTGCGTGTTCCAATGAAACAAATAAAAAATTAATATGAAAATTCTTTACAACATGTCCGGTTACAACATAAGAAACCTATTTGTAATTAAAAACAATGCAATTTAAATTGAATGTTATATTAATTACATTTTAGATAATTGGAAAGTTGGTTTTTAAATTATCGCGTGTGTAATGCAAATGACACTTCTTTAATTTTACTCATGAAGATTTTGTTGAATAAATAGTAAAACGGCGTTCCATAAAGATTATACTGATTTCACTTTCCTGTACAATTAATTTATCGTTTGAGCTACAAAAAGATTTTATCTAATAAATGCAATTTAGCAAATCCTGATGGACGACCCATGATCAGAATCGTCGCTTGTGAATTTCATGGTGGGTGAAATTGCTTATGGAGGTGTACACAAGTACTGAGGCCACACACCAGTGCGAAGTGGCATCTTCATCTTTGCAAAATAAAATAAATAAAATGGAATGGTATATTTCTAAATAAGAAAGAGTCTTCGACAACATTTATTACAGATTCATCAAATTTATAAAGTTTTTTCTCTTCTGTGTGGATCGCATTGCGCCGCTTCAAATTACAATTTTCTTGAGTAACTTGATGTGCATTCATTACATTTGCAAGATTTTCACCTGTGTGGATCCTCTTTTGCTTTTTTAAACCATCACTTGCTGTGATGAAACTTACGGTGCATTCCTCACATATGTAAGAATTTCCTCCATTGTGAATCTCTTGTGGGCTTTCAAACTAGTAAAGGGTGTTTTTTTTTAGAGGTATAGACTATTAAAATGAAATAACACGCATTAAAATCATGGTAATTACCATAAAAATGGCTTTATTAAAAAGATAATACTATGCCTTTTATGTTTGCATATGATTTCGGGGATATGTGCGCCGCGGCTTGCTCCAATGAAACGCAATTTCTTTAATTACCAGTTACGATGTAATTTCTGTTATGCTAGATTGGCTTTGGTTGGGTTAGGTTAGGTTGGGTTTGGTTAGGTGTGGGTTAAAAAAGCGAAAGGGCGCTTTCTCTTTTATCTATTTTATTTTTTAGAAACATGATATTATTTATTTTCGTCATGGATACAATCTATGAAAAGCAACTCATATCTCCCTAGGGAGATGTCAATTTTTTTCACTCTCAATCACATTTTTTTCTCCTTCAACCTTATGACCACTTGACAAATAGATCGTACAATTGACAAATTTTCCATTCAAGACGGTACTTGAAGATGAGCAATTTTGCGTCTGCTCATGGCCTCCACTGCCACTAGCAGATGCCGACGATCTTATTTTTTCAGTCTCTTCCAGTCCAGCAATCACACGTGAAATTTTATTCTTTGATGCCATGCTGTCTGCCAAGTAGCCTTCCGCTACTGTAGAGCATTTCCATCCACCCAGACGCTTCAGATTGGTCATACTTACTCCTCCATCTGCTGCCAAAGTTGAAGATGTTCGGCTTAAACAGTGACCTGTGAAAGATTTCGGATTCGGCAAACCCAAGTAGACAGCAATTTTTGACGGAATGCTGCCAAATGTGTTTTTCCCAACAGGTTGCACTGTACATTTTCTGTTTCTGTACGATAAAAAAACCTTGAGACTCCTGCAGGACGCAAACACATGTATTCTCTGATAAGCGACAACGCATTCAGTCTCTCCTCTTCAACTATAGTGAAGGATCTCTTTGCCAATGTTTTAGTGTCCGGAATCTGCACCACAATTACTGAACCCCTGTCACTGATGTCTCCAATTTGCATTTTGACCAATTCGTCAGTTCTGCAAGCGCCAAACATACCCATAATTACTACCACTTTAAACATCAAATTAGTGTCATTCGGTGCTTCTCGTAAAAACATATCAACCTGTTCACACGTCAAGACCTCAGACTTCTTGGGTTCATATCCTTTGTATTTTCTTTTAAGGAATGTTTCCAATTCGTGGTAATTTGAAATATCAATGCCATCTCTCAATAATAACATAGATTTAATCATCGAAAGCTTGCTCCACAACGTATTCGGACTAAACGAATTTGACAAATCTTTAAAATATGCCAACATTACAGTTACACTTATAACTGTGACATCATTTTTTAACATCCACTCATGCAATCGATCATATTCTTTTGCGTATAAATGTTCCGACTTTTGGGGTACCAATAATTCACAGGCTTTTTTGGCTTTTTCACTTACATTTTGAGGAATAATACCTTCTGCCATTTTTATTATGACTTTTATATACTGTCAAACAACTCATAGCAACCTTGAAAATAAACATTGTGGATCGATACAATACCTAAAATTTTTACCAATATGTTTCTAAAAAATAAAATATTGTATGCACCACGGAAGATATGGATGTTTTTTACCCTCGGTTGACTTACAAACCTCGGTTTGTAATCCTGTCAACCTCAGGAAAAAAACATCCATGTCTCCCTTAATGCATAAATATCTATTACATTATTTCTATTTTAGTTTACTTTTACAGAATTTGATTGTGTCTGAATCTTTGTTATAGGGCAGGAAGAATAGGTCTGGCAACTGTGTAAATGTTCCCTTCCC
Source organism: Othius punctulatus (assembly GCA_951805005.1). Taxonomy (NCBI): domain Eukaryota; kingdom Metazoa; phylum Arthropoda; class Insecta; order Coleoptera; family Staphylinidae; genus Othius; species Othius punctulatus. Next base: position 41,199,383 of record OX638146.1, read on the forward strand.
AATTTATGAGCAAGATGAGCGAGCAAATCTTCAAGATTACCAAAATATTGAAACATAAATCGATGAAAATGCAGTAATTTGAGTATTGCATCATTCTATTACGGTTTCAGAAATCATACTATTTCTTCTCCACTTACGCATTACGAGTTTCTTTGGCGAGTCATTTGTGAAATATCCTAAAATAATCGCTTTTAGATTATGCCAATTGTAATTATACACATATGCATATCATGTACCTATTAACAATGAATCGAAAGGGGTTATTGTGCGTAGCTGTCACTGCTGCAATTGTGGCATTAGTTGGCAACCCTGCCCGGACCTCCGGGCAAGGTTGTCAACATCAATGGAACTATACTAAATAATAGCAAGTAAAACAAAGCAAAAAAAAATGCTACAATTATCATTCCTTTACATAGTACACGCAAACCATTAAACAAATCATCATAATAAACTAGAATACAACTTTTTTTCATTAGTTTTATGTGTATAAAAGAGGCAAGTTTTGTAGAAACTTCAGTTAAGGTTCTGCGCACTTTTCGAGCAATAAAATGTAACCCAACAAGTTACTTTACAAGAAATATTAAATTGAAGATGCTCTGAATGACACGGTCCAATATTTCAAGTTCACGAATTAGAGTAATATCTCGTCACTCAGGCTTAATTTGCATTAATAACATTTGCCCTGTGTAGGTTCTCTTGTGTGTTTTCAAAACGTCTTTTAAAGTGAAACTTGATGTGCATTCATCACATTTGTAAGGTTTTTTTCCTGGTGGATCCTCTTGTGTTTTTTGAAATTATGTCTTGTAGTGAAACTTGATGAGCATTCGTTACATTTGTAAGAATTTTCTCCAGTGTGGATCCTCTTGTGAATTTTCAACCTACAGTTATTAGCGAAACTTGATGTGCATTCATCACATTTATAAGGTTTTTCTGCTGTGTGGGTTCTCTTGTGTGCTTTCAAAACGCAGTTTAAAGCGAAACTTGATGTGCATTCATCACATTTGTAAGGTTTTTCTCCTGTGTGGATTCTCTTGTGCTTTTTCAAATTACCAGCGACTGTGAAACTTGATGTGCATTCATCACATTTAAAAGGATTTTCTCCTGTGTGTATCCTCTTGTGCATTTTCAAACCACTAGTTTGAGCGAAACTTGATGTACATTCATCACATTTGTAAGGTTTTTCTCCTGTGTGACTCCTCTTGTGTATTTTCAAAACACCATTATGAGCGAAGCTTGATGTGCATTCATCACATTTGTAAGGGTGTTCTCCTGTGTGGATCAGCCTGTGCAGTTTCAAACTTCCAATATGAGTAAAACTTGATGTGCATTCATCACATTTGTAACGCTTTTCACCTATGTGAGTCCTCTTGTGAATGATCAACCTACCATTATGAGCGAAACTTAACGTGCATTCATCACATTTATAAGGTTTTTCTCCTGTGTGGGTTCTCTTGTGTGTTTTCAAAACGCAGTTTAAAGCGAAACTTGTTGTGCATTCATCACATTTGTAAGGTTTTTCTCCTGTGTGGATCCTCTTGTGCTTTTTCAAATTACCACTGTCAGTGAAACTTGATGTGCATTCATCACATTTATAAGGTTTTTCTCCCGTGTGTTTCCTCTTGTGCGTTTTCAAACCAGTATTTTGCGCAAAACTTGATGTGCATTCGTCACATTTATAAGGCTTTTCTCCGGTGTGGATCCTCTTGTGCATTTTCAAGCCACCATTATGAGCGAAACTTGATGTGCATTCATCACATTTGTAAGGGTGTTCTCCTGTGTGGAGCATCTTGTGCAGTTTCAAACTTCCAGTATGAGCAAAACTTGATGTGCATTCATCACATTTGTAAGGCTTTTCTCCTGTGTGGGTCCTCTTATGTGTTTTCAAAACACCTTTTAAAGTGAAACTTGATGTGCATTCATCACATTTGTACGGTTTTTCTCCTGTGTGGATCCCCTTGTGCATTTTCAAATTACCTTTTGTATTAAAACTTGCTGTGCACTCATCACATTGGTAAGGTTTTTCTCCTGTGTGGATAATCTTGTGCGTTTTCAAATGACCATTTGATGTGAAACTTGACGTGCATTCGTCACATTTGAAAGATTTTTCTGCTGCATGAGTCCCCTTGTGCATTTTCAAATTACCTTTTATAGTGAAACTTGATGTGCATTCATTACTCTTGTAGGGGTTTTCTTCTGTGTGGATGATTTTGTGCCTGTAGAAATAATAATGTACAGTCGTCATCCCCCAAGTTATGTAACTAATAAACTTTTACGTAACTTGAAATTTATATAAGCCGAATAGTGAAATAATTCCATGTGAAATCATTAGGCAGCTACACACGTAGGGGATTTTCAACCGGTCTGCCCCGCTGCCCGCATCTGTCATCCCCGTCACGCCAATCTGGCCCAAATCGGCGTAACAGGGATGCCTGATGCGGATGGTGGGACAGATCAGTTGAAACTGATCTAACAGATACTATAAAGATACATATATAAAGAAAACTATAAAGATACAAAAAACTTAATAATGAAAGCCTGCGTCCGATTTGATTTTTTTAAACTTATTTGCTTTTGTCATTAAAAAATATGAATGTATTAATGTTGGGCCCACTTGTTTTATACACAACCGGTCTACTGATAATAACAATATTATGTCATAATATGAGTTATACCCGTATAAAGTGTCATACCAAACAACATCCAAATCAATGTAAACGTTCTCTTTTTATAAGATTTTTTTTTTTTTTTTATTAACTTTGAAGCTGAATACTGGCTAAACCAAACGCATTTGTATATACATAAGTTTTGTTAAATTGTCTTCATTTGATTCCAGTAATCTGTGGTTAAGCCATTTCCACATAATTTAGAGACACCCTGTATAACATTACATATATGTGATTCATGAGTGATTGTTTTGATAGTGTGAAGAGTGTTATGAAGTGTGGCGGCAATATTAAAATGATTATTTCAAATTTTGATGACGAATTGTCCAATTTTGAATGAATTTAAAACGTTTCTGTTTCTTTTTCATTTTCACAATTAATTTACCAAAAATTGTAATGGTACCTACTTCTTGACATTAAACCAACTCAAATTATTAAAAACTAATAGGTCTCATAACCTCAAAACACATGTTGACATCAATGACATATTTGTTACTAGTTTTTTACAAGTACACTGTCAAAATTATTATACGTGACATTTTGGCCGACCTTGAATTTGACATTTAATATCTATAATGGATGATCTGTATATACCTACTACTACTATTTTTTCTTATACTTATACCAATACCTACATAAAAACCACATTTTTTGGAATGGCCTCTTATGTTGATGTTTGTAATAAAGCAAGAATAATAGAGAAATTGAAAATAGATGGTCTATCAGGCAAGTTGCATAATTTTTTGACAACTTCAGCTAAACCTAATTCACACTAGGCAAAAAATCTATCCCACTTTTTTATGGCGGCAACCATACATAATAAACAATGGTTAAATTATTTTTTTCTGGAACCGGAGCGAATGTACAGTCATGCTCACATAAATCTAGTACAAACAACTTGACATTGACATATAAAATTGCTTTTGTAACCTAATTTCTTGTACTAGATTTATGTGAGCATGACTGTACCATTTTCGTCCCGGATATGATCGCCCCAGGGTGAAAATTGCATTTCCCTGACTAGTCATGAAAATATTTACACAGTGTATAATGGGTTTGTTTCCTTAGAAACAGAGAAACATACTACTAGATATACTAAAAATAAAAATGGAACAGAGTTTAGGTACGTAGAATGGCCCATTCAATTTATCGGGCACCTTTTGCGTGAGAGATAGAAAAAATGTTTTGTACAAAAAGTTAGTGATTTAAAAATCTTTACGCCGTAAAAATATTTTCAAATATACAGGGTGTCCCAATTTTGCGGAATAACAAAAACAAGCATTTTTTTAAAAATGGAACACCCTGTATGTATTCAAGTTTTCTGATGACATTTTTCAACCTCTACATTATTGTCTATTTAGTTTTGGATCATGTTACAGTGTTATTTTTCAAAATATCATGCATAAGCAAGCTCAACTTTAAAAAGTTGTAACGACCTCATTTTTTGAAGGTTAGAATAAGTTTTAGCAATAATCTCAGTGTGGTTAATAAGCAACCTTTTTGTATAGAGAAATATGAATTTAGTGATACAGGGTGTCCAGAAAAAAATGCCAAACTTTGCAAATTTCAAAGCGGTATAACCCATTTTATTTCAATGGAATGCCCCATATTTTATGTCATTATTCGGTAGGTCTTTTTCCTGTCTTTAATTTGATGGTGCATATCTTATGTCTGAACCCTATAGTTGTTGAGATATTCAATATGTTTCACAAAAGTAACCATTTAATTACATTTATATGCACTGAAGTAGGTCATGCTGAGACAAAACAACTGCCAAAATGTAAGTAAGAATCAATGCGAGATAAACAAAAACATTCTGAACATTGCTGTAGGATCGTTTCTCTTTTGTATTAATAATTTTGTTATCTCTCGTGGCTTTGGAATAAAATAATTAATCGTACTGAAGAAGTACTATCTATGTACTATTTTACAATTTTCGTTCATCTCACATTGATTCTTACTTAGATTTTGACAGTTGTTTTGTCGCAGCATGACCTATTTCAGTGCATAGAAATGTAATTAAATGGTGACTTTTGTGAAAAATATTGAATATCTCAAAACTATGGGGTTCAGACATAAGATATGCACCATCAAATTGAAGAGAAGAAAAAGACCTATCGAATAATGACATAAAATAGGGGGCATTCCATTTAAAAAAAAAGGGTTATACCACTTTGAAATTTGTAAAGTTTTACATTTTTTTTGAACACCCTGTATTACTAAATTCAAATTGCTCATTACCAACATGTTGCTTATTAACCACACTGAGAATATTGCTAAAACTTATTCTTACCTTAAAAAAACGAGGTCGCTACGATTTTTTAAAGTTGAGTCTGCTTATGCAAGATATTAGGAGAAAAAAATTGTAAATTGGCAACACTGTAACATAATCCAAAACTAAATAGACAACAATGTAGAGGTTGAAAAATGTCATCATAAACCTTGAATAAATACAGGGTGTTTCATTTTTAAAAAATGTTTGTTTTTGTTATTCCGCAAAAATGGGTATATTTGAAAATAATTTTACGGCATAAAGATAACCAATAACTTTTTGTACGAAACATATTTTTCTATCTTTCACGGGAAACGCGCTAGGAAAGCCCGAAGCACTGTTGCAGGACCCTGTATTTACTCAATAATGCAATATGTGAGTACTATTAACTCCCAAGATATTAAAAACTGTTTGCCAATAATGCCATTTTTTTCTCTAAAAAATACAATTAAGTAAGTTTACAAAGTTTACAAAGTTTTCCAGGAAAACTCCATCCACCGTTTTTTCCAGGTACAGATTAAACTAAGTATATATGATACACCTGTGAGATACACAGGTTGATTAACATATTTCTTACATTTCATGTTTATCCTTTAAGTGCGCTTCATAACTTGCCTGGCCATCATATGTAGCATTACAGATTTCACATGTGTATGGTGTGACTTCATTGATTTGCACTGTTTCTTCTTCCGACTTTACTATGCTATAATTGTCCTAAAAATACATGGTGCTACAAACTGTATTGTTCTCATTTACCCTTTTACCAACCACTAAATCACTGTGTTCACCTGAGTTCCAGTTAGATAAACAATTCACAAAACTTGTTTGTGACTCTAAACCTGAAAAAAAAAGTAAATTTATAGCAATATAAGATTTTTATCATGTAGTTCGTATTCTCTATAAATGTTTATAGACCAAACGCAACCAAATATACGCAAATATATGACTTGTGTCGAGCTCATGCTCAAGTATGGACTATAGATGCGGGCCTTACTGACTACGCTATGATGCTTATGACATTAAGTAAATCAAATTTGGAACCACAAAAGCTGCCACTTTTTAGTGTTTGCCCTACTCTTATTAATGTAGGTACACCACTATATTGCATACTGAGGTGGAAAGTGTTTCATTACTGTCGAGAGTTTAGGAAGATTACCGAGACTCAGAGAGTTGAGGGTAGTTTTATCTTGAGACCGACATAAAACTTATCACTATTTTATTCTAAAAATACATTCTGATATACAGGGTGTAACAGAAATACGTGTGTTAATTTTAAACATTGGTAGAACTCGTTATATAAAACACTTTTTCTATATGTTTTTTTTCAAAATTTGCAGGTTTTTTAAATATTTTTCGAGCCGTTCTCAGGTACTGTCACTATAATTGTCAAGTGAAGTTTATTTCAAAATGCCAAATTTTTCTTTTGGCCGAGCTTTTGGAAATGCCGCAGAAGCCCGTAGATTGTACAGTGCACAATATCCTGAACGTGTTTTGCCTAACAGGCAATGATGTACCTTTATGACACCGTTGCCATCACAACAAAAGATTTTATCGCTGCACACCTTTAACCATAGGCGGGTACGTGTTTTAGTAGATAAACTAGAACATATTTTAAATCAGTTTAACGATGGTTTTTGAATAAAAAAAACAGAAAAAATGTTTTATTTAACGAGTTCTACCTATGTTTAAAATTAACACACGTATTTCTGTTACACCCTGTATATTATACAGTGTCTCTATGGAACGCCGATTTACTATTTATTCAAGAAATTAAAGTATCATAAAATTGAGTGTGTATTTAATCTGTTAACCATAAAAACTACCTAACGCTTTTAAATTCATTTTCATAAAAATACACGTACTAAATGAAAATATGCATATTCCATAGAAATAGAATTAATAAAAAATGCATATGAACATTCTTTACAACAAGTCTGGTTTACAACATTAGAAGCCCATTTATAATCAAAAACAATGCAATTTAAAATGAAAGTTATATAAATTACATTTTAGATAATTGGAAAGTTGGTTTTTAAATTATGGCGTGAGTAATTTAAATGACACTTCTTCAATTTTACACACGAAGATTTTGTTGAATAAATAGTAAAACGGCGTTCCATAAGTCTCAGTGACTAGCAGACATAGCAAAATTAACATTAGGAAATTATGTAAGGATCAACTATTATTAACCAAAATAAATTTACTTCTATCAAATAATTGTCACATTTCATAATTATTTTCGAAAATATTTTTCCATCTAGAGTAAAAAAATATCACTTTCATGTATAGTAAGCCGAGGAAAAATTACTACTTTCACATATTGGGTGTTGAATCGGTTAGGTACACATAGGAATTTAACAATGTACCCATTTATGCATTATCCTGCTTTCCCGATAAGTTTAGATAAAAAGTTCAAGAGTAAACAAATGTTTGGAATCCAAAATTCTATCTATTTACATTTACATCCACTATCGATGTGCTACCGAAGAAGAGAAAATGGCACGTTTAACAAACACAACTGTTGAGAATTAGCACTCAACCTGATTTCTTGTGATAACAGTCAACAGTTGCAGGTTCGCTATCCGATCCACAAACAAAACTACTAAATGTGTCAGTCCAGTTATTAAGGTTATGTTGTTTGTATGTAACGCATATTATTTGAGGTTAGTTAACACCGTTGTTCACTGCAAGCGTACAAAAATTGCGCTTAGTAAATTTAACAGCAGCTGACACTTAGCACAAAGTCAGCGGACTCGTTTAGCGAACCGCTGTCAGTCAACTACTCATCAGTTGTGTTCGCTAAACGTGCCCAATGTGAAAATGAAATGGTAATAAATACATGTGAAAATATCCATAGCGTTGACAGTGAACAGAAACTTGTAATTTCACTGTCAGATTTGAAGTTTTATTAAGCCATGCGCATTGGAAATAAAATGATCATTACACAAGTACCGACTTAAATCAATTGTTAAAGCTTTATCTTCGGTAGCACATTCATAGTGGATGTAAACGTGCTTGGGTAGATTTCTGGTTTCTAAAAATTTCATTACTCTTGTAATGAAAGTTCTCTGTTTTTCTGAAATAACGGGGAACCAGGATATTGAAAAAATGTGGATTTAGATGTTAAATTCCTATGTATTCCGACTATGTATTTCAAACAGATTCAACACCCGGTATATGCACAGAAAAACTTTTCTTTGCTTATATTTTAATTACACTTCAGTGTTTATCTTTTTCTGATACGACACTTTTGCTAAGAGCAGCAGAACTCTCCACGGTCTCGTTTTGCCATAATCATAATTAGCGCCCAGTTATAATACAATTTTACTTCAATAACATACCCTGTGCTGTATCAAATGCATTTAGTGGATCCTCGTTTTCCTCCTCGGCTGTGCAGTTTTCGATTTTGATCTTTACCTCTTCATTCTCAGAGCTGATTATTTCATCACTAGAATAAGTAAAATTATTCATTCTCGCTTCTTGCAGTTTGTGAAGGCAGAATTTTCAACAGTGATGAGCCGAGAGGAAATATGAACTATGACTTTCACACAGCACTTGTGTAAATACGTGTAGTATGCGATATGTGATAATAGGTATGTCAAATAGTATGGGCTTTGGTATGAGCCAGTATGAGCGAAGAGAGGAAACAAATGACGTTTGGTGCAGTGTTGCCAACCTAGTAGATTTTCCACAGATTATTTTTTATTTGCTACTTTTACAATCTGTACCTTGTACAATAAGTAAAATTTATGGCGGCTACTAACATGAAGGATAAGCTGCCCAGTGGCAGACACCCTGAACCATAGATTATATACCGGGCTTTTTTTTCTTTATTACACATAACATTGAAAATGTATAACTGGTTGCCTGCACCTGCCCGCAAGCTATCTTACTATAGTCTATCCAATTTCAAGCTGCAGTTAATGTAAACATGTTCACGTGAACAGCGATAATGTACAGGGCCGCACTTGCTCAGTTGCCGACTACAGTGCGCTAACAAAAAAAAAAATTACATGAGATAATAAAAAAGGACAACAAATAAATCAGTAAATATTAAATTTATATACAATAAAATATTTATTACTAAGTTGAACTACTTTCATCGTCTGTATTTAAATTTATAATAAGAGGCTCAACATTAATTTCAATAATATTGTCAAGTGACCACATTTTGGACTCAACATTTTCAATTACATGTTTTATACATTTTCGCCACGAATCTTGATTTATAGATTCTATGGCTTCAGAAAATAAATTTTTGCAGTCCCAAAATTTAAAAGTAATATCTTTTGAGGCCACATAATTTTTAATTTCTGCCCAAATTAATTCGATGGGGTTGAGCTCACAGTGATACGGTGGAAGTCGTAATATAAGTTTATTATATGACCTCGCCATTTCATCAATAATATATTTATTATATTGCGTTTTATGTATATTAACAATAGCCAGTAATTCAATTCTCAGCATATCGGCATTTAAAATTTAGCGATTTCAACAGTTTATGAAATGTTGATCGCTTAAAATTTTTCAAATCGTTGTCTTCATTCACCTCTATTAAAAGCTTGTTCAGGGTTGGCATTTCATTTCGAAAGAAAAATTGGTGTACTTTTCTTCGTATTGCGTTCCTATCAAAATCATCTACTGCATCAACGCTATTTTTTCGGTTCTGATTTATTTTAGGTGGTGAAAATTTTGCGGAGATTTTGTATTCTCCAATAATGTTATAAACAGACCTACAAGATACCCCTGTTTTATATGCCACTTTTTGCACCATATCATTTCTTAAATCCGTAGGGTTTTCTCGAACTTCACATTTATAAACATTTAAAATTAATTGTTTGGTTTCCACCCTTAAATGACACTTTTTAATGCGTTTTTTATGAGGGCTCAGTTTCGCACTTACTACAACTTCAATATCTGTATCTGTGCTCGACATATTTCACAACACTAGTCAAGCTAATGCAGTAACAAAATTCCGTAAGTCCGGGTTTCAGGTAGACAGCGGGACGACCAATCGTATGCTTGTGTTAAAATGTGCACGTGACGATCACGCCTGGTAGAGTGTATATATTCACTGCATCTTGAAATTGGATGGACTATAAGTGTAATTCTAAAAAAAAACAACTCATTAGCGGCGTAGGTGTAGGCAACCAGTTACACACTGTCAATTGTGGCATATGTTAACGAGGGGTTATGTTATTATCAATAAACAAATCACAAAAATTCAGTTTTAAATGAAGATTAATTTATTCAAACAATTCTAACAGTAAACAAAGCAACATAAAAAGTAAAGTGTGGGTGAAGTCTAATGTACCAGCAAGTTTTTAAAATGCCCATCCTGTCGTTCAAGGCAATACGCAAAGCGGTTTTTGAAGCTACGCAGAGTATTCCTAATGTAATGTGGATTTATGCCATTAAATGCAGTACGTATACGGCCTTTCAATTCATCTACGTTATGTATTTGCACGTCTTTATAAATTTTACTTTTCAGGTAACCAAAGAAAATAATCATTTGGTGACAAATCAGCTGATCTTGGGGGCCATGCTATGGGGCCAAACCTGCCAATCCAGCGTCTTCCATATTATCCGTATTGTCAAATAAAATCCTGACGGCATTAGTAGAATGTGCTGGAGCCCCATCCAGTTGGAACCAAGGTTCATCAACGTCCAGTGTCTCAATTGATGGCATTATGTGGTCTCGCAACAAGACCAGAAATTTTGCTGCACCGAGATTTCCATCAATAAAAAATGAGCCAATCTCATATTAATTATTCCAACCCAGACATTTACTTTTTGAGGGTACTGTGTGAGGGTTAGATTTTGGGCATGCGGATTTGTACGGGACCAATAACTAAGGCTGTTATAATCAATGATTGAACATGGTTTTTAACATTTTTAGCAATTCTTGCTCCCCGGTTTAACCTGTAGAAAATGTTTTGGTATCAATAGAACGAGAAATTGATTACGGATCTAATGATATTAAATAGTGTATTATTTGAGGGAAACATAATCATTTAAAAATTTGATGTTTCTAAATGCCCTACACCGAAAGGTAGAAAGGCAAAGAAATAAAAAAAATGTTTTTAAATATAAGTTGCCATGATTTCTAAACAACCATCAAAGAAGCTCGGTCAGACAATGCAGATTAATAATGTTTCAATAAAAAATGATTGAATAGTGATCTTATAAATCATGTCTTCAATTTAGTGTTTTGTTTTAAATTGTTACATTTATTATTAATAGATTATCAGCTTTACTTACTTTTGTATTTTAAATAAATATTACAGCATTATTCTTCACAGAAGAAAAGAAGAAAATAATATCTCCCTGTATGAAATAAAATAACCAAAGTGATTATTATACTCAGTGTCTAATAAGGCTCCATTAGTAATCTTAAATAAAAAATAATTAAAGATTTATGGAACGCCGTTTTACTATTTGTTCAACAAAATCTTCATGTGTAAAATTAAAGAAGTGTCATTTAAAAGTGTCCAATTATTTAAAATGCAATTTATATAACTTTCAATTCAAATTGCATTGTTTTTAATTACAAATAGGCTTCTTATGGTGTAACCGGACATTTATTCCAAGAGCATTAAAAATGAAACCTAATATTAATTCAGACGTATTAAAAACAATCGCTATTAAAATAGTGTCTTCTTTAAATATTGCATTATTTGTAATAAAAATTAAATATAATTTAAATGTGAGTGTGGAAAACAGTGTTTAATTTTAATTCAATTGAATAACAATCGAATGTTCAAAATTTATTATCTCGCATTAAAACTAAGTACAATATTAATGAAAGAAATAATAATAATAATTATTTTTTATTAGTTCCACAAACATATCTTGCATTTTAATTGAGTTTCATATAAAACAAACCTTTTAACATGTGTATAGAAAACTGCGTGTTCCAATGAAACAAATAAAAAATTAATATGATCATTCTTTACAACATGTCCAGTTTACAACATAAGAAGCGTATTTGTAATTAAAAACAATGCAATTTAAGTTGAAAGTTATATCAATTTCATTTTAGATAATTGGAAAGTTGGTTTTTAAATTATCGCGTGTATAATTCAAATGACACTTCTTTAATTTTACACATGAAGATTTTGTTGAATAAATAGTCAAACGACGTTCCATAAAGATTATACCGTTTTCACTTTCCTGTACAATTAATTTATCGTTTGAGTTACAAAGAGATTTTATCTAATAAATGCAATTTATCAAATCCTGATCGACGATCCACGATCAAAATCGTCGCTTTCGAATTTCATGGCGGGGAAATCGCTTATAGAGGTGTACACAAGTACCGAGGCCACACGCCAGTGCGAAGTGGCATCTCTATCTTTACAAAATAAAATAAAAAAAATAGAATGGTATATTTCTAAATAAGGAGAGTCTTCGACAACATTTATTACAAATTCATAAAATTTATAAAGTTTTTTCTCTTCTGTGTGGATCCTATTGTCCCGTTTCAAATGAAAATTTTGTTGAGTAACTCGATGTGCATTCATTACATTTGCAAGGTTTTTCACCTGTGTGGATCCTCCTATGCTTTTTTAAACCATCACTTGCTGTATAACTTACGGTGCATTCCTCACACATGTAAGAATTTCCTCCAATGTGAATCTCTTGTGGGCTTTCAAACTAGTAAAGGGTGTTTTTTTTAGAGGTATAGACTTTTCAAATGAAATAACACGCATTAAAATAATATTAATTACAAAAAAAATTGCTTTATTAAAAAGATAATTCTATGCCATTAATGTTTGAATATTTTTTCGGCCAAATGTGCGCCGCAGCTGGCTCGACTGAAACACAATTTCTTTGATTACCAGTTACGAAGTCATTTCTGTTGTGCTAGGTTGGCTTTGGTAAGGTTTGGTTAGGTTAGGTTGGGTTTGGTTAGGTGTGGGTAAAATAAGATAAAGGGCGCTTTCTCTTCGATGTTTCTCCCCCACGAATAAATTCACAACTCGGAGAGCTTAGCATTACAATATAATGGGGAATTTGAGCCGTGTAAGCTCTCTTGTGTGTTTTCAAAACGTCTTTTAAAGTGAAACTTGATGTGCATTCGTCATATTTCTAAGGATTTTCTCGTAGTGGGTCCTCTTGTGCTTTTTCAAATTATCGTTTGTGGTGAAACTTGATGTGCATTCATCACGTTTATAAGGTTTTTCTCCCGTGTAGGTTCTCTTGTGTGTTTTCAAAACGCAGTTTAAACTAAAACTTGATGTGCATTCATCACATTTGTAAGGTTTTTCTCCTAGTGGATCCCCTTGTGCATTTTCAAATTTCCTTTTGCATTGAAACTTGCTGTGCACTCATCACATTTATAAGGTTTTTCTCCTGTGTGGGTTCTCTTGTGTGTTTTCAAAACGCAGTTTAAAGCAAAACTTGATGTGCATTCATCACATTTGTAAGGTTTTTCTCCTAGTGGATCCCCTTGTGCATTTTCAAATTACCTTTTGTATTGAAACTTGCTGTGCACTCATCACATTTATAAGGTTTTTCTCCTGTGTGGGTTCTCTTGTGTGTTTTCAAAACGCAGTTTAAAGCAAAACTTGATGTGCATTCATCACATTTATAAGGTTTTTCTCAAGTGTGGGTTCTCTTGTGTGTTTTCAAAACGCAGTTTAAAGCAAAACTTGATGTGCATTCATCACATTTATAAGGTTTTTCTCCTGTGTGGGTTCTCTTGTGTGTTTTCAAAACGCAGTTTAAAGCAAAACTTGATGTGCATTCATCACATTTGTAAGGTTTTTCTCCTAGTGGATCCTCTTGTGCTTATTCAAATTATCGTTTGTAGTGAAACTTGATGTGCATTCATCACATTTGTAAGGTTTTTCTTCTGTGTGGATCTTCTTGTGCGTTTTCAAATTATCGTTTCTGGTGAAACTTGATGTGCATTCATCACATTTGTAAGGTTTTTCTCCTGTGTGGATCCTCTTGTGCTTTTTCAAATTACCTTTTGTATTGAAACTTGCTGTGCACTCATCACATTGGTAAGGTTTTACTCCTGTGTGGATCTTCTTGTGCATTTTCAAATTATCGTTTGTAGTGAAACTTGATGTGCATTCATCATATTTATAAGGTTTTTCTCCTGTGTGGGTTCTCTTGTGTGTTTTCAAAACGCTGTTTAAAGCGAAACTTGATGTGCATTCATCACATTTGTAAGGTTTTTCTCCCGTGTGGATCCTCTTGTGCTGTTTCAAATTACAACTGTTGGTGAAACTTGATGTGCATTCATCACATTTGTAAGGCTTTTTCTCCTGTGTGGATCTTCTTGTGCATTTTCAAGCTACTATTACGAGTGAAACTTGATGTACATTGATCACATTTGTAAGGGTGTTCTCCTGTGTGGATCATCTTGTGCAGTTTCAAACTTCCAGTATGAGCAAAACTTGATGTGCATTCATCACATTTGTAAGGCTTTTCTCCTGTGTGGGTCCTCTTATGTGTTTTCAAAACACCTATTAAAGTGAAACTTGATGTGCATTCATCACATTTGTACGGTTTTTCACCTGTGTGGATCCCCTTGTGCATTTTCAAATTACCTTTTGTATTGAAACTTGCTGTGCACTCATCACATTGGTAAGGTTTTACTCCTGTGTGGATAATCTTGTGCGTTTTCAAATGACCATTTGATGTGAAACTTGATGCGCATTCATCACATTTGTAAGGCTTTTCTCCTGTGTGGGTCCTCTTATGTGTTTTCAAAACACCTATTAAAGTGAAACTTGATGTGCATTCATCACATTTGTACGGTTTTTCTCCTGTGTGGATCCCCTTGTGCATTTTCAAATTACCTTTTGTATTGAAACTTGCTGTGCACTCATCACATTGGTAAGGTTTTTTTCCTGTGTGGATAATCTTGTGCGTTTTCAAATGACCATTTGATGTGAAACTTGATGTGCATTCATCACATTTGTAAGACTTTTCCCCTGTGTGCGTCCTCTTATGTGTTTTCAAAACACCTTTTAAAGTGAAACTTGATGAACATTCATCACACTTATAGGGCTTGTCTCCTGTGTGAGTCCTCTTGTGCTTCTTCAAACTATCACTTGTTGTGAAACTTGATGTGCATTCATCACACTTGTAGGTGTTTTCTTCAGTGTGGATGATGTTGTGCCTGTAGAAATAATATTTTACAGTCATCATCCCTTGAGTTATGTAACTACCTAACTTTTATGTATTTAACTTGAATTTTACATAAGTTGAATTTGTAAATTGAAGAGTCGGCAAAAACAATGTTTAAGAAACATTTTTCAGGAACGTGTTTTTTCAACTTTGCCACGAACCAACTTGAAAACAAATAATAATTGGATATCAACATTTGAGGTTTTTAAAATTATTTCCACGGGTACAATACACTCTTGTAGTTTGGTCCGTTCCTCCCCACTCACCGTGCATATTTTTAAATCATCATTTATTCCAAATCTTCTCCAAACTAAGTTATATTTTATGAGATACACAAATTAATAAATATATATCTTACATTTCATGTTTATCCTTTAAGTGCACTTCATAACTTGCCTGGCCATCATATGTAGCATTACAGATTTCACATGTGTGTGGTGTGACTTCATTGATTTGCACTGTCTCTTCTTCTGTTTTTACTATGCAATAATTGTCCTAAAAATACATGGTGCTACAAACTGTATCATTCTCATTTACCCTTTTACCAACCACTAAATCACTGTGTTCACCTGAGTTCCAGTTAGATATACAATTCACAAAACTTGTCTGTGACTCTAAACCTGAAAAAAAAGTAAATTTATGGCAATATCAGATTTTAAACATGTAGTGCGTATTCTATATAAATGATTATACACCAAACGCAACCAAATAGACGCAAATATATGACTTGAGTCGAGCTCATGCCCAAGTATGGACTATAGATACGGGCCTTACTGTCTACGCTATGGCGCTTATGACATTAAGTAAATCAAATTTTGAACCACTAAAGCTGCCACTTTTCAGTGTTTGCCCTACCCTTATTAATATAGGTACACCACTATATTGCGTACTGAGGTGGAGAGTGTTTCATTACTGTCGAGAGTTTAGGAAGATTACCGAGACTCGGAGAGTTGAGGGTAGTTTTATCTTCAGACCAACATAAAACATTTCACTATTTTATTCTAAAAATACATTCTGATATACAGGGTGTAACAGAAATACGTGTGTTAATTTTAAACATTGGTAGAATTTTTTATATAAAACATTTTTTCTATGTTTTTTTTCAAAATTTGCAGGTTTTTTAAATATTTTTCGAGCCGTTCTCAGGTACTGTCACTATAATTGTCAAGTGAAGTTTATTTCAAAATGCCAAATTTTTCTAATCAAGAATTAACAGATATTGTGTTGGTATATGGCCGAGCTTTTGGAAATGCCGCAGAAGCCCGTAGATTGTACAGTGCACAATATCCTGAAAGTGTTTTGCCTAACAGGCAATGATGTACCTTTATGACACTGTTGCCATCACAACAAAAGATTTTATCGCTGCACACCTTTAACCAAAGGCGGGTACGTGTTTTAGTAGATAAACTAGAACATATTTTAACTCAGTTTAACGATGGTTTTTGAAAAAAAAAACCTAAAAAAAGGTTTTATTTAACGAGTTCTACCTATGTTTAAAATTAACACACGTATTTCTGTTACACCCTGTATATTATACAGTGTCTCTATGGAACGCCGATTTACTATATATTCAAGAAATTAAAGTATCATAAAATTGAGTGTGGATTTAATCCGTTAACCATAAAAACTACCTAACGCTTTTAAATTCATTTTCATAAAAATACACGTACTAAATGAAAATATTCATATTCCATAGAAATAGAATTAATAAAAAATGCATATGAACATTCTTTACAACAAGTCTGGTTTACAACATTAGAAGCCCATTTATAATCAAAAACAATGCAATTTAAAATGAAAGTTATATAAATTACATTTTAGATAATTGGAAAATTGGTTTTTAAATTATCGCGTGAGTAATTTAAATGACACTTCTTCAATTTTACACACGAAGATTTTGTTGAATAAATAGTAAAACGGCGTTCCATAAGTCTCAGTGACTAGCAGACATAGCAAAATTAACATTAGGAAATTATGTAAGGATCAACTATTATTAACCAAAAAAAATTTACTTCTATCAAATAATTGTCACATTTCATAATTATTTTCGAAAATATTTTTGCATCTAGAGTAAAAAAATATCACTTTCATGTATAGTAAGCCGAGGAAAAATTACTACTTTCACATACTGGGTGTTGAATCGGTTAGGTACACATAGGAATTTAACAATGTACACATTTATGCATTATCCTGCTTTCCCGATAAGTTTAGATAAAAAGTTCAAGAGTAAACAAATGTTTGGAATCTAAAAATCTATCTATTTACATTTACATCCACTATCGATGTTCTACCGAAGAAGAGAAAATGGCACGTTTAACAAACACAACTGTTGAGAATTAGCACTCAACATGATTTCTTGTGATAACAGTCAACAGTTGCAGGTTCGCTATCCGATCCACAAACAAAACTACTAAGTGTGTCAGTCCAGTTATTAAGGTTATGTTGTTTGTATGTAACGTATATTATTTGAGGTTAGTTAACACCGTTGTTCACTGCAAGCGTACAAAAATTGCGCTTAGTAAATTTAACAGCAGCTGACACTTAGCACAAAGTCAGCGGACTCGTTTAGCGAACCGCTGTCAGTCAACTACTCATCAGTTGTGTTCGCTAAACGTGCCCAATGTGAAAATGAAATGGTAATAAATACATGTGAAAATATCCATAGCGTTGACAGTGAACAGAAACTTGTAATTTCACTGTCAGATTTGAAGTTTTATTAAGCCATGCGCATTGGAAATAAAATGATCATTACACAAGTACCGACTTAAATCAATTGTTAAAGCTTTATCTTCGGTAGCACATTCATAGTGGATGTAAACGTGCTTGGGTAGATTTCTGGTTTCTAAAAATTTCATTACTCTTGTAATGAAAGTTCTCTGTTTTTCTGAAATAACGGGGAAACAGGATATTGAAAAAATGTGGATTTAGATGTTAAATTCCTATGTATTCCGACTATGTATTTCAAACAGATTCAACACCCGGTATATGCACAGAAAAACTTTTCTTTGCTTATATTTTAATTACACTTCAGTGTTTATCTTTTTCTGATACGACACTTTTGCTAAGAGCAGCAGAACTCTCCACGGTCTCGTTTTGCCATAATCATAATTAACGCCCAGTTATAATACAATTTTACTTCAATAACATACCCTGTGCTGTATCAAATGCATTTAGTGGATCCTCGTTTTCCTCCTCGGCTGTGCAGTTTTCGATTTTGATCTTTACCTCTTCATTCTCAGAGCTGATTATTTCATCACTAGAATAAGTAAAATTATTCATTCTCGCTTCTTGCAGTTTGTGAAGGCAGAATTTTCAACAGTGATGAGCCGAGAGGAAATATGAACTATGACTTTCACACAGCGCTTGTGTAAATAGGTGTAGTATGCGATATGTGATAATGGGTATGACAAATAGTATGGGCTTTGGTATGAGCCACGTATGATCCACGGAAACAAATGACGTTTGGTGCAGTGTTGCCAACCTAGTAGATTTTCCACAGATTATTTTTTATTTGCTACTTTTGATACTTTTACAATCTGTACCTTGTACAATAAGTAAAATTTATGGCGGCTACTAACATGAAGAATAAGCTGCCTAGTGGCAGACACCCTGAACCATAGATTATATACCGGGCTTTTTTTTCTTTATTACACATAACATTGAAAATGTATAACTGGTTGCCTGCACCTACCCGCAAGGAATCTTACTAAGTGTAATTCTAAAAAAAAAAAATACCTTTTGCGGCGTATTTGTAGGCAACCAGTTACACACTGTCAATTTTGGCATATGTTACAAGAAGGGGTTATGTTATTATCAATAAACAAATCACAAAAATTCAGTTTTAAATGGAGATATTAATTTATTTAAACAATTCTAACGGTAAACAAAACAACATAAAAAGTAAAGTGTGGGTGAAGTCTAATGTGATAGCAAGTTTTTAAAATGCCCATCCTGTCGTTAAAGACAATACGCAAAGCAGTTTTTGAAGCTACGCAGAGTTTTCCTGCCTTTCAATTCATCTACGTTATGTATTTGCACGTCATTATAAATTTAACTTTTCAGGTAACCCCAAAGAAAATAATCATTAGGTAACAAATCAGCTGATCTTGGGGGCCATGCTATGGGGCCAAACCTGCCAATCCAGCATCTTCCATATGTATTGTCAAATAAAATCCTGACGGCATTAGTAGAATGTGCTGGAGCCCCATCCATTTGGAACCAAGGTTCATCAACGTCCAGTGTCTCAATTGATGGCATTATGTGGTCTCGCAACAAGTCCAGAAATTTTGCTGCACCGAGATTTCCATCAATAAAAAATGAGCCAATCTCATATTAATTATTCCAACCCAGACATTTACTTTTTGAGGGTACTGTGTGAGGGTTAGATTTTGGTCATGTGGATTTGTACGGGACCAATAACTAAGGCTGTTATAATCAATGATTGAACATGGTTTTTAACATTTTTAGCAATTCTTGCTCCCCGGTTTAACCTGTAGAAAATGTTTTGGTATCAATAGAACGAGAAATAGATTACGGATCTAATGATATTAAATAGTGTATTATTTGAGGGAAACATAATCATTTAAAAATTTGAGGTTTCTAAATGCCCTACACCGAAAGGTAGAAAGGCAAAGGAATAAAAAAAATGTTTTTAAATATAAGTTGCCATGATTTCTAAACAACCATCAAAGAAGCTCGGTCAGACAATGCAGATTAATAATGTTTCAATAAAAAATGATTGAATAGTGATCTTATAAATCATGTCTTCAACTTAGTGTTTTGTTTTAAATTGTTACATTTATTATTAATAGATTATCAGCTTTACTTACTTTTGTATTTTAAATAAATATTACAGCATTATTCTTCACAGAAGAAAAGAAGAAAATAATATCTCCCTGTATGAAATAAAATAACCAAAGTGATTATTATACTCAGTGTCTAATAAGGCTCCATTAAAGTAATCTTAAATAAAAAATAATTAATGATTTATGGAACGCCGTTTTACTATTTGTTCAACAAAATCTTCATGTGTAAAATTAAAGAAGTGTCATTTAAAAGTGTCCAATTATTTAAAATGCAATTTATATAACTTTCAATTCAAATTGCATTGTTTTTAATTACAAATAGGCTTCTTATGGTGTAACCGGACATTTATTCCAAGAGCATTAAAAATGAAACCTAATATTAATTCAGACGTATTAAAAACAATCGCTATTAAAATCGTGTCTTCTTTAAATATTGCATTATTTGTAATAAAAATTAAATATAATTTAAATGTGAGTGTGGAAAACAGTGTTTAATTTTAATTCAATTGAATAACAATCGAATGTTCAAAATTTATTCATCTCGCATTAAAACTAAGTACAATATTAATGAAAGAAATAATAATAATTATTACTTTTTACAAGTTCCACAAACATATCTTGCATTTTAATTGAGTTTCATATAAAACAAACCTTTTAACATGTGTATAGAAAACTGCGTGTTCCAATGAAACAAATAATAAATTAATATTATCATTCTTTACAACATGTCCAGTTTACAACATAAGAAGCGTATTTGTAATTAAAAACAATGCAATTTAAGTTGAAAGTTATATCAATTACATTTTAGATAATTGGAAAGTTGGTTTTTAAATTATCGCGTGTATAATTCAAATGACACTTCTTTAATTTTACACATGAAGATTTTGTTGAATAAATAGTCAAACGACGTTCCATAAAGATTATACCGTTTTCACTTTCCTGTACAATTAATTTATCATTTGAGTTACAAAGAGATTTTATCTAATAAATGCAATTTATCAAATCCTGATCGACGATCCACGATCAAAATCGTCGCTTTCGAATTTCATGGCGGGGGAAATCGCTTATAGAGGGGTACGCAAGTACCGAGGCCACACGCCAGTGCGAAGTGGCATCTCTATCTTTACAAAATAAAATAAATAAAATAGAATGGTATATTTCTATATAAGGAGAGTCTTCGACAACATTTATTACAGATTCATAAAATTTATCAAGTTTTTTTCTCTTCTGTGTGGATCCTATTGTGCCGTTTCAAATGAAAATTTTGTTGAGTAACTCGATGTGCATTCATTACATTTGCAAGGTTTTTCACCTGTGTGGACCCTCCTATGCTTTTTTAAACCATCACTTGCTGTATAACTTACGGTGCATTCCTCACACATGTAAGAATTTCCTCCAATGTGAACCTCTTGTGGGCTTTCAAACTAGAAAAGGGTGTTTTTTTTTAGAGGTATAGACTTTTCAAATGAAATAACACGCATTAGAATAATAAAAAAATAGCTTTATTATAAAGATAATTCTATGCCATTAATGTTTGAATATTTTTTCGGCCTAATGTGCGCCGTGCTGGCTCGAATGAAACGCAATTTCTTTGATTACCTGTTACGAAGTCATTTCTGTTGTGCTAGGTTGGCTTTGGTTAGGTTAGGTTGGGTTTGGTTAGGTTAGGTGTGGGTAAAAACGGAGAAAGGGTGCTTTCTCTTCGATGTTTCTCTCCCACGAATAAATTCACAACTCGGAGAGCTTAGCATTACAATTTAATGGGGAATTTGAGCCACTTTTGTTTGTTATCTATTTTACAGTATTTCTATTTTAGTTTACTTTTACAGAATTTGATTGTATACGAATCTTTGTTATAAGGCAGGAAGAATAGGCCTGACAACTGCATAAAGGTTCCCTTCCCAACTTATGAGCGAGATGCGCGTGCGGGCTACCAAATCTTCAAGATTACCGAAATATTGAAACATAAATCGATGAAAATCACACGGGCTTAATTTGCATTCATAACATTTCCCCTGTGTAAGTTCTCTTGTGTGTTTTCAAAACGTCTTTTAAAGTGAAACTTGATGTGCATTCATCACATTTATAAGGTTTTTCTCCTGTGTGGGTTCTCTTGTGTGTTATCAAAACGCAGTTTAAAGCGAAACTTTATGTGCATTCGTCACATTTGTAAGGTTTTTCTCCTAGTGGATCCTCTTGTGCATTTTCAAATTACCTTTTGTATTGAAACTTGCTGTGCACTCATCACATTGGTAAGGTTTTACTCCTGTGTGAATCTTCTGGTGCGTTTTCAAATTACTACTTTGAGTAAAACTTGATGTGCATTCATCACATTTGTAAGGTTTTTCTCCTGTGTGGATCCACTTGTGCATTTTCAAACTATTACTTCTATTAAAACTTGATGTGCATTCATCACATTTGTAAGGTTTTTCTCCTGTGTGGATCCACTTGTGGATTTTCAAACTATTACTTTTATTAAAACTTGATGTGCATTCATCACATTTGTAAGGTTTTTCTCCGGTGTGGATCCTCTTGTGCGTTTTCAAATCACTACTTTGAGTAAAACTTGATGTGCATTCATCACATTTGTAAGGTTTTTCTCCGGTGTGGATCCTCTTGTGCATTTTCAGACTACAATTGCGAGTAAAGCTTGATGTGCATTCATCACATTTGTAAGGTTTTTCTCCTGTGTGGATCCTCTTGTGCTTTTTCAAATTACTATTGTAAGTGAAACTTGATGTGCATTCATCACATTTGTAAGGTTTTTCTCCTGTGTGGATCCTCTTGTGCGTATTCAAATCACTACTTTGAGTAAAACTTGATGTGCATTCATCACATTTGTATGGTTTTTCTCCTGTGTGGATCCTCTTGTGCGTTTTCAAATCACTACTTTGTATAAAACTTGATGTGCATTCATCACATTTGTAAGGTTTTTCTCCTGTGTGGATCCTCTTGTGCATTTTCAAATTACTATTGTAAGTGAAACTTGATGTGCATTCATCACATTTGTAAGGTTTTTCTCCTGTGTGGATCCTCTTGTGCGTTTTCAAATGACCACTTTGAGTAAAACTTAAGGTGCATTCATCACATTTGTAAGGTTTTTCTCCTGTGTGGATCCTCATGTGCGTTTTCAATCTATCACTTGTTGTGAAACTTGATGTGCATTCATTGCTCTTGTAGGTATTTTCTTCTGTGTGGATGATGTTGTGCCTGTAGAAATAATATTATAGTCATCCCCGAGTAATGTAACAATAATAAGTGCTACTTTGTAAAAAAATAGAATAGGAAACAAAACAAACAAAAAATTACTTTTCAAATAAAAATATGTGGTTTTTAAGAGAAACACACATAAATTATGAAGTAAACAATAACTCGTTAACGATTACATTTAAGACATATGTTTATATGGACTTTTCAACTCTAAATAAGTTCAATTTTTGAAATATTGCTGGTACATTTAGGTAAACACCCTGTTTACAATATTTTCTACCAACGTCACGTCACATCAAATGTCGCACCCTCCCAGGAGCAGGCCTTTAGCATAGAGCAATAACCCCATAAAGATGAAAGTTTGGTGGCTTCGCTCAATATTACGATTCTCATCCCTCATTAAAATAAATTTGATTGCGTCAATCTGACCTCTGTCGATTCATATTGTCAAACCAGTCAGGTCTTGCGTCATTGTAAACAGCAAAGAATTAAACAAAAAACACAAAATACGTGCCATAGAGAACTCTATATTTTTAATCTGATAGTTAAAATTGAATAAAACGAAGTATTGCACTCGCTGTAAAATAGACGTTTAATTCGCATAGATAGCTCAAAATCTAAACTGTACACTCAATAAATTCTATTATTTCAGCTTATATAATAAAAAAAATTATCAACTTGTCTGTCTGATTTTGTGAAATTTTATATTATAATGAAAGTTGACTGTTTTAGTTGGAACATTGTGATAAGTAGCTCTTTAAAGCTATTTAACAGGTATTTTATAACAGAAAATTGTGGAAGAAATTGCCACTGTGAATGAAATAATGAATGTATCTGTGTGTGATGAAATATATCGCACTATGTCGCTCTATAGAAGGCGAGACAATATTCACTCCCCAGTCCTCGGATATGTGTTCTACAATTATAGAAAATGTATGATACTAAAATCTCTAAAGCAAGGCCGTTTTCAGGAAAAATTTAATTGAAAATTTAAAGTTACATTTTGGATTGTATTGTGATCTTAATGACGGTGGTTCCGAAATAGTTCGCTGTACAAATGCTCGGCGGCACGGGGGTTATCATTACAAGCACCTTATAAAACTTTTATCATATCAAGGTATTTTTTTTATTATGGAAAATTTGAAAAAAAATTCTGAAGCTTTCAATGTTTTGATAATCAAAAGTCAAGTAACCAAAATAACCTCAAAGCCAAGTAAATCTGGCCATGGTGATAACATTTAATAAGACGCAATTTGCTGCATTTCAATTTTACCCGAAAACTGAGAAATTTGCATTCTTATTTTTTTATTTTTTTTTTAGAAACCATCCGACCGCTGGGGAGTGAATGGAAGACTCACTTAGTATAAATATTTACAATAAACGTTTTTTCTAGGATGCCATTTTTCCCCAGATCTACGTACCCATTAAATTGAGTTATATTTGATGAGATACACAGGTTGATTAATATTTTTCTTACACTTCATGTTTTTCCTCCAAGTGCACCTCGTAACTTGCCAGGCCATCATAGGTAGCACTACATATTTCACATGTGTATGGTGTAACTTCATTGATCTGCACTGTCTCTTCTTCTGTCTTTACTATGCAATAATTGTCCTGAAAGTAGGTACACATTGCAAGAAACTATATACTTCTCATTTACACTTTTACCTACCTCCGAATCACTACCTTCACCTGAGTTCCAGGTAGATGTGCAATTGACAGAACCTATTTGTGGTTCTAAACCTGAAAAACATAAATTTATGGTATTATCAGATCATAAAATGGAAATAAATTAATATGTAGCGCATAGCCGTTTGGGTTTCAACTAATTTATGATGAAACACGTATAAAGCTGGGTAAACACAAGCACATGCCTCAAGCTGAAACATGGGGGACAAATAAAAAAAATCAGTCTAACGCATAAAGCGGCCATCCAAGTTGGAGGCCTCAAGTTAATGCACAACTGTTGTTTCGGTCTGCTTAAAATTGTTTACACAATTTTATACGTGCTGCAGTGAAAACATGCTACTTTGACTCTTAGCATTGTAAGAGATCGCAGATATACATTATGTATGAATTAATTAAATATTAAACCACATAAAATGACCGATATTAATTGAGGCATTTAGTGAGATTTTAAACCATTGACCGATTCATATAAAAAGATTTCACACAAGCGTGCAAGTCAAGGGTTATATGGTGGGGAGACAACAATAAAAAGAACCACAGATGCCTGATGCAGGATGGCCGGCCAGAATGTTAAGTAATCATAACAGTTATATGTCCAGCGTAATTTGTGAATCTTTTTCATAGTAAGTTATAGTTATGAGAGAATATTCAGTAGTTATATCACGAGTGCATGCCACATACACAAATATTTTTACAAGTGCACGACGTGCACGAGTAAAAATAATACGGATGTCAAGAGATGCAAGAGGGATATATCTAGGACGGTTTTAGTGGAGACATTACTTATAGCAATTGCACTCTCAATAATAACTATCATTATTATTGTTCAAATACGAAGTGTAATTTAAATCAATACATGTATTTTGATAATTAATAGCCCGAATGTATATAAAATGTCAAAAATATTAATTTAATGCACCACGAAAATACCCGGGTATTTTCATGGTGCAACAAATACTCGGTGGTATTTGTTCGTTCCTATGTGATTTCTGGAATTCGCATAAATATGATTGGTTGCAATCTCGTTGAAATTTTTGGAGGGAAATAGTCGTAGAAATTCTGGGGTATGTTATTTGTTGTTTCCAACAGCAGATGAAACTTATATCATACATTGTTATCTTGGGAAGCACACCCGAGTATCTGTAAAGAATTGTCGGTTAGGGTTCCGAAAAATTTGTGTTTGCATAAAAAGCACTTAGGTAGGTCATATTTATGTGATACCACAACAATCAACTGTCTCATTACACTGCAATCATAATTAGTGTCCAGTTATAATGTATTTTAATTTTAATAACGTCAATAACTTACCGTGTGCTGCATCAAATGCATTTAATGGATACTCGTTTTCCTCCTCGGATATGCAGTTTTCCGCTTTAATTTTTACTTCTTGCTTCTCAAAACTGATCATTTCATCTTTATAATGATTAGAGCCCATTCTTTCTCCGTGCCGTTGCTTGTAGGCGGAATTTTATTCTCGTCAGTGTCGTAAACTGTGCGGAAGCGAAGAGTGAGGACTGCAAAAGAACGACGAGAAGTTAGCGCCACAACTTCTCCAGTAGTGTTGCCAATCTATGTATAGTAATAGCACAGATGACTTATACAGATAGCTCATGCAATGTAATTATTAGAAGTTCTGAGGGCTGCCTACGATACGGTTAATTTTTATGAGAATTGGTCTACAGAGTGAGGAACAATGTCTGAAGTCAAGTTAAATTTCCCGCCCAAAAAACTGGGGAATTTCTTCGCTCCAAGTTTATTAAATTTACTGTAAAGTCAAAAGATTTGACAGCCCAAGCCCAGTGCCGTCCGAGTCGTATTATTATTTATTACCATTGTGCCAATTCTTCGCACATAGTTATTTTGTCTTCTGCTTCATAAACATCAGTTCTTATCAGGACTACTCTGAGTAAATCTTTGATTTCTGGTAAGTGATTTGCAGGTTTTAAGGTTATAAAATTATAAAAGTTAAGTTTTATTCTAAATTTACAGAGTTTAAGTGAAATCGCTTTCCTGTTGCAATGGTTTTTACACCACAACATGATGCCTTCATCCTGAAGGCTCATTATCGAAGTGGAACCCTAAATGAAGACGGCACATGGACATATTCATTACAATCGTGTATGAATCAATTTAACGAAGCCTTCCCCGATGTCAACATTACTTACAAAATATTTATCCAGCATAAAACCCATATTATTCAGCGCTTTGAAGGAAATAATTTTATTTGTAAGGGCAAGTCAACTGGAAGACCGTCTACCTTAACAGAAGAGATTGTTGCCGATGTCCAACAACGGCTTGAACAAAGTCCAACAAAATCTATAAGAAAACTTTCAGCACAAACAGGTTGGTTCTTAATTTTAGGGTGCAAAAAAGTTATTTTTTATCATTCATGCGGTCTTTATGGCATACAAATGTTAATGTTTAAATCCGCTTATAGGAGTATCGTATGGGAGTTGCCGAAAAGTCGCGAAGAAAATTCTCCATTTGCACCCGTATAAGGTATCGGTAGTTCAACAACTACACCCACTTGATTTTCAAAAAAGAATTGATTATTCCAATTGGTTTAATCAGCATTTAAATGATATAACGATATGCTGGACAGGACATTTTTCACTGATGAGGCGTGGTTTCACTTATCAGGATATGTGAACAGCCAAAATTATCATACATGGACTACAAAAAATCCTCATACGTTCATCGAAACAGATTTACTTCCACCTAAAATTGCTGTTTGGGTAGCAATTTCGAGACGTTGGATAATTGGCCCAATATTTTTCAATGAAACAATCAATGCGGAGCGTTACCGAACAATCATCCTGGGTGCATTTCTTAATCAGGTGCATGATGATGAACAAATAATGGGTTATTTTCAGCAAGACGGAGCCACTGCTCGTACTGCCTTTGCGACAATTAATTAATTAAGGGAATTTTACGATGATCGATTGATAAGCTCAGGAATAAGGCCAGCACGTTCATCAGACCTCACTCCGTGTAATTTTTATCTTTTCGGACATTTGAAAAATAATGTTTTTAAAAATAGGATGCACAACCTAAACCAACTCCAAGAAGCAATCGAAGAAGAGATAAGAAACATAACTCCAGAGCAGCTCCAATATGTTTTTGAAAATAAAAAACGTAGAATTAACATCTGCCTTGAAAACGAAGGCCGCCATTTTCAACATTTGTTGTAAACTTTTATTGTAACGTTTTAAAATATGCAATTATAATTAAATATTTAATTCATTTTGTTGTTGTTTTGTTTGTTCTTTGCTACGCCACTGGAAAAATAATCTAGGGGATATTCTTTTTACATTTTCAGTTATACCAACATGCGTGTTTGGTTGCCTACCTATCAAACCTCGAGCATTGTTGCTCACACTATATATCAGCGCGTGAAGGCGGAGGCACTTCGCACTGTCGTGTGGCCTCGGTACTTGTCGTGTATAAGCGATTTCTCCCACCATGATTTCACAAGCGACGATTTTGAACGTGGGTCGTCGGTCAGCAGATTTGCTAAATTGCATTTATTGGATAAAATCTGTTTGTAACTCGAACGATAAATTAAATATACAAGAAAGTGAAAACAGTACAATCCTTAATTATATTTTATTCAAAAAATTTAATGGAGCCTTACTAGACACTGTTTGAGTGTAATAATCACTTTTTTTTTTTTTTTTTTTCATACAGGGAGATTTTATTTACTTCTTTTCTTCAGTAAAAAACGCATACTGTAATATTTATTTAAAATTCAAGTGTAAATAAAGCTGATAACACATTAATAATAAATGTAACACTTTTTAACAAAATAGTGTATAGGAAATTCTAAACTCTAAATTAAGAACATGAATTATAAGATAATAATCCATATACCGCGTGTTCTTTTTCAAACGCGAACATAGGGATTTAACATTATTTTTAGAATTTTCGGCAATTCCTGCTCGCCGGATTAACCTACAGAAAATGTTTTGGTATCAATGAAATGAAAAATTGATTACGGATATAATGATATTAACTATTCAATATTTTTTTATTGAAACATATTAATTCTGCATTGAGCTACCTGTCCGAGCTTCTTTGATATTTGTTAAAAAAATCATGGAAATTTATATTTAAAAACAGATTTTTTTTAAATGATTATGTATCGTTCAAATAATTCACTATTTAATATCATTAGATCCGTAATCATTTTGTCGTTTCATTGATACTAAAATATTTTCTACAGGTTGAACCGGGGAGCAAGAATTGCCAAAAATGTTAAAAACAATGATAACATGTTAAACAATTCTTATGTTTGCGTTTGAAAACGGACACACGGTATATAACAGAAATGTAAATAGTAAAACTACGGATGACCGTCACCTGTGGTAAAACCAAAATTACAAATAATATTATAATATGAATTAAGAATTTTGTAATATTTTTAATCTTGCTCCATTTAGACTCTTTATATAATTTGACATTGAGCAGATGGTCTAAAATGTATTCGCCGTGTTCTTTATCAGAACAAAATATATTAATTTTGCATTTTTCTAAAATTCGTGTTTTCATGGTTGATATTATATTAGTAATGGACTTATCATTATCAAAAATTTGATGAAAATATTTTTTTGTAATACCTGTGTTATTGACATTTATCAGTACTGTCTGCTTGATCGATATGACAGGCGTAAAGGCCTTGGCCGTTATAATAACGGCCGCGGACGTTATTTAAATGACAACGCAAATTTATGAGCAATAAAGTCTTCCTATTCTTTCTCATACCTGCTGCTGCTTTTTTGGGGAAGTAAATCGATTGTGGCAGCATTTGCTTCATTTAGTACATCTTCGGGGATACCACAAAACGAAGAACTTTGCACATCTGACATTATTTTTCTAATTTCACTTTGATTTGTTTGTTTGTATTTGAACCGTTGATGTTGCTATGGTATCAAATTGCGCCTGGATAACTAGTTTATTAATTTTGAATTTTAATATTGATAAATTGACCAGTTTTGTAATTTAGGTATTACAAAAAGTATCGAACAACATACAGCCGATATGTAGCAAATAACAGGCTTGGTTGAACATAAACCTCGGCTACGCTCCGCTCCGCTTCGCCTCGGTTTACAAACTTCAACCCGCGCCTGTTAGTTGCTACATATCGGCCTAATGGCGTTATATACTATTACGGATATCTAATTTGGAATATATTTTGCTACGATCGATTCGAAAAATGAAACTGTCATAATCAAAATTGATTACTTGTGACGTTTTAGTTTCCATGGCGACTTATTAAACGGCATTAGGTATAAAAACGAATCATTTAACATTTTTCCAAAAACTTTAGGATCATACGTTACGCCATTCATTGCATTTGTGTGCAAGTGAAGCTTGCAAATGCTTACCACGAAGATGTGAAGATTTGGCAGAAAATTGTTTTTTTTAACAGCAATGAACGAACCTAACCTAACCATGCTGAGAAAATTTCAAGACTTTTGTAATGTAGAACCACATATAATTTTGCGACCTGCACAAACTAGGTGGTTATCACTGTTATCCATTGTTAGGCGAATTTTGAATCAATGACAGCCCTTGAAATGATTTTTTTCGGCAAATTATGTGGAATATCATCTACTTCCGAGCGAAGAAATTTACAATGCTCTCCATAATACAGAAATAAGATTTTTAGATTGGGTCTTACCAAAATTTGTAAATTTAATAAATATTTTCAAAGCGTGAAAGTAGTTTATTAAATTTGCACAACATAATGGTGACTACTTTGAAAGAACTATTACTTGGTTACATGAACCCAAACTACATAAGGCAGGCAGATTAAAATAAAATTGATCCTAAAAATATTTCACAATTTGTATCAAATCACCAAATGTACCTTGGGATTGATGTTTCCCAAAACATAAATTGTTTGGAGAACATGGATATTAAAAAAGATATTTATGAAAGATGCAGACGGTTTTTAATTACATCCTGTGTCAAAATTAAATAAAGTTACAATCATAACGAATCAATCTTGAGTAAAGTAGACATTTTACAAAAAAATCATGACTTTTTTAGACTCAATAGAGAGCAATTTGATTTTATTTTGAATCTCATTCATGTAATTTTGATGAAGCAATCTACAAATACTTCGCAAATTTGGAAATCCTCAAAGTCCTTACTTTCATGTTCGTATAAATACGGGAATTCATGAACTTGATAAAATAACAATTCATTAAAATCATTGCCATTCATAAAGCATTGTCGAAATCTGGACGACGCAATGTCCAGCGTTCGCAACCAACGCAACTCGCAACAAAATCCCACATTAAACGATACGCTCTACGCAGCGTTTTCCTTACTACTGACGAGAGCGCCACGGCTTGCATCGAAATCGTTTCCACATTAAATGAATTTCGTTTCCATTTCAAGCGTATCGCGACAACACATTCACGCATAAGCATTAGCCATCTGTATAAGTCATCTGTGGTAATAGTCAGTGGATCTTCCAACGAAATTTCGGTATATGTCGATAGTTGTTAAAATTAGCGCAAACATGGAAATTACTACATTAATTTTATGGGAATGTGCCGTTTATTATTGTAAAGAACGTATTCAAACTTCGTTTTTTTTTTCCAATTTATTCACAAATCTGACAGTACACAATAAACACGAGAATAAACACTATAAAGAGTTACACAAAATTACAAAAAGTATAAACAATTTATTTTGTTTTGAAAGAATTTATTTTGTTTTGAAAGAATTTATTTGGGTATGTATGCATTTCACTGCATTATCTATAATTTGAAAATTATAGCAATATTGGTTTGCTCGAAATAATGCATTTGAATTTAATAACCCTTCTAAAGTATTTGTAACTATAAATGCTGAGGACAGCCCCCGGCCGAAACTAGTTCAAGTAAACGAAGCTCTTTAATGCTATATTTTAATAAATTCCAAATACAAAATTATATTTTATAATTTATTTATTTATTTAAATTATCGCCAACTCAAAGCGACTATGTGACCTATGTGACTATGTGAAAGTGGTTGGTCGGAGGTATGAAGTATGTTTACAAGTCCAGGAAAATTTTCAGAAAGCATGGTTATTGTTAGTGAACTGCTCTGTGGCAACTAACCAAAGAAACAACAAATGTCCAATCAATTGAAATGATAATAGATAATGAAACAAAACAAATTCAAAGAAAATAATGCCACGCAATTCCAAACCAGCGTACATTATAAAACCTTAAACTTTAAGAATATCCGACAAGGTTCGCCTTCTGTAAGTGTTCTCTATGCATTCCTCCCATGTGGATCTTTTGGAATATGTGATTCATCTTGTGTACCTTCATATGACCCCTGAGTATAAGTTAACGAGCATTATCACATTTGTAAGGTTTTTCTCCTGTGTGGATCTTCTGGTGCGTTTTCAAATTACTACTTTGAGTAAAACTTGATGTGCATTCATCACATTTGTAAGGTTTTTCTCCTGTGTGGATCCTCTTGTGCGTTTTCAAATCACTACTTTGAGTAAAACTTGATGTGCATTCATCACATTTGTATGGTTTTTCTCCTGTGTGGATCTTCTGGTGCGTTTTCAAATTACTACTTTGAGTAAAACTTGATGTGCATTCATCACATTTGTAAGGTTTTTCTCCTGTGTGGATCCTCTTGTGCATTTTCAAATTGCCACTTTGATTAAAACTTGACGTGCATTGGTCACATTTGTAAGGTTTTTGTCCTGTGTGGATCTTCTGGTGCGTTTTCAAATTACTACTTTGAGTAAAACTTGATGTGCATTCATCACATTTGTAAGGTTTTTCTCCTGTGTGGATCCTCTTGTGCGTTTTCAAATCACTACTTTGAGTAAAACTTGATGTGCATTCATCACATTTGTATGGGTTTTCTCCTGTGTGGATCTTCTGGTGCGTTTTCAAATTACTACTTTGAGTAAAACTTGATGTGCATTCATCACATTTGTAAGGTTTTTCTCCTGTGTGGATCCTCTTGTGCTTTTTCAAATGACCACTTTGAGTAAAACTTAAGGTGCATTCATCACATTTGTAAAGTTTTTCTCCTGTGTGGATCCTCTTGTGCGTTTTCAAAACACTACTTTGATTAAAACTTGACGTGCATTGGTCACATTTGTAAGGTTTTTCTCCTGTGTGGATCCTCTTGTGCGTTTTCAAATTACTACTTTGAGTAAAACTTGATGTGCATTCATCACATTTGTAAGGTTTTTCTCCTGTGTGGATCCTCTTGTGCATTTTCAAATTGCCACTTTGATTAAAACTTGACGTGCATTGGTCACATTTGTAAGGTTTTTGTCCTGTGTGGATCCTCTTGTGCGTTTTCAAATCACTACTTTCAGTATAACTTGATGTGCATTCATCACATTTGTAAGGTTTTTCTCCTGTGTGGATCTTCTTGTGCTTTTTCAAATGACCACTTTGAGTAAAACTTAAGGTGCATTCATCACATTTGTAAGGTTTTTCTCCTGTGTGGATCCTCTTGTGCATTTTCAAATTGCCACTTTGATTAAAACTTGACGTGCATTGGTCACATTTGTAAGGTTTTTCTCCTGTGTGGATCCTCTTGTGCGTTTTCAAATCACTACTTTCAGTATAACTTGATGTGCATTCATCACATTTGTAAGGTTTTTCTCCTGTGTGGATCTTCTTGTGCTTTTTCAAATGACCACTTTGAGTAAAACTTAAGGTGCATTCATCACATTTGTAAGGTTTTTCTCCTGTGTGGATCCTCTTGTGCATTTTCAAATTACAACTGTAAGTGAAACTTGATGTGCATTCATCACATTTGTAAGGTTTTTCTCCTGTGTGGATCCTCATGTGCATTTTCAATCTATCACTTGTTGTGAAACTTGATGTGCATTCATTGCTCTTGTAGGTATTTTCTTCTGTGTGGATGATGTTGTGCCTGTAGAAATAATATTATAGTCATCCCCAAGTAATGTAACAATAATAAGTGCTACTTTGTAAAAAAATAGAATAGAAAACAAAACAAACAAAAAATTACTTTTCAAATAAAAATATGTGGTTTTTAAGAGAAACGCACATAAATTATGAAGTAAACAATAACTCGTTAACGATTACATTTAAGACATATGTTTATATGGACTTTTCAACTCTAAATAAGTTCAATCTTTGAAATATTGCTGGTACATTTAGGTAAACACCCTGTTTACAATATTTTCTACCAACGTCACGTCACATCAAATGTCGCACCCTCGCAGGAGCAGGCCTTTAGCATAGAGCAATAACCCCATAAAGATGAAAGTTTGGTGGCTTCGCTCAATATTACGATTCTCATCCCTCATTAAAATAAATTTGATTGCATCAATCTGACCTCTGTCAATTCATATTGTCAAACCAGTCAGGTCTTGCGTCATTGTAAACGGCAAAGAATAAAACAAAAAACACAAAATACGTGCTATAGAGAACTCGATATTTTTAATCTGATAGTTAAAATTGAATAAAAAGAAGTATTGCACTCGCTGTACACTCAATAAATTCTATTATTTCAGCTTATATAATAAAAAAAATTATCAACTTGTCTGTCTGATATTGTGAAATTTTATATTATAATGAAAGTTGACTGTTTTAGTTGGAACATTGTGATAAGTAGCTCTTTAAAGCTATTTAACAGGTATTTTATAACAGAAAATTGTGGAAGAAATTGCCACTGTGAATGAAAAAATGAATGCATCTGTGTGTGATGAAATATATCGCACTATGTCACTCTATAGAAGGCGAGTCAATATTCACTCCCCAGCCCTCGGATATGTGTTCTACAATTATAGAAAATGTATGATACTAAAATCTCTAAAGCAAGGCCGTTTCCAGGAAAAATTTAATTGAAAATTTAAAGTTACATTTTGGATTGTATTGTGATCTTAATGACGGTGGTTCCGAAATAATTCGCTGTACAAATGCTCGGCGGCACGGGGGTTATCATTACAAGCACCTTATAAAACTTTTATCATATCAAGGTATTTTTTTTTTATTATGGAAAATTTGAAAAAAAATTCTGAAGCTTTCAATGTTTTGATAATCAAAAGTCAAGTAAACAAAATAACCTCAAAGCCAAGTAAATCTGGCCATGGTGATAACATTTAATAAGACGCAATTTGCTGCATTTCAATTTTACCCGAAAACTGAGAAATTTGCATTCTTATTTTTTTAATTTTATTTTAGAAACCATCCGACCGCTGGGGAGTGAATAGAAGACTCACTTAGTATAAATATTTACAATAAACATTTTTTCTAGGATGCCATCCAGCATTTTTTCCCCAGATCTACGTACCCATTAAATTGAGTTATATTTGATGAGATACACAGGTTGATTAATATTTTTCTTACACTTCATGTTTTTCCTCCAAGTGCACCTCGTAACTTGCCAGGCCATCATAGGTAGCACTACATATTTCACATGTGTATGGTGTAACTTCATTGATCTGCACTGTCTCTTCTTCTGTCTTTACTATGCAATAATTGTCCTGAAAATAGGTGCATGGTGCTAGAAACTATATACTTCTCATTTACACTTTTACCTACCTCCGAATCACTACCTTCACCTGAGTTCCAGGTAGATGTGCAATTGACAGAACCTATTTGTGGTTCTAAACCTGAAAAACATAAATTTATGGTATTATCAGATCATAAAATGGAAATAAATTAATATGTAGCGCATAGCCGTTTGGGTTTCAACTAATTTATGATGAAAAACGTATAAAGCTGGGTAAACACAAGCACATGCCTCAAGCTGAAACATGGGGGACAAATTAAAAAAATCAGTCTAACGCATAAAGCGGCCATCCAAGTTGGAGGCCTCAAGTTAATGCACAACTGTTGTCTGCTTAAAATTGTTTACACAATTTTATACGTGCTGCAGTGAAAACATGCTACTTTGTCTCTTAGCATTGTAAGAGATCGCAGATATACATTATGTATGAATGAATTAAATATTAAACCACATAAAATGACCGATATTAATTGAGGCATTTAGTGAACTTTTAAACCATTGACCGATTCATATAAAAAGATTTCACACAAGCGTGCAAGTCAAGGGTTATATGGTGGGGAGACAACAATAAAAAGAACCACAGATGCCTGATGCAGGATGGCCGGCCAGAATGTTTTAAGTAATCATAACAGTTATATGCCCAGCGTGTTTTGTGAATCTTTTTCATAGTAAGTTATGGTTATGAGAGAATATTCAGTAGTTATATCCTGAGTGCCTGCCAAATACACAAATATTTTTACAAGTGCACGACGTGCACGAGTAAAAATAATACGGATGTCAAGAGATGCAAGAGGGATATATCTAGGACGGTTTTAGTGGAGACAGTACTTATAGCAATTGCACTTTCAATAATAACTATAATTATTATTGTTACAATACGAATTGTAATTTAAATCTATATATGTATTTTGATAACTAATAGCCCGAATGTATATAAAATGTCAAAAATATACAGTTAATGCACCATGAAAATACCTGGGTATTTTCATGGTGTATCAAATACTCGGTCGTATTTGTTCGTTCCTAGGTGATTTCTGGAATAAGCATTAATATCATTGGTTGCAATCTGGTTTAAATTCTTGGAGGGAAATAGTCGTAGAAATTCTGGGGTAAATAAGTGTGTCAGTCCAGTTATTAAGGTTATGTTGTTTGTATTGTGTTTGTATGTAACGCATATTATTTGAGGTTAGTCAACACAGCTGTTCACTGCCAGTGTACAAAAATTGCGCTTAGTAAATTTAACAGCGGCTGACACTTAGCACAAAGTCAGCAGACTCGTTTAGCGAACCGATGTCAGTCAACTACTCAACAGTTGGGTTCGTTAAACGTGCCCAATGTGAAAATGAAATGGTAATAAATACACGTAAAAATATCCGTAGAATTGACAGTGAACAGAAACTTGTAATTTCACTGTCAGTTTTGAAGTTTCATTAATCAATGCGTATTGGAAATAAAATGATCATTATACAAGTACCGGCTTAAATCAATTGTTAAAGCTTTATCTTCGGTAGCACATCGATAGTGGATGTAAACGTGCTTGGGTAGATTTCTGGTTTCTAAACATTTCATTACTCTTGTAATGAATGTTCTGTTTCTCTGAAATAATGGGGAACCAGGAAATTGAAAAAATGTGGTGTTAGATGTTAAATTCCTATGTATTCTAACTATGTATTTCAAACAGATTCAACACCCGGTATATGAACAGAAAAACTTTTCTTTGCTTATATTTTAATTACACTTCAGTGTTTATCTTTTTCAGATACGACACTTTTGCTAAGCGCAACAGAACTCTCCGCTGTCTCGTTTTGTCATAATCATAATTAGCGCCCAGTTATAATGCAATTTTACTTCAATAACATACCATGTGCTGTATCAAATGCATTTAGTGGATCCTCGTTTTCCTCCTCGGCTGTGCAGTTTTCGATTTTGATCTGTATCTCTTCATTCTCAGAGCTGATCATTTCATCACTAGAATAAGTAAAATTATTCATTCTCGCTTCTTGCAGTTTGTGAAGGCAGAATTTTATTTTCGAGAGTGATGACCGAGAGGAAATATGAACTATGACGCTCACACAGCACGTGTGTAAATAGTATGTGACAAAGCAGGCTTACGCACTCTTTTGAGATTAGTTGATACCCCCTGCTGTCTGTGTCGCTAGCATCGGCGGCATTTAGCAGTGTTCTACAATTATTTATCGGCAGCAGTGCTCGCTAATGGCTTTACCGGCTGTTCCATGACTAATTTATTTGATTTATTTGACGTTTACCGAATTATTTTAAAATCGGCACATTTCCGTTCTACTACAAGTGTGAAACGACTTATAACCCTTGAACATGCTCTTCGCAGACAGTCGTAGACGCCACGGTAAGTTTGAAGTGGATACGATAAGGTAAGAGTTATTAGTTATAATCTACCCCTTATCTCTTACCCTGCTGGTAGTGTTAACAAATTGACGATGGACTTGGGAAAAAGGCTGCCCAATGGTAAATATTTACAATATCTCGAGGAAACGTTAACGAATATATGAAATCTAGATTCATCTGCTGAGTGTACTTTGTAGCCGTTGTTTTGTTTGTGAGTTGAATTTTGAAATCCCATAGACGTCCATTCTGCGATATTAACTTTTCCATTCATTTTGACTTTGTGTGTGGTTGAATAATCTGTGGATGAGGCATTTGTTCACAATTAGCCGTAAAATGAAATTGCTACAACGACATTGTCTTCTTATTTTTGACAAGATGGCCACATTTAGACTTCCATTCGTGTTTTGTCAATTATGGGCAGGGAATGAAGAGGGAAATTGCAGATCACGCTTTGTGTTTCATAATCAAAGGCATTAATAACAGGTGGAAGCAACCCGTAACATATTATTTTGTTCAATCCACTTGCCGAGCAGCAGAATTGGGTGTTATCATTAATTCTGTTATTAAAGGAATTCATGATGAGACACATTTAATTATCCTTGCGACTGTCAGTGACCAGGGCTCTACCAACGGGGGGGGGGGGGGGGGGTCAATACGTAGTTTAGGGGGAAATTATCGATTTAATGTTGTTGGTAAGGAAATTTTACGTATGTTTGATCCCCATCAATTGATAAAATGTCTTAGGATAATTTTTTAACTAAGGATATTTATGTTTGATGGGAATATCGCGAAATTTAGTGACATTATTGATATGTATCGTGCAGACAAAGAAAGTGTTGATGGTATTAAGGTTTGTCAAAGATTAACAAATGCACATATAAATCCAGAGGGCCAGGTAAAAATGAAAGTTAAGAGCGCGGTTTTTCGGGCGTAAAAGTGTTTTTCAACTTAAACGCTGTTAATAATCACTTTCACGTTATATTTTCTGTACCATAAATTAACAAAATAAATACTACGTGTCGCTGTATAGTAAGTTTTTTGATTATTTACGTTTTTCTATGAAATTTCATGAAATCGTCGCTTTTTGCCGTTTTTCATCTTCATGGATTGTATTTGCAAATATTTGCGCAATTTTAAAGCTTTACATGAATATAGACCTGATTCTACGTGTCACTGTATAGTTTATAATTAAAATTACCAATTATTTACCATATTATTTAAATAATTTGATTCAGAGAAATTATGTTTATTCATTCCAAAAATATAACCTGAAACCTTGTAAAATACTGTATCT
The DNA here is from genome assembly GCA_951805005.1 of Othius punctulatus. Lineage (NCBI taxonomy): Eukaryota > Metazoa > Arthropoda > Insecta > Coleoptera > Staphylinidae > Othius > Othius punctulatus. Next base: position 41,238,344 of record OX638146.1, read on the forward strand.
AATAAGATACAGTACTTATTAATTAACAGATGTTTTATGGTTTTATTAATTATTTAAAATGTACCTAAATTGAATATCCCGCCGTGAAAATAGTTAAAAATTTGCTCCTAGCAGTTCATATGTTCGCTACGAGATGGATCAATGACATAATTGCTAAGCCATGTTGCCAACACTTGTAACAGAAGTTTGAAATATGCGAATCAAGTGTAAAGGTCATTTTTTACCGCTGTTTTTCAGCTCTGTCGGGGCTCAGCCGTTTGAACGAACGCCGACATTATTTTGCGGACTTCGCATGTAAACCGCGAAATATCGTAATTCTTATAACTTTTAATGCAGGACATTCTAAATCTTTGCAACGCGAATGATGATTGCCCCATCACCATGGGCATTATCGTAAATGGGTTTTTTGTGCTATTTTCTGTAACAAGGAAATTAGTTTTTTATTTACTATTTTTCTAGCAGCCAAGGAAACTTTTTTTTTTGTCATTTTTTAAAGAGTTTAATCTCTTCTCATAATTTTTTATGATATGGTTAACACATTCAATTTTTGTGATATCCTTCCCATACACACAAATCTCGAAATACGCAAAAGAACTACACAATGCACAAATAAATTGTCACAGGAAGATTTAATTGTCTAACTAAATATAAAAAATATAAAATATGCAATAATAATTGTCATAGGGAGGAATTAGTCATACACAAAATACAGACACAATAGTTGTCACAGGGTGAAAGTAGAAAATAGTCACGGGGGAGACAGAAGTTTATAAAATACACACAGAACCAAAACGCACAATAACCAAAGCAGAAACGGACGAAGAAGGCACAACCATAATTGAATAGGATTTTCAAATTAACTACGCACCCGAATGTAAAGAAACCTAAATGAATCTATTTGCATGTGGGGTGTTGTTGAAATCTCTAGGGCGAAATGCACGCACTTATAATACTTTAAGAAGGGATAAGTATGTACACAAAATTTGGGTCCTGAGGAGATAAGGAGATAAGTTCTTGGGTCGTTTATAACTGCCATCTTAATACTACCTCTGTTCCATAATAAGTGAGCCATTTGAGTTTTCTTTCAAACTTATTGACACTTAGTTATTTTTTTAATTTATATTTTGATATTCTTAATATACGCAAAACTTATTTTGTGAAAAATAAACATCGGTAATGGCTCACTTATTATGGAAAAAAATAAAAATCGGTAATGGCTCACTTATTATGGAAAAACTAAAAATCGGTAATGGCTCACTTATTATGGAACAGAGGTATTAGTTTTTTGGACAGTTGAAGAGGTCACCAAGAGCTTGCTTATATTGACACCAAACATTTGATTTGAAGTCAAAAATAAAAGTATTTAAAATAAATATGGTCTCAGTTTACTTATAGTTTTATTAGGGCGAAATTGAAGGAAACTCGTTTTCCAATGTTATTTCGCGATCAAATAATCCCTCGTCACGACAACGAAAATGGAATTGGCTGTGTCAGGCATCTATTTATTTTAAAATAAAAGTGATCTTAATTTGTAAGAAATGTTTCATATACCTTTTTTGGCTAATAAGCTTACAGTAATCTTAATAAGACTCAAATTTGGTCACATAAATTACAAAACTTGTAAAAGGATTTAGTGAATTTAATTAAATAAATATAACATTTTAAAGAAATTATTCCCTGATATTGAGAGGCCTCTTTACCCCAGCTAATATACGGCATTATTAATAAGCGACAGCCAAATAATTTATAAACGGGTTAACATAATTACAATCGGAGAACTGATATAGGAAGTTTAGACATTTATCTACAATTAGACAAAGTTTTAAGAAATAAATTAAAAGTGACTTATTTCTGATCACCTAATCGGATTTATGTGCAGACAAGAATACTCCATTATAATTCAAGATATTGGAACAAAAAAAAGAAGGTGGTTCACAACAATATTAGCTCCAAAGAAACCGAGGGAATTTCTATTTTATGTACCCTGTCTTAATTAAATAAATACAGAAGAAAATTTCACAAATCTGCTAAACAGCCATTCTTTTAATAAACATAATAAATCACCGTTTTATTATTTCCTAAAACTACTCGGCTCACTTGTAGATAAATATCTGAAGTTTCTAAATCAGGTCTCCGATTGCAATTATGTTGACCCGTTCATAAATTATCTTGGCTGTCGTGTACATGCAATTCCACATACCGCCTTTGGGTAAAGACGGCTCTTAAAATATATAATATAATATAATATAATAATAATAATAATAATAATCCCTACTACTCCTCCACCTATGGCGTAATTGGTTACTGTCTTTGTTTGAAAGGGAATTGTTACCCAATTATATAATATAATGTATCGGAAATAAAGTGTTTATGCTCATAAATTAGCACGCGTCGAAAAAAATCTCGCGCTGCTTCATCGTAAAATTATTTGTGGTCCGCCGCAAAAAAAGCTGGCTATACAAATTAAACACATGGCAACACGTTCAATTTTTTGCACGCAAATTTCCTTAGTAAGGAATGCAAAACATATTACAGAGCGCTTTTAAATCAAATCCTGGCGGATTTATCAACAACTAGAGGCCAGTTTTCGCGCCAAAACCCCGCTCTTAAGCTAGTTGTTAAATGCAATTCTAATTTCTTTAATAATCCAACTTGTGCAGCAATAGATAAAGTTCTTCCATTTCCATTATAATATTGTTGTTAAATTAGTCATATTCAATGTACAGTGTGTTGGTTTACATTTTTTTTTTTTTTTAAATTTATTTAGTCAACTTGGATTTTTTTAAGATAAAGCCGTACTGATGAGATATAAATATCGAAACATGTGTTTAAAAATATTGTTGATATTAGTTTATTCATTGTAGTCAAGTATTGTTTATGATTTGTAATTAGATGTAATTTGTATTATTATTGTATTGTGTACACTCTGTGCAAATTAATTGTGTATACACTTGCACTCTTTCTATCCTCCCCAAACAAAAACAAAGTGGTTTACGAAATTAGTTAATTATTTAAAAATTAGTCTTTTAATTTTTAAAACAAATTACTAATTTGATAATGAATATTAAAAGGGCGACTACATAGTTAACAACCAATAGATGGCGCCATAAGGTAAATGTTTGGGATTGATGTTCGTGGAATTCGGTAACATATTAAGAATTTAGTTACAGGAATATTAAATGGTTTATTATTACGTAGTTTTTAACATAAATTTTATTTGATGAAATCAATGATTTTATGAATTTTATTTCGAAATTGGCAATGTGGATCATCAGAAAATACTTGCTGCAGACATACAGTATTGTTTTAAAAATGGTATTAGGTACTAAAGGAATATATTTTTAATGACTGGGAATCTAAAACCTACTTGAAAACTGCATTATTTTCTTGTACATCAATCCCAAAAAAATATATTTTTCAATACGTCTTATTTCTGATGACAAACTAGTAAACTTACAGATTGCTGTAAATATATAATTGCCATTAGTTCACCGCTTCACCAAAAGGTGTCGTGTGTATTCACCGAAAAAACGCCGATTTTTGCCGTTTAACTACCCATGACGAATATAACTAATAATCAAGCAGGCGTGGCGATAGTCGATGAAAGCCGCCAAGTTTTTTTGAAATTCATGAGACTATTACGTTGTTCCTAAATTCTTAATATTGACGTTGACTGCCTTATCGGTTCAGGGAGTGATGCGACTTACCTATGCAACACTAATGTCAACACTGTAACAAATAATTCGGATGGAAGTAAACATTTCTCTAGGGAGAGTTAGAACATCGTGTTTAGAAATTATTTGCATTTAAATAACAAATTATGTTGAAAAAGTTTTGTACACATCTAATTTTCTCTTGGAATTTATCGCTTTATTTAGAAGCACATAAAAAAGGTAAAATATGGTATTCAATAATACAACAAAATAGAAAAAAAAATTTAATAACATTATTCACACAATGATTGCATCCCTTGCGATGCCTTTTTTGCCTCATATTCTTGTATAGCTTTCAATATATATGGCGGATCAATGCATAGCAAATTTCTACCAATCCTGTTTCGTATTGCTTCAGGAGCAATGCAATATTTGTAAAAAAATTCCAGGGTTGGCAACATTTCCTTTCTCCAGAGTAATTCGTCTTTTAAAATTCTTTGAATAAATATAGGGATTATATCATTTATATAAACAACAAAGTAACACATATCTCTATTTGTGATGTTTAATTGCCCTTGTATTTGGTAGAAGTACACGTGACTTCTTTTTAATTGTACCGTGTCATCTTTAATTTCCAAACAGGAACCTTTTTTCGTCAGTACTATGTCTTTCAAGCACTTATCTTCTATAGATTTGGCAGAGTACAGGCACTTCACCTCAATAATAGAACTATCTCCCACGAGACCTATAAAAATAATGTTAGGGTGCTGTATGTATTAATAATAAAAAGTTTGCCATCTGGAGATGCAGCAAGATACCCATGTTCACTATCTATCCAAAGACCAGTCTTCTTTACTTCTAAATTCGTTGCCTCTTCAAAAAGTGATATTGCAACACTCTCTTTGGTCTTTCCATATTCGCAAGCCTCCGAATAAAAATAATTTTTTCCCAAACATTGTTTAACAATATTGTAGCAAGAAGTTTGAGGACGCCGTTTTATTACCCGGCCAAAATTACTTGCTGTTAGCCGATATTTTTTATAACTCAAATATCGGTCATTAGCAAATTGGCCAACAGTATCGTCTGCAATTTTTACGATGTCACCTTTCTCAACCTAAAACCAATCAAGCATTTTGAAACATAAAATATACATATTCACAAATAGCTAGGTATAAAGCTCGATAAAAATATATTTGTTAACCTGCATATTTCGCAATAAGCGATCTACTTCCTCAGAAATGCACTTTTCATCTTCCTCTGGTTGCTCAGCATGAAGTCCGTAGTCGGGATCTTTATGGCATTGTTTTGGCTTATTACCTCGTGCCTCAAATGCCTCTTGCGCCTCTTGCGGTAATAATTGTTTAAATAAATTTTTCCGGACTTTGCTTTCTTTCTTTCTTTTGTTACTATCAATAAATAACATGAAGTATTTTCCAGGACTCCGTTTTGTATAATTTTTCCATGGAATTAGGTGCCAGTCAAAGCCATGATTGTACCTCAATCCTGAAAGGTGAACTAGTGCTTGGTAAGATCCTCTTTGTATGAGATTTAATCTTTTCCCCAAATTAAACCGCGCTACAATGTTCATCAGCCTTTCTACTCGCGTATTATTTTCATTGTCAATTAACAAATGAACTTTTCGAATTAACAAATTCAGGGCACCTGCAACATACATAGATTAATCATATGGAAACTATATTTTAACAGTTGGTAATGATAATTCTCCATAAAAATTTATAAGGAATATTACACTTAAAAATGGTGATAAAAATTAGTACCGGGTGTTGAATCGTCAGACGCAACATAGTTACATTATTCAATTATTGGTTATTTATTGTACACAAAAAAATCTATTTAGCTCTTTTATAGGGGAGAAAATTTATTGATGCAAATAAGTATCAATTTACGTTTCTATTAACTAGAAAAACGTAAAAATTTTATAAATAAAAGAGGACATACGATTATAATAACTGTAACATATGAAACAACTTACCATTTATATGATTGTACATCGTAGTACGTTTTAATGCATCAAGTTCATTTACAGTGTCTTGTCCCACCGAAGTGCACACATCCTCAATGCACTTACTGTGGTCACCAAATACATGGTGAACACTGTTTTCCAAACATTTTTTCAGTTCACTTATTGAACCTTCATTAGTCTGGTTTGCAAAGTGATAAATGAGGGATTTGGCTTTGCTCCCTAATATTTTAATCTTGTGCACTTTTAGCAACTTTCGTCCAGCTAAATTAATGTTTTTGTCATTTTTTAATTTGTATAAATTTTTTGTATAATTTTTGAGTGCATGATTAGTGCATTCCACTTTTTTTACGAATGATCCGTACGAGACGTCCTTTTTAATTCTAGCAAAGGTACTAGAATCGCCATCTGCGATAAATTTGCCATAACGAAGACCATGCATTTCTTCACTGCACTGGAAGCCTTCAGTTACAATTTGTGCTTCCATGGCTGCTGCTGATCCTTGCCAATTTTTAAAACAAATATGTGGTGCTGCTTCAACACCTTTGTTTTTGGCTCGGGTACATATTGAGCAAAATTTGTTCTTTACACCAATAAATAAAACTTCCTCAGTGAATTTCCCGATTATCCCAACCATTCCAGAAAGAGCATCGTAAGTGTGGCCATACGATCTCTTACTCCATGATCCATCCAAATACACGGTAATCCAGGGTATTCCATCCTCGCATAATTGATTTTCGGTTATCGCATGTTCCCTTTCTCGTTTGCCGGCAGCTTCCATTGACTGCCACATAAAAATTCTCCACTCCTCAGAAATATCCTCTTCAATCGCCCTAAACATACGGTCAGGCATATTTGGGATATCTATGCAAGCCAAATGTTCATTTAAATGATGGAAAGTGCTACCGCTGGCATACGTTCCCCACACTGCTCCTGTGTTTATTGTTGATGGTTGTATTTTTGGGTTCTCCGTAAAAACTTTGAAATTTTGTGGGCAATTGCTACACTCTAACACAATGCAGCTAATGAGGCCCAAACCTCTTCGAATTTCTTCTTTAATACTCAGTCTCCCAAATGTGCAAACTCTATTATGAGAGTATTGTGTGTCCAATAGTTTTGAAGTAAAATATTCAATTTCCACAATTCTGTTTCCAGTCATGTTTGATTGAACCTTCTCTTCCGATTCAATGTGGAGTACATGACTTTGAATTCTAAAATTAGAGATATAGATATAACAAAATAAAACCTTGTAATCCTACACTTTAGGCCGCCAAATTTCGAGCGACTGTCATGTGTTTTGCGATGGTGCCAGACCCAAACAAATATGATGATATTTGGTCCCTACCTATTATATTCAGGAGTAGACATAATTCCTACTACACCTTTAGGTGGGTTGTCATGGGATTTATTTTTATACTGTTTCTCACACCACTGTGGAACACTAAAAATATGTCCATAAACATTATTTATAGATAGACTTACCATAATCTTATTTTCACAGGTGCAATGTGAAAATGAATGTAGTTTGTGAGTAAATTATACTTTTAGTAACTCAAAACTAGACAAAAACTATTAAATTACCTTGTAGCTAGCTTGTGTGCAAGTTGGAAACTCGATGAACTAGAACTTGATGCTGCGTCCGAGGTGTTTGGGTCGACATTTTCCTGCTCTAATTCAACGTGAGAATCAACACGTTGTATCGGTCCTATTTCTCGCCGCTTTATCCAACCTTTCGTGGCACTTTTTGATTTTTTGCCTCTTTTTGGGTGCTTTGACTTATTCTTACTAGAGCGTGCTCGACCCATGTTATAGGTGGAAACTTGACACACCAACAAATATGACGCAAATAAAAAACTTCTAAAATGCTGTGTTTGATGCCGTAGAAGATTGATTAATTTATTTTCGCAACATGAACAAAATGTCAGTACGGCTTTGGTTGCTAAGACTATTTTTCAAACAAAGTGTGAATGCCAGAAATTGCATTCGTTCAGTTGTTAAATGAATTCAAATGAAAATAAACAAGAAATGGCAATTGAAGAAGGTGCAGATGCTGCCTGTTCCTTCCTACTGCCGGAGAAGTCGAAGGGGTGTTATCAAAAGTGTTTTAAAGACTGGTGCCAGAGAAAGAACGCTATTGAAATTATTTTACTTACTTCCCGTTGCTCATAGTAACCAAAGCTTTATCAGTAAGTGGTACTTACTTCCACTAAATCAATGTTATAACAGTGTACTTACCATGCAGGGAGTGGAAAAACAACATTTAATAGTATTATTCATAACATAATATATTAGACAACGTTTAAGACAATAATATAAAAAAATATATAACACAAATATAAAAACTCTATAATAATGAACGGTCTACATATCTATATAAGGAAACCAAAATACAATTTCTTATAACGTAAAAATAATAATTAAAAGTTAATTAAAACAATTCAAAATAAATATAACAATAAATAATAATTCTTACTTTTCGCTACTACTATTTAGGAAATAACTGAATTAGAATCACGCAATCGACTATTAATGAACAATATTTGGTCAAGTTTCTTCGGGTGAAGTCTATTTCTGTCTTGATTTGTTAATTGTCCAGCTTTTGAGAAAACTCTCTCAGATGGAACTGAAGTAGCAGGAATGCATAAGTATTTGATGGCCATTTTATATAAATCTGAAAAGAAATTTTGATGCCAAAAATCTAACGGATTATGTTTTCTGTCCAGTAGCGGAAGGTCTAATTATTGTTTCATGGCTAGCACACATTCCGAAACTGGAGCAGTTAAACAAACATTCTCAATCATTGCTATGTTGAAGTTTTTCCATAATTCATCATCGGATTCAACATTTTCAGAATTCGGGGGAGCAGGTGTCAGATTTTTGATCTCACCAATTGGTTTAGTTTCAGTCGTTTGAACTAACTCATCTATAGTCGACTGCATGGCACTTTCTGCGTTACCTTCAATGCTAAATCCCATTTTTTAAATTGCGGATCAAGGAAATAAGATTTTGCCACAATACTATTCGTTTCCAAATGTCCTAACCGCCTATCAAGTACATCTAACAATTTTGATTGTAGACTATTGCCTGTTTGTGTTACTAATATTTTATTTCGCATTGCACTTTTTAAACCTCTAACTAATGGAATGACACGGGACAACGTAGTATACATTTCTCCTGACAGTTCGTTCATCATTTCTTCAAAAGGTTTTAAAAGACTAATGCAATCTGTTATAATTGACCACTCATTTGCATTCAAGTTTTGTGGTGGCGATTCTAATAAACCCAATGTAGCCGATAATGGTGATTGAGTATCCATTAATCTTTGAATCATGATTAATGCAGAATTCCATCTTGTTGGAACATTTTGCTTCAATTTTAACTGTGGAAGACTCATTTGTTGTTGCATTTCATTTCATTTATAACTGGCTACGTTACTCATTTTAAAATGCATAACTATACGTCTGCATTTTTTTAAGAGTTCAGAAAATTCTGAGTTACTTTTTATGCAGTCTTGGACTGCCAAATTCAAAGTATGCGCTACGCAATAGTGATTTTGTCGGCGTAAATATTCTGCTACTGCTTTTTTTTAATATTGGCGGCATTGTCAGTAACAATTGTTGGCCCAGACACGTCGGCACGTCAGGAGCACACGACTGCAACGGGACAAATCCCCTGAACGAATGAATAGTTGCGGCACGCGACTTGGAAATGAAGTAAACAAACACAGGTGCTGACTCGGTTACCGTTCTGCGTGAAGCAGCGCCACCTACCTTTCCAATGCAGAATTAACCAAATCTGCTCTAGCGGATGTTTTCAGATACTAAGAATTAATTTATTATTCCAGTACTTCATGCGCCATCTGTTGTATAGATTAGTAATCAAACTTGAAGTCGCCCTTTTAATTTCAACACAATTCAGAACTGTAGTACAGATATTTAACCCTATCCAAGTCCCGAACCCAATTAGTTAACGGTCGGCACTGTAGTGGGCGCAGCTGAGACTGTTCATCCGATTATCATAGTCATGTCCTTTCTTTCTTTAGTATATTCTTTGCGCTTCCGCACAGGTTAGGACACTGACCGAAATAAAATTCAGCCTACAGGTAAACGGCAAGGAGAGAGAATGACCTCTTCTAATTCTAAAGAAGAAATGATTAGCTCTGAGAAGGAAGGAGCGGTATGTTATTGAATTGAAATTAAATTGCATTATAACTAAGCGCTAATTATGATTGTGGTGTAGATTATAAAATTCTACGGTATAAGTATTCTTATCTGCTATTGGGAACAACAAATAACCACAATAAAATGTGTCACCTGCAATCGTTTAGTTTGCGGTGAATATAGTGCTAGTGTTTGTGTCTTAAACGACCGATACACTAGGCAATCTGTTTACGATAAGTTGTACTGCAGCTCACAGAAATCATCAGTATAACAAGTTGGTAGGTGTTTCATCCACAACTGACAATTGCAACAACCGATGTTCAGATCGTTTGTGTCTGTGCTGAATTACCTATCAACTTGTTGTACCGATTATTTCTCGGATCTGCACTACAACTTGTCGAACAACAGATTGCATAGTGTATGGGCCGTTTTATTCATTGACAATGTATCAGGTGATTAAAAAAAAACAACTAGTTGTATTTTCAGCGTTATCACTTATTAATACATGTGCAACTATAGAATCCGCATTGTTATACTGTCAATGTTTTAGGTATGAGTTATATTCCCATTATAAGATCTGATAATACCGTAAATTTATGTTTTTCAGGTTTAGAATCACAAATAGATTCTGCCAATTGCACTAACTGTAACTCGGGTGAAGACAGTCATTCAGAGGTAGGTAAAAGTGTAAATGAGAATTATACAGTTTCTATAAGAACCATGTACCTATTTTCAGGACAGTTATTGCATTGTAAAGACAGAAGAAGAGACAGTGCAGATCAATGAAGTCACACCATACACATGTGAAATATGTAGTGCTACCTATGATGGCCTGGGAAGTTACGAGGTACACTTGGAGGAAAAACATGTAATGTAAGAAATATATTTATCAGCCTATGTAGCTTATAATATGTAACTCAATTTAATGGGTACGTAGATCTGGAGAAAAAATGGTGGATGGCATCCTCCTAGAAAACGTGTTTATTGTATATGTTTATATACAGTGTGCCCCCGATGAAGCACCGCAAACATTGTAAAACTCTTTATTTTTAATTTTATGAAGAGAGGCATTCCTACCAAACAGTTTTGCATACCATGTGAGTTAACGGTACTCACACTTGATACAATATACAGTACAATATACAAGCCATTCAAGAAATATGATCTTGAGAAAATATTAAGTAAATTTTGTTTTAATTTTTATCTGAGAAAAGTTAAAAAACTGAAACAGTAACCAAACAAAACAAAAAAAACTATGAATTATACCACAAGAAGGCCTTATTGTGTGTAGTACACACTTCATTCAGTACACACTTTTCCGATCTTCCTAGTTTCATTACACGCAGATGCATTCATTTTTTCATTTATAGTGGCAATTCCTTCCATAATTTTGTGTTTTATAAGGCCAATGTTATTATAATTATTTTTCTTAGACATTGTACTTTAAATACCCCCAAAGGAAATCGGGCCAAGCTATAAATCTACAGCAACTAATCTTAATTTTTCTACTCCAAATTTTAGAATTGTAATTTTGCTCAAAGGAATTATTCAGAATTTCAGCTACGTGTTTGATCCAAATATTCCTCCAAAGAAATTAGAACTCATTACTCTGTGATAAATTGCACCGCACCACATTTTATTTAAATATTTTCAACTATTATTCTGAAATTTAGATTTTCTTGATCTATAAAGAACTAGCTAGCTAAAAAAAATATTTTTCAGAAAATAAATTAATTTTGATTAACTGTGTCTGAACTACCTGTCCTTTAAATTTAAACGCTCTATAAATTTTATTGTATGTTTCACTACCGTTCATAGTGTACCAAATCTATTTAATAACTATTGATATTCAGCTTTAAAACTTGCATTTTGTATTGATACTTACTATGTACTATGTATACTAGTATGTGTACTATATTATCATTATGTGTTCAGTGTGTTTCAAATAAAACAGTCAACTTTCATAATAATATAAAATTTCCAAATATCAGAGGCAGGGTAATAATTACTTATGTATTAAGAGAGAAAAGTGATTATTGCACTTGAAATCACTTGCAGTGATTTCACTTGAAAACAATAATGTCACTTTTTGCTCATACTATAATACATACAATTGTATACATACAAAATGTTTTCTACAATCACTTAATAAATGTTAAATGAGGAGTTGCATTTAATAATGAAGATTTTGAGCATGTATCTACCTAAGAGGTGTCTTTGTTAACTCTTTGTATAATAAAGCTACTAGCTACAAATCTGAAGATTATTTGTGACTAATTATTCAAAATATGTATGGACCCACAACACCTAGGGAGCACTTTTAATACTTCATAGAAAAAAGTAGTGCGATCCACAAAGTATTCGTAAAACTTGCAAGTGGCCCTTCCCCTTAAAAGGTTGCACGGGCCTGCTATAGAGGTATCCCCCAAGTTACGTAATACGCGACTTCCGTAAATTTCCAGTTACATGATACAGGGCAAGAACGGCAGAAGTTGCTAGAAATCAGTGTTTCTCTTCAAAACCATCCACCTTTAACGCAGATTTTCCCACTACAGAACCAAAGACATATTTTTATTTGAATAACTATTATTCTGAGTTTTGCTTTATGTCCTATATAAATATTGCAGTTTCTTACAAAGTAGCACTTATTATTGTTACATAACTCGGAGATGACTACAATATTATTTCTACAGGCACAACATCATCCACACAGAAGAAAATCCCTACCAGAGTGATGAATGCACATCAAGTTTCACAGCATGCGATAGTTTGAAAAAGCACAAGAGCATCAACACAGGGGAAAAACATTTCAAATGTGATGAATGCACATCAAGTTTCACTAAAAATAGTAATTTGAAAAGGCACAAGAAGATCCACACAGGAGATAAACGTTACAAGTGTGATGAATGCACATTAAGTTCCGTAGAAAATAGTAGTTTGAAAAAGCACAAGAAGATCCACTCAGGAGAAAAACCTTACAAATGTGATGAATACACATCAAGTTTCGGTAGTTTGAAAAGGCACAAGAAGATCCGAGAAAAATCTTTCAAATGTGACGAATGCACATCAAGTTTCACTAAAAATAGTAATTTGAAAAGGCACAAGAAGATCCACACAGGGGAAAAACCTTACAAATGTGATGAATGTACCTCAAGTTTCTCCCATAGTAATAATTTGAAATTGCACAAGAGGATGCACGTAAGAGAAAAACATTTGAAATGTGATGAATGCACATCAAGTTTCACTAAAAATAGTAATTTGAAAAGGCAGAAGAAGATCCACACAGGAGATAAACGTTACAAGTGTGATGAATGCACATCAAGTTTCGTAGAAAATAGTAGTTTGAAAAAGCACAAGAAGATCCACTCAGGAGAAAAACCTTACAAATGTGATGAATGCACAGCAAGTTTCACAGAAAATGGTAATTTGAACAAACACAAAAGGATCCACACAGGAGAAATAACGTTGCAAATGTAATAAATGCACATAAAGTTTCAGTGATAGAGCGAAAAATCTTACAAATGTGATGAATGCACTCACAGATGTAAAGAATGCACAGCAAGTGAAAGTTTGAAATGTCGCAAGAAGATCCGCACAGGACAAAAAAACTATACATGTGGGTGCTTGGCCAATCGTAGAAAGTCCGGCAACAAACAGTGGATGCCCAGAATGGTCAGACCCAAACTTTGCATTTTATAAACTCGAGTAAACCCAAACTATTGTATAGGACATCTTCTAAAAATACAAACTGCGTATTTCATAGAAACGTTATATATCGAATGGGGCATCCCATTTTACGTTATATATCGAATACAAAATGGGCCTGCAGCAGAATGGTCGGCGCCAGACAAACCTCATGCTATTCAAGGACGCTAAACCAAAAATTACAACAGAGTGGCAGAAACCAGAAAATGTCATCACATTATTACACGAATTTCTGGTGTCGTTACGACTGTTTAGAAACAGCTTGCCCCTATTTGCACCCCAATCCAAGAGCATGGTTAATTTCATTTTTCCACTCCCTACATGGTAAGTACACTGTTGTTACATTGATTTGATGTAAGTAAGCCCCACTTACCGATAAAGCTTTGGTTACAATGAACAACGGGAAGTAAAACACTTACCTCCCTCAGGGAAGTAAGTAAAAAGTTTTCTGTAGCGTTCATTTTCTGGCACCACTTATTAAAACACTTCGACTTCTCCAGCGGTAGGAAGGAACAGGTAGCATCTGAGGAAGGAACAGGTAGCATCTGCAGTTTCTTCAATTGCCATTTCTTGTTTATTTTCATTGAAAATCATTTTACAACTGAACGAATGCAATTTCTGATACTCACACTTTGTTTGAAAAATAGTCTTAGCAACCTTAGAGGTAAGTTTTGACCAGTCTCGGACTTTATTGCTAGCCCTCGCTATCGCTCGGGCGCAAACTCGACCTCGACTGGTAAACAATACTTACCTCCCTTAATGGTTAAATAACTATTATTGATACGTGGCGACAGTCACACAGTAGATAAATTATTTAGTAAATAAATGGCAGAGTAACTATAGCAATAAATAAGAATTATTGATTGAACAAATTATTATATTCTAAAACAGTTTGTATACACAATATTTGTAAATAAATTGTATATTTGAAATAAACAATTTATAAATATGTCATAACATATTTTATATACCACAATTGGTGACCCCGACGTGATTGTTGAATGATTAATTGATTCATTGATTGGTTGATTAATTGTATGATTGATTGAGAGTGGTTTGATTGGTTAGGTAAATAAAAGGTAACTAAAACCCGAAAATGAGTAGCGATAAGGAAGAATAGAGGACAAGAGGTACTAGTCGGGTGGGGGGGTGTGGGTTCTATAATACAGAGCAGGTCATATAGGACTCGTTGGCAGGCGATCGTCCGGTAGGGGAAAGTGAAGGCAACTGCAGCTGGCCAAAAGGCGTTCAGAAAACGTCCTGGGCGATGAACGAAGTGGAGACAGCAGGTCAGCGGGAGTGACGTAGGAGCAGCCGGGTTGTTCGACGATCCACGTTGGGAGGTCTCCACTGAACCAAAGGAGTCCATAAGTACAATGAAAATGTTCATTATATCAATGAATTCCAACATCAATTTTGCTCCGATAAACGCTTTCATTACTATAATGCTTTGTCGTTCATAGACCAATGACTGAGTTCATCATATTAATGAACATAATTTCATTATACTAACGTACAAGAATCATTGATATAATGTTTATGGTGCATTATGGGAATGAAATAATATCATTGTCTCAATGAACTGTGTTCTTTGATTTAAAAATTTCATTCATTGTCCCAATGAACTGATTTCATTAATGCAATGTATACTGGTTTTGTATTAATGAACAGAGACATATACATTTGAAACATAAATAATTGTAAGTTTTTGTTTTAACTAATCTGATAATTACCTATATATGTATATACTGTTTTCTTTGGTTGCTAAAATAATTAATAAATGTTTTTAGTAACATCCCTGACGAAGGACACAGCCATATGTCCGAAAGCTTGGAAGTTTAAACAAATATTGTGTTTTTATTGACCCTGGCCAAATACCCGGTTCTCCACTGAAACAGAGAACAAATTACAAAAATATATATCGTTCTCCCTTCTACCAATTATGGTGTAGAGTTTTTTTAGTTTGCTTTGTCTTGTTATTCCTGGCTTGGTCCCATGATGTATTTCTTCCATTCTTTTCTGTTCTTCGATTTTTTTCGCCTCTGCTATTGTTTACCCTTTCTTTTCAATAATTTCTTTCATTTCACTATCCCATGTTTTTATTGGTCTACTTCTACTTTTCTTCTTTTGTGTTTTCGCCTGCCACACCTGTTCCACTTGTCTTTCCTCCTTCATCCTCTGTAGGTGTCCCCACCACTCTAATTTCCTTCTCTATATAAATTCTTCTACCGTTTCTATTTCCAGCTGGTCTCTGATTTCTGTGTTCTTAATCCGATCTCTTCTGGTCACTCCGATTATTCTTCTAAGGTACTTCATTTCCATTGCCTGGACTTTGCTCTTTTCTCTTTTCGTTAGAACCCAAGACTCACCCGAATGTCAGCACTGGTCTGTATATTGACTTAAATATGGACAGTTTTGTTTTTCTTGTTAGTTCCCTTTTATTTATTAATGTTCTTAGTTGAAAATATAGCTTCGTTGTTTTATTTTTATTCTGCTATCCATTTCCTTCTCATTTCGACCTTCACTTTGTATTTCTACCCCTAGGTATTTGTATTGTTCTACTTGTTCTATTTTTGTATTATCTATTTTAATATCAATCTGTTCTTGCTTTCCCAATATCATCACTTATGTCTTGTTTTTGTTCATTTGCATTCCATTTGTTTTTAGTGTTTCGTTCCATATGTTTTGATTATTTTGTAGGTCTTCTCTATTTCTTCCTATTATTATTATATCATCCGCGAATGCTTCTTCTGCTATTTCTACTCTTTTCAATTTGTTATGTCCGATCGTTACTGTTTTTACCTTTTCTCTGCATGTTCTAATTATTTCATCTATAAATAAAATGAAAAGTGTTGGACTCAGACCTCCACCTTGTCTTAATCCGTTGTTTGTTGTAAACTCGCTGGATTGTTGATTTCTTTCCACTATTATATTTGTTGTTCTGCTATATGCTTCTTATTACCCTTATCATCTTGTTATTCACATTTCTTTTCTTTAAAATCGACCATACTTTTTCACGAGGCACCCTGTCGAACGCTTTCACCATATCTATGAATCCAATGTACATCTGTTTATTTTCATAGTTTGCCTTTTCCTGTATTTGTTTTATCATAAATATGTGGTCCTGTATACTTCTGCCTTCTGCCCTGAATCCACTCTGTGTTTTCATTAATGTTCTTTCTGTGCTTTGTTTTAATTTTTTATTTATTAGTTGTTCATATATTTGTATATTTGTAGTTATTATATTAATTCCCCTGTAATTGTTACAGTCTTTTCTGTCGCCGTTCTTGTATATGGGTACATTGCTGTCTGCCACTTGTTTGGCACACACTCTTCTTGCCATGCTTGTTGTAGATTTTTAGTAGCATTGATTTCCCTTGAGTACCTAGTTTCTTGATAATTTCTGTTGTGATTCTATCCACTCCTTCAGCTTTTCCGTTTTTTTTGTGTTCTTATTACTTCTGACAAATCTTCCATACTTATATCTTGTTCTTCTTCATTTTCTTATCTTGTTCGTTCGTATTTGTCACTTTTTTTTCCTCTTCCGTGTTGAGTAACTCCTGAAAGTATTGTTTCCATCTCTCCATCCTTTCTGTCATCTGTTATTATTTCTCCTTTTTTGTTCATTATATGTCTCGTCTCGTTTGTCCCTTTTGTCTTGTTCCTTTTGATTATGTTGTAGAACAGTTTTATGTAGTCTTTACTACTTTTCTGTATTTTGTCTCCAAATTCTCTCCAACTCTATTTTTTTGCTTCTATTACTACTTGTTTAACCATTTTCTGCTGTGCTTGTATTTTTCATAGCTTTTTGCAGTTTTCTTTCCTAGATATTCTTTCCATGCTATCTTCTTGTTTTTTATCTCCTCTTTTATCTCATTCGTCCACCATCCCGTTTGTCTTTTCGTGTTTGTCATTTGGTCAGCAACGCCTTTACATGTTTATCTCTAACGTGGTTGTCAACTGTTGGAAAACTTAGAATTCTTTGAAATGATTTTTCCCATTGATTTAGCATACAATTTGCATTCCCAAATGCTGTTTTAAAGTCCATATCAATTTACAAAAGAATAAATTGAGAAATACAACAAATACCATCTTAGCAAATATTATACCAGTCGATAGTCTGACGGATTCATATAAAAAGGCCACTTCTATATAATATCGGCTGTCCCATTTGTCTTCATAAATTTCAACCAAAAATGGCAACTAGCTTTCCAGGTGTTGTCGAATTCTTCAGCTGTCAAATTATCAAATTTTAGATTAGAGTTCGGATGCAACTCTCTGCATCGCTTTCTGGTTCTAGAAGGAACGTATTAATATTAGACGTAGTCAAATGTTCCTACTTAATTTTACATTTCAACCTTATTATAAGAGATTAATGAAAGAATCTGCATATGCAAGTACTCAAGCAATGTGCAAAAATATACACAATATTTTGAGTCACGTAGAATACACAGGGTGTTCTGAAACAAAAATATATGAACATTCTTTACAACATGTCCGGTTTACAACATAAGAAGTTTATTTATAATTAAAAACAATGCATTTCAAATTGAAATTTATATAAATTACATTATAGGTAATTTTAAAGTTGGTTTTTAAATTATCGCGTGTGTAATTTAAATGACCTTCTTTAATTTTACACATGAAGATTTTGTTGATAAATAGTAAAACGGCGTTCCATAGTAAATAGATTTAGATTTAGGTATTTGAGTAATTGCTCCACATTTTTCTTGTCAGTAATGTTTCTACTGAAATTGATAGCATTGCGATTGAAATGTGCATTAGAAGTAATAAATGTGTTGTGACGTACCTGAAGGGCAATCAGCGCGTTAGGCCGTGGAGCGAGTGGAGGGTCCCTTTGAAGTAGTGACGAGGGCCAGGCTCTCGGTGTCAGAGAGTGGGGGGGTTAAAAAAAAAGGCTCCACGTAATTTTACCTCGTTGCTACTTCGTCGCAAGGGGGGCTCCACCCTGCCTGCGTGGGTGGACGGCAGACAGTCAGCGAAGTTCAGAAATCACGAACTGTCACAACGCTGACCGTTTGGCGTCAACACCACCAGATTTAGATCTCGCAGTGAGAAGAGAAAACTGTAAATGAGATAACTGAGAAAGAAAACTGTAACTGAAATGAATATAGAAAACTGTAAAGAGAAAACGTGGGGGGAGCAAAAAATAACAGGTGTGAGTTTGGTATGGTAAGATGTCGGCGTTTATTCACACAAATCAAGACGGACACCGTGTCCTGCGCTCCTGAAAACAAATACCTCCGAACGCCACCCTTTCGCGCAGGGTTTACTCTATTCGGCCGAATAAAATAAGCTCCTAATCGCGCGATTGAAAGGGCCGAGGGAGCAACCTTTCTCGTACACAGCGCAAAACACGTACGACACGAAACACGTAGATGCACTCTTACACAAAAGAATAAACAGAAAAATTAAATAAACCGGTCTGGCTCAATTTGAGCACACAAAAAAGAATTATGGTATCAATATATTATCTGGGTTTATCTGGCCTGTGTTTTCTGGTGGTCGTCGCTGGTGACTGCTACAGCTCCGGAAGGGCGACGGCTTGCGTCGTAGACCTGGTGCTCGCTCGCGGCCTCCAGCCAGGAATGCTCTGGCCGAGCTGCCTAGCCCGTAGCTAAACGCTCCGGTGTTATGAGCGTGTTCTCTGCCCTCCAGTCGATGCCTCAATCCCCCTCAAGGGTGGTTAGCTGAGAACCGTTGATTATTCCCGTAAAACGGATGGTCATATACCTTATCTGCAACGGTTCTTCTGGCACGATCTATCTTGGGCACGAGTCAATTTAGTTCTGCCTCGTGGCGGCGCTTCCGCCGGTGAATTTAAAAATCGCTCACCGGGGAGACGCGTCACCACAACAAAAAAATGCAAGCATGGTTGCCTACCGTGCAGGTCCATACGTCCGTTAATTATTAAAATGCCGCTTTCTGCCAACGCTATTTTTGGACCGTTACAGTGTTTTGTGATATGTGTATTCTTATGCTTTTTTTACTAATTTGACCGTCGTTGTGAATAACTTTGTGTATTTCCCTATACCAGACGTTAATTACTAATTGAGTGGTTATGGATGTAGCTAGACGCCATCAATAAATAATTTATAAAAATCATGTAACGTATGTCCGTTTTAAATCAATAACAGGAACATTATCTTTTTGCTTGTTGGGGACACTGCGAAATCTGGTAATAAAACTAACTTGAACTTCATTGCTGCCAATGTCGTCGCTACCTTCCCACCATTTTTGTCACACAGCCTCATTCGCTTCCGCACAGGTTTAATACGCCGACCGAATAAAATTCATCATATTCAGCCCACAGGAAACGGCAAGAAGAGAGCATGAGCTCAAATCATCCTAAAGATGAAATTATCAGCTCTGAAAAGGAAACAGTAAAGATTAAAATCGAAAACTGCATACCCAAGGAGGAAAACGAGGATCCACTAAATGCATTTCATGCAGCACACGGTATGTTATTGAAGTGAAATTATATAAATTGCATTATAACTAAGCGCTAATTATGATTGTCGTGTTTAGGAGACTGTGGAGTGTGTGGTTTCACATAAGACGTAATCAAATGCTTTTTATGCGAATAATTTTTTTTCTGCTTCTGACCTACAATACTCTACAGATGTATTGTTGTATGCATGTATGTATGTATGTATTGTGTGCATCTTAAAATGAAAATCTACGGTATGAATTTCATCTGCTGTTGGGAACAACAATTAACATATCCCAGAATTGTTATGAATATTCTAACATAACCATATGACTAACAAAGAAAACGGTTCACAAAACAGAACACAATATTGGAAATACGTACTGCCTTTCTACGCTTAACGTGGATCCTAACCTGTTAGCAATTTGTGGTGTTTGTCTTTCAACAGTAAATTGAAATTTAGTGCCTAAATGTCATGTGGTTAGAGTGAACTTATTGCATTGGTTCCCACCTTTTAGTAAATACGACCCACCGACGATATTTCAAGTTTTTGAGGACATGTGAGTTTAGTATGTTTGATAATGAAACGACCTTAGTCGAAACTGCAGTCACTATATTTTCTAAAATAAACGTAAAAGTGAAAATAACAAAGTAAAGTTATTGTATTTAATTCATTTACAATGTTCCACAAAATAACAGTTACCAGTATACAGTATTTAATACTCTTTGGCCATGTGGGTAGGTAGACACGGTTTAATTATCACAAAGCAAAAGATACGTTCCCAGCGAGCAAAACTTGGCCGAGCGGTAAAACAGGCTTGC
Source organism: Othius punctulatus (assembly GCA_951805005.1). Classification (NCBI taxonomy): domain Eukaryota; kingdom Metazoa; phylum Arthropoda; class Insecta; order Coleoptera; family Staphylinidae; genus Othius; species Othius punctulatus. Next base: position 41,259,116 of record OX638146.1, read on the forward strand.
TCGCAGGTAGGTGAGACATGGGATTCGATGTAAGCCTAAGAGTACCACCTGATTCGTCTATTTGTAGAATTAAATCTCACTTACCTTCGGCTTCTAAAGCCTAATCTGGTCGACTAGGTATCAATGCTGAAACGAGTAATGTGAGAAAATAAGTCGCTCACGGATATAACAATTAACACTTTTATTAAATTAAGAATTAGAGTCAAAAGAGGGTTTGAAATTGACAGCGACCATTACCTACTAGTGGCAGAAATAGAAAGAAAACATCCTAAACCCAACGAAGATATAAAAGGAAAAGTAACAACAGCAGAACTCATAAAGGCATTCAAACTTAAATCGGAGAAAGTGGCAAGAGTCTATATGGAAGAAAGCAACAAGGCCATGAGTAAAATACCAAAATCGGAACTGCTCACATTAGATGAGGAGTGGGGAGCAATAAAAACAACGATACTAGAGACTTCAAAGACAGTGTGTGGAACATGTAAACAAAGCAACTATAAGAAACAAACAGCACGGTGGACAGAAGAGACAAATCAGCAGATTAAAGTCAAGAAAGCGAGATGGGAAAAATATTTGAATACAAGAACATCGACCAGATATGAGGCCTACAAAACCCAACCAACAAAAGTGATAAAGATGATACTGGAAGAAAAGCAGAAAGTGTGGGAAGACTTTGATGTAAAGATGGAAGAAAATGCTAAAAGCAACCAGAAGGTATTTTATAGTATGCTGAAAAGTCTATGGAAAGATAAACGGGAAGAGCTCATAAGAATAAGCGACGACGAAGACAAGTTATTAAAGACAGAAGGAGAAACGATGGAGCGATGGAAAACGAACTTCGATAAGTTACTAAATCAGGATCATGAACCAGACACAAACACAGAGGCAATACCAATCAGAAATATATCAACAATTGATATAATATCAGAGGGAGAAGTTGAGGAAGCTGTCCAAGAACTCATTGCAGGAAAAGCTGTATCTGTCATTGACAGATCACAGGGGAAACGATTAAGAACATAGGAGTTGAGGGAAGAAGGCGATTACATGCGTTCATTAACAGAGTATGGAGAGAAGAGCAAATACCAAGAGAGTGGACAATTGTGCCAATCTTCAAGGCCGGGAAGAAAACAGAGTGTGAAAATTATAGAGGCATTACACTAATAGGAACGACAATGAAACAAACTGTCCGAAACACAGAGCGGATTCAGAGCTGGGAGAAGTGTGCATGATCAGATATTTACTCTGAAAACCATAATTAATAGGACTTTGGAAAAGCAGAATAGTCTGCACATTGCGTTTTTAGACATGGAAAAGGCCTTTGATAGAGTTCCTCGCGATAGGATCTGGGAAGGTTTACGAAAGATGGAAGTACCTGAAAAACTAGTCAAAGTAAGCCAAAGCATATATAAAGAAACAAGAAATGTTGTCATTACAAGAAATAGAAAATCAGAGTTGATAACAGAGCAGGGAGTAAGGCAGGAAGGTAGTTTGAGCCCCTTGCTATTCATAGTTTATTCATATTTCATCAAATAATAAAGACGCCTGCAAGGAAACAAAATCAGCAAACATCGGATATAGAAATCTAAGAAGAGTGCAAATACATTAATGCGCGTTCGCCGATGACCTAGCAATAATGGCAAACAATCAAGATGAACTGAAGAAGAACCTAGAAATGTGGAATCGGACACTGAAAACATACGGAATGAGGATAAATCTGAAGAAAACAAAAGTTATGACAATATCAAGAGAACATATACAGATGGACATGAAGATAGACAACACACCAATAGAGCAAGTTAAAGAATATAAATACCTAGGGGTCATCTTAAGTGACAAAGAACAACAAGAAACGGACATTAATAACCGAATTAGCAGTGCCAATAAACTATTCTACACTCTAAGCAAATACATAACAGGGAAGAAGGAAATAAAGAAAAAGACGAAAATTAAGGTGTACAAGTCAGTCTTCAGGCCAGTCCTAACATATGGAAGTGAAACGTGGGTACTTAATGAGAAACAAAAGAGCAAGATACTAGCGGTAGAAATGAAATACCTTAGAAGAGTATATGGTGTCACCCTAAGAGACAGAATCAGAAGCGAGAAAATCAGGAAAGAACTAGATTTTAAGGGCATAGAGGAGTACATAGAAGAAAGACAGCTAGGATGGTGGGGGCACATGCACAGAATGAAGGCGAGTACGCAGGCAAGAGAAGTGTGGGACGCGAAAATGCAAGGAAGAAGAAGAAGAGGACGACCAGCGAGAACTTGGGAAGGCGCGGTAAAAAACATCCTCAGAAAAAGGACACCTCGAGACAAGAACGATCCATATGACAAGAGACAGAAAGATGTGGAGGCAATTCATAAAACAGTGAAACAGCATGAAATATTATTATATTATGTTATAAAAATACACATTATGTTACATGCCTACATCCAGCATGGGTAGAAAGGTTTATTGAATATACATACATTGAATTAAGATTTTAAATACAATAATAACCGCGAGGTTTTTAAACATGACGTGAACGGAAGTAACGTGAACTTATAACATTTTACGAGTTAACATTTACTCGTCTTTATATAGTGTTTTCAGGAACAAATCAACTCAACGGTCTAAAACTAGAATCTTCCACTCATGTGACTTCTGGATTTAATGATATCATTGTGTATTTAGATTATTTTTGACCGTAGATCAGATTAGACGGGGTCGTAATGGCTACTTATAGCCTTTCAGCACTGCAACCTACAGATCATCCATTATAGATCTGAATTGTCAAATTCAAGGTCGGCCAAAATGTCACATTGTATAATAAGTTTGACAGTGTACTTTTAAAAAAACTAGTAACAATATGTGTTTTGAGGTTATGCGACCTATTAGTTTTTAATAATTTGAGTTGGTTTAATGACAAGAAGTAGGTACCGTTGTAATTTACTTTCATTTCAAAACACCTAGTAATTTGATAATTTTGAGTTAATAAATTGTGAAAATGAGAAAGAAACAAAAACGTTTTAAATTCATTCAAAATTGGAAAATTTGTCATCAGATTCTGACTCAGATTGTCTTAACGATATAATTATTGGAGGGATGTTTTCGGTAGATTTATTTCCCATATATTTTTCACATTTTTCACAATGTTGGATACTATTTCGGCACATTTCTGGCGTAAATTTTAAAAGGGATTCTTTCCTTAAATGAAGAACATTAGCTCTTGAAAAAGGTTGGGCGTGAACATGTTTATTGTAATATTGTTTGGCAAACCCCCATACTAATTAAATTGCATTATATTGGCAATGGTATGGGGGAAGTGTGACAACATGATGTCCATAACTGTTCAAATTATCGTCAATTACATATTTTGTGTTTTCTGTGCCTAAGATAGGTTTAATCTGCTTCCACAGTTCTTTTTTAGTTGATGTTTGATTGAAATTGATATTCTCTCTGGAGCCACTCTTCCATTTCCCCTTTCCGTAAATTTGAATTGAGAGGTTTATCAGCGCTCATGGAATGGTAGTGGGCATTGTCCATTATAACAACTACTTGGCCATTAATTTGATTTAAAGCAGGGACTAGTTGGGCTTCAACCCACTTGTTGAATAATTCCCCAGACATGTTTTTTGTGGTAATCACGATGTTCAATTTTATTGTCTGAAAGAAAACTGCATCCCTCTAAAAATCCGGAAGCACATCCCGCATGAAGAACAGTAAAGCGTTTCCCTTCTGCTCTGATTCTGGATGGATTCACTTTTAAATCAGTCATGAAGCTGTTATCGTACCTGACTACCATTTTGGAAGATCCATGATTATTTTGGAGGATCCATGATTCGTCCAAAAATATTAAAGTCGGTTGAATTTGACGAATCTCAGAATTGCAAATACTTTCTAAAAAACGAAATTTTTAAAGATTTTATGAGAGTACTTTCACATAATATTACAATAAACATGTTCACGCCCAACCTTTTTCAAGAGCTAATGTTCTTCATTTATGGAAAGAAGCCCTTTCAAAATTTACACCAGAAATGTGGCGAAATAGTAAAATGCGACGGCCATTAACTTTTCTAAATTTGTACTCCATAGATTTTATGATTTTGTGCAACGTTGATCTTCCTTCATTATATTCTAACTGCAATTTTACATAATCTCAAAGATCGTCTAATGTAAAGTATTGATTTCTCTCGTGAAATTTTGAATGAAATGAAATTTGAAAATGAAATTTTTCTAGAAAGTTCTTCCTTTATAAAGTGCATATTAGTGTTAATTCGTGCCATATTTTGTTTTCCATGCAAATTGGGGTTTTGAAGACTCTTTCATGTTTTTTTAGTATATCAAAAACAAACGTGGGGCTTATCTGGAAGTTACTTATGTTGTAAAAATGATATTATATTAAAATCAGATTTGATATAGATTACCTTAAACACCCTTGCAACTTTTTTGCAAATATATTTCTTTGATGAGTGGGGCGTTATCTCTTTAATTTCGTGATAACAATAACTACTCAGTTTCTCTTTTGATTTTCCATTTTAGTAGCTTTTTATAAGTTTCAGGACGTAAGAAAATTAAATGACACAAAGGACAAAATTTGAAATAATAATTTTAATATTGTCGCCAAAATTAAATAGTTAAAATACCCATTGGCGTTCATAGTAACTTTATCAATAATGCCAACCCACTGGCACTTTGACAATTCATATCTATAATGGATTTAGTTTATATAGATATTTGTACTAGACCTATTTTAGACCTATTTAAATAAGCCTTTTCTTAAACCTCGCATTGTAACACTTTAAATGGACCACTCGGTATACACACATGCATGGTGGGGTTGTGGGCGGATGCTTCAGGGATTTATTTACCTACGCCAACAGGGCGCTAGTGTATCTGGAATCTGGGATCGACCACATAACTTGTCAAATCATTAATATTTATTCTTATTTATTTATTTATTATTGTGGTATTACCATTTTATTATCTGATACCATATTATTTACGTTTTTAAGGTTTAGAACCACAAATAGATGGTGTCAATTGCACATCTAACTGGAACTCGGGTGAAAACAGTGATTTAGAGGTAGGTAAAAGTGTAAATGGGAAGTATACAGTTTCTATTAGCACCATGTACCTATTTTCAGAACAAATATTGCATTATAAAGACAGAAGAAGAAACAGTGGAGATCAATGAAGTCACACCATACAAATGTGAAATATGTAGTGCTACCTATGATGGCCAGGCAAGTTATGAAGTGCACTTGAAGGAAAAACATGAAATGTAAGAAAAATAAAATTATTTATATAAAAAATTAAAAATTGTACATTATATGCCGGGTAATGGTTTTTACTGGCTCTACAAAGTCATAGGCTTGCCAGTCATTCCTTGTATCACTTGTAAATACCTTTTTACCGGCTTATACAGGGTGAGTTTTTTCGGATGTTTGGTATGGGGATCTCGGAAACCAGCGGAGATAGAGGAACGATTAAATGGGGAAGAAATGCAGTTTTACGAGCTCAATTTCATGAGCTTTTTGTTTTTTGGTAAAATTGCATGGCTAACTAGATATCTCGAAAAAATATATTTTTTGTTATTTTGTTTGGAGCATATTGCTCTGTTATTATTCACTTTAGAAAAAATGTGTAAAGGAAAAAGTTATAGGAAATTATGTGCTTAATAATACACTCTAACCGATTATTTTATTTAAGCTATAATTTTTTAGTTATGACACAAACTTGTGTTTTTTTCTAATGAAAACCATAGTCGGCCATGACTTTATAAAAAATGCCTCTTTTCAACGATTCTAATGATATATCATATTACATAGGTATTTTTATAAATAAATAAATTATGGGAATTTTTTTCTTTTCAGTTTCGAACTATTCGAAGTAGTACGCTATAGAAACAATTGATAGATACAAACGACAATTATAGAGGTGGCCGATCTCCCGATCTCTCTGTTTTAGATTTTTATTTATGGGGAATGGTAAAAGATAGAGTGTATCAAACATTGTACGTCACAGTAGATGACCTTAGAGAAGCTGTACTGACAAGTTACAAGTTTTTGCTAATATTGATGGACGCTCCGTTAGAAAAGCAACAAATTCTGTTTTATAAAGGTGTGCATTAATCATAATGGTGAACCTTTTGAACATATTTAGTCTTAAATACTTTCCTAACTTTAATTACGATGTTGTTTAGGTACTACTTTAGTTACGTTCTAATATGCTTGTATTGTTTCTCAATTTATCGTCTGTCATTCCCTGTTTAGTAGTTTTGTACTTATGTAATTTTGTTTTATCAGAAATAATTTTTATATAAAATTGTAACTCCAACGAATTATACATTTTACACCAAAATAATAATGTTTATAATTTCGAAATTAAAAGAAAAATTTTAATAACTAACTTGAATTTTATTATTTAGCGCGTTGCGCATCTATCAATTGTTTCCATAGCCGTCTTGAATACTTAGAATACTTCTTGAATAGTTCGAAAATGAAAAGTAAAAAATAACGATAATTTAATTATTTATAAAAATAACTACATCAAGTGGTATATCATTAGAATAGTTGAAAACGCGCCTGTTTTATAAAGTCATGGCCAACTATGGTTTCCATTAGAAAAAACACAAGTTTGTCTCATAACTCAAAAATTATAGCTTTAATAAAATAATCGGTTAGATTGTATTATTAAGCACATAATTACGTACAACTTTTTCCTTTACACATTTTTTCTAAAGTCAATAATAACAGATCCATAGGCACCGAACCAAATAACGAAAAATATATTTTTTCGAGATATCTTGTAAGCCATGCAATTTTTCCAAAAAACAATAAGCTCATGAAATTGAACTCGTAAAACTGCAATTCTTTCCCTATTTAATCGTTCCTCTATCTCCGCTAGTTTCCGAGATCCCCATACTAAACATCCGAAAAAATTCACCCCCTATATAATATGTAGACAACCCAAACCACTTATTTCGCCCATCTTTCTCTCTTCCGGGTTTCGGGTTTTAATTTTGCAACAATTGTAACAATATTATTTTCGAACCAATTTTGTATTTCATATATTGTACTTTTGTCTTTACGATGACATCAAGAAATCACTTATTACACTTATCACTTATTATTGAAAATTCTGATAAAATAAATGAACCAATATTTGTTATATGCTTGATAGCAAAAGAAAATTACAAAATTCTGTGACATGAGGGCCAACTACCATAGGGTGGTTTGGCCTCGTGGCACATAATGAATTTATTTCATTGCTTTGTGTTCTCTGCTATTTCTTTCGCTTCCTTCCACGTTTTTCCTTTTTTTATTATTATTTTCGATATTGTATTATCCCATGTTTCTTTAGGTCTGCCTCTCTTCCTTTTCCGTAGTGTCTTGGCTTCCCATATCCTCTTTGTTGGTGATACTTCATTCATTCTCTGCATGTGCCCCCACCATCCGAGCTGTCTTCTTTCTACGAATTCTTCTATCGATTCAATGCATAGCTCGTGTCTTATCTGTTCACTCCTTATCTTGTTTCTTAGCGTTACTCCGTTCACTCGTTTTAGTACTTTCATATCAGCTGCTCTTATTTGACTTTTGTCCTTCTTAGTTAGTAAGTACCCATGTTTTGGACCCGTTTGTGAGAATTGGTCTGTATACAGCTTTGTATGCTTGGTTATTTCTTTCTTATTTAATATTATCTTCCTGAGAGTATTGTAGGCTCTGCTTGCTTTTTCTAATCTCTTATTGATATCTACTTTTGACTTCCTTCTTCGTCGACCGTGATTCCTGGGTATTGTAAACTGTCTATCTGTTCTATTACCACTCCACCTATCTCTATTTGCACCTTTTTCTTCTGTGCTGATATAGCAATGCCTTTTGTTTTCTTGTACATTTTCATCCCATACTTTCAGATTGTGTTCGAGGTCTTATCCATTTCTGGCTACAATTACTATGTCGTCCGCGAAGGCGCACTCCGCGATGCCTTACTTCTCTAGCTTCCTATGCCCAATGTACAGTGGTCTCATTCTCTGTTTCGCAAGTTTGATTAGCTCGTCCATAAAGATTATAAACAGGGCTCAGGCTCGCTACCTGCCTTACTCCTTTTATTGTGCCAAATATTTGTGACTTCAGGTTCTTGCATATAACAGTTTCTTGTTTCGTTGTACATACTTTTAAACACCCTAATTAGTTTCTTGTCCACCTCATGTTTGTTTCGGCTTTCCCATATCTTAGTTCTTGGGGCCATGTCAAAAGCCTTGTCCTTATCTATAAATGCTAAGAATGCTGACTTATCTGGACAGTGATCTATTTATAACTTCTTTTATCGCAAATACGTGGACCTGCGTGCTTTTGCTTTTCTTGAACTCACTCTGTTCCTCCTACAGCGACTGTTCTACATGTTTGTGTCCTCAGTCTTTTTTCTACGATTTGTTCCATTAGTTTCATAGAAGTGTTTAGTAGCGTTATTCCTCTTTAATTATTGCAGTCCATCCTGTCTACTTTTTGTAGTGTTGGTACTTCATTCATTCATCCTGTGGCACTACAACCCTCTGTGTGTCTTGGCCTCCTCCATCAGCCTCTTCCAGGACGCTCAGTGATTGAAAACCTCGATCCAACTTCTGACCTTCATTGTGCGAAGGTCATTCATAACATCTTTCCTCCATTTCTTCTTTGGTCTCCCTCTGCTAATGCTTCCGCAGTCTGAGAGCTGTCTGCGTAGCCTCGACTTTTCCATCCTCTTCACATGCCCGAACTACCTGAACCGTTGGTCTTTTATGAAGCGTACTATATTCGCACCCCTGATTAGGAGGTCTAATTCATGATTCATTTCAATTCTGCATTCTTGTTTTCTTGTGTGTGGCCGAAGATCATACGTAGCACCTTCCTCTCTGTGATCATCAACCATTATTTGTCTGGTTGTTTTAGAGTCTAGGTTTTGTATGCATACATTAGTACTGGTTGTATAATTGTGTTGTATATTTGCAAATTAGAATTTCTGGAGACCACCTTTGGATGTGAGCATCTTTTTTTATGCATTAGTAGTTCGATTTCCCGCTTAATTCTATTTTGAATTTCGTTGCTTATTTGGTTACTATGGTTGATTTCAGACCGAAGGTGCATAAATCTTCGCACTTCCTCGTAGCTGTTAACTTGTAGATGGCTTACTTGTACTATTGGTACTATTTGACCTATTTTCCACTGTTTTGGTATTTTTTTCTCCAATCCAGACTATTACATACTTTTAATAGTAACTCTTGTCCGCTTATCACATTTATTTTAACATTTCCGTTGTTATGTGGTCGTCACCTGGGGCCTTATTGTTTTTGAGTCTGTTAATTGCTTCTACAAGTTTTCCATAACTATGCCTTGTTCTGGAATTTGCCTTCTTCTTTTGTTTTAATCAGTGTTTGTCTCACGGTATCCTGTTGCTCGGTAAGTTTTCCTGTGAGTAGTTTTTGGAAGTATTTCTTCCAACGTTCCATAGTTTCTGTTTCATTAGTAAGGATTTCACCTTTTTCATCTTTAATTGCCAGTTGCCAACATTGTCTGTCTCTTTTATAATAATAATAATAATAATACATCTTTATTAACAATAATATAACGAATACATAATTAACATAGCAACATTAACATATACAGGATGTTAAAAAAAGAGTGTAAAATATTAAAGGGGGTAGTAGTATGAACCACAATAAACAAAAAAGTCTTGATAAACATGGGTCCTCAAAGTAACGGTTTCGGCGATGGAAGATTATTCCTTTTTGCCTCCTTTTTTATTTTGCTAAAACTTGCATTTTCTTATCATAGTTGGCTGATGTTTTGTGACATAAACATTCATTATTTGACAGTTGTTATTAGTGCACAAGTTAGCATTGCTATGTTTTACCGTTACTACTGTTTCCATTTTATCTCGGAATTCTGTCCATGTTTATTGCTTCGATTCCCTTACCATCTGTTTTACCTTGTTGCGTTGTTTCTTGTATATCTCGTAGCTGTTATCTTTTATAAGTACTTCTGCCAATTACCCTTTTTGATCTTCACTTGGTGCTCTATCTCTTCTGTCCACCATACCGTTTGCTTATTGTGTTTGTTTTACCTAGTTACTCCAAATGTGTCTCTTGCTGCTTCTATAATTGTTTCCCTGAATATTTCCCATAATTTTTCCTGATTGGAATCTTCATTTTCTCTGTTTGTTCTTTGTATATTTCTGGTAATCTGCTCTCCAAATTTCTTTGCTATTATCTCATCTTTCAACTTGTACGATTTTATTACTGCGGTGTATTCTTTCGTTTTGAATTCTGGTTTTACTCTATTTCTATCATTCTCAGTCTTGATTTTTGCCACGACCAGGAGGTGGTCCCTGAAAATTTGCATTCCCTTTTAACTACTACGTCTATTATTTTAGCTTTGTTTTTCCTTTCTACTATTATGTAATCCATGATCGATCGTTCACCTCTGCTAGGCTGTACTTTGGTATATTTGTGAATGTCTTTATGTTCATAAAAGCTATTCACTATGATTAGGTGGTGTTTGTACAGAATTTCAGCAGTCTGTCCGTTATTGTTTCTTTTCGCTTCTCTGTGCTTTTCGATTGTTATTGAGTGAGCTTGGTCTTTACGTCCTACCCTAGCATTAAAATCTCCTGCCGTATATATACAAAGTAGCACTTATAATTGTAACATAACTCAGGGGATGACTACAATATTATTTTTATAGGAACAACATCATCCACACAGAAGAAAATCCCTACAAAAGTGATGAATGCACATCAAGTTTCACTAGGAATAGTATTCTGAACAGGCACACGAGGATCCACATAGGAGAAAAACCTTACAAATGTGATGAATGCACGTCAAGTTTCACTGAAAATGGTAGGTTGAAAAGGCACAAGAGAATCCACATAGGAGAAAAACCTTTCAAATGTGATGAATGCACATTAAGTTTTATTTACAAAAATACTCTGAAAATGCATAAGAGGATCCACACAGGAGAAAAACCTTACAAATGTGATGAATGTACATTAAGTTTTAGTCAGAGAGGTAGTTTGAATAAGCACAAGAGGATCCACACAGGAGAGAAACCTTACAAATGTGATGAATGCATATTAAGTTTTAGTCAGAGAGGCAGTTTGAAAATACACAAGAGGATCCACACGGGAGAAAAAAAACCTTACAAATGTGATGAATGCACATCAAGTTTCACTGAAAATGGTAGTTTGAAAATGCACAAGAGGATTCACGTAGGAGAAAAACCTTACTTATGTGATGAATGCACATCAAGTTTTACTCAAAGTGGTCAATTGAAAATGCACAAGAGGATTCACACAGGAGAAAAACCTTACAAATGTGATGAATGCACGTCAAGTTTCGCTGAAAGTGGTAGGTTGAAAATCCACAAGAGGATCCACACAGGAGAAAAACCTTACAAATGTGATGAATGCACATTAAGTTTTAGTCAGAGAGGTAGTTTGAAAATGCACAAGAGGATCCATACAGGAGAAAAACCTTACAAATGTGATGAATGCACGTTAAGTTTTAGTCAGAGAGGTAGTTTGAAAAAGCACAAGAGGATCCACACAGGAGAAAAACCTTTCAAATGTGATGAATGCACATTAAGTTTTACTCAAAGTAGTAATTTGAATATGCACAAGAGGGTCCACAGCAGAAAAACCTTACAAATATGATGAATGCACATCAAGTTTTACTCTCAATGGAAATTTGAAAAAGCACAAGAGGATCCACACAGATAATAAACCTTTCAAATGTGATGAATGCACATTAAGTTTTACTTAGAGAGGTAGTTTGAAAAAGCACAAGAGGATCCACACAGGAAAATAACCTTGCAAATGTATATGATCCACAGCATGTGTAAAAGTTTGAAAAGGCGCAAGAGGATCCGTACAGGAAAAAAAACTACACATATGTTCTAATTTAGTCATTTTATTATACCTATACTGCTTTTGTAAAAAACATAACACCAAATATTTGTGGGACGGTTTGATTGATACTAACGGAATTTGATGTAAGGGAACTAAAAAAACTGTATTGAAGGCACGCAGCTTAATCTTCTGGAAGCCGTAGAAATTCATAAACATAATAATAATCCGCTCGTTAACCAGTCGAATGAGGAAACGAACGTAATTTGCACACCGCTTTTTAAAACTATATAAATAGTTAAGCGATTTGTCAAAACTCTACCTGAGTAGAATTTTTTTTATTTATGGGATGCATAGATAATAGGGACTCAAAGCCCCTTCAGGTAAATTTTAGATTGCCGGCCACTCAGTCACTGACTGCCGAATTCGCCCGAATGAAGCTTCGTCTCACGCCTTTCTCGACGAGACAAAGATGGCAAACTGCTGGCTCTAAGCGACTGTGACATTCTTAGAGTCCATGAGTGTACAGTGTGTTGGTTTACATTTGATTATTATTTTTTTAAATTTATTATTTTAAGGTAAAGCCGTACTCATGAGATATAAATATCGAAACATGTGTTACTTTAAAAGGATTGTTGGTATTTGTTTATTCATTGTACACAGGTATTTTTTATGATTTGTAATTAGATGAAATTTGTATTATTATTGTATTGCGTACACTGTGCAAATAAATTAATTGTGTATACACTTCTTCTCTTCTTGCAGTGTATCTCCTATCAGAGGTTTGCTATCATCACAGCTATTTGAACCTTATTGACTGCCGCTCGGAATAATTTGGTATTGCTGCAGCCAAACCAGTCTCTTAGGTTTTTGAGCCAGGCCATTCGGCGTCTTCCGATGTTCCTTTTTCCTATGATCTTTCCTTGTACTATAAATTGTAGCAGCACGTATTTGGGTCCGCTCATTATGTGGCCTAGGTATTGTAACTTTCTCTTCTTGATGGTGTGAATTATTTCGAATTCTTTTTGCATTTTATTTAACACTTCAGTGTTAGTTACCTTGTCTGTCCATGAAATATGCCACATTCTACGGTAACACCACATTTCGAAGGCATTCAGTTTGTCGAAGTGATTCTTCTTGAGAGTCCATGTTTCAACCCCATACAGTTGACATAACAACGCAGCATTCTTGTTCTAAGTTCTAGGCTTAAATCTACTAGCGAAGAGCTTTTTCATTTTCACAAATATTGATTTCGCTACTTCAATCCTTGTTTTAATTTCTTATGTTTGGTTACCTGATTGATCTATCTAGGTTCCAAGGTCTCTATAAGTCTGCACATTATCTATGGTTTGATCTATGGCCTTGTTCCCTACTCTTAGGTTTATTTGATTTTAATTCGGTGAGGATTTTGTAATTAACATTAATTTCGTTTTATTAAAATTTATTTTTAGTTCGTACCCACAACATCGATCGTTTAGCTTTTCTAGAAGGTGTTGTACATCTCTAAGGCTACTTGTTAACAAAACCGTGTCATCTGCATATCTGATGTTGTTCACAACTTCTCTGTTTATAACCACTCTTATTTGTTCTTTTTCCAACGTTTCATTAAATATAGCTTCGCTATAGAGGTTAAATAGGAGTGATGAGAGAATACAGCATACCCTGTGCACTCCATACGATTTAAATTGACCAGGTTTCTTGTGGGTACGGACCTATAAAAAATAGATGCCGCCAAAATCTGTAGTCGCTGTAATTTTTTTAAGAACTCTGTCTGCCATTATTGACACATTATATGTGCTGAATAATCCAGTGATCCACAATCATCATAATTTCCATTGTTTGTGAATAACGGCCGGTAGCATACAGACAGATTGTATGCACCTTTTGAATCCGTTTGCCGTTTGAATCGTCAACAATACAGACACAGATAAATACAGATCAACTAAAGCACAATAAGAAGACGACATTGCTGCATTAGAGCGTGCAAGTTGGCAGCCCAGGTCTTTTCAGCGAGAACATCCGCCATGTTAGTTTTTTTTTCTACACTTGGTAAGTGAATTATTTTTTTCATACGGCATTGAAGTAATTTTCATACTTTTTTTTTATATAAGCAGGGATATGCGACAGAGACAATGCTTCGTACATCGGAGTTTGTGTTATTTTTTGACAAACTATTTGACGGTGTCAATGGTTCGACAGTAAGTGGTGATAAACCTTTACGATGTGCCATAACCCAAGAAAGCCAGCATGTTGAATTTTATTCCGAAGCAATTCAAGTTTTGAAGACAATTAGATTTATTAGACCACAAGGCGAACATGTTCCACCCTGCATTGCAAATTGGATAACCACATTAAAAGGTCTGCAAAGCATCTGGAACAAATTACACGCTAAGGGAATTAAATATCTTTGTCCGAGAAATTTGAATAAGGACCCCGTTGAAAATGTTTTTGGTGGTGTCCGAAGTCATGGTGCTCGGAATATAAATCCAACACCTGCTGCCTTCAGAGCTTCTTATAAAGCTTTGATTATTAATAATCTTATGACTCGCCATTCTTCATTTGCAAATTGTGAGGAAGATGGTTGTAGAGGGGCACTAAATTCTGTACAAAACTTAATAACGATTAAAGTTCCTACGCCAACTGAGATAGTGTCCCCAAATGTTTCTGATGAGTTCACATTTATAAACAACCCCAGTTTTCTGGCGGACAATATAAATATGTACATATCAGGATATTTGGCCCGCAATATGTTGAGAAAATTACAAGGATGTAGTATATGTAAACAGGACCTGGTTCCGATACGTTGGAACCCATTCACTCCTATATTGAATGTAGGCAATTTACTCGTGGAAATTTGCTGCGACTCAACTCTAGCTTCTTCAAATACATTAATCAATGTTTGCAAATTATGCGGTTTTTATATACCGAAGATTTGCACTCATTTTAATATAGTATCATTTTTTACACATAAAATTTCTTGTACAATTATGCCAAATTTTTGTCACTGTCACATTCACAATTTGGCTGACCTAATTTTAATTCTTGTGATCCCATTTTATGTTGTGGTGTGGATACAGAATATCAACAACATACTGCAAGGAAAAGAACTTCATAAAATTAATGATCCTGTGAAAAAACTAGCATTAGTTAAATATCAAAAAACCAGATCACGACATTTAGGCCTTGCAAAATCAAAAACTGTCATACATTAGTTCCTCGTTAAATGTCTGCATTTTGTTATCTGTACAGGCATTATTATATATTTGGAGTTTTTTGTAAAGAATGTTTTTTGTGTTTAGTTTTGTAGGATATATTTTCCTTCAATTTGCATTCAATTTGACAAGCGCATAATTTTATTAATAATAGGACGTGGCACATTGTATAGTTATTTGTATTATAAGTAAAGAAAAGTATTGTGTTTCTTTACATTTTGTATTGTTTATTCACACTATTTTAAATGTATTTATCTATCATATAATTATTATTAACATTTATGAATATATTTAATGATTTGTTTATATATGCTTATACTAGTGTCATGTAAATTACAATAATGTTATACAATGCTACAATGCAAACAATAGCCCAGGAAAATATGTGAACTAACGTTTCACCCATTTAATCCTCCTGCAATCAAAGCGACTGCAGCACTATCTTGAAGATATTGTTTGCACGGGAGCACATTATATATTATAAGTAAAGAAAATTATTATTTTTCTTTACGTTTTTTATTGTTTATTCACACTATTTTAAATGTATTCATGTATCATAATTATTATTATAAACATTTATTAATATATTTAGTGATTTGTTTATATATACATATACCAGTGTTTTTCTTGTGAAAACTACTATTTGTTTATGTAATTATTGTATAGCGGGAAAGTTTAATCAATTAATTTAAGGAGCTAAATTGTATTGTTAGCTATAGATTTATTTTATAGTGTTTTTAAATCAATTATCATCGACGTTTCGCACTACGATTGAAAGATTCTTCAGGATGTTTAGATTATATAACACAAATAACTAACTATAATCTAAAATTTAAAAGAGTAGGAAAATTTATTTATAAAGATTTTTATTTATTACAACAATTCAAGATTATAGTAAGTTATTTGTGTTATATAATCTAAACATCCTGAAGAAGCCTTCAATCGAAGTGCGAAACGTCGATGATAATCGATGAAAAACCACTAACAAATAAATCTATAGCTCCAATACAACTTAGCTTATTAAATTAATTGACGAATTTTCCCGCTATATTATAATTACATATATATATATATTTATAAATCCCGCTTTTTTTAACGATATAGCGCCATCTCGTGGATTTTGACTACATTAAGCTATAGTGGCGCCATCTCGTGTGTTCTTTTGTTAAGAAAATGGTACGGACCTATCATGCATAGAGGACGCAAACGCGACAAATGTTTTTTACAGAGAGTGGCCTATCTGGCCTATATAATCTGTGGAATACAGCCTTGCCTTACACCCAAGGAATATACTAAAGATATATGCTTACACCGCGACGGATCTCCATTTCTTCTGTTAGCTGATTTTATACTACACTTGCAGTGTAACACTGTTGTATACACTTGCACTCTTTCTATCCTCCTGAAACAAAAAAATTAGTAATTTGTTTAAAAAACAGTCATTTAATTTTTTTTAATAAATTACTAATTTGATAATAAATATTAATTTCAACACAATTCAGAACTGTAGTACAAATATTTACCCCTATCCAAGTTCCGAACCCAGTTAGTTATCAGATCAACTTGTAGTGGGCGCAGCTGAGACGGTTCATCCGATTAACATACTATTGCCATTTCTTTCTTTAGTGTATTCTTTTGGAATGTCGCTAACTTCTCACCATATTCTTTGTTCTCGCCCACACGTCTGTATTTAATCAGTTATCACATCATTTGGTTATCATCGTTTACTTCTGCGGTTAGGACACTGACCTGAATAAAATTCATTCCAATTCAAAAATCACAACAGAATGAGCTCTACTCATTCTAAAGATGAAATGATCAGCTTTGAGAAGGTAGAGATTAAAATCGAAAACTGCATGCCCAAGGAGGAAAACGATGATCCATTAAATACATTTGATGCAGCACAGGGTATGTTATCGAAGTTAAATTATATAAATTGCATTATAAAAAGCGCTAATCATTATTGTCGTATTTAGGAGACTGTTGTTGTGGTTTCACATAAGACCTAATCAATTGTTTTATATGCGAATGCAAATTTTATATTTTTATTTTATTATTTTAATTGTTTTTGTGGCCCTGTCTTAAACTTAGTCTTAGTTTGATAATGAATTGATCGAAACTGCCACCTCTATTTTATCTAAAATAAATGTGTATGTGGAAATAACAAAGTAAAGTTGTTTTATTTAATACATTTACGATGTTCCACAAAGTAACAGCTACAAGTGTACAGTATATAATACTCTTTATACTTATAATTGTATTGACTCTAACAGATACACTTGTGATGCCCGTGGTTATGTGGAACATTGTTTAATTATCACAAAGCAAAAGGTAAGTCCCAGCGAGCAAAGCTTGGCCGAGCGGTACGACAGGCTTGCTTGCAGGTAGGCGAGACATGGGATTCGACGTAAGCCGGAGACTACCCCCTGATTCATGTATTTATGGATTTAAATCTCACTTACCTTTAACTCCTGAAGTCTGGTCCATCACGGGATCACTGCTGAAAACGAGCAATGAGAGAAAATGAAGTCACTCACAGAAATAACAATTCACACTTTTCGTAAATTAAGATTTAAAATACTAATAACCGCGAGGTTTTTAAACATTACGCAAAGAAACACTTACATGAACTTATAACATCTCGATCTAACAGTCAAAAACAGTAAGAGGGCGAGTTAACATTTACTCGTCTTTATATAGTGTTTTCAGGAACAAAAAAAACTCAAGGTCCAAAACTAGAACCTTCCACTCATGTTACTTCTGAATTTAATGATATTGTGTATTTAGATTATTTTAGACCTTAGTTCAGTTGGCGGTCCGGCAGAATAGGGGTATAAGTTGTTTTTCAAAGTTAAAAGTTTTCCAATACATATTAGGCATTTAATAACATAAACAGATGTTTATCATATATTTCAATAATTTAGCTGAAAGTTGAAATATTCAGCTTTGAGCACGATACACCTATACACAGTATGCTCATTATTTGCCTCAAATATGACACAATCTCACGTGCGAACCTTTGCTGTCGTATCCAAGCGTATAAAATACACTAATATCCATAATATAAACCATAGGCATGATAAAGTTCCATTTGCTTTCTACAATTCTACAGGTGTTTGGCGTTTGTTTATATAATTATTGTTGTTTATTATAGTGGTTATTTGTTTCACGTTTTATCTGAAAATGCTTGTGCAGTGGTTAAATGAGGAAACTTTAATAAAAAGACAAAAGGGAGATCAAATACTTTAGATTTCCAAAAATCGATGTATGAATTGTTGTATGCCGTCGTGAGGATTAATTTAACTTAAAAATGGTATGTTAAATTAATATTATGTGGTATTTCAATATCATACTTCTTTGTCTTACATTTTGTAGCATATGTTTGTTGTGCACATTTTGAAGTCGGCACCTTTAAGGGAACGACTTCTTAATTATACTTGTAAAAAACAGTCGACATTTGAAACCTGACGCGGAACCCACTTTAAAACTTTCCGGTAATAATGACAAACCAATAAATAAAAGAAAAACAAACGAAAGATCAAACAAAAAGAGAAGTGAAATTAATGAAATGTTGGAAGCTAATGTGTCTGAAGCTGTTTTAGTTGAATAATAATTTAATTGAATTTGAAATGCTACCCCACTCCGCCTAGCAAGATTAATTTATTTTTGAAGAACATATTTTGTTTTAGGAAACGTACTGACGTAAATATATTTGTTACATATCTAGATTGGATTTGTTTTAAGCTTTAAAATGAGGTATCACAAGGTAGGGGTGTAATTTAAAATTTCAAAGTAAGAGTCGCTAAGGGGAATGGGTAATATTTTTAACATCAGCCTTGAAACTGCTTCGACTTGTCTTTTTGTTTCTTTGAAAGGAACTTAAATCAGTTCAATAAAAATAGTTTCTTAGTTTTTCCTATTTTTTTTTTTAAAATGAATTGACAAAAATATTTTTTTCAAATTTCAAAGAAAATTCACAATTTTCAAAAAAAAAACAAATGGCTAAGGAGGAGGGACACTTAAACTTTATTTTACGTTGTTTTTAAACTTACCCTTCGAAAAATCAATTGACGGGTTTTTTTTAATACTTGAGTCGTATAGAATCAAAACTCACAATATCCAAATACCGAAATTTTTCGAATTAACCAAAAACCGCTCTACTCGACAATCTATTTCCCCGAATTTTGCAAATGAATTTTTTACATCCTGTTAGCTCTACAAAATGAATTGTAATATAAAAAAATGCTTTTTTATGTAGCATTTTAATAATCAAAGCAGTAAAACATGATTTTTAATATTGTGAGTTTTGATTCTATACGACTTATTTAATACTTCAATTAAAAAGTTATTGCGACTGGATAGTTTTGAAATGTACACACTGTATAATGTTTCATGTCTTGTTTTGTTTTATTGTAAAAAATATGTGCTACACAATGTTGTATCTTATAGTATTTCTGAAATATGTTTTTTTAAACTTGTCTAAAAGTTGAATATTTTTTCTACTTCTTTTACATAATTGTTGTTATAATTTATCATTTAGTTGCATAAAGATTACTATTAACATTTATGCAAAATAAATAATGATTTCACGTTTTACAATTCATTATACACTCATACAAAACCGAAATGAGCGCAGGCGTCACGAGCGATTTGGCTTCGTACATTATGTCATCCAGCTGGTGGTATACATATTGGATGCGCATCGGCATACTGTGTATAGGTGTAGGAAATATATGATATATGTCCGTTGATGTTACTTAAATGCCTAATATGTATTGCAAAACTTTCAACTTTCAAAAACGACTGATTTTTCCCTGCGGATCGCCAATTGTTCCTGTTCGATTAATTAGATCATATTAAAACACGCACACTTACGCTCAATTTAATATCATCTTGTATTTAAGCTCACGTCGTTCACTTGTAATTACCTAGATTAAACATTACAATTTGTAAACATCTTATCTGCTAATGATAACACTTGCGCGCATTGGCAGTTGCATTTTACACAATATACTTATTTATTTAAATCGTTTTCAACCTGTTACCTCCGTTCACTCACAAACTAACTAGCCTTAATTGCTTTACAGTTTTTACATCAGTGCTCTTGTTGAATTTCAAACACTTACCTACTTAACAAAGAGAGTTAATAATTTAATTAAACTTTTAGAGTATTGACATAGGCACCCCAATATACATTATCTATTAATTAATTGGCTTACAAGATTACTACTTACAATTCGGGACTATATACAAAAACACATGCATGGGGGGTTGTGGGGGGATGCTTCAGGGAGGTATTTATCTGGGATCGACTACATAACTTGTCAAATCATCCTTATTTATTTCTATTTATTTATTATTGTTATATTACCATTTGATTATCTGATAATACCTTATTATTTACATTTTTCAGGTTTAGTACCACAAATAGCTTTTACCAATTGCACATCTAACTGGAACTCAGGTGAAGACACTAAGGTAAGTGTAAATGAGAAGTATACAGTTTCTATAAGCACCATGTACATATTTTCAGGATAATGATTGGATTGTAAAGACAGAAGATGAGACAGTGCAGATCAACGAAGTCACACCATACACATGTGAAATATGTAGTGCTACTTATGATGGCCAGGCAAGTTATGAAGTGCACTTGGAGGAAAAACATGAAATGTAAGAAACATATAAAATTATTAATATAAAAAATAAAATATTGTACATCATATGCCGGGTAATGTTTTTACTGGCTCTGCAAAGTCATGGGCCTGCCAGTCATTTCCTTGTATCACTAGTAAATACCTTTGTACCCGGCTTATCACGTAACCGGCGTACCTCAGAAACTAGCTGAGATAGAGGGACGATTAAATGGGGAAAGAATTGCAGTTTTACGAGCTCATAATAATGAGATTTTTGTTTTTTGGAAAAATTGCATGGCTAACTAGATATCTCGAAAAAATATATATTTTTTATTTTGTTCGGTGCCTATGGATCTGTTATTGTTGACTTTCGAAAAAATGTGTAAAGGAAAAAGTTGTAGGTAATTATGTGCTTAATAATACAGTCTAACCGATTATTTGTTATGGCACAAAGTTGAGTTTTTTCTAATAGAAACCAATAATATACCTATACCACTTGATATAGTTATTTTTTTAAATAATTAAATTATGGTCATTTTTTACTTTTCATTTTTGAACTATTCAAGAAGTTGACCAAATATTGTGCCTTAATGGTATATTGCGTGATTCTAATTCAGTTATTTCCTAAATAGTAGTAGCGAAAAGTTAGAATTATTATTTATTGTTATATTTATTTTGAATTGTTTTAATTAACTTTTAATTATTATTTTTATGTTATAAGAAATTGTATTTTGGCTTCCTTATATAGATATGTTTGGATAGCCGACCGCTCGCGATTGAACACGAGCCAACTGAGTTGCCTCTATTAATATCTCGAGTTATTCGAATACATGTATAACTCGAGATGACCGAATACATTTATTCGAGTCGGCGCAACGCTAGATGAAACCTATGCTTCTGCAGTACTTGTACAATAGTACGCTGTGAAATCGCTGGATTTTGCATTACACATGACAATACGTTTACCTCTGCCTCGTCATTAATGCCTCTTGCAGTTCTATCGAGTTTACAGAAGAAAAACAGAGTTTACACTCCCAAATTGTCATACAGTATCTTAAAGGTAGGCAGAGAAGGTTGGCGACAATCAAAATACCTTTCGAAATACTGTGCAGCTTGTACAGCATTTTTATGCCACAAAATGTATCACTCAATCATGTTGCGCTTTTATTGATTAGAAAAGTTCATATTGTTAATTTACGAAACCTTAATCAAACTAATTAGTAACTGAATGATTTGCACCTGTCTATAATTGCCGTTTGTATCTATCAATGGTTTCTATAGCGCACTACTTGGAATAGTTTGAAAATGAAAAGAAAAAAATGGCTATAATTTAATTATTTATAATAATAACTATGTAATGTGGTATATCATTAGAATCGTTGAAAAGGGGCATTTTTTTAATAAAGTCATGGTCGACTATGGTTTCCATTAGAAAACACACAGGTTTATGTCATAACTCAAAAATTTTAACTTAAATAAAATAATCGTTAGGCTGTATTATTAATCACATAATTACCTACAACTTTTTCTTTTACACATTTTTTTAGTCAATAATAACATAGCCATACACATCATTAGTTAGGATTTCACCTTTCTCATCTTGCCAGTCTGTCTGTTTTATTATTCTTTCTGGGGTATTTTAGTATTCTGATTTCATTACCATCTGTTTTACCTTTTTGCGTTGTTTCTTGTATATCTCGTAGCTGTTCAGTGTTTTCTTTTATAAGTACTTCCAATTTCGCATCTTGATCTTCACTTGGTGCTTTATATCTTCTGTCCACCGCACCGTTTGCTTCTTGTGTTTATTTTACCTAGTTACTCCACTGTGTCTCTGCTGCTTCTATGATTGTTTCCCTGAATACTTCCCATAATTTTTCCTGATTGGAATCTTCATTTTCTCTGTTTGTTTGTATATTTCTGGTAATCTGCTCTCCAAATTTCATTGCTATTATCTCATCTTTCAAGTTATTATTATTTTATTTTATTATTAATTTTTATTTTAGTAATTATTTTATTTTAGTATTATTTTGTTTTAAATTCTGGTTTCACTCTATTTCTTTCTTTATCGGTCTTGATTTTTTCTGAATATTTTGCATCCCCTTTTCACTACTACGTCTATAATTTTAAGATTGTTTTTCCTTTCTACTATTATGTAATCTATTATTGATCGTTCACCTCTGCGTGGCTGTGCTCATATACAGGGTGATTCTTTAATATTGCGAGAAACTTTAAGAAACTATTTCCTGTCAGGAAATAAGTGGGGTATTTATTCAGGGTAATTCTTTACTCCCTGAAGAGGTATAGCGGTTTTACACGGTTAAAGAAATTGATGAAGAATTGATAAATTCGTGAATTAATTGAAAATGTGAAGGCCTATTACAAGGTCCAATTTCTGCCAACTGAAATCTTGGAACTTCTGCACTGTCAATGTGTTGCCAACTTCATTCTCCAACTTCAACATTGTTACTTTCTTTTCATCTTTTCTCTATTTGTGTTTTAAAAATGAAAGTTGAAAGGTAACAAAAAAACATTGTGCTGCCTTGTATGCGTTAGCAGTAGCTGCATATGAATTACACCATATTAGACCATGATACACTGATTGATACATTTTACACCATATTAGATACACCATGTGCACATGTCACTTTTCAGTAGGTTGGTATTAATTTAAAAACGGAAATGTAACTAGAATTAAAAAAAAAAAATGGTAAAAAATTAGAGCAGGTTCTATTGTGACAATTTATTCATGAATTTATTGTCGTCAATTTATTCACGATAATTTTGTGTATTACACGCAACAATAACTTCAAGGTTACAAAATTCATGAATGTCTTTGACCATGTAAAGCAGACAATAGGTTGGCATAAGTCAAATACAATTAATCAAAAAACCCAGAGGGCACAATTGGTTTATTCAGTTATTTCATTAAATACATTTTATAAAAGCTGTTGAAATTGAGCCCCCCCAACTTCAATACAAGCTTCTATTCTGTGAAGCATTGATCGGCGAACACGTTAAAAAATATTCGGTGTATTCCGAATTGTCTCACAACATTCTATAATGCAATTCTGTAGTTCCTCCACATTTACAATTGGAGTCGTATAAACCAATTCTTTAAATTCCCCAGAGAAAGAAATTCAGTGGATTTAAGTCTGATGACAGTGTTAGTATGTAGTCATACATCTTGAGGCGAAACAGTTTTATTTAGTGATACGTCAAATTTGTCGTATGCCAACCTACTTTATATAAAATGCCCCTCTTATTTCTTGACAAGGGATCGTTTCTTAAAGTTTTTCGTAATATTAAAGAATCACCCTGTATATTTGTGAATGTCTTTATGTTCATAAAAGCTATTCGCTATGATTAGGTCATGTATGTATAGAATTTCAGCAGTCTCTGTCCGTTATTCTTTCTTTTCTCTTCTCAATGCTTTCCGATTGTTATTGAGTGAGCTTGGTCTTTACGTCCTACCCTTAAAGTGTCTCTTATTATTGTTACATAACTCAGGGGATGATTACAATATTATTTTTACAGGCACAACATCATCCACACAGAAGAAAACACCTACAAAAGCGATGAATGCACATCAAGTTTCACAGCAAGCGATAGTTTGATCTGCATACGAGAAAAACATTTCAAATGTGATGAGTGCACTTCAAGATTCACTAGAAATAGTATTCTGAACAAGCACAAGAGGATCCACACAGGAGAAAAACCGTACAAATGTGATGAATGCACATCTAGTTTTACTTACAATAGTACTCTGAAAATGCATAAGAGGATCCACACAGGAGAAAAACCTTACAAATGTCATGAATGTACATTTAGTTTTAGTCAGAGAGGTAGTTTGAATAAGCACAAGAGGATCCACATAGGAGAGAAACCTTACAAATGTGATGAATGCACATCAAGTTTCACTGAAAATGGTAGTTTGAAAAAGCACAGGATGATCCATACAGGAGAAAAACCGTACAAATGTGATGAATGTACATTAAGTTTTACTCAGAGAGGTAGTTTGAAAATACACAAGGGGATCCACACAGGAGAAAAACCTTACACATGTGACGAATGCTTCTCAAGTTTTAATCGCTCTGGTAGTTTGAAAAGGCACAAGAGGATCCACACAGGAGAAAAAAAACCTTACAACTGTGAAGAATGCACATCAAGTTTCAGTGCAAATGATAGTTTGAAAACGCACATGAGGATCCACACAGGGGAAAAACCTTACAAATGTGATGAATGCACATCAAGTTTCACAGTAAGTTGTAATTTGAAAATGCACAAGAGGATCCACACTGGAGAAAAACCTTACAAATGTGATGAATGTACATTAAGTTTTACTCAGGTAAGTAGTTTGAAAATACACAAGGGGATCCACACAGGAGAAAAACCTTTCAAATGTGATGAATGCACATCAAGTTTCCTTCAAAGCGTTCAACTGAAAATGCACAAGATGATCCACACAGAAGAAAAACCTTACACATGTGACGAATGCTTCTTAAGTTTTAATCACTCGGGTAATTTGAAAAGGCACAAGAGGATCCACACAGGAGAAAAAAAACCTTACAGCTGTGATGAATGCACATCAAGTTTCAGTGAAAATGGTAGTTTGAAAAGGCACATGAGGATCCACACACAGGAAAAACCTTACAAATGTGATGAATGCACATCAAGTTTCTCAGCAAGCGATAGTTTAAAAAAACACAAGAGGACCCACACAGGAGAAAAACCTTACAAATGTGATGAATGCACATTAAGTTTTAGTCACATAGGTAGTTTGAAAATGCACAAGAGGATCCACACAGGAGAAAAACCTTTCAAATGTGATGAATGCACATTAAGTTTTACTCAAAGAAGTAATTTGAAAACGCACATGAGGATCCACACAGGAGAAAAACCTTACAAATGTGATGAATGTATATTAAGTTTTACTCAGAGAGGTAGTTTGAAAATACACAAGGGGATCCACACAGGAGAAAAACCTTTCAAATGTGATGAATGCACATTAAGTTTTACTCAAAGTGGTAATTTGAAAACGCACATGAGGATCCACACAGGAGAAAAACCTTACAAATGTGATGAATGTACATTAAGTTTTACTCGGAGAGATAGTTTGAAAATGCACAAGGGGATCCACATAAGAGAATAACCTTACAAATGTATAGGATTCACAGCAAGTGTAAAAGTTTCTACATTAAAAGGATCCACAACACAAGAAAAAATCTACACATTTGTTGTGTACGGAATTTGACGACCTCAAGAAACTCTATCGACGGTAAAAAATTCAATTGTTTTCGTATATATACATAATTATATTTCTTCTTCATTTTGTCATACGAACTTGATTGTTTTTTTTCATAAGATACTATTAAAATGTGCTATGACAGCTGCAACATACAATAAATACATATTAATGTTTTAATCATCTAATATATTCTCTCTCTTCTCTCTCTCTCCTCAACTTAACTTAAGGGGGTAGGATATCATTTGTATGCTGCAGTCGCCGCACAGGCGGCTCTGATAGCATGTGCGAGGCGGTAATCCTCGCAGCTTAGTGAATCAACTGAAAGTGACACACGTTTAAAATAGATGATAAAATTGTTTTTTTTATGGAGACGAGGAAGTAAATAGGGGAAGGCTTTCATATTGTTTAAAAAATACATTTTCGTAATGTTTGAATGGTGTATAAATGATAATATTTATAGTTCTTTTGTAAATGATGGAATGAACAATAGGAAAGATACTTGTCAGCGCATTCAAGGACACGAGAAAAGTCGGACCAGGTTGAAACCTACATGGCTAAAATTAAATGTATAAATATAATATACTTTCAAAGTTGTTTTCAAAGGCAAAAAAATGCCCTTGAGGAATAATTGATATATTTACTTAAATTACATGGAAAGAGTGACTAGGATTTCGTCATTACTTTCATCACTATAAATCTGCTAATACATTGTCATTTGAGAACGAGGACTTTTAGAAATAATTTTACTTTTACCTAAATTCGATCCGTTACTAAAATGGCATTTATCAAAAATGATCTTTGCCAGTAAATACCTAAAATATGTTATAGAGGCAATATCTTTAGAAAGATACATTTTAATAATACTAATGTATGAGCCGTTGGACAACAGAGTTGTGTAAGTCATTTTTTTTTTCTAAATTCAGATAAGTCCAGAAATATGCAATGAATAACATCTCTTGTATATTTCTGGACTGTCTGAATTAATTTAAAAAAACTTACACTACTCTGGATTTCAAAAGATCTTATAATCCACCATTTCTGAAATCATTCTGTCTACTGGGAATTTAATTAGAAACACTATATTGTGAGAAGTAAATATTGCAATCATGTATATTTTAAAAATGGACACTACTCAGAACATTACTCAAAAAGATGAGTGCTGACTGCTCAGCCATTGTACAATATATTAATATTGAATTGCTAGTCATCAGGAGAAGGAATGTTTAATCTCATTTCAGATGAACAACAGCAACTTCACCAATGTAAATTGTGATAATGAAAAAGACAAAAATAAAGATATTTGTAAATAAAGATGATATCTTGATATTATAATCAATGATATTACTCTCTATCTTAAATTAAACAACCAAATTTAAGTAAGTCAGATATTTATATGATTAAGTGGAATGATTGTCATGGATGCTATATAGGGCAGACAAAGTATAATGTATTCACTAGGTTTAATGAACACGCATCACACAACGTGGAGAGATCAGCAGTTGCTGCACATCAGTTTAACCCATGGAATGTGTTCAAATAGGTATAGGTATAGATAATAGATGGTATTTAAGTAATTGCTCTCTATTTTTCTTGACAGTAATGTTTCTACTGAAGATAGAATTTCAATCGCATTGTGATTGAAATGTGCATTTAGAAGTAATGTACATATTTTGTGAAAAGGGTGTTTTCTTATTTTTTGGCTGTTATGAACAATTTTGTGTATTTCCATGTACTAGACTTTTGTGTTTATTACTAATTGAGTGATTATGAATCTAGCTAGACGCCATAAATAAATAATTTATAAAAATCATGTAACGTATGTCGCGTTTTAAATCAATAACAGGAACATTATCTTTTTGCTTGTTGGGGTCACTGCGAAATCTGGTAATAAAACTTGATTGCTGACTTCGTTGCTGCCACTGTCGTCGCTAACTTCACACCATTCTTCTCGCACGTTTTCTTATATATATATATATATATATATATAAACAATCTTTATAGGGCTATCGGCCCCATGGGGTCTTTCCGCCTCGTTTTCTTATTTCATCAGTAATCATCAGATATAAGTTGTCTGTGAGTAATCATTGTTCGCTACCGAGGTTAGGATACTGATCTGAATAAAATTCAGCCCACAGCAAACGATAAGAGAATGAGCTCTACTCATTCTAAAGATGAAATGACCAGCTCTGAGGAGGTAAAGATTAAAATTGAAAACTGCATGCCCGAGGAGGAAAACAACGAGGATCCATTAAATGCATTTGATGCAGCACACGGTATGTTATTGAAGTGAAATTAAATTGCATTATAACTAAGCGCTAATGTATTATGATTATTGTGTATAGGAGACTGCGGAGTTATGTTTTGGTTGCACATAAGACTTAATCAATTTATAAATAAAACACAATTGGTGTGACTTTCACAAAATATTTAATGTTGTACTGCAACAATTGTTTCGACACAGTGGCTTCATCAGGCAGATAAAAACTGATATTCTACAACTACAGTTGATACTTTTACCATTATAATAACAATCAGATATTCAGCTGTGGGATTCCAATTCATTCGATTCGTGTCGAATCGTCACTATTTCTTTCGATATGTCGATTCGATTCGATTTACGGCATTCCAATCTGCCGTGATAGGGAAACGACAGTCACGAGGTGTAGAACGTGAGAGTGAAATCCTTCGACATCTCCGGTCATGCCAAACGGAGGTTCGATACTATAGTTATCTCTCTTATACACATACACAGCCTTGTTCCGTCACTATTTCTCAGTGGGGTTATGTTTGGGTGTATTTGCCGATCTCGATAAATACAGCTTGAGAATATGTTACTGGATATTCCATACATTTTTAGCTAGATATGTGTTTGTAACAATGAAGGAATCATTGTATATTCATTGTAATCTCAATCGCATTGTAACCACATTACAATGTGCATAAACGTAACTCTGCCTATGTTTTGAATATATTATTGTAAAAATTAATTCATGGTTTTTTTAATCAATTTTGTCTACAAAAATATAATACTTATTTACCTTTAGTAGTATTTAATAGTGAATGAATAACTTGAATTGGAATTTAAAAAGTACCTACTATATTATTAATTAAATTTCACAAAACAATAAATGAACTGTCTCATGCATAATCGATAACATTTCAAAATTATTAACTATAGTTATACAATTAAACGAAAGCTATAAAAACCATTTAAAGTTCTTATTCAGTTGTCGAAGTGAATGTCGAAAGGGTCTGGCGATTCGACACGAACAGCGAGAGTGATGCGTTCACGGCATTCAAATTCACTATAGAACGTGAGTGTCGAAACCTATGTGGCAACATCTCATTTAACATCTGTGAAGAGTTATCAACACACAAAGTCGTGAAGGTAGCTACTGATTTTATTAGGTTTGTTTACTTGTAATTAAACACAATTCTTGGGATAATCGCAAGTACACCTATCCCCCGATTTACACGGTAGATACGTTCCTGAGAAAAACGTGTAAATCGAAAATTAAGTCAAAACCGTGTAAATCGAAAAGCTTGCAGAAAATGCATAATTTTGCTATTTAACAGTTGTGATTTTCTTCAATATTTTTAGGTGTACACAGAAATAAAAATAAAATGCATTGACAGGTTGAAATATGTAATATATTACGGAAACACTGTTTTTTTTTAAATTTAATTACAATACATTAAACAGAAGAACAAAAAATAAAACCAAATATGTTTTATTATCCTTCATCACTGTCAGAAATTACTCTCATTCTTTTTTTCGGAATCGAAGGTTCGAATTCACTTTCATTACTCGAAGTTATTTGTGCCGATTCGATGTTTGAAGCAGAAATATTTACATTATGAGGGATGGTAATAAAATCGGTTATTAACAATTGCTTCGAATTTTTTGTAAGATCTTTGTAAACTTCTTCATATTGAGCCAAGCAGCGATTTATGTCACGTTGGAATCGTAAAGCCCTTTCAACGTTTGTGTCATTTTGTATAAAATGATTACCCAGCTTTCTTCCCAATGTGAGTCCTTTGCGAATGACTTTAGCAGTGAATGTTACTGGTACTAATTCCTCTTCATCAGATTTGTCAGACTCACTTTCGCAAACTAAGTTAACTAAATCATCCTCACTTAGTTCTTTATCAGCCATTAACTCTGTGATATCTTCAACAGTAAAATCATCAAAACCTTCTCCGCCCAATGAATGCGCCATCGGTACTATCTGCGAATATTCATCATTTAACGTTGAAATGGAATGTTCACTTTTGACTACATTTGGCCACAATTTTTTCCAACAGCTATTGAGCGTTGTTTGCTTAATCGCAGTGTATGATAAGGCGATATGCTTCACACAGTCTAATATTGTAAAAAAATTCCAAGCACTAATAACTGTCTAAGATTCATTGTTCTCCATTTGTTCCAAAATATATGCAAAGGCTCGTTTTATGTACAAAGCTTTAAAAGTAGAAATTATGCCTTGGTCCAATGGTTGTAATAATGAAGTTGTATTTTGTGGTAAAAATTTTACTTCAACGTTCTCATATTCTAGATCTTGTGGGTGACCCGGCGCATTGTCAATTAACAAAAGCACTTTAAAAGGCAATCCCTTTGAACTTAAATATTTTTTATCATCTGGGATAAAACATTCATGAAACCATTCAGTAAACATTGCAGCAGTAACCCACGCTTTCTTATTAGCCCTCCAATAAACGGGAAGATTATTGATGTTTACTCCTTTAAAGGCACGGGGCATTTTTGATTTGTTAATCACTAATGGTTTCATAATATAATCTCCTGAAGCATTGCTACAGAAAAGAATTGTTATGCGATCTTTTGCTGCTTTATGACCACTAGCCGATTTATACAATTTTGAGACATAAGTCCTTTTAGGCATTTTTTTCCAGAATAACCCTGACTCATCAGCATTGAAAACCTGATCAGGGGTGTATGAATTGTCGTTAATAATTTCTGCAAAATTTGCTGGATATTCTTGGGCTGAATCTACGTCGCTAGAAGCCAGTTCACCTTTTAATTTTAAGCTGTGTAAAGAATGTCTTATTTTAAATCTTTCAAACCAGTCATGACTTGCCAAAAAATTTGGCTTCTTTTCAGTTGAAGAAGAAGATGGTAATTGCTCTACAATTTTTTCGTAAATTCGTAATGCTTTATTTGTTATAGCGCCCGTATCAATGGGTACTCTTTTTTGTGTTTGATCTTCTATCCAAAGCATTAACGCTTTCTCCATTTTTTCCATTGCGATATTTCTGGTGTATGATGTTGTGCCCATACTCGTGGTATTGCCAGCTGCAACACTCTTTCTAATTGTATTTTCATTTGTTCTAATAGTTCTTATTGTAGCTTCGTTCATGCTGTATGACTTTGCAACATCTACTACTCTATCTCCCTTTCGTAAGCGATCCAAAATTTCTATTTTAGTTTCTGAAGAAAATAACTTTTCTTTTAACTTCTTTCTTCATTATAAGCCTATAATTTTTTTAAATTTATGTTAATTTGGCTGTGATTAAAGTAAAATTCAGAGGGAAAAAATGCGGGAAATTTTGGAGGGAAAATTAAAAAAATTTAATAATTAATTTTTATTCAAATTAAAATGTTTTAATTTTTTTATTTTAATTAAACCTATTTGGTAAATTGCCATCATTTCCATCCAAAATTTCCCGCATTTTCCCCCTCTGAATTTTACTTTAATCACAGCCGTTAATTTATAATAATCTAAATTAAGCACTCACTTGTAATTTACGAATATGGAAAATTAAATCTTTCCGAAACTGTGAAACTTTCACTCAAATACAATTTTCCGTAGATAAAACCTTAATTTTATGCGAAGAAATACAGACACAGTGTGTGTGTGCAGCAAGTCAGCACATAAGCTCAGGAGATTCCCCGTGAGATGTGTACACTGCGCATGTTCAATCACAGAGTAGCATAAACCGTGTAAAAGCGAAAACGTGTAAAACAAGTACCGTGTAAATCGGGGGATAGGTGTATATTACAAAACTCACCTGCAGTAAGCATCGAAAATTATTGGAAGACAGATAATGACAATTTTATGGAAGTGTATTATTGTAAATGATAAAATTAAGTTGTATTTTCATTTAATTATTGCAATATATGACTGAATAAGAACTTTAAATGGTTATTATAGCTTTAATTTTATTGTATAACTATTGTTAATAATTTTGAAATGTTATTGATTATGCATGAGACAGTTCATTTGTTGTTTTGTGAAATTTAATTAAAAATATTGTAGGTACTTTTTAAATTCAAATTCAAGTTCACTGTTAAATAACTAATAAAGGTAAATAAGTATTATATTTTTGTAGACAACATTAATAAATAAAACACCATGAATTAATATTATTTTAGTTTGAATTTTAATAATATTTTCAAAACATAGGCAGAGTTACGTTTTTGCACATTGTATTATTTATGGGCCATATAAATAAATAAGAGAGATAACTATAGTATCGAACCTCCGTTCGGCATGACCGGAGATGTCGAAGGAATTCACCCTCACGTTCTACACCTCGTGACTGTCGTTTTCCAATCACGGCAGATTTGAATGGCGTGAATCGAATCGAATCGACATATCAAAAGAAATTGTGACGATTCGACGCGATTCGAATGAATTGGAATCCCACAGCATGTGCACATGTCACTTTCCAGCAGGTTGGTATTAATTTAAAAACCGAAATGTAACTACAATTAAAAAAAATTGCCTAAAATTGAGAGCAGGTTCTATTGTGACAATTTATTCATGAATTTATTGTCGTCAATTTATTATTGTATTATTGTCGTTTTATTACATGCAACAATAACTTCAAGGTTACAAAATTCATCAATTTCTTTGACCGTGTAAAACAGACATTAAACACGAATTTAGTATTTTCCATAAACCTACACCTACCGACACTACTATCCACATGAATTCCTTCCATCCAATGTCCCATAAACTAGCAGCCTACCACTCCATGCTACACCGATTAATAAGTGCTCTGCTTTCCGATACGAATTCTAACGGTGAATTGAAACGGATTGTAGCATTACGAACAACGGTTTTTCCGGAAAAATTAATTCTCAATCTCCTAAAGAGGAAACTAAAGAGGAACAAACAATAAATTGTGTTTTATTTACACATTAACATGGAGTTTCATCATGCATCAGCCTCATCAATCCGATACCTAATCAATTGCTTTGTATGCGAATACAAAATTTTAGGCATTCTAACCTACAATACTCTACAGGTACTCTGTTCTGCGTTCCAATATAAAAATCTATGGTATGAGTTTCATCTCCTGTTGGGAACAACAAATAACACAGGAAGTTGTATGATTATTTAATTCATGCTCATATTATCCAATCACAGCGCGAGTGTGGAGCAAGCTACACGAAATTTCAGCGAATATTTTGGTTGTTGACCAGTTGTTGTCTAGTTACGTTAATACATTGACAAACTACACTTCATAATTATAATTCATATCAAAGCAAACATAAAAAATGAATCAAAACGAATGAAAATAAAATGCTTCAAAACTGTTATATTTGAAACGACGCATCTTTGGATATTTTTAATAATGTCCTGGCCGAGATTGCATATTATAAATCATGTTGTATTCATTAAATAATCTGATCAAATACCATTCATGAATTATAATTTAGGATATTTAACTCTAGCGTGCTGCATAGAAAAACTCTTGTTAATTTGTAACTTGTGCCTTTGTAACTTTTACAGTTTCTGAGATTCTCATGCTGTTGATCCTTATCTTGGACACCCTGTATATTAATATTACCGTTTTATTATCTGATAATACCATACATTTATGTTTTTCAGGTTTAGAACCACAAATAGGTTCTGTCAATTGCACATCTAGCTGTAACTCTGGTGAAGGCAGTGATTCAGTGGTAGGTAAAAGTGTAAATGAAAATTGTACAGTTTCTATAAGCACCATGTACCTATTTTCAGGGTATTTCTTGCATAGTAAAGACAGAAGAAGAGACAGTGCAGATC
The DNA here is from genome assembly GCA_951805005.1 of Othius punctulatus. Lineage (NCBI taxonomy): Eukaryota > Metazoa > Arthropoda > Insecta > Coleoptera > Staphylinidae > Othius > Othius punctulatus. The sequence continues at coordinate 41,293,099 of OX638146.1, forward strand.
AATGAAGTCACACCATACACATGTGAATTATGTAGAGCTACCTATGATGGCCTGGCAAGTTTTGAGGTGCACTTGGAGGTAAAACATGAAATGTAAGAAAAATGTTAATCAACCTGTGTATCTTATAAAATGTAATACTGTGTACTTTGATCTGGAGAAAATACGGTGGATGGAATCATTGTAGAAAATCTGTTTATTGTATATTTTTATGTTTTTTTTTTATGATGGGATACCGCAAACTTTGTAACTTCCTTATTTCTGTTTTTTTTTTTTTAAAGAAAGATCATTCTTAACAAACTGTTTTGCATGCTATGGGAGATAAACGGTACTCACACTTGCGATACAATATACAGGGCATTCAAATAATGTGATCTTAAGTAAATATTTTGTATTAATATTTACCTGAGAAAAGTTGATTAAAAAACAGTAACAAAAGAAATTCAAATATACTATGAGTTACTACACGAGAAGGCTTCACTTCAGTACAAACGTTTCCAAGCTTTTTGTAATTTCATCACACACAGATGCATTCATTTTTTCATTCATGATGGCAATTCCTTCTGCAATTTTCTGTTATAAAAGATCAATGTTGGTATTAAAATTATTGTCTTAGGCGTTGTGCTATAAATAGCCCCAAAGGACGGACCAAGCTATAAATCCATAGCGACCAATCTTATTTTTCCACTCGAAAATTTTAGGTTAGGTTAGTTGGCGGTTAGAGCGATTTATTATTCGAATAACTTTAGTCGGCCATGTTCAGTTTTGCGGTTTCTGGTTAGTGCTAACCAGCTAATAATCACTAACCCGCCTACTGACTCGTAACGCCTGCGCATTTGAGTGTTTTCGTGACTTAAACGTCAGGAGATGTTTACATTTTAGGTTATTTTAGATTATAGGTATCCCCCAATTTACCCAAATTCGCGTTTCCCTAATATGGTTTGAGGGGTAGAAATTGCCAGAAAACAGCATTTATCTGCACTAAGAAGCCAAATTAGAATAAAATAGAATAGAATATATTTGCTTGCTAAAGTCAATACAGCTTACACAGGATCATAAAATACACGCGATCCTACACACATGAAAAATAAACATGGTCCTTCGAACCGGATCGAACCGGATAATCAAAACATTCCAGTGCAGAACATAATCAGGTCCTTCGAAACACAGCAATTGGACATTGCGTTCCGAACAAGAAGTAAGAAGCAGAAACATGTTTATTTTTTATGTGCGAAGGATCGCGTGTATTTTACGATTTGTGATTTGTGTAATGATTATTGTTAAACTCAATTAATAATTTTATAAAACGTTTATTTAAACAAATAAAAGAGTGACAACTATTGGTATGTAGTGCAATGCTACTCGGTTCGCATCACGTGCGCAAATTGGGGTGGGTCACTCTCGATGGCCTCTGGTGGGCTGCTGCCGACCCTCAACCTTCTAGCGGAGTACAGCGTGAACATATCGGGCCCCTTGAAACGCTCAAGTTTCAATACACTAAAGTAGCATCACATTATAAAACTTATAACATAATACAGAGTAATAGAAGAGATACAAATATAATATCAACAAAACAGAAAACCTTAATGCTGAACTAATTCAAATGCACCTTGATGTAATTGCACCTGTCTATAATATATTTTTAAGTATTCAAGATGAAATTGACAATTCAAAAGGTCGCATTACCGAACACAGATGCTTGCGTCTTCGGCCTTTTGGGTGGTGGAGATCCTTTGTGCAACCATTGCATTGGTTCTTGTTTCGTTGGAGGTTCCCAGTAGAACACCCACGCGTCATCGCCCGTTACAATTTTGGAAAAGGAGTCTTGGTCACGAGCTACGCCGCCAAGTGTGCTTCTAAAATTTCTTGCCTGCACAACTTTCGTTCAGGATTCTCGGAATCCAGTGCCCCGACAATTTACTCATCCCCAAATCTCATGCAAAATTGTTAATGCGGATGTATTGCAGATTCCAATTGCATGGGCGATAATCGAAACTTTGATTCGTCAATCCTATAGTACCATTTTGTTTGTACTGATTCAAAAAAGCAACTCTTATGGGGAGAAAATGGTGAAAAACTAATTTTTGGTAACTTCAGTGGCCTGTAACGTTCGAAATATGAACTATATAGTATTGATTTTTCAAAATGGCAGCACCTTTCGACGGTAGTGGAAATATGCCTTTTTGGTTTTAGACTGCTGTTTTGTCCCTTAACACTTCTGAAAAATAAATCTGGTCTTGGAATTTTTCCGAGGAGAATTTTTCCGTAATATATGACTTTCGAAATATTGCAGTTATATTATAGGGGGGAAGGGGGCAGAAGTTGCCAGAAATCAGCGTTTTTCTTCAACACCATCCACCTCTAACGCTGATTCTCCCACTACAGAGTCAAAGACATATTTTTATTGATATTGTGATTTTTTTTTAGTTTTGTATAATATTCTTTTATATATATATACAGGGCTTTTTTTTCGTTTTTACACATATGATTGACAATGTATAACTGGTTGCCTGCATCTGCCCGCAAGGAATTTCCTATGTGTAATTCTAAAAAATAAATAGTCAACTCATTAGCGGCGTCGGTGCAAGCAACCTGTCAATTTTGGCATATGTTACACAGAGAGGTTATGTTTTTATTCAAGACAATACACGAGAGTATTCGTAATGTATCAAGATCAGCTGATATGTCAACAAATGATTATTTTCTTTGGAGTTACCTGAAAAGTAAAATTTTTAATGACGTACAAATACATAACGTAGATGAATTGAAAGGCCGTATACGTACTGCATGTAATGGCATAAATCCACAATACATTACATACTCTGCGTGTCTTCAAAAACCCTGTCGTGTATTGCCTTGAATAAAAACATAACCTCTATGTGTAACATATGCCAAAATTGACAGGTTGCTTGCACCGACGCCGCTAATGAGTTGTTTTTTTTTTTTTTGAGAATTACACAGGAAATTCCTTGTGGGTAGATGCAGGCAACCAGTTATACATTGTCCATCATATGTGTAATAAGAAAAAAAAAGCCCGGTGTATATATATATATATATATATATATTGCAGTTTCTTACAAAGTAACACTTATAATTGTTATATGACTCCGGGGATAACTACAATATTATTTTTACAGGCACAACATCATTCACACAGTACAAAATCCCTACAAGCGCGATGAATGCACATCAAGTTTCACAGCAAGCAATAATTTGAAAAGGCACAAGAAGATCCACACAAGACAAAAACCTTACAAATGTGATGAATGTACATCAAGTTTCACAGTAAGTGGTAGTTTGAAAATGCACAAGAGGATCCACACAGGAGAAAAACCTTACAAATGTGATGAATGTACATTAAGTTTTTCTCAGAGAGATAGTTTGAAAATTCACAAGACGATCCACACAGGAGAAAAACTTTACAAATGTAATGAATGCACATTAAGTTTTACTCAGAGCAGTGGTTTAAAAGTGCACAAGAGGATCCACACAGGAGAAAAACCTTACAAATGTGATGAGTGCACATCAAGTTTTGCTCAGAACCGTGGTTTGAAAGCGCACAAGAGGATCCACATAGGAGAAAAACCCTACAAATGTGATGAATGCACATCAAGTTTCACTTACAATGGTAATTTGAAAATTCACAAGAGGACCCACACAGGAGAAAAACCTTACAAATGTGATGAATGCACATTAAGTTTCTCTCAAATGAATCATTTGATAAATCACAAGAGGACTCATACAGGAGAAAAACCTTACAAATGTGACGAATGCACATCAAGTTTTACTCACAGACAAAATTTTAAAAGGCACAAGCGGATCCACACAGGAGACAAACTTTACAAATGTGATGAATGCACATCAGGTTTCACCGACAGCAGTTGTTTGAAAAGGCACAAGAGTATCCACACAGGAGAAAAACCTTACAAATGTGATGAATGCACATTAAGTTTTAGTCGGAGAGGTGGTTTGAAAAGGCACAAGACGATCCACACTGGAGAAAAACCTTACAAATGTGATGAATGCACTTCTAGTTTTTCTCAAAATTGTCTTTTGAAAAGGCACAAGAAGATCCACACAGGATCCATTTGAGCCGTCACAAAATGACCCACAGAAAAGAGGTACACATTAGAAGAGCACAAGATTGTCCATTCGGGAAAAGGTGTTTTCAAATGTGATGAGTGCTCGTCAAGTTCATTCGAAATCATAAATTGTGGAAAGACAAGAATACCCACAGAGGAGTTCAAAAAGGTAATATGAGGACACACAAGTTAACCAACGAAAGAGAGAAGCCTTTAAAAAGTGTTGAATGCACATCAAGTTTCACTGAAAATCATAGTTTGAAGAGACACAAGATGATCCACATAGGACAAAGGCTTTACAAATGTGAATAATGCCCCTCAAGTTTCACTACAACTGGGGATTTGAGGGTACAAAATGATCCACACAAGAGAAAGTAGAGCCGGTCGTGGTCAATTTTTAAGCGTGTGTGGATATTGAAAATAAATGAAAAGATATGAAATTGAAATTAAATTAAGAGAACTATTATTAAAGTTTAAAACAAATTTGAATGGAACCTTCTGGTCATGACTTCCGGCTGTACAGAGAAAATTCATATTTGAAAAATGGTATTGGGCCCTTCTGGTCGTGACTTCCGGCTGAACTGGGGAAGATACCTTATTGTTATTGAAAACATATGAAAAGATATGAAATTGAAATTAAATTGGGAGAACTATTATTCAAGTTTTAAACAAATTTGATGGAATCTTCTGGTCGTGGCTTCCGGCTGAGCTGGGGAAGGTACCATATTGTTTTTAAAAATATATGAGAAGATATGAAATCGAAATTAAATTGAGAGAACTATTATTAAAGTTTAAAACGAATTTCAATGGAACCTTCTGGTCGTCACTTCCGGCTGAACAGGGAAAATGGTATTGGAACCTTCTGGTCGTGACTTCCGGCTGAACTGGGGAAGATACCATATTGATATTAAAAATATATGAAAAGATATGAAATTTAAATCAAATTGAGAGAACTATTATTAAAGTTTAAAACAAATTTGAATGGAACCTTCTGGTCGTGACTTCCGGCTGAACAGGGAAAATTCATATTTGAAATATGGTATTGGAACCTTTGGTCGTGACTTCCGGCTAAACTGGGGACGATACCATATAATTTTTACCATAAAAAAACATTATTTTAATAAAGAAATGAGAATATAGATTCAAGAATGAAAACTTATTTAAATAGGTTTCCTTCTGACGAGATTATCGGTAGAATTGGTTTCCTTTTGTTAAATAAGTTGTAAAATAAATAAAAAAATACACATATTTTCAATTCTACTTTAGTGTCAAAAATTATTATTCATTATAGAAAATTCATTAATATTGATTATATCGTTGTTTGTTCTGTGTTGGTATTATAATTTTAACATGTCATACATTTATTTGCATTTCTTTTGATGAATAAATACAGAATATCTCTTTACCTCTCAATACATGTTTTATTTACCTCCTATCTCTCATTTTCAGGAATAAATATATACAGGGTGTAACAGAAATACGTGTGTTAATTTTAAACATTGGTAGAACTCGTTAAATAAAACATTTGTTCTATGTTTTTTTTTCAAAAACCAAAGTTAAACTAATTTAAAATATGTTCTAGTTTATCTTATAAAACGCGTACCTGCCTGTGGTTAAAGGTGTGCAACGATAAAATCTTGTGTTGTGATGGCAACAGTGTCATAAAGGTACATCATTGCCTGTTAGGTAAAACACGTTCAGAATATTGTGCACTGTACAATCTACGGGCTTATGCGGCATTTCCAAAAGCTCGGCCATATACCAACACAATATCTGTTAATTCTTGATTAGAAAAATTTGGCATTTTCAAATAAACTTCACGTGACAATTATAGTGACAGCACCTGAGAACGGCTCGTTCGGTCAAAATTAGGGGGCAAAAAAATATTTACAAAACCTGCAAATTTTGAAAAAAACCATATAGAAAAAATGTTTTATATAACGAGTTCTACCAATGCTTAAAATTAACACACGTATTTCTGTTAGACCCTGTATACCAGGTGGCCTGGGTTACACAACTGTGAAGTAAATATATAAAATTCAATTTCAGCTTTCTACAACCAATTTAGAGCTGTGGGTTGAGTTACTACATACTTTTTCTCAAAAATAATGAGGGAAGCAGGATAAAATGTTATTTGTACTGCATTATTAGCCCATATTTTACGAGTGAGAGGGAGATACGAATACTTCTGTTCGGCGAGTTGTCTAGATTTTATTTTTGCCTCGGTTGTTTACATTGAGAGGCCTTTCCAGTTATATATGTAGTATACTCTCCATTCACATGTTTTTGCGTCAGGGGAGTCTATGAATATCTAGTAATTTTGTTGGTAGTGTTTCGGAAATAACTTTATTCCCCAATGGAACTTGTCAATTTTTTTAGGTTAAGGTGTTTTAAATTTGTGGTTATATTTTTAAATAACATTGTTGCCAGATGTAAAGTTTAAATTATTAGAGATGAAAGCTAGTAGTGAAAAAAATTATAAATCTGACCATGTGGTAAAAAGAAAATGTCTAATAAACATCGACACAAAAAAATAATTAACATCCGTTGCATCACTGAATCAGTTTGTCCAACATGACAATAAGAAAAATTTTCCAAGCCAACCCACCCAACTTGGTTGCAAAAAGGTCGTGAATGTATAATAGAGTTCACTGCTTTCAACGTATGTCGGATTTTAAACTATTAACAGGAACTTTAGTTTGCTGCATGCTGGTGACACTGCGAAATTTGATATTGTAAAACCGACGCTAACTTCTCTCCACACGTCCATTCGTTTCGGCAGAGGCTGGTTAGGTTAGGACTGACCATAAAATTCAGCTTACAGAAAACGGCACGGAGAGAGAATGAGCTCTAATCATTGTAAAGATGAAATAATTAGCTCCGAGAAGGAAGGAGTAAAGATTAAAATCGAAAACTGCGTAAACGAAGATCCATTAAATACATTTGCTGCTGCACACGGTATGTTATTGAAGTGAAATTAAATTGCATTATAACTGGCCACTTATTATGATTGCGGTGTAAGGAGACCGTTGATTATGGTTGTGATAGCACATAAGACTAACTTTCGCTATTTAAACGATTTCTAATTTTTCTCCTAATTTTTACTAACAATACTTTACAAGTACACTGGTGTCTGTCCTAAGATGACAATTTATGGCATAAGTTACATCTGTTGGGTACAACAAATAACATACCCTACAATTTGTATGAATATTCTCACATAACCATAACTATAGTCCGTCTGTTTGCCGCATGAACACTTTAACACAAGCATATAATTGTTCGTGCCGCAGTGGACAGTGCAAAATAAAAATCTTTGCGGATAAATTTATATTGTAGTTATATTATTTTTATATTATATTATATTTATATTATACACAACATGCGGCAATAAGCCAAATCGAAAAACAGGACCACTCAACAACCACAGACAAGAAGGAAATCGCAGACACGATCAATCACTACTTTGCCACGATTGGGAAACAACTAGCAAACCTACATCAAAGAACAACCCCCCGCCACCAAATAATACAATGTATACCAACAAAACAATCAAACACAAACACAACCACAAAAAATACACACATTACCGAAAAAGAAATATACACAATAATATCCAACCTAAAAAACAACAAAGCGCCTGGCTTTGACCTTATAACAAATAACATCCTAAAGCAAAACAAAGAGTGTATTACACCCATACTGAGCAAGTTGGTCACCAATATGTTCGAAGAGACTACCTATCCTGACTACCTCAAGCAAACAATCATCAGACCAATACACAAAAAAGGTGATCGACTAAAACCAGAGAACTACAGACCCATTGCCCTAACCTCCGCAATAACAAAAATAATCGAAAATGTCATAAAGACTAAGCTAGAGTCACACCTTAGAATGAACAAGATACTACACAAGCAGCAATACGCCTACCTGAGAAAGACGGGCACAACAGCAGCAATACTGGACTTCTTATTAGAGCTCACGAATAAACTAAAAACAAACAAGCATGTCATAGTGACTTTCATCGACATGAAAAAGGCTTTTGACACAATCGACAGAACAGCATTGATAAATAAATTAAAAAACATAGGAGTAGATGACGTTCTAGTATCCTTAATAGAAACCTATCTACAAAATAGACCACAAATAACTAAAATCGACAACACAACAAGCGACATACTTTACAGTGAATACGGTCTACCACAAGGAGGCACACTTCCACCAATATTATACATCTTGTACACAAACGACCTACTAAATGAAAATATCAAAGGATATATAACTATGTACGCGGATGACATATGCCTTATACATGCACATAAGGAAATAGCGAAACTACAGAACGTACTAAACGAAGACCTACAAATCCTAAGCGACTGGTGCACTAAAAATACACTCACTATAAATGAGACTAAAACGAATTACATGCAATTTAGCCCTGACAAACTAAACAACCAAATAAACATAACTCTAAACAAGATCAAACTAACAGAGACAACACACACCACTTACCTAGGCCTTACAATTAACAACAAATTAAACTGGAACGAGCACATCAACAAACTGACAGCGAAAAACGCAACAACCATATATATGCTCAACAAGATCAAGACCTACCTACCAGAACACCTAAATAAGACAATATACCACTCGCTATTCAGCGCAAATACAAACTACCTGATAAACATATGGAGTAATACCACGCAGGGACAACTAAACAGAGTACAAAGACAACAAAACAAAATCCTCAAACTCCTATATAAACTCCCACACCTAACACCTACCGCACAAGTCTTAAAACACGCAAAAGAAATGAGCATAAAACAGAATATAAAGATGCAAAACTTAATACTAATTCACAAAATCAAAAACAGACTGATCAGGAGCAACATAATACTCAAAACAAATCAAGACAACCACATGTACAATACACGAAATAAAGACCATATACGAACACACAGAAACAATATTAAGAGATACCAGTTAGACCTTACTGGAAACGCAATTAATACATACAACAAACTAAGTGAATCAATCAAATCAAGCACCCTAAAAATATTCAAACAAAAGACAACAGCATTAATACTATCCGAAGACCAGCTCCAATGCCATTAGTCTGGAAGCAGCCCATCCGGGACAACTATCCAAGGCGAAGAGTGGAGCCGAGGACATATGTTCTTCTTTATTTTTGTAATATATTGACATATGTTCAAATAAACATTATCCGTAAAAAAAAAAAAAATATTACAGTAATGATTTTTAAAAAAAACAAAAGTTCGGCAATAACTTTAATTAAGACTCGTTAATAGAGACTTTAATTAAACAGTTCAAAAAGACCAGCTTTTTTAAAAAAAAGCATAAAAGAGTATTCAGATGTAAATATGAAGAAAAATCTATGCAAAGAAGTATTTGAAACTGTTGTTCCTTAATTCATTTCTACATCTGGTAGAACGGATTAGGCGTCGTAAAATTCATGTCTACCCTTAATTCACAGTCTGCGCACCAACAACCAATCAATCAAATGTTTATTTTTCCTGGTGTGCACGGATGCAATCCAATCAGACAAAACTATCTGCCAATACTTTAGTAGATCTGCAATCCCACAATGCTTAGAGTTAAAAATAGCATGTTTCGCCTGAAGCACGTATAAAACTGTGTAAACAATTTTAAGCAGCGCATGACTTGGTTCGAAACAACAGTTGTGAATTAACTTCAGACCTCCGGCATGAATGGCTGCCTTATGCCTTCGGCACACTTTTTTATTTCTTCCCCATGTCTCAGTGTGCCTGTGTTTTCCCAGATTTATATACGTTTCATCATTAATTAGTTAAAACCCAAATGGTCATGCCAGGGGCGTAGCTACCGCTGGATCAGCTATATCAATGACACAGGGCCCCCGACCTCTAGGGGCCCCCGAGCTGTAGGGGCAGTGGCGAAACTACAATGAGCCCAGGGGCCCCGCGTTATGTAGTATTTAGTGAAAGTGTATTACTACAATTATTATATATACCTACACATTATATACAGATGTAAATGTTCGTTTTCGGGGCCCCAATTTGCAGTAAGGCCATTGTATAGGCGTAAGCAAAACATCGTCACATTTTGTCCACATATTATTATCAATAAATGAATAAAATCAAGTCGAAACTGAAATAAATAAGCAGTTGTTCATACTTTTAACTTTTAAGTCATATTGATAAAATCCCAGTGAATGATTATAAAAAGACTCCGCAACAGCTCTAAATTATTCCGTCTAGGGTATGTCCCATAGAGGCCAATCAATGTGGTTTTGCAAACACCCGAAATTCACACTACTATAATGAAACAATATTCTCACACCTTATTTTTGCAGATTTATCGAAAAATGTGTGTCAACAGTTTTTGAAATTAATAAAACAGGATACAACACAAGATTTTTCTAAAAATTGACCAAGTTTTAGTAGTTTTTAGATATATTTCGATAATTGAACGTAATGATCTACCTATAAAAATCAAAATCTACGAGTCCCTTTTGGGGTTTACATTTGTAGCTGATTGTACTGCAGTAGGACTTCAAACTGAAATTTTAAATACAATTGAAAAATATAACATTGATTTGCCTAAATGTATAGGGCAGGGTTACAATGCTGCCAATGTAATATCAGGTGAATATGGAGGGGTACAGACCCTTATAAGAAAAACATGCACCAAATGCTGATTACGTTCATTGTGCAGCTCACTCATTAAATTAAATTTTAAATGATGCTGCTAAATATATTTTCCAAGTGTCACAATTTGTCGACAATTTGGAAATTATATATACTTTTTTGTGGATGTATGTATGTTTGTAGAGAGTTACGATTTTATAGTATTTGTCATCTTTTTTTCTCAGCTATTTGAAACCATTAACCCTATTTGCATACAAAAGGCCAGTATTTTATTAAAAAATCTTCTGGACAGACTGGTAGAAAACAGAACACAAAATTCATTCAACGGTTTGCTAGATGACTTCCGAGATCTAGCAAAAGAGTGGAATAACACCAATTTCCAAAAATAAAAGACGGATGGTAAAGAAACGCTTTTTTGATGACTTATCAGAACATGAGAGAATTTCTGAGCCGGAATCATACTTCAGAGTCAATGTATATTATTGCAGTTTAGATATATTGATTTCTCAAACTGAAACACGATTTCAGAGTTTCTGTGATCTAAATTACACATTTCTAATTTTACAAACGGACAAACTACTTTCCTTTTCAAATGAAGTCATAAAAATTGGAGCAACAAAACTGGCTACAAAATATCAAAATGACTTTAAAGATGTTGATCTCTGTGATCAATTAATTACTTAAAAAAACTGCGTGAAATCAGATATTCAGAAAATTGATACCATTAAGGAACTCGTAGAACTATTATTGATCAATTTCAATAGCCTCAGCTCCAGTTTTTCGGAGGTTACAACAGGATGCTTATTATATTTGACCCTTAGTTACAACTGCGACAGCTGAAAAAAGGCTTTTCCAAACTTAAACTAATAAAAAAAAATCTTAGAACGTCTATGGGGCAAGAAAGGCTACAAGACTTATCAGTATTATCTAGAGAAAAAGAAGAACTTACGAATTAAAATTTTATGATATTATAAATACATTCGCCAAGAAAAAAAGCTAGAAAAGTACCTATGTAACCACTACAATTTTTTTTTTCTTTGAGTAAAGTTTTTTGATATATGTTATTTGGTTATGTTATTTTTATATATATTTTGTTATGCGTTTTATTGTTATTTTAAATTTTCTGTAAGAGACCCCCCTCAGAATGTTTGATACAAGGCCCCCCTGGGCTAGCTACGCCACAGGGTCATGCGCTACATATCAATATATTACCATTTTATGATCTGATAATACCATAAATGTACGTGTTTCAGGTCAAGAATCACACATAGATTCTGTCAATTGCACATCTAACAGGAACTCTGGTGAAGACAGTGATTTAGAGGTAGGTAAAAGTGTAAATGAGAAGTATATAGTTTCCATAAACACCATGTACCTATTTTCAGGACAATCATTGCATTGTAAAGACAGAAGAAGAGACAGTGCAGATCAATGAAGTCATACCATTCACATGTGAAATATGTAGTGCTACGTATGATGGCCTGGCAAGTTATGAGGTGCACATGAAAGATAAACATGGAATGTAAGAAACACATTAATCAGCTTGTGTATTTCATCAAATATAACTAAATTTAATGTATACATAGATCTGGAGAAAAAACGGTGGATGGCGTCCTCCTGGAGACGATGTTTATTGTAAATCTTCATGTAGTGTGTGCCCCCGATTAAATACCGCAAACTTTATATACTTCGTTATTTGTGACATCTTGAAAAAAATATATAGTCATTCTTTACAAACAGTTTAGCATACCATGGGAGTTAACGGTAATCACACTTGCGATACATTATATAGGGCATTCAAAAAATATGATCTCATGTAAATAGTAACAGTAACTATAACAGTAAGAAAAGAAATTCAAATATTCTATGAATTAGTCCACAAAAAGGCCTCACTTCCTCAGGACACACTTTTGCAATCTATTTGCAATTTCATCGGACACAGATGCATTTATTTTTTCATTCATAGTGGAAATTCCTTCCACAATTTACTTTTAATTGAGACTGCAGTGGAGTGAGCGTTAACGCGTTCGCTTCTACACCGCAAGGTCCCGGGTTCGATTCCCGGGTCTGCATTTCTGGGGTGGTTTTTCTGTAGTTTTCCCATTTCCTTGCAGCAAATGTTGGAGATGTGCCTCTACCATCTATAAGTCGCATGCAGGCGCAGATGGGCAATAATAATAATGCCCCTCTCCTCTCAACGCCCGCATAACTAGTAATAGTTCAGGGGCCTATGGTAAAATAAAATGTAATTGGGTCAGAGTTGTCTGTCAAATAATGACAGTAACCAATTACGCCATAGGTGGAGGAGTAGTAGGAATTATTATTTATTATTATTTATTATTATTATTACTGTTACTGTGAATGTTGGTATTAAAGTTATTGTCTTCGACCTTCTGCCTTAAATAGCCCCAAAAGACAGGCCAATCTAATAAATCCACAGCAGTCTATCTTAATTTTTCCACTACAAATTTTAGTTTTCTGATTTCGCTCAGAACAAAATTATTCAAAATATTGAGCTAGGAGTTTGATCCAAATTTTCCTCCAAAGACGAGAGAACTGATTATTCTGTGACACATGGCTTCACAACAACCATTTGATTAAATTGTTATGACTTTTATTATTCTGAAATTAGTTATATGCTAGTTCTATGAAGAGACCACCAGCTAAAAATTGATTCCTCGGAAAATAAAATTAATTTTGGTTAACTGTGTCTTGGATTATCCGGGCTCCAATAACCCTTAAATTTAAACAGTCGATAAATTTTATTGTAACTCAGACTACCATTATAATGCCATAATTAAAACCTTTTATCGAGAATAACTTCTGCCCGAAAAATTAAAAATAAGAAAGTTTACAAGATGACAGTACTTCATCCAAGGATGCACAGTATTTACATATTTGACAAACGAGGGGCTGAGAAACATCGTGGTGTAAGTCGGCAAAACTTGCCTCAACAAGGCAATATATTGCAACTTCTTACTTCTCTCGTGAAAGGCAAAGGTTATACTCACTAAATGATATATTCCGCTTGCTCAGATTCAAAAAGCTTTGCCATTACCAAAATTGTTTGTCTCGGAAGCATACTATGAGCGTGCAACATATAATCCTAACGAGCGTTCAAGAAAAATCGACGACAAAGTTGTGTTGGCAATCTCAAATCATGTCTGCACTAAGATCAAATCTGACATGTCAACATGACAGCCAGCATTTCAGATTTGATTACATTTACAGTGCAGATTTGACTTGAGAATGTCATTGCCAACGCTAACTTCGTCGTTGATTTTTATTGAATGCTCAATATAATATGAACAAAAACTTGTCATTTTCTAGTAATAGATTTTTTCTGACTTAGATCGCTTTGTTTCACAATCCTTCAATGATAAACCAATTTCTACTGAATTATTAATGGGCACCACAATCTATTTCGGACAAAAATCACAAAATTCTGTAACATGAGGGCAATTACCATTGAATGATTTCACGTGGAATTATTTTCACATAATTGAAACTACTTACTTAATATGCAATTTGAAGTTATTTATATGTTCTGTTTATTTTTAAAGATCCACCACCTATTACTTTATATTGGTCAAAACAAAGGTCACTACAAAATTTACTACATATTGAATCGTAACCTTGTTTTTGAGAAACATTAATTACACAAACAGAATTTCCACTAATACTAATACTTTTGAGAGATATTGTGACTGGTGGATCTTCAAAACACACATGCGTACGTAAAAAACGTGCCTATAGTTGTTATTTATATTAATTTGCAGGGGGAAGGGGACAGAAGGTGCCTGAAAACAGTGTTTCTCTTCATAACCATCCACCTCTAAGTCGATTAAAGTTGATTTATTTTTATTTTGTATTTATTCTTTTACAAATATTGCAGTTTCTTACAAAGTAGAACTTATTATTGTTACATAACTTGGGGGTTGACTACAATGTTATTTCTACAGGCACATCAACCACACAGAAGAAAATCTCTACAAGAGGGATGAATGCACATCAAGTTTCATTGACAGTGGCAGTTTGAAAAGGCACGAGAGGATCCACATAGGAGAAAAACCGTACAAATGTGATGAATGCACATTAAGTTTCTCTCAAATGAATCATTTGAAAAATCACAAAAGGACTCATACAGGGGAAAAACTTTACAAATGTGACGAATGCTTCTTAAGTTTTAATCACTGCGGTAATTTGAAAAAACATAAGAGGATCCACACAGGAGAAAAACCTTACAAATGTGATGAATGTGAATCAAGTTTTACTCAAAATGTTCATTTGAAACAGCACAAGAGGATCCACACAGGAGAAAAGCCTTATAAATGTGATGAATGCACATCAAGTTTCTCTCAAATGAATCATTTGAAAAATCACAAGAGGACTCATACAGGAGAAAAACCGAGCAAATGTGATGAATGCTTATTAAGTTTTAATCACTGCAGTAATTTGAAAAAACACAAGAGGATCCACATAGAAAAAAAACCCTACAAATGTGATGAATGCACATCAAGTTTCACTCACAGTGGTGATTTGAAAATGCACAAGAGGATCCACACAGGAGAAAAACCTTACAAATGTGATGAATGTGAATCAAGTTTTACTCAAAATGCTCATTTGAAATTGCACAAGAGACTCCACACAGGAGAAAAACCTTATAAATGTGATGAATGCACATCAAGTTTCTCTCAAATGAATCATATGAAAAGTCACAAGAGGACTCATACAGGAGAAAAACCTTACAAATGTGATGAATGCTTCTTAAGTTTTAATCACTGCAGTAATTTGAAAAAACACAAGAGGATCCACATAGGAGAAAAACCCTACAAATGTGATGAATGCACATCAAGTTTCACTTACAATGGTAATTTGAAAATTCACAAGAGGATCCACACAGGAGAAAAACCTTACAAATGTGATGAATGCACATCAAGTTTCTCTCAAATGAATCATTTGATAAATCACAAGAGGACTCATACAGGAGAAAAACCTTACAAATGTGACGAATGCTCCTTGAGTTTTAGTTACAGCGGTAATTTGAAAAAACACAAGAGGATCCACATAAGTGAAAAACCCTACAAATGCGATGAATGCACATCAAGTTTCACTGACAGTGGAAATTTGAAAATGCACAAGAGGATCCACACAGGAGAAAAACCTTACAAATGTGATGAATGTGCATCAAGTTTTACTCAAAGTGCTCATTTGAAAAGGCACAAGAGACTCCACACAGGAGAAAAACCTTATAAATGTGATGAATGCACATCAAGTTTCTATAGAAATGGTAATTTGAAAAAGCACAAGATGATCCACACACGAGAAAAACCCTACAAAAGTGATGAATGCACATAAAATTTCACAACATGCAATAGTTTGAAAATCCACAATATGATCCACACAGGAGAAAAACTTTACAAATGTGATGAATGCACGTCAAGTTTCGTTCAAAGAGGTGAACTGAAAATGCACACCATGATCCGTCACAGGAGAAAAACCGTACAAATGTGATGAATGTGCATCAAGTTTTACTCAAAATGCTCTTTTGAAAAGGCACAAGAGACTCCACACAGGAGAAAAACCTTATAAATGTGATGAATGCACATTAAGTTTTACTCACAATGGTAATTTGAAAAAGCACAAGATGATCCACACAGGAGAAACGTTTTACAAATGTGATGAATGCACATTAAGTTTCTCTCAAACGTATCATTTGAAAATGCACAACTGGACTCATACAGGGGAAGAACTTTAGAAATGTGATGAATGCACATCAAGTTTCATTGACAATAGTTGTTCAAAAAGGCACAAGAGGATCCACTCAGGAGAAAAACCTTATAAATGTAATGAATGCACATTAAGTTTCACTGACAATGGTAATTTCAAAATGCACAAGAGGATCCGCACAGGAGAAAAACCTTACAAATGTGATGAATGCACATCAAGTTTCACTAATTGTGGTAGTTTGAAAATGCACATGAAGAATACGCCCAGGAGAAAAAATTACAAATGTGATGAATGGACCTTAAGTTTGTGTCATCATGTACAATCACGATTTGTTCACCTAGTTTTCTCTATGTGTAATAAATTCATCATTTGTTACGGGATTTTTTGTAATTTAATTAAGCTTCCTACCACCTTGTATTTAAATTACATGGAGCCACAGCCAAAACCATAAAACTAATCAGAAAACTAGGGACAGAATTACGAAGATGTTCAAAAGTTCGGAAATATTTTTGCTGCTGGTAGTGATTAATGGATATTATTATAATTGATGAAACATGTAATGTAATAACAAATGTAAAACATGTATAATAAATGTATTATGAGATAGTCGTGAACATATACTCATAAATATCCATATATTTTCTAATAGTAAATTAGGCTGCATCTATTAGTACATCACGAGTTGTTATTTTATGTATATGATAAACAAAAAGGGATCGAATAAATATTAATTTGAAGGTTTATTATTTCATATCTCCGCCCTGCTTAATCTAAAACTGTTTTATTTTGTCAGACCCCAAAAACGTTCAATTTATATAAGGGCCGTATAATCATAAAAAATACACATTTTCAATTACACTTTAGTGTCAAATATTATTGAAAATTCATTAATATTGAATTATATTGTTTGTTAGTTTGTTCTGTGTTGATTGGTATTATAATTTGAACATGTCAAAGATTTATTTGCATTTCTTTTGATTAATAAAAACAGAATCTCTCTTTAACTCTCAATACATGTTTTATTTACTTCCTATCTCTCATTTTCAGGAATAAATATATTCACCGGGTGGCCTGGGTTACACACAGTGAAGTAAAAATATAAAATTCAATTTCAGCTTTCTACAACCAATTTAGAGCTGTGGGTTCGAGTTACTACATACTTTTTCTCAAAAATAATGAGGGAAGCAGGAAAATGCACAAATGTGGTTTTACACGTTAAATTCCCATGTATACCAAACCATTTTAACGCCCGGTATAACAATTACTTCACTTGTTTTGTTTGCACTAAGCATAAATGATATAATGTTATTTGTACTGCATTATTAGCCCATATTTTACGAGTGAGAGGGAGATACGAATACTTCTGTTCGGCGAGTTGTCTAGATTTTATTTTTGCCTCGGTTGTTTACATTGAGAGGCCTTTCCAGTTATATATGTAGTATACTCTCCATTCACATGTTTTTGCGTCAGGGGAGTCTATGAATATCTAGTAATTTTGTTGGTAGTGTTTCGGAAATAACTTTATTCCCCAATGGAACTTGTCAATTTTTTTAGGTTAAGGTGTTTTAAATTTGTGGTTATATTTTTAAATAACATTGTTGCCAGATGTAAAGTTTAAATTATTAGAGATGAAAGCTAGTAGTGAAAAAAATTATAAATCTGACCATGTGGTAAAAAGAAAATGTCTAATAAACATCGACACAAAAAAATAATTAACATCCGTTGCATCACTGAATCAGTTTGTCCAACATGACAATAAGAAAAATTTTCCAAGCCAACCCACCCAACTTGGTTGCAAAAAGGTCGTGAATGTATAATAGAGTTCACTGCTTTCAACGTATGTCGGATTTTAAACTATTAACAGGAACTTTAGTTTGCTGCATGCTGGTGACACTGCGAAATTTGATATTGTAAAACCGACGCTAACTTCTCTCCACACGTCCATTCGCAAAGTTCCATTGTTCCATCCGATTCCGCACAGCCGACAATAAAATTCAGCTTACAGAAAACGGCACGGAGAGAGAATGAGCACTAATCATTGTAAAGATGAAATAATTAGCTCCGAGAAGGAAGGAGTAAAGATTAAAATCGAAAACTGCGTATACGAGGATCCATTAAATGCATTTGATGCTGCACACGGTATGTTATTGAAGTGAAATTAAATTGCATTATAACTGGCCACTTATTATGATTGCGGTGTAAGGAGACCGTTGATTATGGTTGTGATAGCACATAAGACTAACTTTCGCTATTTAAACGATTTCTAATTTTTCTCCTAATTTTTACTAACAATACTTTACAAGTACACTGGTGTCTGTCCTAAGATGACAATTTATGGCATAAGTTACATCTGTTGGGTACAACAAATAACATACCCTACAATTTGTATGAATATTCTCACATAACCATAACTATAGTCCGTCTGTTTGCCGCATGAACACTTTAACACAAGCATATAATTGTTCGTGCCGCAGTGGACAGTGCAAAATAAAAATCTTTGAGGATAAATTTATATTGTAGTTATATTATTTTTATATTACAGTAATGATTTTTAAAAAAAACAAAAGTTCAGCAATAACTTTAAGTAATGACTCGTTAATAGAGCTTTAATTAAACAGATCAAAAAGACCAGCTTTTTAAAAAAAAAGCATAAAAGAGTATTCAGATGTAAATATGAAGAAAAATCTATGCAAAGAAGTATTTGAGACTGTTGTTCCTTAATTCATTTCTACATCTGGTAGAACGGATTAGGCGTCGTAAAATTCATGTCTACCCTTAATTCACAGTCTGCGCACCAACAACCAATCAATCAAATGTTTATTTTTCCTGGTGTGCACGGATACAATCCAATCAGACAAAACTATCTGCCAATACTTTAGTAGATCTGCAATCCCACAATGCTAAGAGTTAAAAATAGCATGTTTCGCCTGAAGCACGTATAAAACTGTGTAAACAATTTTAAGCAGCGCATGACTTGGTTCGAAACAACAGTTGTGAATTAACCTCAGACCTCCGGCATGAATGGCTGCCTTATGCCTTTGGCACACTTTTTTATTTCTTCCCCATGCCTCAGTGTGCCTGTGTTTTCCCAGATTTATATACGTTTCATCATTAATTAGTTAAAACCCAAATGGTCATGCCAGGGGCGTAGCTACCGCTGGATCAGCTATATCAATGACACAGGGCCCCCGACCTCTAGGGGCCCCCGAGCTGTAGGGGCAGTGGCGAAACTACAATGAGCCCAGGGGCCCCGCGTTATGTAGTATTTAGTGAAAGTGTATTACTACAATTATTATATATACCTACACATTATATACAGATGTAAATGTTCGTTTTCGGGGCCCCAATTTGCAGTAAGGCAAAACATCGTCACATTTTGTCCACATATTATTATCAATAAATGAATAAAATTAAGTCGAAACTGAAATAAATAAGCAGTTGTTCATACTTTTAACTTTTAAGTCATATTGATAAAATCCCAGTGAATGAATATAAAAAGACTCCGCAACAGCTCTAAATTATTCCGTCTAGGGAATGTCCCATAGAGGCCATTCAATGTGGTTTTGCCCGAAACACCCGAAATTCACACTACTATTATGAAACAATATTCTCACACCTTATTTTTGCAGATTTACCGAAGTTTGGAACTTAATAAAACAGGATACAACACAAGATTTTTCTAAAAATTGACCAAGTTTCAGTAGTTTTTAGATATATTTCGATAATTGAACATAATGATCTACCTATAAAAATCAAAATCTACGAATCCCTTTTGGGGTTTACATTTGTAGCTGATTGTACTGCAGTAGGACTTCAAACTGAAATTTTAAATACAATTGAAAAATATAACATTGATTTGTCTAAATGTATAGGGCAGGGTTACAATGCTGCCAATGTAATATCGGGTGAATATGGAGGGGTACAGACCCTTATAAGAAAAACATGCACCAAATGCTGATTACGTCCATTGTGTAAATTAAATTTTAAATGATGCTACTAAATATATTTTCCAAGTGTCACAATTTGTCGACAATTTGGAAATTATATATACTTTTTTGTGGATGTGTATGTTTGTAGAGAGTTACGATTTTATAGTATTTGTCATCTTTTTTTCTCAGCTATTTGAAACCATTAACCCTATTTGCATACAAAAAGCCAGTATTTTATTAAAACTGGACAGACTGGTAGAAAACAGAACACAAAATTCATTCAACGGTTTGCTAGATGACTTCAGAGATCTAGCAAAAGAGTGGAATAACACCAATTTTCAAAAATAAAAGACGGATGGTAAAGAAACGCTTTTTTGATGACTTATCAGAACATGAGAGAATTTCTGAGCCGGAATCATACTTCAGAGTCAACGTATATTATTGCAGTTTAGATATATTGATTTCTCAAACTAAAAGACAATTTCAAAGTTTCTGTGATCTAAATTACACATTTCTAATTTTACAACCGGATAAACTACTTTCCTTTTCAAATGAAGTCATAAAAATTGGAGCAACAAAACTGGCTACAAAATATCAAAATGACTTTAAAGATGTTGATCTCTGTGATCAATTAATTACTTAAAAAAACTGCGTGAAATCAGATATTCAGAAAATTGATACCATTAAGGAACTCGTAGAACTATTATTGATCAATTTCAATAGCCTCAGCTCCAGTTTTTCGGAGGTTACAACAGGATGCTTATTATATTTGACCCTTAGTTACAACTACGACAGCTGAAAAAGGGCTTTTCCAAACTTAAACTAATAAAAAAAAATCTTAGAACGTCTATGGGGCAAGAAAGGCTACAAGACTTATCAGTATTATCTAGAGAAAAAGAAGAACTTACGAATTAAAATTTTATGATATAAATACATTCGCCAAGAAAAAAAGCAAGAAAAGTACCTATGTAACCACTACAATTTTTTTTTTCTTTGAGTAAAGTTTTTTGATATATGTTATTTGGTTATGTTATTTTTATATATATTTTGTTTATGCGTTTTATTGTTATTTTAAATTTTCTGTAAGAGACCCCCCTCAGAATGTTTGATACAAGGCCCCCCTGGGCTAGCTACGCCACAGGGTCATGCGCTACATATCAATATATTACCATTTTATGATCTGATAATACCATAACTGTACGTGTTTCAGGTCAAGAATCACACATAGATTCTGTCAATTGCACATCTAACAGGAACTCTGGTGAAGACAGTGATTTAGAGGTAGGTAAAAGTGTAAATGAGAAGTATATAGTTTCTATAAACACCATGTACCTATTTTCAGGACAATCATTGCGTTGTAAAGACAGAAGAAGAGACAGTGCAGATCAATGAAGTCATACCATTCACATGTGAAATATGTAGTGCTACGTATGATGGCCTGGCAAGTTATGAGGTGCACATGAAAGATAAACATGGAATGTAAGAAACACATTAATCAGCTTGTGTATTTCATCAAATATAACTAAATTTAATGTATACATAGATCTGGAGAAAAAACTGTGGATGGCGTCCTCCTGGAGACGATGTTTATTGTAAATCTTCATGTAGTGTGTGCCCCCGATTAAATACCGCAAACTTTATAAACTTCGTTATTTGTGACATCTTGAAAAAAATATATAGTCATTCTTTACAAACAGTTTAGCATACCATGGGAGTTAACGGTAATCACACTTGCGATACATTATATAGGGCATTCAAAAAATATGATCTCATGTAAATAGTAACAGTAACTATAACAGTAAGAAAAGAAATTCAAATATTCTATGAATTAGTCCACAAAAAGGCCTCACTTCCTCAGGACACACTTTTGCAATCTATTTGCAATTTCATCGGACACAGATGCATTTATTTTTTCATTCATAGTGGAAATTCCTTCCACAATTTACTGTTACTGTGAATGTTGGTATTAAAGTTATTGTCTTCGACCTTCTGCCTTAAATAGCCCCAAAAGACAGGCCAATCTAGTAAATCCACAGCAGTCTATCTTAATTTTTCCACTACAAATTTTAGTTTTCTGATTTCGCTCAGAACAAAATTATTCAAAATATTGAGCTAGGAGTTTGATCCAAATTTTCCTCCAAAGACAAGAGAACTGATTATTCACAACAAACATTTGATTAAATTGTTATGACTTTTATTATTCTGAAATTAGTTATATGCTAGTTCTATGAAGAGACCACCAGCTAAAAATTGATTCCTCGGAAAATAAAATTAATTTTGGTTAACTGTGTCTTGGATTATCTGGGCTCGTATATCCCTTAAATTTAAACAGTCGATACATTTTATTGCAAGTCAGACTACCATTATAATGCCATAATTAAAACCTTTTATCGAGAATAACTTCTGCCCGAAAAATTAAAAGAAGAAAGTTTACAAGATGGCAGTACTTCATCCAAGGTTGCACAGTATTTACATATTTGACAAATGAGGGGCTGAGAAACATAGTGGTGTAAGTCGGCAAAACTTGCCTCAACAAGGCAATATATTGCAACTTCTTATTTCTCTCGTGAAAGGCATAGGTTATACTCGCTAAATGATATATTGCGCTTGCTCAGATTCAAAAAGCGTTGCCATTACCAAAATTGTTTGTCTCGGAGGCATACTATGAGCGTGCCACATATAATCCTAACGAGCGTTCAAGAAAAATCGACGACAAAGTTGTGTTGGCAATCTCAAATCATGTCTGCACTAAGATTAAATCTGACATGTCAACATGGCAGCCAGCATTTCACCCATGCGCGTTAGTGCAGACTTGACCTGAGAATGCCATTGCCATCACTAACTTCGTCATTGATTTTTATTGAATGCTCAATATAATATGAACAAAAACTTGTCATTTTCTAATAATAGATTTGTTCTGACTTTGATCGCTTTGTTTCTCAATCCTTCATGATAAACCAATTTCTACTGAATTATTAATGGGCACCATACCATAATCTATTTCGGACAAAATTCACAAAATTCTGTAACATGAGGGCAATTACCATTGAATGATTTCACGTGGAATTATTTTCACATAATTGAAACTACTTACTTAATATGCAATTTGAAGTTATTTATATGTTCTGTTTATTTTTAAAGATCCACCACCTATTACTTTATATTGGTCAAAACAAAAGTCACTACAAATTTTACTACATATTGAACCTTAACCTTGTTTTTGAGAAACATTAATGACAAACAGAATTTCCACTAATACTAATACTTTTGAGAGAAATTGTGACTTTGGTGGTTCTACAGAACAAACATGCGTACGTAAAAAACGTGCCTATAGTTATTATTTATATTAATTTGCAGGGGTAAGGAGGCAGAAGGTGCCAGAAAACAGTGTTTCTCTTCATAACCATCCACCTCTAAGTCGATTAAAGTTGATTTATTTTTATTTTGTTTTTATTCTTTTACAAATATTGCAGTTTCTTACAAAGTAGAACTTATTATTGTTACATAACTTGGGGGTTGACTACAATGTTATTTCTACAGGCACATCAACCACACAGAAGAAAATCTCTACAAGAGGGATGAATGCTCATCAAGTTTCATTGACAGTGGCAGTTTGAAAAGGCACAAGAGGATCCACACAGGAGAAAAACCTTACAAATGTGATGAATGTAAATCAAGTTTTACTCAAAGTGCTCATTTGAAAAGGCACAAGAGACTCCACACAGGAGAAAAACCTTATAAATGTGATGAATGCACATCAAGTTTCTCTCAAATGAATCATATGAAAAGTCACAAGAGGACTCATACAGGAGAAAAACCTTACAAATGTGATGAATGCTTCTTAAGTTTTAGTTACAGCGATAATTTGAAAAAACACAAGAGGATCCACATAGGAGAAAAACCCTACAAATGCGATGAATGCACATCAAGTTTCACTGACAGTGGTAATTTGAAAGTGCACAAGAGGATCCACACAGGAGAAAAACCTTACAAATGTGATGAATGCTTCTTAAGTTTTAGTCACAGCCATAATTTGAAAAAACACAAGAGGATCCACATAGGAGAAAAACCCTACAAATGCGATGAATGCACATCAAGTTTCACTGACAGTGGTAATTTGAAAGTGCACAAGAGGATCCACACAGGAGAAAAACCTTACAAATGTGATGAATGTGCATCAAGTTTTACTCAAAATGGTCAATTGAAAAGGCACAAGAGACTCCACATAGGAGAACAACCCTACAAATGTGATGAATGCACATCGAGTTTCTCTCAAACGTATCATTTGAATATCCACAAGAGGACTCATACTGGGGAGAAGCCTTACAAATGTGATGAATGCACATCAAGTTTCACTGACAGTGGTAGTTTGAAAAGGCACAAGAAGAGCCACACAGGAGAAAAACCTTATAAATGTAATGAGTGCACATCAAGTTTCACTGACAATGGTAATTTGGAAATGCACAAGAGGGTCCACACAGGAGAAAAACCGTACAAATGTGATGTATGCACATTAAGTTTCACTAATAGTGGTAGTTTGAAAATGCACAAGACAATACACCCAGGAGAAAAAATTACAAATGTGATGAATGCACCTTACATACCTTAATCATGTACAATCACAATTTGTTTACCTAGTTTTCTTTATGTGTAATAAATTTATCATTTGTTACTGGATTTTTTGTAATTTAATCAAGCTTCGTACCACCTTGTATTTAAATTACGTGAAGCCCCACCCCTACCTAGATAAGACTGAAGGACCGCTCACCCCGTCTTCACTGAGGAAAGCCTGGGACAAGATGGTTCTTTTTTTTTAAGGGTGGATCTAAGTTCGACAACACCAGAAAGGTATAGTACAGAGGTGCGCGAGAGAAAGACAAAAGGGTGTGTGATATATTATGTGGACTAAAAAATGTAATTCATAATAAATAATGACTTTGTATATACAGTCGATTCTGTTTAATTGGCCCGCCGGTTAATCGGGGCAGCCGCCTATTTGGGTGAAATCCCATGAAACGGAAACCAAACTAAGAAACTAACAGTGAATTACATCGTTTAATTGGGACAGTAAAATACAAAAATTGGTAAATGACATACTACTTATGTTGACGAAAATTTAATAAATTCTAATGCCCGAGAGATTAGTGCAAAAGTTTCCCATTTGGACACAATAAGGTTTATTGTTTACGGTTGGAGAGTTATAAAAATCAATACTAAATACATTTGCACTGTTGTTTGCGGCTTCAAACCTTTATAAATTCCCTAGATTTTAAGCATGAAGAAAATGAAAACATACAAGTTTCTATTGATAACACGATAACACAGGGAAACACAAAGTTTGGTGCCGACGATATCGGAGCTATTTATGTGCCTGTTTGAGGCCTTGATTCTAAAAATCACATTAGTTTTGAAGTATCTGCTGAAGTTTTGATGATACAGCTAAATTGTTTAATTTCCAAAACAATATATTTGGACTTAACATGGGAAAATAGTTTTCTTCAGTGTGCTCTCCCCTATTCAAACTATAATAAAATGAATAGCACAGTTAAATAGATCATTTTGTTGTGCTTCTTTTGGTATAAACCAATATTTGCCAAACAATGTGTTGACATGTGTAGAAAGCTTTTAAAATAATTAAAATCGTTCAAAATAATAGTATTGCATTTGATATTTTTGACTTGATGACTGATTTTTTGATGGCGGAAAGATCTTCAATATAATTAATTCATTATTTAATAAGAAAGAGGTACCGAAGAGTGTGAAAATAGTCGAGAAAGTAATTAGACCAACGTTGATCTAAAGCAGTGAGTCATGGACAAACACAGATCGAGAATTAACGTATCAGAAATGAGGTTCCTAAGAATGATAGATAATAAAAGAACCACACTAGACCACATTAGAAACGAAGTATAAAGGAACAATCTCGAAATAGAACCTATATGTTCTAAAAAATAAAGGAAGGACAAATGAGATGGTTCGGACATATAAACAGAATAGATGAGGAAAGAAGCACGAGGAAAATATATGAGACCCGGACCACAGGCAAAAACCAGAAGGGAGTGGATAGAGAAGATCCTAGAAGAGGTAAGAAGATGGGACTGACATGGAAAGAAGAAAAGAAACTGACAACAGATAGGGATAAGTAAATGGAGAGAAATATGTAGGAGATAACGAAGAAAATCGCCTTACACGTAAAAGTAGATAGGCACGTACGAATTAAAAAAAATCGCAAGAAATGAAAGCTCAGCTTTCCAGAAACCTCCAATATAACATATTTATTTATTTATTTAATCAATTTCCGTTTTACCGTTCGGTGTTAACGTAAAACAATTTAACATATGATTTAAATAATCATTCATTAAGCAATAACCTACAGATCTAAGCAGTGGTGGTGTAACATGGGTTGGCACCAGGGGCGGTTTTCTATTGAGCACCCCGAAAATAAAACAACAAATACTAAACTTGCTTTTGTAGCTGTTAGCTTGTTGATATGCTTGTTCCAAGTCAATTTGTTATTGACGGTAAAGCCTAGGTAGATTGTTTGTGTTGTTTCTGTTAACTTGGTCTTGTGTAGTGTTATATTTAATCGGATAGTTTGTCTGTCAGGGCTGAATATCATGTAATTTGTTTTGGTCTCATTTATTGTAAGTGTGTTTTATGTGCACCAGTTGCTTATTATTTGTAGGTCTTCGTTTACTGTTTCGATCCACTTACATTTATTTTTCCAATTATGGATATATATATATAATATATATATATATATATATATATATATATATATATATATATATATATATATATATATATATATACATCCTGCATCTTTATGAACTCCTTTTATAATTCTTCCTTATGACGTCCACGTATATTTATTTTCAGGCTACTATCATTAGAACGTCCGGTTTTCAGTGTACTATCCATAAAACGTCCTGCGTATATATTTTGTACAAACGACTACCATGCGGCGTCAATTTGTATATATTTCCGTTCAGTTAGACGCTTTCAAGAGTCCGACGGTGTTGCCGACTGTCTGGATGCGCAGGGCAAAGGATCGCCCCGATATTCAGAGGAGCCGCATCGCGTATATGTGCAATATGTGCAGCGCCCACAGCTGCCAAGGTCACAGAGCGCCCTTGCCAATAAAATATTTTTTGCTAATTTCCATTGCTACTTTACTACAGTAATGCCGCATCAATGTTTACGTCTATAGTTCAAGTGAATTCTGCGCTGTAAAAGTCATTCTATCAGTCAGTTTATCTATCTATCCCTACTTTATAAACATACTTGTACTCGTTCTTATTAATTTCGTTACTAATATTATTAATAAAGGATTCACGACGTGCTCTGAGGATAAAAATCATTAAATGATCTGTTATCAAACTCTTGTGAGCAAACGAAGCGAGAAGAAGAACGAAATAAAAATATGTACGATTATAACGAATATAAAGAAGAAAATATTTTACGATCTTGACATTATCCTATTTCAAACAATAATCCCAAAGTTTTGAGACTAACAATTCTATTG
This sequence comes from Othius punctulatus, assembly GCA_951805005.1. Classification (NCBI taxonomy): domain Eukaryota; kingdom Metazoa; phylum Arthropoda; class Insecta; order Coleoptera; family Staphylinidae; genus Othius; species Othius punctulatus. Next base: position 41,321,009 of record OX638146.1, read on the forward strand.
ATGAAGGTATTGGTGAATAGAATTCCAAATACGTTTCATGCGTTATATATGTATAATATAAAATCTATTTATATGTATACAGGGTGTGCCACGTAAATTATTGGTTCAAAGATTATGGGGTTCCTTTTGAAATAAAAAGTAGAAATAAATCATACACATGGTTCATCGCGATCTTCCAAAAGAAAATACGTACATGTTTCTATCAATTCTATCAAGTGGCCATCAATTTTGTTATTTCAAATAGAACACGCTGCATATTTTTACATATTCGGATAACTCATTCACTTCTATATATATTTTGTTAAGCCTGATGGGCACTAATGTTTAGTAGTTTTTGAGGAAAACATTAATTTCCTATATATTTGCTCGCAACAGACGATTTAAAAAATGATTACTTATCTTATGAATGAATATAAACTTAAACTTTCTTGCATACAGTAGCAGCAGCAAGGCTCTATCATTACAATGGTTCGTACATGTTGATATTTTCCCAGTACTATTTCAAAAGTTTATTTATTTACATGTACACGTTAAAGAGTCGCTATTTTTTTTAAATGGAATGGCATATACCTTTGTATGACGGGGTAATATATAAAACAGTTTTCTACACAGAAGTGTAAAACAAACCTATCGCTAAAATGAGGGGTTTGACAGTTATTTAGAGTTATTTAGAAAATTTCTTAAAAGTATTTTTCTTTCAGTATTTAATTCCATATGTGCACGTGGCATCATAACAAGTAATACATGCTTCATGTATTTTATATTTTTTACCATTGTTTTCCCTTTGTTTGTTTTTCTCTTCGAATATCTAAAAATTCCACGCGGTTGCATAACAAAAATTTCTAAGAAAATCGACTTAAAAACCTGTTAAATACAAAAAAAGGATAATATTCAAGACTGCCTTGGAGAACAAATGTAAAATAAAAGTAATAAGTAAGAAAGTTCCTCTCTGGAGCCTTTATTATTGTTTTTTAGAATGAAACGGTTTAAACGGAAAATAACAAGACTTTTTTTTAATAGCTTATTATTGGCCACAATTTGACTTTTTTTGTTTTTCTGAGTTTACTGCTTGATAACAAAATTGTGAAAAATTAAAGATTGCCCTGGGAAAAAATATATACTACTTAAACAAATACGTTTTATTAGTGCTAGTTAGTCAAATGAAGCTGTAAATTTAATTGTATTTGAAAGTATTTCTCAATAATTATGGTATGTTTAACAGAGATAAAATAAAACGAATCGATATTTTGATAATTTTCAGTTCGCCGAAAAAATATTTTTATAGGATATACATGAAGTAGTAGTAGTATGTATAATTTAATTTCGATAGAAAAATACAATTTTTTTTCGGCACCCCCTGCACTCTGATCCCCACCTGTTTCACATAGGGCTTCGCCGTATTTTTTTTGGACCCCTGCGGCAACGGGAACACCATTCATAAGAAAATCATAATTACATATTAATTTTCAAAAATTAATCAAAAAATTTGGCTGTAATTTTTTTTATAGGACTCCCTAATAGTTTACTAATAGCATGTTAAATTTAATTACGATAGAAAAATAAACAACAGGGTTTACATATTTTTTCGGCACCCCTGCGTCTCACCCCTTCCTGTTTCACTTGGAGCTTTGCCGTATTTTTTTCTGAACTTCTTTATTTTCTTCTACATTTATCTGCAAATGATGACCCTCTGCTACAACGGGAACCCCATTAGTCCCAAAAGATAAAATCGTCGGGTTTTGGGTGTAATTCTAGTATTTCAAATATTAATTAAAATTACTTCCTTATAGAATTCAGGGCTGTATAGGATGCCCTAATAGTTCACTAATAGTATGTTAAATTTAATTGCGATGGAAAAATAAACACCACGATTGACAGATTTTGCTCTCTCAACCCCCTCCTGTTTCACTTACGGCTTCGCCGGATTTTTTCCCAGCTTCCTTATTTTTTCTACGTATGTCTGCAAAATATTAACCCCCTGCGATACTGGGAACCGCATTAATCAGAAAAGGTAAAATAGTCCTGTTGTAGGTGTAATTGTAGTATTTATAAAATTAATTAAAACTACTTCCACATAGAAATTACAGTTGCATTTTTTTAGGATTAACAATTAGTAGTACTTCTGTGTATTTAATTCCGATACAGAATTAAATAAAGACAGGGTTGCCAAATTTTTTCGTCATCACCCAGCCCCACACGCCTCCCACCAACCCAGTTATTTTGAAAATTCCTTGATTTTAAAATTGATTATAAAAACGATCTTAAATCATAACAGACATGTTTCATGTTTTTTATGTTTTTTACCATTATCAGTAGCATTAAATTTTCAATTTTCGGTTAGGTACAGCTTCACTAATAGTTTATTTAATGATGTATGTTTAATGATTAATTAATGCACAAATGTAGAAAATATAAATTTATTTAATACAGTATATATATTTAATACAGGACAAGTGTCGGACAAGTGTCGGACAAGTGACTATTCTTCGAACTTGCAGAAAATTTAATGAAACTTATCTTCATTTACCGTCGGCGAACAAAAATAAATTTGGAATATTGGAACAAAATTTTCTTCATGCTGGACAATTTCATGGGAGAATAAATGTACGAAAGCCGGTTTTCCGGCAAGTGCATCCAAACGCATCGCATTGTTGTCAAGAACATTTAGGCGTTGCTAATTTCAGAGAAATTATCTCTTTATTGCAGAGAATTGCTTGATTAACCATGTAAGGGATCGGAATATCCATATTTTGTATGAATAAATTTAACATAAAACCACGAAAAATTACTGAAATTAATTGAGACGTTTAATAGTAATTTTACAACAATTTCATACTCCGGTATAAACATTGAACAACACGTAAAAGCCAAGTATTTTGTTAGAATAGGAAGGGGTGATCATTTGGGGAAATAATAAGTAATATGATTTAATATGAATTGAATTTGAATCGATTACAAAGGAAATTACGAGAACTTTTATAATCACTTATATAAGGGCACCCTTGTGATTTTGTTCTATTTGTGTAAATTAAATCAACATTAGCAGAACTTCAAATTTCAAACTTTTATTGAGCCTCGATTGGGATATTTTATATTTCTTAAACCATAATAAATTCTGATGATACAAATTTGCTTCAAAATCAAACCAAAATTAAAGAAATATGCACCAACAATTCAAATATTAACCAATATATTCAAATATATTTAATTAAAATCACGTTTAAAAATTAAATATACTTTATTATTAATATTATTTTTATTTTACCAAAAGTAACCATTTAAATTATTATATTTAACGAAAAAGACATTTTAAGTATCAATGTGTTTTTTGGTTGCGTTTATCATTAAGACGCTTCGTTGTGAACTTGATATACAAAACCAGAGCGTTTTTCTTAAAGCCACAACCCTTACCTATAAAATTTCATTCACTACAAAGAGCCGCTACTGTTGATGTAGCGGCTTGCGTATAAAGAGAGAAACGTAATTCGGTTCTCACTCTTACAACACGATTGAATAACTAGCTGAAAGGAGCAGTCTGGATACAGTGTTGCCGTCAGTCGGATGCTCTATGGTCGCATAATGAAAATTTGTATATCAACTTTTCAATATACGCTTCCAACTACAGCGCCACCAATGTCAATAACGTGAACTAATATATACAAAAATATACAAAGAATATATATATATAATATATATATATATATATATATATATATATATATATATGTATATATAATATTATATATATATATATATATATATATATATATATATATATATATATATATATAATATATAAACCTTTCTACTCGCGTCTTCCCAAGTACTCGCTGGTCGTCCTCTTCCTCTTCTTCCTTGCATTTTCGCATCCCACACTTCTCTCGCATGCGTACTCGCCCTCATTCTGTGCATGTGCCCCCACCATCTTAGCTGTCTTTCTTCTATGTACTCCTCTATGGGCTTAATATCTAGTTCTTTCCTGATTATCTCGCTTCTGATTCTGTCTCTTAGGGTGACTCCATATACTCTTCTAAGGTATTTCATTTCTATCGCTCGTATCTTGCTTCTTTGTTTCTCATTAAGTACCCACGTCTCACTTCCATATGTTAGGACTGGCCTGAAGACTGACTTGTACACTTTAATTTTCGTCTTTTTCTTTATTTCCTTCTTCCCTGTTATGTATTTGCTTAGAGTGTAGAATGGTTTATTGGCACTGCTAGTTCGGTTATTAATGTCCGGTTTTTGTTGTCCTTTGTCATTTAAGATGACCCCTAGGTATTTGTATTCTTTAACTTGCTCTATTGGTGTGTTGTCTATCTTTATATCCATCTGTATAGGTTCTCTTGATATTGCTATAACTTTTGTTTTCTTCAGATTTATCATCATTCCGTATTTTTTCAGTGTCCGATTCCATATTTCTAGGTTCTTCTTCAGTTCATCCTTTGCCATTATTGTTAGGTCACCATCGAATGCGCATTGATGTATTTGCACTCTTCTTAGATTTCTATATCCGATGTTTGCTGGTTTTGTTTCCTTGCAGGCGTCTTTTATTATTTGGTCCATATATACTATGAATAGCAAGGGGCTCAAACTACCTCCCTGCCTTACTCCCTGCTTTGTTATGAACTCATTAGATTTTCTATTTCTTGTTATGACAACATTTCTTGTTTCTTTATATATGCTTTGGCTTACTTTGACTAGTTTTACAGGTACTACCATCTTTCGTAAACCCTCCCAGATCCTATCACGGGGAACTCTATCAAAGGCCTTTTCCATGTCTAAAAACGCAATATGTAAACTATTCTGCTTTTCCAAAGTCCTATTAATTATGGTTTTCAGAGTAAATATCTGGTCATGCACACTTTTCTCAGCTGTGAATCCGCTCTGTGCTTCGGACAGTTTGGTTTCTACTGTTTTTCTAATTCGCTTTTCTACAATTTTCTCGTACATCTTCATTGTCGTTCCTATTAGTGTAATGCCTCTATAATTTTCACACTCTGTTTTCTTCCCGGCCTTGAAGATTGGCTCAATCATTCCCATTGTCCACTCTCTTGGTATTTACTCTTCTCTCCATACTCTGTTAATGAACGCATGTAATCGCCTTTCTCCCTCACCTCCTATGTTCTTAATCATTTCCCCTGTGATTATGTCAATGCCTGCAGCTTTTCCTGCATTGACGTATCAACGTGTCAGAAAGCATACACCTGCTCCAAGAACTGCTCAGGAGCTAAGACAGTTGCTATTGCAGGAATGGAATAATATCGACCAAAAGTGATCGTTAATTTAATTCAAAGTGTTCATCGTTGACTTCAAGCAGTCATTAATGCAAGACGGGATAATACTCGTTATTAGTGATAAGTTGTTTTCATTATTTTTTGTTCCATATTAGTCCTAGGAACAAAAATTCGAACTTCGTCTGAACTGTAAATTTGTGATATTTCCAAAATAGACAATAAAAACAATAAATATGCTTTACGATTCAACATTGCTTTTTTAATTTAGTGTACAAAATACAGTACAATTGTTTACAATTTGCAAACATAATGTTAAAACAAACAAAAAATCCAAAAATAAGTAATAATTTTAGAGTGACCTCTATTTTTTGCTCGCCGGTGTATATACAGGGTGTTTCAGACCACCCGTCCCAGGCCTTTTTCTCTGTAATGTGACGTCATAGAAGTTCGGGAAAAAAAATATCATAACAAAAGCTTACCTAAAGATTTTAATGGAGGTTGTTTCGATTTCCGGAAATAACCGGAAGTAGGCGTAACTGCACTCAACTTCAGAATTTTAAATGGGAACCTAGGTCGTATATGACATCGTTGGATAGGTATTTTAAAAAGAAACATATTTTGTAAGAAAAGTTTTTTATAAATGATATACTTAACAAAATAGACCTAGACCATTTTCCCGAAAGTATGACGTCATAGAGGTTCCGAAACAAAATATCATGACTTAAGCCTACCTGATGAATTCAATGGCGGTAGTTCCGATTCTCGAAAGTTACCGGAAGTAGGCGTAACTGTACTCAAATTCAGAATTTTAAATGGGAACCTAAGCCATTCTAGAAGAAACTTTTTTTTAAGAGAAACCAGAAATAAATGATTTTTATTGGAATAGTTTTTGTAAATAAAACGAATTATCAATAAATTTTGATTTCACTCACCCAGCACCATCAGCATATCAAACCCTTCCAAATTTGAGAACACCATATTGAATTATTACCCAGCAATAACGTATTTTATTGAAATTGTGGACTTTGCAGACAGTAAGCAAGCCTGAAAACACTTCACTTCGACAGTGTTCGAAGGAGAAAAGGTATTTTATTTACAAAAATACTTAAATGCTAAGTGCAGTTACGCCTACTTTCTGTGATTTTCGAGAAACAAAACAACTACCATTAAATTCATGGGCTAGGCTTGTGTTATGCATTTTTTTAACCTCAATGACGTCATACTTTCGAGAACATGCCCTGGGCTGGTTGAACGACACATTAATGTTTATTCCGTTAAGTATGTCATTTATAAAAAAACTTTTCTTACAAAATATGTTTCTTTTTAAAATACCTATCCAACGATGTCACATACGACCTAGGTTCTCGTTTAAAATTCTGAAGTTGAGTGCAGTTACGCCCACTTCCGGTTACTTCCGGAAATCGAAACAACCTCCATTAAATTCTTCAGGTAGGCTTTTGTTATGATATTTTTTTTCCTGAACTTCTAAGACGTCACATTGCCGAGAAAAAGGCCTGGGACGGGTGGTCTGAATCACCCTGTATATGTACTTGACTGGGAGTCCGGCATTATTAACTAAAGGAATGTTTTTTAGCTAGTAAATCTGATTCAAAAATCTGTAATAAACCTATGCTCTATTTAATTTTAAAGGAAAAATGCGTAACACCCTGTAAATGTATATTTTAGCCATATCGTAATATTATTTCCCGGGCCGCTAAGATGTTGCCCATCCGCCTCTAGTAGCACAGCAAGTGTCCAATAACTTCCAATCAGATGCTTTCCTAAATTTTCATTAGTCTAGCAGCAATGGTCCGAGAGAGGATAAGTGGGCCACCCTGTATATTTTCTAACGTACTTAGGGGTATGTCTATTTGGCAGAAACCTTATCCTCTGTTTTGGAAAGACCGGCTCTAAATATTTTAATAACAATAAGTAAATAATAATGTAATGTATGAAACATATACGAGTATATATATTCAGGGGCGGATGGGCAATATACAAGCGGCTCGGGAAATAGTCTTTTGTCGGCCCATTTTAGATTCACATAAAATTGCAATAACACCATATAATTTTTCCATAATACTTATTTATTAATTAATATAGTGGTTTCTAAAGTGGCCGCGGAATATTGCAAAAGTGTATAATCAGTAATCACGTGGAAAAAACTAGAATAAAAGAAATTTACTTGGCTATTTTTCGAATTCGTAATAATAAAATATAGAATTTGGGATTACAAAATAAATATTATATAAAAAATATTCAATCTTGAGGCGCAAATTTTCATTTAAATGGAAACTTGTTTACGCTGAATTCCCTAAATGTAACATAGTGCTCTAATGAGTTTCAAAGAAAATTGTTGAAAAACTGATAATAGGATATTTTGCGATTTTCATATTTTCTATGAACGCGAAGATTTTTAAAATTCATTATTTATTATAATGTAACAATAATAATATTATATTAATATTATAGTAGTATACAATATTAATTAAATGGTAATTTACAGCATTATTCCTTACAAATTTTTATTTTACTATGCAAAACGTTAATCAGTGCACAAAAATCTCATATGAATGATACAATTTATATTGAAAATAATAATAATTATGTTTATTAGCGGGAGAACCTACAAAATATACACATTAATAAATAATTGAAAAATTTACCATAAATATAGGAATGTATATATTGACAATACCAAATTTGTATTATAAATTCCAAAACTCAAAAGCAACAACAAAGTTGTCATGATAAATTACAAAATTTAGTTGGAAATTATGAAATTCGTATTGTAAATACAAAATTTTTAATTGTATATTTCAATGTTTAATTGAAGCCTGATATTTTGAGTAGAAATTATGAAGAATTTGTCCACATAGCATATAACTCACTAATTTGTTAATATTTTAATAGAAATTTGCAGAACTTTTATTGGTAAAAACTGTTTTTTATTCTACCTAAATTAAAAATTTAAATAGAAATTATAAAATTTAATTTGTAAATGATAATTTTTATATGCAATTTTTTTTTGCAATTTAAGATAAGTTCATCAAACCACGAAATTCTCATTGAAATTTTATCATTCTGATTGTGAATTACAATGAATGTTGCATTTCTATTAGAAATTACAATATTTTCATTAGAATTTTTTATTACTAATACCAATCTTTTCATAAATTACAAAGACTAATGGTACCTAAGAGTTTTTATTTAGAAATTATAACGTCTTTCCTCAGAAATCATATTCCTTACAAAGTGATTAAAAATTTCATAGAAACTAACAACAAATATAATGAAAAGTGTAATTTTTTTTAAAATTCAATAACCATGAATGAAATAACCATGAAATAACCATTTCCAATAACCATGAATTTTTTGTAATTTTTACCACAAATTGCAAAAATATTTCTATAACCCCATATATCATAATGTTATAATGTTATAATAATACATTATTTACATAACAGAAAAGTTATAAATCTTACAAAAAATCTGGAAATAGTATGTATATATTTATGTTATAATATATGTATAAGTCATCTTAATAGGTGAATGTATTATAATGTTATAACATTATGATGAATATTGAGAAATTATAAAAATGGATTTCAATATTTCAATAGACATTATGGAATATTAAATGTAAATTACAAAACTTCTGTAGAATTTGTAATTTCTGTAAAATGTTGAATATGAATTGGAACATTGTAGTGACAATTTTCATTATAAATACAATATTACAACGTAAATAGAAACCAATGATTGGGTAATAAATAAGTTTTATTGGAGTTATGTCATTTTCATGTGTGACTCAAAATTTCATTTAATATAGCAAAATTTGCATTCTAAATTAGAAAATTTTAACAGCTTTATGATAATTTTATATTAAATTGATAAATTTCACTGTCATACTTATGTCATTGGCAATTTCAACACTCGTATTATAAATTACAAAATTTCAACAGCGACTATGAAATTATTGTAAATTGCCGAAATTTCACTGTAAAATGGAAAATAACCTTGGCATTTGCAAAATTTGTATTAAGTTGTTAAAATGTTCATAATTATTTGTAGAAAATTTAGAAATAACGAACTTTTCATTAGAGATTATAACATTTTCATTAGAAATTATGATATTGTTATTATAAATACTAAATGTTTAATTACAAATATCAAAGTTTAATTGAAACCTGCAATTTTTGGTGGAAATTATAGAGGATTTATCCACAAAACATATTATTCCATAAGTTATTAATATTTTAATAGAAATTTGAAAAACTTATACGCGAGAATACAAAATATTGGTTATAAATTAAAAACTTCAATAGAAAGTATGAAATTTTGTATGCACATTTTCTACATTTTCTTTACAAATTTCTAAATTTTATTGAAAATTGCAAAAATCTCATCAAACCCCAAAATTCTCATTGAAATTATAACATGTCGATTATTAAATTGCGATGAATGTTGCATTTCTACTGGAAATTACAAAAATTTTGTTAGATTTTTTATTGTAATTACCAAATTTTTCATAAATTACAGAGATTAATGTAGCCTGCGAATTTTTAGTTGAAAATTATAACGGCTTTCCTCACAAATTATATTCTGCACAATATCACCTATTAAATGTTATGTTGTGTTCAAAAATTTGCAAAAAATATAATGGAAAGGGAAGGCGCCGTGGGAAAACCCTAGTTCAAAAAGGATGCCGCCAGTCGAAAAACTTTTTCTACTACCGTATTAATACATTAAATAAAAAATGTTACTTCAGCAAATTATTAATAATCCCAAAATTCTGAGACTTGCCGGCCCAACATTCCGCGGGGCCACCGGCCCACCGGGAAATTTCCTATTTTCCCGTATGGCCCATCCGCCCCTGTATATATTGGGATTCAGTTTTTGTATATATGCGCAAAGTGCGCAAGACATCTGCCATGAACACAGTTCCCAGGCACGAGGTCACCTGTACGCATGTAGAAAAGTATAAGTATTAAGTTCCGGTAATTGTGTGTTATTATTTATTCAGACTTCCCGTTTACCCGAACAATAAAATACTACAAATAACATACCAGCAGCAACAGCAACAGCAGCAGCAGCAACAACATCAGCAGCAGCAGCAGGAGGAGTAGAGGTAGTAGTAGTGGTAGTGGTAGTCAGGGGCGGATGGGCCATACGGGAAAATGGGAAATTTCCCGGTGGGCCGGTAGCCATCCCGAATGTTGGGCCGGAAGCCCCAGAATTTTGGGCTGGCAGATCCGACGACAAGTTTATTAATTATTTTGATTTAATGTATTAACACAAGGCGGAAAGACACCATGTGGTCGATAGCCCAATAAAGATTGTTTATATATGTATTAACACAGTGGTTCCTAAACTTTTTCGCGTCGCAGCTCCCTTTTTGAACTAGGATTTTCCATGGATCCTTTCCGTTTCCATAATATTTTTTGCAAATTTTTATGAAATATAAAATAATTTGGCGAGGAATATAAATTGTGTAGATAGCCGTTATAATTTTCAACTAAATATTGGCAGGTTCCATTAATCTTTGTGATTTATAAAAAAGTTGGGATTTCTAATAAAAAAATGTATTGAAAATTTTGAAGCTTTTGTAAATTTAAGTTACAATCGACATGATATAATTTTAATATGATGTGGTTTGATTAGCTTTTTGCAATTTTTAATAAAAATTTATAATTTTTAAGGAAAATGTATATGTAGTAAAATTTTGGTATTTATAATAAGTACTTCATAATTTCTAATAAACATTTTGTAATCTCTAATGAACAGTTCGTAATTTCCACCTAAGTTTATTTTCATAAAATTTTCTGCAAATAACTATAAACATTTTAACAACTCGATACAAATTTTGGAAATGCCAATGACATTTTGCATTTTATAGTGAAATTTTGGCAATTTACAATAAAATTTTAATAATCGCTGCTGAAATGTTGTAATTTATAATACGAATGTTGAATATTTTACATTTTACAGAGAAATTTATCAATTAACAATAAAAATTTCATAAATTTATTGCAATTTTGTAATTTAGAATGATGAATGATGAAAGTCACAACTAAATTTACATAATTCCAATAAAACTTATTTATTTCTTTATCTACTTATTAACTTATTTATTATTGTATTAGTTATACTGTTAATGTAAACTTATTTATACTTTAAAATTTATCAAATAACAATGAAATTTTCATAAAGTTATTGCAATTTGGTAATTTAGAATGATGAATGATGAAAGTCACAACGAAAATTACATAATTCCAATAAAACTTATTTATGTCTTTATTTACTTATTTGCTTATTTATTATTGTATTTGTTATAGTGTTAATGTAAACTTATTTATACTTTATGATTGTTTTCTAATTCCATTGAAATATTGTATTCATAATAAAAACTTACAAATTCTAAAACATTTGAAATTTATAATTAATTCTCCATAATTTCTATTGAAATACTGAAATCCATCATTAAAATTTCGTAACATTCATCATAATCCTATTACTATTTATAGGATTTTCGAAGAAATTTCTGTAATGTGTAGTTAAAATGCGAAAATTTCATTGTTTTTGTTGAATTTAAAAACATTTTAATCAACATTTTACAACATCCATTATAGTTTTTGCGAATTTCTATGAAATGGTTAATACATTTGCAAGGAATATGATTTCTGGGGAAAGACGTTATAAATTAGAATAAAAAAGTCGCAGATTCCATTGATCTTTACAATTTATGAATGAAGTCTGGTAATTATATTAATAAATTCTAACGAAAATTTTGTAATTTCCAATTCATTGCAGTTTACAAGCGAGATGTTTCAATGATTATTTTTTGACGTTTCTCAAAACCAATGATATATTTCGATTTTTGTCATATTGATACTCCTGGACCAATCCCGTCATTATTATACTGGGAATATTCTCTAGAGATTATTATAGTGGGAATAATCTCGGTAGCTAGGTTCACTCTTGTCAATCAAAATATTTGTCAAATTATTAATTTATCAATCATATTAAAGTGTCATACAAAATGAATAAAAGTCGCTTTAGCTGCGTTTCGCATACTGAAATTGATAAAGAAATACTAGAAAGCAAAAAACGTCAAAAAATAATCTAATCAAATATAACTCGAGAGTTCGATAAATTAGAAAATAATTTGACAGATTATGTCTCAAACTTGTTGCCATTTGGCAATAGTCACTCGAGCCCTTCGGGCTCTCGTGACTATTGCCTGGCAACAAGTTTTCGACAATCTGTCAAATTATTTTCAATTTATTCTCACTCTCTTGTTATATTATTACTGAGAATTTTATGATTTGATGAACTTCCAATTTTTGTATAAAATATCAAAATTTGACATTTGCAATGAAAACTTCATGGCGTCTCTTTGTAATTTTGTACATAATTTTGTATTTTGCATTAATATTTTTGCAAATTTCTGTCTTTAAAAGAATATTAATAACTTAGTGAGTTATATGTTTTGAGGATAAAGTTTTTTATAATTTATACTAAAAATTTCAAATTTTAATTTAACATTGAAATTTATATTTAATATTTTCGTATTTACTATAAGAATTTTATAATTTCCAACTAAATTCTATCATTTATCATGATAACTTTGTTATTTCATTTGAGTTTCGGAATTTATAGTTTACATTTTTTACTTTCATGTAAAATCTCAAATCAAGTTTCAAATTCATTTTCATTTAGTAAGTTTTTATTTTTAATTTTTATGTGTATATTATGCAGGTTCTTCCGCTGGTAAATATTATTATTATTATTATAATTTTCAATATAAATTGTATAATGCAAATGACGATTTTGTGTTTTGATTAATATTTTACAATTTAAATTATAATTTGTAATGTAAAATTTGTAAAAGTAATAATGTTGGAAATTACATTTAAATTTTTTTAATTATTAATTTTTTTCTTTCATGTTCAATAAATTTTCTGCAAATAACTCTGAACATTTTAACAACTTTGTGAGGGATATGCTTTCGGAATAAAACTCCAATAATTAAAAAAAAATTGCTGGGTCTATAAAACCTTTGTAATTTTAATGAAGATTTTATAAATTATAATTAAATTTTCTTAGTCAAAGCATGAATTTTAATTACCTAATCTTTTTCATATTTTATTTAATATGATTGAAAGCAGAACAGTAAACGCACACTTTAGGAACCTCCGTATTAATAAATAAATAAGTATTATGAAAAACTTACGGTATATAATTTTATATTGATTTTTTCTTTATGGGGAGTACTTTCTCTTAGCTATGTAATCTTTTTATTTGATGTTCTTCACCCAACTTGTTTCGGCTTTTATTAGCCATCCTCAGAGGTGTTATGTCTCTCATAATACATTTTAATATATTTTAAAATAAAAATAATATATTCAATTTGAAATTATTTATTGTAAAGTATTTTTGATTTTTACATATTTGTCAAATTTTGAAGCATGATTATTATTTTGATTATATGGTATTATTGCAATTTTATGTGAATGCAAAATGGGCCGTTAAAAGTTTGTTCCCGGGCCGCTTGTATGTTCCCCATCCTCCCCTGGTGGTAGTGGTAGTAGTAGTAGTGGTAGTAGTACATTGTAATTATTCTCATCATAATATCTTAAATTGATAACAGTTTTATTCTGTTTCTGTATTCTCCAAGAAATTTAGTGCATCTCCACATTGCATTTTACGACATTAGAATCGGTATACACATTTTTATATAACTGTCTCGCTAGTCTCTGGTACTCTGATTCCGTAAATTTAAAACGAATACGCTTGAGAAACTGTGTGAATTTAATGTTCAATGGATGATTTTTCTCGCGAACGGCTCTGTCCAAATTTGTCTCTGGAGTTATATATATTTCATTATCGTTTATATTCTTCTTTAATAACAGTAATGCAAAATCATCTTGATCATGAAAAACTGCAATGTGTAGAGCGTTACAACCATATGTAGTTTTTATACTAACATTTACTCCGTTCTCAATCAAAAAAATTCCCAGTTCTAAATTGCCTCTGTGTGCTGCATAGTGAAATGCATTCCATCCATTTTTGTCTGGCTCGTAGATATCAGCCCCGTTGTCCATTAATAATTTTACAAATTCTGTATTGCCTGATTGGGCTGCACAGTGTAATGCGTTTTGCCATTCTCCATTGATTCCACGTACATCAATTCCACTAGAGATTAATAATTTCCCAAAATTAAGATTTCCCAACGAGGCAACATACGGTAAAGCATTCCATCCAGTTGCATCCGTTGCATTGATATCAATTCCACTGTTGATTAATATTTTACCAAATTCAACAAAGTCGTGTTTGCCTGCACAGTGTAATGAGTTTTGACCTTCCTTATCTATTGCATTTACATCGACGCCATTACTGATTAAAAAAAATCCAAATTCGATATTGCCTCGACAGGCTGCACAGTGCAATGCATTCCATCCCTCTTCATTTGTAGCATTTATATCAACTCCAGCGTCAATTAACAATTTACCAAATTCTATATTGCCTTGTTTGGCGGCACGGTGTAATGCATTATACCCTTTTTCACTCTTCGCATCCACATTTACTCCATTGCTGATCAACAGTTTCGCAAATTCGGCATTACCGTGATTGGCTGCGTAATGTAATGCACTCCACATATCATTATCCATCGCATTAACATCAATTCCATTCTCAATTAACAGTTTTCCAAATTCAGTATTTCCTTGCTTGGCTGCAAAATGGAATGCATTCATACCACCTACATCCATTGCACGGACTTCAATTTTATTGCAGATTAATATGTTTGCTATTTCGCTATTTCCTTGATTGGCTGCGAAGTGTAATGCATTTCTCCCATATATATTCGTCGAATTTACCTCTACTCCGTTAACAATTAATAATTTTACAAAAGCTGTATTTCCTTGATTCACTGCAAAATGCAAAGGATTCCAGCCACCTCTATCCGTTGCATTTACGTCACTTCCATTGTTTATTAATAATTTTCCAAACTCGACATTGTCTTGAATAGCTACAAAGTGTAATGCATTGCGTCCATATTTATTCGTTGCATTGACATTAACTCCCTTGTCTATTAAAACCTTCCCGAATTCTGCATTGCCTTTTTCGGCTGCAATGTGTAATGCATTCCATCCATTTTTAGCAGTTCCATTTATTGCAATGCCGTTTGCAACTAGGTATTCAAAAATCTCAATATTCCCACTTTGCGCAGCACTGTGAAGTACATTTTGCTCATAGTGGCCCATTTTTGCAAATATATCAGCTTCATTTTGTATCAAATACTTTACCATCTCGATTGTGTTTTTGTTCCTTTCTTTGACAGCAGTATGCACAATAGAATAGTAACGTGAAAAACTTGAAATTTCTAATTCCTTCAGCACATTTAAATAACCTTTTATTACACACAGGACAACTAAATCTTCATGATTAAGTTGCTTTACCATATTAAATTCATCAGTACTTGAAGCACCATACTCTAACAGGGTTTCACATATATCCCAATATTTGTACCGAACCCCATATGATAAGGCAGTCATATGAAAGAGCGCATCTTTGATGTTGATGATTATTTTCGAATCTTTTCGACATCCCTGCAATATTTTTAATAGGATGACGTTATTTCCCATTGAAGCTGCCAAATGAATTACAGTTCTACCTCGTGAATCAGTTTGCTCAAGTATCTCAGAGACATTATTAGAATTTATAAATGCTTCAACTCCATCAGTACTATTTTTTAAGACTATATTATGTAAAAGCAGTTTATTCACATCGTAACTAAACACACATCCATTACTATACATATTATTATCATCATCGCCTAGAATGATCATGCAGTTTAGAAAGTGCCATATAATTTTGAATTCTGACTTGAAGCCATCAGATTTTAGAAAAGTTATCACATTATGTTGTTTTAAATTTTTGTATAACCATTCAGCAGCAAAGTATTCTGCAATTGTCCGGTGAATGAATCTAGGAGTTCCATTAAATATTTTATCAATAATTCCAATTTTGTCTTGATCCTCATTAAAATTAGCCAATACATCATAGAATTCTTCCATCTTCACAAATAACTTCTTAATCATAACAAACGTAAATAACTCATGTATTGCTAAAATTTGGTAGATTCTCATGAAGTCATTTTCTATTATCCGTTGAAACCTAATTTTAATTGGTGATTCGTTTATGCCTTTCCATATTTTTTCAAACTTAACATGTATAAAATATTTATACAAAATGCCCAAATTTGGTGTTTGCTGAAAAACTGATTTATTCTGGTTAGAACATTTCGACTGATCGATTTTACAAAAGTCTTGAAATGACTGCCTAAACACTTCTGCGATCATATTGGTTTGTAGCGGGATTTTTAGAAACATTCCTTCATAATCATTTGTAGAATGTGAAAATTGAGTCAAAATCGCATGTGCGAAACTCTCAAATTTTTCCTCGTTAAACTCAAATATTCTCTCTTTCCAATATTGTTTCAAATATGTTTTAACATCGCTTTCAGAAAATGCTTCAAGGTTATAAGAGACGGCATTTAATTTCTCGTCCAAGTCTGAACAAATACTGTATGGACGAGTGGTTACCCATAACTTGTTTACTTTCCGTTGAAGAATTTTTAACAGCTGCAAAACCTGTGGATTATAATCTGGGCTTATTTCATCATAGCCATCTAATAAGATAATGATTTGCCGGTCATCGTAAAAATAATTAAATAATTCTTTAGTTAGCGATTCTTGGCTATCATTTAGTAAGTTCAACGCAACGAAGCTTTTGACATCATCCTCGCTCAGTTCTTTACTTCTCCAAGATTTAAATAACGCAGAATGCTCTTGTAAACAAATTTTCCCGACCCATGCAAAAGGTACGTTTCTACCATGGATTGTGCTGGTGTATAGATGTGAGAGTAAAGTAGATTTCCCAATGCCTGCTGCTCCAGAAATAATCACAACTGTATCATCAATGTCTTGGAGTGTGCCAACTCTTACTGTTTTTGAATGCTGTTTGTTTAGATGGTGCCTAATTTTATTTATATTGCCTCTAGTATTTTGCCATTCAAAATTTGTTTTTTTGTCTTTCAACCAGTGAATGTTCGCTTCATACTTCGAACATATGTTAACATAATCTGTTTCATTCTCAGAAATCACAATTATGTCTTTGCCAGAATTTAAATTTACATCACATACTTTATTTACAAAGATAAAATCTTCATTTGTTTTAATGTCACTATCAATCCCGGTGTATCTCTTGCATTGCTGTGATATATAACACATGCTTTGTGAAAATTGATGTTCAGTCGGAATAAGGATGTTTATATTCAGGCGGTGATTAAGGAATATATCAGGATTAATTTTGGTGAAAGGCTTATCGGTTAATATTTGTTGCAGTGGATAATGATTGCCTCCAAATTCTACCACAATTCTAGTGATTACGAGTTGCTGTATTTCAGGCTTTAAATCCTCGAAGCCATTCATTTTATCACAAATATCTGCAATATAATTTACACTTCCTACATGTAATAGTTTAGTTGCGCTATTCGTAACTATAAATATAGTTGTATGGAAATCCGTTTGTGAAATGTCCTCTAACCATTTAACTAGCAATTCAGATTCATCGTTTATATTTAATTCTAGAACAAATGTATCAAGACTGTCATTCAATATGCTATTTTTGATGTACTCTTCCAATTCAACAAATTGATTTATTTGCAAAATATATGCCTCACATTTTTCATTGCGTTCTATAATTTGCAGAAGTTTAACCATACTGAGTATAGTATCGGCTGAGTTACAAACACTAACAATTTTTCCTTTTAGTCCAACTAAATCGATTTTTGTAAGGGCATCTTCTTTAAATTTAACATCATATTTCCCAATTCTGGTTTTATGCTGCATAGTCAATTCTTTCAATTTTAGGTGCATAAGTTTTTCTTCGACGTCCTTATTGTTTAGAAAACTGTCGTTCTTTGTGGTCAGCCATTCTAGCATTTCAATAGTTAACCCGTTAAATAGTTGATCATTTCTTATTTCATTTAGAGGTGCATATTTTCCAAGTTCATTTAAAATGGTTTCATCTAATTTTTCCGTGTCCGGTTGTTTCACAGCAAATATTAAGTGATCCAAAAAATCGTTTAATTGGTTTATGTTAACGGACGCGGTTAATTCACATAAACCACAATTACTTTTATCGCCGTTAAAGTTTTTATTAATTTTTAATTTACATGAATTCAAATTGCGTAAAGATATGTTAAATTGATTTCTGCAATAAACCGAGGTAAATTCCGATTTTTTTATTTCTAAATAACAACAAAGTTTGTTAATATTTCCCGACGGATTCGTATATTTTTGATCGACATGATCATTCAGGTATCTCAGAAATATATCTCGCAATGCATTATATTCTTGTGCATCAAAGAACTCATTCCGAAATTTACCTGTTACAACATTAATTACGTTATTGACTAAAAAGCCATCGTATTTTTTAAATATTTGAACTTGATAGTCAACACGTTTATTACTGTTTAATATTAATTCAGATAACGCTTTCGCCAACATATAAATATCCGTCTTCTTATAAAACTCTTCAGTAATTGCTTTCCTCCCGAATTCACTGAATTTGAGCAATTCACCAAAACATCCAAGAAGTCCCAAAAACTCTTCATCGTCACCGCAAACTTTTTTAAACCATACATTTTCAATTGCTTCATTCACTGATCGGTTAGTCCAAATGATGTAATACTTCAAACTATTTTTGTCAATTTTGCCATTTCGGATGATGTCGCCGTATGAATTGAAATATTTATGAACATCAAAGCTTCCATTATCATTGCTTAGCAGTTTTTCTTTTGTAATTTTGTCAGTTTTGTTCTCGCTTTGTTTCTGTTTAGCCTGTATGAAATACCATATCCACCTTCCATGTTCTTCAAATTTGAAAATAACATCATCAAATTTCCCAGCCGGCTCCCACTCAGAATTGATCTCAAAATGGCAGTTTCTGTTCACTCCTCGGTAGAGAAGCGTCATTAAAACTTTCGATTGGTACAGAAACCCTTTTATAGATTTTTGCATTCCAATGAGCGTCTTAGATACTTTGAGACTTGTCGATTGATCGTTCGTAATTGCCTCGTCCTTTTGTTGCATTTTCTGAGTTGGTGTGGCATATTGTGATGTGGTCATTTTTATGGCAATCTAACAAAATTAGTAATAATTATATTATGCATTTACTATATGTAAGGTATAACCACTTACCTTATGATGAGGTTTTATATACAGTGGACAAGGTAGATGTCCCATTAACTATGACGTCTGTTAGTTTGGAAACCTTGAAGTTCTAATGTGAATAATTCTGTAAAGATGACATAAGATAATGTAAAGAAGGTTATTCAAAAGTGAATTCTTCAAAATTGAAAAATCCTTTGAAAACAAATTGTCAGATTACTCAACTTGAATAATCTATCACAATTTTCAGTAGGAGTATATATTTAAGTTAAAGGGCCGATTCCATAATATCACAGAAAAGTCTCCTTTATGTAAAGCTTACTTAATAGAAAAGTCGGCTTTAAAGTCCACTTCTCATGCTTCCATATAATAAAAGACACTTTTTTGTAAAGTGACGTTTAAAAATCAATTATGGAACACGTTACAGTACTTAAAGGGGCCTTTTCGGTTTAAAGGAATTTTTAATACTATTATGGAACCGGCGGTAAGTTTGTTTTAATAAGTACTTACTGGTAATGAATGTTATTTATTTTATTATTTATTTTTATTGCCTGAGTAGTTTCGGTTTATAAAACCATCTTCAGCGACATATGTATTATAATGTGTACATATCCTGAGCTTATTTGATATGTGATTTGAAATTTAAAAGATATAGATGTATAATTTGAAGATTTTGTCGCAGATATGTCCTTGGTAAGTATATTGTATATTGTTAGTGTTTTAGTGAAGATATACATTGATAACGATTTGACCAGAGAAGAGAGGGAAATTCAAAGAGAAATAAGGAGCATTGCGACAGAGGAAAGAGGAAAAGGAAATCATACAAAGGTGGGATACATGAAAATAGTAATAAATGGAAAAGTATATGTTTGGGACAAAAAGGGAAAAGGTGTGGTTGTTAAGGAAGAAAACGAGAGACCAAAAAACTAACAGAGAAAATCGAGAAGGGCCCTTCGAAAGAGACAAAAGGAAAGAATAAGGACACGCAAATGGAAACATACAAAGATGACGAGAGTAGCAATAAGGAAAAAAGGATCAATGGTACAAATGAAAATCGAAAAGAAAAATAGAGGATGGGAACCTGAAATGTAAGGGGTATAACTGGAAAAGAAATTGAAATAGTTCAGGAAATGAAAGCTAAAAATATAAAGATACTAGCAGTCACAGAAACGAAGAAGAAGGGGTGCATAGATTTGGGGGAAGAGCACATACTTTTACACAGTGGGGTGGAGGAAGAATGCAGAGCACAGGCAGGAGTAGGCTGCATTATAGCAAGTGAGTATAAGAACCAGCTTAGAAACTATGAATTTCACTCACAAAGAATCATGACAATAGAAATGGAAGATGATTTCAAACAAAAATACCGCGCAATTGTAGGATACGGCCCCAATGAAGACGAAAAACTAGAAATTAAAGATAGGTTCTGGGAGGAGATGCAAAGCATATATGAAAAATCGGATGTAGAGACTTATATCTTGGGAGACTTAAATGGTAGAGTTGGGAACAGGGAAGAACGATATGAAGGTGTCATAGGGAAACATGGAGAAGAAAATCTTAATGGGAATGGCAAGAGAATAATAGTTTTGCATGGAGTATAGCCTGATTATAACAAATTCGTTTTTCCAACATAAAGACAGTCACAAATACACGAGGGTAATGGCATCAAGAAATGAAATGTCAATAATAGATTACGCGCTAACAGAAAAATTAAACAAAAACAAAATAACCAACATACGAGTGAGAAGAAGTGCGGAATAGGAAGCGACCACCACCTATTAGTACTAGATTTAATCAAGAAGGCATCGCAAGCAAAGAGGGACAATGGAATAAGAAGCAAACCCGAACAAGAAAAAATCAAAGGATATAGACTCGAAAACCGAGACGTGCAGGAAAAGTATAGGGAAATACTTAGTAGAGAATTTATTAAGGAAACCGAGACCGCAGACAACCTAAAAGAAAAATGGCAGAAATTTAAAAACATTGTACTGAAGGCAGCAAGAGAGGCATGCGGCACCACCAAATTGGGATACAAGAAAAAACACACCGCCTGGTGGACAGACGAAGTCAAGTATGAGATAAAGGAGAAAAAGAAGAGGTGGAATGAATACTTGGAAACAAAGATGGCAGAGAAATGCAGCAGGTACAAGGCACAAAGAAAAAAGGCCAAAGAAACAGTAGACGGAGCGAAGAGGAAAAGCTGGGATGATTTCGGGAAGAAAATGGAGGAGAATAAATGGGACAACCAAAAGCTGTTCTACAAGGTTATAAAAAGTCTCAGGAAGGAAAAGACAAGCTCGTTACAGCTATTAAGAAATAAAGAAGGGGAAATTTTAATAAAAGAAGAAGATGTCTTGGAAAGATGGAAAGAACATTTCCAAGAATTATTAGTGGAAAGGGATATAGGAGATAAACAGGAAAATCTGATACAGACAAAAAGCAGCAACAACAAAATCAAGCACAGTGAGTTAGAAGATGGGGAAAATATTACTGAACAGGAAGTGAGAGATGCTATAGAGAGAACAAAAACAGGGAAAGCTGCGGGACATGATCAAATTACAGCAGAAATGATCAAAAATCTAGACGACATCGGGTTCGAAAAACTGCATCAAATAGTTAGGATCGTGTATAAGGGAAAAAAGATAGCCAAGGATTGGGAGTATGGCATAATTATACCAGTATACAAAGGTAGAGATAGAAGGAACTGTGACAACTATAGGGGTATAACCTTATTATCGGTACCGGGAAAAGTATACGAATCTATACTTGAAGGAAGACTTAGATAATGGGTGGAAAAGGAATTGGAGGAGAATAAAAGTGGATTTAGGAGAGGGAGGAGTACTCAGGATCATATATTTAGCATACGGCAAATTATAGAAAAATACAGAGCACGCAATAAGGAAATATTAATGTGTTACATAGATTTGGAGAAAGCATTTGATAGAATAAATAGGAAAATGATTTGGAAGACCTTGGAAAAACTGGGAATAGGAAAAGAATTAAAAGAAGCTGTAAGGAGTATCTACCATAAGAATCAAAACTATGTGAGAACAAGAAACATGACATCGGAAATATTTACCACAAACGAAGGAGTTAGACAGGGGGGACACTAAGCCCACTGCTTTTCATAACAGCACTGGATGAAGTTATCAAAAAATCAGTACCTGAGATGAGGAAACTTTGTGTGGGGTACAAAAACATGCAGATGGTGAGCGCCAACATATGCGCATTTGCAGACGACATGGTGATATTTGCAGAGAATGAAAGGGATCTACAACACAATATAAATATTCTGGAGAAACATCTAGCCCCCTTTAACCTAAAAATTATTGAATAGAAAACGAAAGTGATGAGAATTGCAAGAGAGAAGAGGGAAAGACATTTAAAAATAAAAATCGAAGGCAAAGAAATTGAGTAAGTATCGAAATACAAATACCTAGGAGCGATTGTAGAAGAGGGCGGTAGTTTGGAAGATGAAATTAATAACAGAATAACAGCAGCCGCGAAAGTGTTCCATAGCCTAAGAACTCAGTTCCTAAACAAGAAGGGAGTATCGAAGAAAACGAAAATAGTGGTGTTTGACGCAATATATATTCCAACACTCACATATGGAAGTGAAACGTGGGTCACAAATAAAAGACAAGAGAGCAGACTACAAGCAGCCGAAATGAAATATCTGAGAAGAACGGAGGGTATTTCAATGCTGGACAAAATCAGAAACACAGATATTAGGAAGAACCTAGGGGTAGCACCGATAAAGAAGAAAATAGAGGGAAATAAACTCAGATGGTTGGGGCACCTTAACAGAATGATGGAAACAAGGCTCACAAAAGAATATGGGAAGCAAGACCGGTTGGAAAAAGAGGGAGAGGTAGACCTGCAAAAACATGGAATGAAACAATATGTGAAATTTTAATAAACAATGGTATAGATTTTAAGGAGGCAAGGACTAAAAGTGCGGACAGAAGTGAATTGCGGAAATGGGTGAATGACAGTACAAAAGGATAACAGGACAAAACCTCGACACCCAATGGGTAAAAGAGGGATGGATTATGTATGTATGTATGTATTAAATATCTAATTAATCAAATAATTGGGTATGTCGAAACCTTACAGTTGTATTCCTTTTTTTAAATTTTTTTTGGATATGTTTTAAAAATAATTTATAGAATAAAAATAAAAATTGGAATAATTGATATATCCCATATTGTTTACTTTGACATAGGTTGTTATACATGTTGAAAAGAGAAAAAAAAAGTCGATTTAAACGAGTAAAAATCAAATGTGGCGGCCATTTAAAATAAGAAAGTTGCTATTAATATCTCGGAAACCGCCATCTTGACTTTTGTTTTGACTTGATTCTTTAGTTTGTGCGATCGAATCAAGTAACTTTTATGTTAAACTTATTTCCGCATCTTTAATAATTATGGAAATATCGGAGTACTTAGAAAATCGCGATTTCTAGTGTTTTTAGAGTAACTTCTAAACTGTTCTGATATTTGAAAGAATTTCAACATAATCTGGACCAGCATATAAAACTGCACAATATTGCCCATTTGACTAGATCTCTGGCTTTAGGAATAAGAAAGATACCCATGCAATCCCACTCTATTTAGGACACCCTGTAACCCTCCAATAAGTACCTTTTGAAAACGTGAAACAAGATGAAAAAAGTTGAAAGACCTCGAAACAAGATGACCCATCTTGTGGCACCACATTTGAAAGGTTTTGTGTTGTATTAATTTGTTTCAAACAAAGGTAGTCAATGGATCCGTAAATGATATATAAGTCCAAGGCGCGGATTTCTAGGTATTATCATTGATTATAATACCCTTAAGGGTATTATAATCAATGGTATTATGCTGAACATCAGTTTTAATAGCAGACAAAAATAACCTCGTATCTATACGAGTTTCAGCAAATGAAGTAACGTGACATTTTTTGTTTGTGCTTTTATGCATATTTTCAGTTTTAAAGCTTATAATTACTTTAATGCATTTTTTGTGCATATTTCCTTATTTTTTGTACTTATTTGCTTATTTCTCAATTTTATAGAATATTATTTATATTAGCTAGGAATATTTTTTGTTGCACATTATTGTAATGAGAATTCAGTATTAATATTACTCCGTTACGTCTAGAGTGCTTGGTTATCACAAAATCATCAACAAAGCGAGCGTGCGTACGTGATATTTGGTAAACAAAGCTTGATTATTTCGGGGATTACCCTATTTTTACTTGCACAGAACGCATCTGGGGCAAGTGTGCTATCAATTCAGTCCAATTTATCTCAATCTTCAGTGCGTTGTGCTTGTGCCTTGTGTGTATTACGTATTTATAAGTTTTCTTGTATAAAATGCCGAAAGTAAAACCTTCCGTCGATAAATAGATACGTGGACATTGTGAATTAAAATATGAGAACGGCAAATTAATTTGCAGGGCTTGTTCAAACCGGTAAGATTTATTTTGTGTTGGTAATGGCCTAGGTACAAGCATGTATTATGTTGTAGATTAACTGCGAGAAAAAATTTAACATAACATATCGAAACAACAGTTCACCTGGAAAATTAAAAAAACAATACAAATCTGCAAGCAGTACCCTGAGTACCCTGCAAACTATTTCCGAGTCTTTTGCGAGTTCTTCTACACAGAATGATAAGGAATTTTACTTTGATGTATGCAATACGATGGTATCTTCTAATATTCCGTTAAAAAAATTAGATAATAGTATATTTAAATCTTTTTTACAAAAATACACCGGTAGACATATTCCCGCCGAATCAACCATTCGCAAAAACTATGTCGAGCAAGTATATAAACACACTATTGGGGAAATAAAAAAAATAATTGGCAACAATTACATATAGTTCTGTGTAGATGAAACTACTGATTCATATGGTCGGTACATCGCCCATTTAATGATTGGAATATTAAACGAAGACTCCACCAATGCAGTTTTAATTAGTTCCAGGCAGTTAGAAAAAACAAATGGCAATACCGTTGCCAAATTCGTTCCCGATGGATTAACACTTTTTTTTGATAAACCCTGTACCAAATGATAAATTATTATTGATGCTTTCTGATGCCGCTGCATATATGTTGAAGGCATATTCTAATTTAAAAGTATTTTATGAGCAATTAATGCATTGCACCTGTTTGGCGCATGGTTTTAATCGAGTTGCTGAAACGATTAGACTGCAATTTCCCCTGGTCAATGATTTGATAAAAACCGGGAAGAAAATTTTCCTAAAAGCTCCACTGAGGGTTGAAATGTTTAGGGAAAGAATGCCAAATGTACCTCTTCCTCTGGCACTGGTTATAACTAGATGGGGTACGTGGCTAAATGCTGTCTGCTATTATGCCGACTATTTCGATTCATTTAAGAAGCTTGTGTTAAGAGTTTCCCGAAAATGTGTCAGAGGCAATTAAATAATGCCACAAAGTTCTTAAAGACAGGAGGATTGTACAAAATTTAGCATTTCTAAAAACCAACTACAGTTTCTTAAGCAAAGCGATTGATAAACTCCAAGCAAAGGACACAACTTTGGTAGATGAGGTTCAAATAGTTGAAGATTTTAGGAACGACGTCTCAAACATACGGGGATCTATAGGAGAGATTATTAAAAAAAAATGTGATGCAGTTTTGTCAAAAAATGAATGGTTTGGCGAGTTACAAAAAATATCAACAGTTTTAAAAAGAGATTTCGTGGAAGATTTGCTGATAAATATTACAATTGTTCCCAATTTTAAATATGCACCGATTACAAGTGTGGATGTGGGGAGAAGCTTTTCACGCTTAAAAAATGTGCTCAGTGATAGGAGAATGGGATTTTCCGTTGAAAATTTAGAAAAACATTTAATTATTAGTTCAGTTAAAAATGAGCAGTAATCATTATTTGTTATTAATTATTATTGTTATTAATATTAATCACCAAAACCTATGTTATTAAAATATTACTTTTATCTACCTATAGTGCGTTCTTGTTAATAAAATTATGGTTTGTTTTGTTTTTCTGTATTTTCATAAAAAATAAAATATGGCCTTTCATGCTTTTTCTGCGTTGCTGTGCTTATTCTAATCTTTATGCTATTTTATATGCTTATTTTCTAAGATTTTTATGCATTTTTAAGCGCTTATTTTGTAATATTTTATAATATACAGGGTCCATCATTTCACCTCCCGTCTTCAATAGCTCAGTTACTAATTGAGTTAGGATTATGATATTTTGCAGACTTCAGTTGCTTTCTAGGGTGTATTTCAGGAAAATATTTTTGATTATACAAGGTGTCCCAAAAAAGTGTGACGTCATCATGATGTATATTTTTAGATTGCATGGTATATTTTTTGTTACTTATTTGGGTACCTCTTGTAGATGCCTACATACCCATAAAATTTGATTGAAATCGGTTTAGTGACATTAGCACAAAAAAATAAAAACTGAAAAAAATCAGTTTTCCACCATTGGCTAAGAAAATGAATAACGGATAAAAATAGTGCCTCGTTAATAAAACCATACAAGGTACTCATTAAATATGGTCTGACAGTTGCGTTAACCAAATTTTATTGATATGCATTATACAGAGTGTCCAAAATTTAGTGTCAAACTTTTCAAACTTTAAAGCACTTTATTTTTCTTATTTTAAATTGGAACCCCAGTATATTTTTATGTAATTCCATGCGGAATTAAAAGACAAACATTTTTCCTAATTACAACCCTATCTCAACTCCTAACACATTCAAAGATATTTGCAGAAAACTCGTTTTATCAACAATTCCAATGGCCATTTTAATTAATCAAAATCGAAGGTGGGTTTGAAAAAAAATTTATTGACATTAAAGTTTAACAAAGTGACAAGAGCCATTGTTGACTGTAGTAATATAAAAGTTTAAAACTTTTTTAGCTAAGGTCTTTATACCCAAGACACCAAAATTATTTTTTGTCATGGAAAATATGATTTTCATAATATGACAAATATTATGAACTACATTGACAAATGTGGATATGACTTTCATATTCGCATTTCAAAATATTACATTCAACCTGTTACGAAGAGTGGCAATGTCATTTCATACTCGTCTTCATTTGTGCCTTCAAGAGGGCGGAAGCCATATCGAACATAAGTTCTAGCAATTAATTAATTTTAGAAATGCACAGTTATGTAATGTTTTTATGAAATTTTATTACTAAAACTATTTTTTATACAAAACTTAATACTTTTACGATGTGTAATAGGTTTAGACGAAGATCTGTGAAACCTTTAATACTTTCGAGATATTAATTGTAACTATGAAACATGTTATGTCAATATATTGTTTTTCAAAGTCACCTTCGAGTTTTATTCATTAAAATGCCTATTGGAATAGTTGATAAATCGAGTTTTCTGCACATAACTTTCAATGTGTTAGGAATTGCGATAGAGTTGTTATTAGGAAAAATGTTTGTCTTTTAATTCCACATGGAATGACATAAAAATATACAGGGGCTCCTATTTAAAATAAGAAAAATAAAGTGCTTTAAAGTATAAAAAGTTTGACACTTAATTTTGGACACTCTGTATAGAGCATATCAATAAAACTTGGTTAAAGCAACTATCAGACCTTATTTAATGAGTACCTTGTATGGTTTTATTAACAAGGCATACTTTTATCTATTATTAATTTTCTTAACCAATGGTGCAAAACTGATTTTTTTCAGTTTTTATTTTTTTGTGCTAAAATCACTTAGCCGATTTTAATAAAATTTCATGGGTATGTAGGCATCCATAAAGGGCACCCAAATAAACAACAAAAAATATACCATGCAATTTAAAACTACACATCATCATGACGTCACACTTTTTTGGGACACCTTGTATAATCAAAAATAATTTCCTAAAATACGTCACGGAATGCAAGTAAAGTATGCAAAATATCAAAATCCTAACTCAATTAGTAACTGAGCTACAGAAGACGGGAGGTGAAATGACGGACCCTGTATATAAATCCGCGCTTTGTATATAACTTTTTTATAAAAGGATATAAATATTACCTCTTGTACTTGGATCCCAAGTGCTTAAGTTTTTCTAGCTTAAGTCAGTCCATCTCTTCTATTTCCCTTCTAATTTTTATAACACATCTACATTATAGTAGTAACTTTGTATACACTTTATATGTTGCCTGTGGTCAGCTGTGGTATAGTGCACAGTGTATCAATGTATGTTTACATTTACACGCATGAGAGTGTGTTTTCCTCTTCTCTGTTCGGTCGCGGTTATCTTTCAACTGGATTCGTCATCGGGTTTCTCCTAGAACTTGATTATGCCAGACTATAATTATCCACCGTTTGATGTCCTTGCACTTGTTAAATGATCCGAGACTATAATATTTACAGATGCGTTTAGATTGGCATGATATTGTTTAAAACAACTTTTGTTTTACCTTTTGTTTTTAACAACCGCCTAACTGCTCTGAAAGTTCATTTTTCGGTAATAAATTGCGGGCGGAAAATGAGATTTAGAGGCCCTACTTTCATTTTTCAGGAAGTTGCTGCTGCCGCTAAGCTAACCTAATTTACCAATAATATCTTAGACTCGGTATGGAGGAATAACCCTATTAAACACAGCGATGAAAATATACGAAAAAATCATAGACGAAAGGTTAAGAAAAGTAATAGAGAAGACACTACAAGACCAACAGAGCGGATTTAGAAGCGGAAGAAGCGTACAGGACCACATATTCACGATCAAACAAACATACCAAAAACAGACACAAAAAGATACATAGCGTTTCTAGATCTAGAGAAAGCATTCGATAAGATACCAAGAGCGAAACTATGGCAAACACTGAAACAAAGAAAGGCAAACGACAAAATATATACGAAAACAACACCAACACAGTAATATGCAACAACACACAATCGGAAACATATAAACCCAAAAATCGGCTAAGACATGGAGGGAGTCTGAGTCCTACACTATTCATTACCTAGATGGACGACATCATAAAAAAATGCACACCAGAGAGCAACAAGAAATGGATAGTAGGCTACAAAAACATGGAAAAAATAGGAATATTGGAAGGAGCATTTGCAGATGATGTAATAATAATAACAAGAACATCAAAACAGCTGCAAGAAAGAGTAAACTTATATGGAACACAGAACTAAAGGCGAAAGGAATGCCGCTGAACATAAGCAAAACAAAAGTAATGGTATGAGGGAAACAGGAGCAGATACAAATAGAAATTGACAACAAAAAACTCGAACAAGTACAGACATATAAATACCTGAGAGTAGAACTGAATGCAGACGGAAATGAAGAGACGGAAATAAACAGCAGAATAAGAAAAACTCATAAACTATACCAGGCAAACAAAAACACAATCATAAACAAAAAAAGAAATAAGCAAAGAAACAAAGATAAAAGTATACAAAAAATATACAGTCCAATACTAACATCGGGATGAGAAACGTGGAAGCTGGACGGAACGGGACAAAATAAAATACAAGCAAGCGAAATGAAATTACTAAGAAGAATCAAAGGAGTAACGAAAATTGACAAAATAAGAAGCACAAAAAGAAGAGCAGAATTAGACATAGAGCCAATACAACAATACATGAAAAAACGACAGCTCGGATGGTGGGGACATATGCAAAGAATAGACCACCAAAGAATAGTGAAAAAAGTGTGGGAAGCAAAGCCAAACAAAAAGAAAAAGAAAGGAAGACCGAGAAAGACATGGGATGACAGAATGAAAACAATAATAGAAGAAAGAGGGAAAACATGGAAAGAAGCGAAAGAACTAGCGAAGGACAGGACTAAAAGGAAGAACTTCATGAACGAAAAACAATGACAGAACAAGAAAAGGAGAAAAGAAAACGACACACCTACACCATTGTGGTAGAAGGTGGACTGATATATATATATATATATATATATATATATATATATATATATATATATATATATATATATATATATATATATATATATATATATTATAAATCTATCTAAATATAAAAAAGTATGGGAAGATGGAAGAAAATGCTAAAAGCAACCAGAAGGTATTTTATAGTATGCTGAAAAGTCTAAGGAAAGGTAAACGGGAAGAGCTCATAAGAATTAGCGACGACGAAGGCAAGTTATTAAGGACAGAAGAAGAAACGATGGAGCGATGGAAAACGTACTTCGATAAGTTACTAAATCAGGATTATGAACCCGACACAAACACAGAGGCAATACCAATAAGAAATATATCAACAATAGATATAATATCAGAGGAAGAAGTGGAGGAAGCTATCCAAGAACTCAAGGCAGGAAAAGCTGCAGGCATTGACATAATCACAGGGGAAATGATTAAGAACATAGGAGGTGAGGGAGGAAGGCGATTACATGCGTTCATTAACAGAGTTTGGAGAGAAGAGCAAATACTAAGAGAGTGGACAATGGGAATGATTGTGCCAATCTTTAAGGCCGGGAAGAAAACAGAGTGTGAAAATTATAGAGGCATTACACTAATAGGAACGACAATAAAGATGTACGAGAAAATTGTAGAAAAGCGAATTAGAAAAACAGTAGAAACCAAATTGTCCGAAGCACAGAGCGGATTCACAGCTGAGAAAAGTGTGCATGACCAGATATTTACTCTGAAAACCATAATTAATAGGACTTTGGAAAAGCAGAATAGTTCACATATTGCGTTTTTAGACATGGAAAAGGCCTTTGATAGAGTTCCCCGCCATAGGATCTGGGAGGGTTTACGAAAGATGGAAGTACCTGAAAAACTAGGCAAAGTACGCCAAAGCATATATAAAGAAATAAGAAATTTTGTCATAACAAGAAATAGAAAATCTAATGAGTTCATAACAAAGCAGGTAGTAAGGCAGGGAGGTAGTTTGAGCCCCTTGCTATTCATAGTTTATATGGACCAAATAATAAAAGACGCCTGCAAGGAAACAAAACCAGCAAAGATCGGATATAGAAATCTAAGAAGAGTGCAAATACATCAATGCGCGTTCGCTGGTGACCTAGCAATAATGGCAAACAATCAGGATGAACTGAAGAAGAACCTAGAAATATGGAATCGGACACTGAAAAAATACGGAATGAGCATAAATCTGAAGAAAACAAAAGTTATGGCAATATCAAGAGAATCTATACAGATGGACATAAAGATAAACAACACACCAATAGAGCAAGTTAAAGAATACAAATACCTAGGGATTATCTTAAATGACAAAGGACAACAAGAAACGGACATTAATAACCGAATTAGCAGTGCCAATAGACTATTCTACACTCTAAGCAAATACATAACAGGGAAGAAGGAAATAAAGAAAAATACGAAAATTAAAGTGTACAAGTCAGTCTTCAGGCCAGTCCTAACATATGGAAGTGAGACGTGGGTACTTAATGAGAAATAAAGAAGCAAGATACGAGCGGTAGAAATGAATTACCTTAGAAGAGTATATGGAGTCACCCCAAGAGACAGAATCAGAAGCGAGAAAATCAGGAAAAAACTAGATATTAAGGGCATAGAGGGGTACATAGAAGAAAGACAGCTAGGATGGTGGGGGCACCTGCACAGAATGAGGGCGAGTACACAAGCAAGAGAAGTGTGGGACTCGAAGATGCAAGGAAGAAGAAGAAAAGGACAAACAGCGAGAACTTGGGAAGACGCGGTAGAAAATATATTCTGGAAAAAGGACACCTCGAGACAAGAAGCGATCCAGATGACAAGAGACAGAAAGACGTGGAAGCAATTCATAAAACAGTGAAACAGCATGAAATATTATTATATTATGTTATTGAAATACACATTATGTTATAAGCCTGCACCCAGCATGGGTAGAGAGGTTTATTATATATATATATATATATATATATATATATATATATATATATATATAGATATATATATATATATATATTGTTACGTTTTAATTTTTTTTTACTTTACCTATTTTATGGGTGTTGAATATTTACGTATTTACTTGTTTTGTAACTCCTTATTATTTCTCTTATCTCAGGGTCAATGGTAGGTTCAATCAGAACTAAATTGAGTCTTGTTCAAATGCTTTAATGAATTAATAATAACCAAAAACCTTAAAAACGTCTAATATAAAGTGAACTAGTCAAACAAATCCAAAACAATAGAAAACAAAATCATATTAAACAAAACTAATAAACTATGACCAACATTAACAAAATAAATCCTATATACACAAGCTTCTTGTGATTTACGCAAACTCTATACTTGCAGTTATCTTCTTCCTTTTGGTCCCTTGATTAAGTCGTCCTCTTGTCCCTGCGTTCGTCTTCTGATCCTTTGTTGATTCGCACAAAAGTAAACAGCTACTTTTGTGTGCGAAGTTTAGCGGCTTGAAGTCCTGATTTTCGAATATCTCCGTCACGGCTCCTATCTTGTTGAAGTCCTCTCCTTGTTGACTGCCTCTTACCAGTCCTATGTCCAATCGTTGAACACGCGTTAATTTTATGTAATCTATTAGTATTAGGGCAACGTCACGACCCTCGATCCACTACCGTCTCCCCTGCTCGCCGTTCACCCTCTACCCTCGACTCGTCAATCTGTTTCTTGTTGATTATTTCCGATCTTCAATTCTTCAATCTCACATGCGTCTATGCACGAAGTTACCTGTCACCCGTGGTAACCGATCAACAACCTCCATCCGCGGATCCATAAACCTTGCGATTTTCTGTGTCCATAAAATGTCTTACACATTTCTCTGTAGATTTGTGCATACTTGTTCACATTCACATTTACAATATTTACAATAATTTTAGTTAGCTTGTGCCCTTAAGATTATAATTCTATCTAATACCTATCTAATAATAATAATAAATCTATTCTAATTAATCTACTCTACTTATAATACAAATACCATCACAATATATATATATATATATATATATATATATTATTATTATTACACGATGACATATGGCAAATAAAAAAGTCAATTACAAATATCATAGAGTTATACAAGTCAGCACTACCAGTAAGTGTTTTTCAAATATATAAATTGTACATTAGATGTAGGTATTTATCTATTCAAAAATCTATAGAAGAAAAACTTAAAATAAAATTCGCAACATTAAAAGAGAATGCTCTAAAATCTACAATCAATGTTAAAAACGAGAAATGGCCTTTTAACTGTACTAACGTTAAGATACCACCTAATGTCCACACTTTACTTTTATTAGGTCCAAAATATTGTTGTGAAGTACCCAAAATCAAAATAAACATTGGTCACATGTTAGCTGATATTGAATCTATCCTAGAACATGTCCCCGCTGACAAACAAAACTTACTCAGAGCAAAAGTTACGAACATCTTATCAAATAGAGTCCTTACACCATCCAACATAGTATTTTCAGAATCACAGAAGGAAACAAGTCTATTTTTAAAAAACCATTCCAATATTATGGTGACAAAAGCAGACAAAGAATCCGTCACTGTCATTAAAACATCTGATCAATACAGAAGTAAGTACTATAAACTACTGGATGATAAAACAACTTACAAAATTTTTAAAAATGACCCAACACTAACCGCACAAACAAAGATCAACAAAGCAATAAAAACACTAATTAACAAAAACATTATAGATGAAAATATAGGAAAACATCTCATGACGTATAATAGCATTCCACCAAAATATTACGGTCTTCCAAAAATCCATAAAAAAGATATACCATTACGACCTATTATTTCGTCCATTAATGCACCGACATATAAACTTTCAAATTTCCTAGCCAAGATTTTACATGTAGCATTTTTTAACAGAACAAATTATAATGTAATCGACACTTTCAGTTTTGCTGCTGAATTTAATACTCTGAAACTACCTAAAGATCATGTGATTATATCATTAGATGTTATCGCTCTTTTTACAAAAATACCAATGGACATAGTAACAGAGATAATACGTGATAATTTTGAAAGGATAACACCACACACAGATATTGATAAAGACATGTTCATTGAATTAATAACGCTCATATGCAAATATAGCTATTTCACTTATGAAGAAGTGACGTACGAACAAATTTTCGGCACTCCCATGGGTTCTCCTCTAAGTCCTATTTTGGCCACGATAACTATGGATTACCTTCTGGTTGATGTAATTATAACCTTACCTTATAAACCTTTTTTCACTAAAAAATATGTAGACGATCTAATAATGGCAATCCCATCATGCATGGTGCAAAATATAGTTGAATTTTTCAATAAGTGGAATACAAACATAAAATTTACAACAGAACAAGAACAAAATACCTTTCGTAGACACCCTTATAATAAGACAACCATATAATAGTATAGTCCTTGACTGGTATAAAAAACCCACAAACTCAGGTAGATATATCAATTACACATCCCATGCACCACTCAATGTTAAAGTAAACGTAATTTTAGCGCTTAAAAACAGGATGAACTAAATTTGTCACCCATTTTTCATAGCCTAAAATTATTTTCAAAAATAATGATTGAGAAACAGACCAGTTTCCCAAAACGACTTGTAAATAAAATAATGTACCACCAAAGAACCGATATAATGATCAATACAAATATTCTATCAGCAATCAATCAACCAGAAATGATTTACAAAAAACTTCCTTATATCGAGAACCTTTCACCAAGCCTAATTTCTACACTTAGTAATGATAACATTAAAATTGGACTCTATAACGTGAACACAATATATAATAATTTTTTCACAAAATTAAAATATAAATGTAAACAAGAAGTACAATCAAATATAGTATACAAAATTCCATGCAGTGATTGTAACCTTACGTATTACGGCCAATCCACCCAATGGTTGAAATCTAGATTAACCCAACATAGAAGCGATTGTAAGCTCAACAAAGAACCATGTGCTTTAGCTATACACTCCAATAATTTTGACCATAGACTTGATTTCAAAAACACTACTGTGGTAGATTATTGCAACTCTCAAAAAGGGAGACTTTTTCTAGAGATATTAAAAAAGACATCAAAAATAGCATGAATTTTAAATCTGATACCGACGGTCTCAGTAATATTTATTCCTTTTTAATAGATTTATCTAGGAATGACAAAATAACACAAGAATAAAGAAAACTTATTATCTAGACATATAATCTAGATATATGTTTCTTAAAAACAAATGTAATTATAAAATATTTTTTTCTGTCACGAAAAGATTAATGACAATCATTCATATACAACACAAATTTATTGTAAGTTTTCATTTTAACGAATCTGATTATTACCTATATGTGTATATACTGTTTTCTTTGGTTGCTAAAATAATTAATAAATGTTTTTAGTAACATCCCTGACGAAGGACACAACCATATGTCCGAAAGCTTGGAAGTTTAAACAAATATTGTGTTTTTATTGACCCTGGACGAATACCCGGTTCTCTACTACAAAAGAGAACAAATTACAAAAACACACATATTTATATATATATATATATATATATATATATATATATATATATATATATATCACATTACCTCACTATTTGATGGTTGGAATAGTTTGGGTGCGAATCGAATCCACACATGTAGATTAAAAGTCAGAACCTCAACTCACTGCACCACAATTGCTTTATACCTACATGCAAATCTGAATACATGACTTAATTAATACATAAATACCTAATAATTAAACGGCGTCTTAATATCTATGCCGCATTTGAGTTGATATCCCTTATCTACTTCCTCTTTTGTGTCGGTTATCCGCTGTTATTTATAAATATTGTGTTCAGTTTAATTTACCCACGGAATTAGATGGTTGAATGATATGGAGTCCAAGTGACAAATTTATAATCGAACGTTTTGGTTATTTATTATTCCTTTGTTAATTGTAAAAAAATACTTGTTGATGTGTCTTCATTACAACGTATATTCATTGATTGCGAAATAAAGCGTAAGTAAATTGATGTAACTTACTAATTTTAAGAATTTGACATTCAAAGAATTTGTTTTCGAAGACATTATAGTCGGAAAATTGATTTTATGAAAAATACATTTCTGTATTGAACATATCACCGCAGTCATGATAATAATTTCTCTTTTTCTCTTATAATTGTGAAAATTCCTGGCTTTTATGCAGGGTGGCCCACCTATCTTCGCCCGGACCATTGCTGCTAGACTAATGAAAATTTCGGAAAAAATTTGATTGGAAGTTATTGGACACTTGATGTTCTACTTTTTAAAATTATTGTCGAGTGTAGGCTTCACAAATCAATTTTATTTTTTTGAAAAAATATACAGAGTGATCCATTTAAAAAAGAGACCATTTTGTATGGTACACTCTGTACACTCGAAAGTAATTTAAAAAAATAGAACATCAAGTGTCCAATAACTTTCAATCAGATTTTTTTCTCAATTTTCATTAGTCTAGCAGCAATGGTCCGAGCGAGGATAGGCCACCCTGTATATGAGCATAATAATGTATGTACCCAAAGTAAATGGTTTCTCCGACAATCATTCATTTAGTCTGATAATTTATCAGACTAAATATAATTTAATTCTGTAATATTTCTCATATTAAGGTTACTTATTTCAATCATTTATGTACAAAATTGTACGTTACATTAACAGAGGCGGATGGGCCATACAGGAAAATGGGAAATTTCCCGGTGGGCCGGTAGCCATCCCGAATGTTGAGCCGGAAGCCCCAGAATTTTGGGCAGGCAGATCCGACGACAAGTTTATTAATTATTTTGATTTAATGTATTAACACAAGGCGGAAATACCCCATGTGGTCAATAGCCCAATAAAGATTGTTTATATATGTATTAACACAGTGGTTCCTAAACTTTTTCGCGTCGCAGCTCCCTTTTTGAACTAGGATTTTCCATAGATCCTTTCCGTTTCCATAATATTTTTTGCAAATTTTTATGAAATATAAAATAATTTGGCGAGGAATATGAATTGTGTAGATAGCCGTTATAATTTTCAACTAAAAATTGGCAGGTTCCATTAATCTTTGTAATTTATAAAAAAATTGGTATTTCTAATAAAAAAATGTATTGAAAATTTTGAAGCTTTTGTAAATTTAATTTACAATCGACATGATATAATTTTAATATGTTGTGGTTTGATTAGCTTTTTGCAATTTTTAATAAAATTTTGTAATTTGTAAGGAAAATGTATATGTAGTAAAATTTTGGTATTTATAATAAGTACTTCATAATTTCTAATAAACATTTTGTAATCTCTAATGAACAGTTGGTAATTTCCACCTAAGTATATTTTCATAAAATTTTCTGCAAATAACTATAAACATTTTAACAACTCGATACAAATTTTGGAAATGCCAATGACATTTTGCATTTTATAGTGAAATTTTGGCAATTTACAATTATATTTTAATAATCGCTGATGAAATGTTGTAATTTATAATACGAATGTTGAATATTTTACATTTTACAGTGAAATTTATCAATTAACAAAAAAATTTTCATAAATTTATTGCAATTTTGTAATTTAGAATGATGAATGATGAAAGTCACAACTAAAATTACATAATTCCAATAAAACTTATTTATTTCTTTATTTATTATTGTATTTGTTATACTGTTAATGTAAACTTATTTATACTTTAAAATTTATCAAATAACAATGAAATTTTCATAAAGTTATTGCAATTTGGTAATTTAGAATGATGAATGATGAAAGTCACAACTAAAATTACATAATTCCAATAAAACTTATTTATTTCTTTATTTACTTATTAACTTATTTATTATTGTATTAGTTACACTGTTAATGTAAACTTATTTATACTTTAAAATTTATCAAATAACAATGAAATTTTCATAAAGTTATTGCAATTTGGTAATTTAGAATGATGAATGATGAAAGTCACAACGAAAATTACATAATTCCAATAAAACTTATTTATGTCTTTATTTACTTATTTGCTTATTTATTATTGTATTTGTTATAGTGTTAATGTAAACTTATTTATACTTTATGATTGTTTTCTAATTCCATTGAAATAATGTATTCATAATAAAAACTTACAAATTCTAAAACATTTGAAATTTATAATTAATTCTACATAATTTCTATTGAAATACTGAAATCCATCATCAAAATTTCGTAACATTCATCATAATGCTATTACTATTTATAGGATTTTCGAAGAAATTTCTGTAATGTGTAGTTAAAATGCGAAAATTTCATTGTTTTTGTTGATTTTAAAAACATTTTAATCAACATTTTACAACATCCATTATAGTTTTTGCGAATTTCTATGAAATGGTTAATACATTTGCAAGGAATATGATTTCTGGGGAAAGACGTTATAAATTAGAATAAAAAAAGTCGCAGATTCCATTGATCTTTACAATTTATGAATGAAGTTTCGTAATTATATTAATAAATTCTAACGAAAATTTTGTAATTTCCAATTCATTGCAGTGTACAAGCGAGATGTTTCAATGAGAATTTTAAGGTTTGATGAACTTGCAATTTGTGTATAAAATATCAAAATTTGACATTTGCAATGAAAACTTCACGGCGTCTCTTTGTAATTTTGTACATAATTTTGTATTTTGCATTAATATTTTTGCAAATTTCTGTCTTTAAAAGAATATTAATAACTTAGTGAGTTATATGTTTTGAGGATAAAGTTTTATATAATTTATACTAAAAATTTCAAATTTTAATTTAACATTGAAATTTATAATTAATATTTTCGTATTTACTATAAGAATTTTATAATTTCCAACTAAATTCTATCATTTATCATGATAACTTGTTATTTCATTTGAGTTTCGGAATTTATAGTTTACATTTTTTACTTTCATGTAAAATCTCAAATCAAGTCTCAAATTCATTTTGATTTAGTAAGTTTTTATTTTTAATTTTTATGTGTATATTATGCAGGTTCTCCCGCTGGTAAATATTATTATTATTATTATAATTTTCAATATAAATTGTATAATGCAAATGACGATTTTGTGTTTTGATTAATATTTTACAATTTAAATTATAATTTGTAATGTAAAATTTGTAAAAGTAATAATGTTGAAAATTACATTTAATTTTTTTTTATAATTATTTTTTTTCTTTCATGTTCAATAAATTTTCCGCAATAACTCGGATATTCTTTCGGAATAAAACTCCAATAATTAAAAAAAAATTGCTGGGTCTATTAAACCTGTGTAATTTTAATGAAGATTTTATAAATTATAATTAAATTTTCTTAGTCAAAGCATGAATTTTAATTACCTAATCTTTTTCATATTTTATTTAATATGATTGAAAGCAGAACAGTAAAATAAGTATTATGAAAAACTAACGGTATTTAATTTTATATTGATTTTTTCTTTATGGGGAGTACTTTCTCTTAGTTATGTAATCTTTTTATTTGATGTTCTTCACCCAACTTGTTTCGGCTTTTATTAGCTATCCTTAGAGGTGTTATGTCTCTGATAATACACTTTAATATATTTTAAAAATAAAAATAATATATTCAATTTGAAATTATTTATTGTAAAGTATTTTTGATCAAATCTATCAAATATTATTATTATCAATAGCCCCTTTACCTTTCGGTGTGGGCTATACATGTTACATATCTTACATTACAGTTATATTACATTGTTTTGTTATGTATTTGCAAATTCTTTCCACTCTCTTCTGTTCTTTGCCATTTCTCTTGCTTGTTTCACTGTCTTCCCTCTGCTATTTATTATTTCTTCTATTTTGCTGTCCCATTATTGTCTTGGTGTACCTCTTCCTTGTTTCTTTCCTTGTTTTTGCTTCTCAGATTTGTTTTGTTTGATTCGTATTTTTCATCCTAATTAGATGTCCCCACTAATTGAGCTGCTTCTTTTCTATAAACTTTTATATTGATTCTATTTCCAATTCCTCTCTGATGTCTTTATTTCGTATACTGTATTTTTTCGTTACTTGTTTTACTCTTCATATTTAATTTCTATTGCCTGTAATCTACTGTTATTTCTCTTTGTTAGCTTCCACGTCTCGCTCCCATATGTCAAAAACGTTTTGTACATAGTTTTGTATATATTCATTTTTGCCTTTCTGCTTATCTCTTTCTTGTTTGTAAGTATATTATTTAGGGCATAGTACGTTTTCATTGTGTTGTTTATTCTGTTGCTTAATTCTCCTTCCATTTTCCCGTCTTCTGTAAGTTCTACTCCAAGCTATTTGAATTGTTCCACTTGTTCAATCTGGTCCCGTCCCATCTGTATATTTATGTGTTCTTTCCGTTTTCCTATTATCAGTACTTTTGTTTTGGTGTAGTTCATCTTCATGTTATATTTCTCTAGGTTTTTATTCCATACGTTCATGTTATGTTGCAGGTTCCTCTCACTTTCTGCTATCACTACCACATCATCGGCGTATGCTCCTTCTGATATTTTAACCATTTGCATGTTTTTGTATCCTACGTTTGCTTTTATTATTTCTGTTTTCATGCTCTTCATGATTTCATCCATATATAGGTTGAATAGTGTTGGGCTGAGAGCTCCTCCTTGTCTTAGTTCATTATTTGTTTTAAAAGTTCTTGAAATTTGCCCCTTGTATATTATTGCATTACTGTTGTTGTTATATATATTCTGCATTACTTTCACTATCCTGTCTTCTATTCCCCTCTCTTTTAGTATTAACCATAGTTTCTTTTTTGGGGTCATATCAAACGCTTTTTCGAGGTCTATGAATCCCAGATATGTATTTTTATTATTTGCGATTCTTTTTTCTGTGATTTGTTTTATTGTGAAGATGTTGTCTTGTGTGGATCTCCCTTTCCTGAAACCACATTGCGGTTCTTCTAGGGTCTGTTCTATTCTTGCTATTATTCTCTTATTAATTGTTTTTTCTAATATTTTCATCCCTATACTTATTAGTATTATGCCTATATAGTTTGCGCATTTCGTCTTGTCACCTTTCTTGTATATCGGAACTATTAACGCTGTTTGCCAGTCTTATAGTATCGTATTTGTCTTCCATATTTGGTTCAGTAGTTTCAGTAGTTTATCTTTTCCTATGGGCCCCATGTGTTTAATGATTTCTCCTGTAACCTGATCTTGTCCTGGTGCTTTCCCTATTTTCAGATCCCTTACTATTTCTAGAAGCTCTTGTTCGTTGATACTCTTCGTTACTGTTTCTTATAAATGTTGTTAATAATTGTTAATACTGTTAAATAAATGTCCAGCATACGGTAAAAAATGTTTAAAACGTAAAAAGGACAATCACTTTGCAAATAAATGTAGGAATAAATCTGTAAACCAAGTGAATCAATCGAATAATTGTAATGATCACTTGAGTATTGACACAATTAATAATGGAAACAAAAACCTCAATAATTTTAATCATTGCATTATAGAGTTGAGTATAGGTGAAGATGCAGATGTAAAGGCTAAATTTAAAATAGATACGGGAGCAAGTGTCAATACAATTTCCTACTTTGAATTAAAAGCGTGTAAATTTAATTTAAAAAATATTGAGAACATTAAGGAAAACTTAGTCACATTTACCGGAGATAAAATTCCTATATTGGGAAAATGTTATCTAGATTTATACTATAATGGAAATTGTTTCAAGAAAACTGAATTCTTTGTAGACAAAAGTAATAATGGGTCAATCTTAGGTTTAAAAACATGTATTCATTTAGGAATAGAAAACATAAAAAATGATGAGGATATTAAATTCATTCATACAGTAAATAAAAACCAAATTAAAAATTATGAAGAATTAACCAATAGATATAAAGATGTATTTGAAGGTATAGGTAAAACAAGTAAGCCATATCACATTGAAATACAAAAACATGCAAAACCAGTAGTAAATCCAATAAGAAATGTACCTTTTGCTATACAAGATCAATTTAAAAAATGTTTCGAAAATTTAGAAAAATTAAAAATAATGGAAAAAGTTCAAGGCAGCTCAGAATGGATAAATTCATATGTACTAGTTAGAAAAGAAGATGGTTCTCTACGAATCTGCTTAGATCCAAGAGATTTAAATGAAGTTATAATAGATAGAAAATACAAAATACCAAACATGAACGAAATAACAAGAAATTTGAATGGTTCAAAAATATTCACAATATTAGATGCAGCTAGTGGAGTTTGGAACATTCCATTAGATGAAAAATCTAGTAAGTTATGCACTTTTGCAACCACTCATGGTAGATACAAATTCAATAGACTACCATTTGGTATAAAAACTGCTAGTGAGGTATTCCAAGAAACTTAAAAAAAAAAATCATATTAAAGGTGTAGTAATCTATGTCGATGATATTTTAATTCATGCCGAGACTAAAGAAGAACATGACAAAATATTGGAAAAAGTATTTAAGATAGCTAGAGAAAAAAATGTAAAATTTAATAGAAACAAATGTAAATTTGGTCTAGATGAAGTTAAGTATTTAGGACATAAGTTTTCAAATAAAGGTATATCAATGGATGAAGATAAAATTGAAGCCATCGTAGGAATGCCCAAACCAATTGATAAAAAAGATGTCCAAAGATTCCTAGGTTTCATAACTTATGTAGGAAAATTTATTCCAAACTTATCAGAAATTACTCAACCATTAAGGGATTTAATTGAAGATAACAATATATTTTCATGGGAACACCCTCAAGAAAAAGCATTTAACGAATTAAAAAAGATAATTTCACAAGAACCAATTTTAAAGTATTTTAATCCAAGAGAGAAAATAACAATATCAGTTGATGTATCTAGCTCAGGCTTAGAAGCAGCACTTTTGCAAAATTAAAAACCATGTGCATATGCTTCTAGAGCTATGACAGAAACTCAGCAAAGATATGCTCAAATAGAGAAGGAACTATTAGCAATATGTTTTGGCGTACAAAAGTTCTATCAATATGTTTATGGAAGAGAGTTTACAGTTGAAACCGATCACAAACCATTAATTTCCATATTCAAAAAATCATTAAACTCATGCCCAGCTAGATTACAAAGGATGCTTTTGACATTACAAAAATATAAAATAAATTTAGTTTACAAACCAGGCAAATA
The DNA here is from genome assembly GCA_951805005.1 of Othius punctulatus. Taxonomy (NCBI): domain Eukaryota; kingdom Metazoa; phylum Arthropoda; class Insecta; order Coleoptera; family Staphylinidae; genus Othius; species Othius punctulatus. The sequence continues at coordinate 41,364,492 of OX638146.1, forward strand.
TCTAATAATAGCTGATACATTATCACGAGCAACAGTAAATAAAGTATTCGAAGATAATTTAGAATTAAACGCTCAAGTATGCCTAATCGAAAAAAAATTAACAATTAAAGAGGACAGGTTAAAACAATTGATAAAAGCAGCTGAAGATGATGAAGAATTAAAAATGATAAAAACCTTTATTAAGGATGGATGGCCAAAGAGCATAAATAAAATGACAGTAAATTTAAAACCATTTTACAAATTAAAGTCAGAAATAACAATGGGAAGCAATAACTTAATATATATGAATCAAAGAGTCATTATACCAAAATCATGGAGAAACAAAGTCCTTGAAGACATACACACAGGTCATTTAGGTATAAATAAATGCATATCGAGATCAAAATTTGCAGTATATTGGCCTAATATGATAACACATATAGAACATGTAATTAATAGATGTTACGTATGTAATAAATATTCAAACTCGAATAGAAGAGAGTCTATGATAAATCATCAAATAATTAAAAAAACATGGCAAAAAATAGGAATTGACTTATTTGAAATAGAAGGTGAAACATTCCTTATTGCAGTGGATTACTTCTCAAAATATCCCGAAATCATGACGTTGAAAAATATCTTCCAAAAATGTAACTAACAAATTAAAATCCATATTTGCTAGACATGGAATACCCAAAATTGTTGTATCAGATAGTGGAAGACAATTCATCAGTGAAGAATATGAAACATTTTCCAAAGAATGGAATTTTCAAATAACTAAATCATCCCCACATCACAAACAATCCAACGGTTTTACAGAAAGATCAATTCAAACCATTAAGAAATTAATTAAAAAGACATTAGAAAATAAAGAAGACATATACTTAGCTTTATTAAGTTACCGTAACACCCCTGTCTATGCTACCTACACACCATCTCAGATATTAATGTCACGATACTTAAGGGACAACTTACCCATTAATGAAAACAAACTAAATTCTCAAATTATAAATAAGATAAAACTAAAGAACAAAATTGACACAAGCCAAATCAAATCAAAAATTTATTATGACAAATCAGGTGTACGTTCAAACGTTGAACTTAGAAAAGGAATGCAAGTTTGGTTCAAAGAAAAGCCTAAAAGCACTTGGAAACTAGGAAAAATTAAGAATAAAATAAGAGAAAGAACTTACGAAATAGAAAAAGAGGATGGAAGATGTATAATAAGAAATAGTGTTTACATTAAAAACTTCAAAAGTTCAAACGAAGTGATACAATGTTCAAATTTTGAATATAATAATAATATTGTAAATAATAACATTCCAGATGATTGTATTGTAAATGATAACTTTGTAGATGATAACATTGTAAAAATAGTGAACTGTAAAAGAGTAACCAGAAAACCAAAAAGACTGTAAGACTATGTAACGTAATAAGGGAGATGTAATAAATATATGTAATATAGATGTAATGTATGTAATGTATGTGCCTTAGAGGTAAATAAGGTTGTCTAACCTACCGCAACGACCACGCATAGAAGTTTAATAAAGACAGTATACACATGGCAGTTGTGTTGTTCAGTCGATTCCTAGATCCACTCCCAGATATATAACAGCCATGCTTTTTTCTTTTCTTTTAATTTATCTCGTATGTCCTCTGATCACCACGCTGTCTGTTGTTTCTTGTCTGTACTTTTCTTCAACCCGCATGTCTCTTGTGCTGCCTCAAGCATATTTATTTTTATGTTATTCCACATTTCCTCTACTGCTTCGCTGTCATTGGCCACTTCTAACTTGGTTTATAATTTTTCTTTGTATTGTATTGCTGTTTCTTCATCTCTTAGTTTGTATGCTCGTATCTTCTTGTAGTTTACTGCTATAGGTAGTCGCTGTATTTTTCGGTCACTGTCTTGATAGTTTTCCTTGAGTGTGTTCACCACTAGGTAGTGGTCACTTCTTATTTCATAGCTTCTCTTTACTCTTGTGTCTATTATTTTGTTCTGTCTTCTTTGTTCTGTTAATACATAATCTATTATAGATTTTTCGTTCCTGCACAAATACACTTCCCTAGTGTATTTGTGTATCTCCCTGTGGTTGAATAGTGTGTTCGCTATTATTAGATTGTTCATTCTACAATAATCTAGCATTTTCTTCCCATTTTCGTTTATTGTGTCTTCCCCGTATCTTCCTCTCATCGTATCGTTATCTTTTACTTCCTTGCCAATTCTGCTGTTGAAGTCTCCTGCTACATATATTTCCCCAATGGCATTTTCGGTTGTTTCGTTGAGCTGATCCCAGAATTCTTCTTTGTTGCTTGCCGTGTCGTCTTCATTTGGTCCATATACTACAATTATTGTTCTGGTTCTGTTGTTTTCTTTTAGTTTTACGGTTAATATCCTTAGTGATATTGCTTGCCATGATTCAAATTAAATGCATATAATATATTATTTTTACAGTTTTATACATATTGGAACTTCGAGCTGAGCAGGCTAACAGAAGTAATCATCAGTTGATCGACAATCTACCACATCCACTATATCTTCTCGTATCATAAGGTAAGTGGTTATACATTTTGCAAGTTCGCAATATAAAAATCAGTAAACTTCTTAGGTTATCATCGAAATGAGCACATCACAAAATTCTACACCGGCTCAAAAAACTCAAAAATCGAAGAATGCGGAATATACGAACGATCAAATTACAAGCCCAGAAGTATCCAAAGCGCTCATAACTTTGAACAATTTTTCATACCTTTCGAAATTTTTAATGGCGCTTCTATACAGAGGGGTTAATAGAAAGTGCCGTTTCGAAATCGAGTGGGAGCCGCCTGGAAAGTTTGACAACATAACTTTCAAATTTGAAGAAAATGGAAGATGGATATGCTATTTTATAATGGTTGAACTGAAACAGAGTGAGGACAAAATTACCAAAGAAAATCTGTTAAGTGAAGATAGTGGAAATCTTGATATTCATAAATATTTCAATGCGTACGGCGACATCATCCGAAATGGCAAAATTGACAAAAATAGTTTGAAGTATTACATCATTTGGACTGACCGATCTGTGGATGAAGCAATTGAAAATGCATGGTTTAAAAAAGTTTGCGGTGAAGATGAAGAGTTTTTGGGACTTCTTGGATGTTTTGGTGAACTGCTCAAATTCAGTGAATTCGGGAGGAAAGCAATTACAGAAGAGTTTTATAAGAAGACGGATATTTATATGTTGGCGAAAGCGTTATCTGAATTAATATTAAACAGTAATAGACGTGTTGACTATCAAGTTCAAATATTTAAAAAATACGACGGCTTTTTAGTCAATAACGTAATTAATGTTGTAACAGGTAAATTTCGGAATGAGTTCTTTGATGTACAAGAATGTAATGCATTGCGAGATATATTTCTGAGTTACCTGAATAATCCTGCCGATCAAAAATATATGAATCCGTCGGGAAATATTAACAAACTTTGTTGTTATTTAGAAATTAAAAATTCGGAATTTACCTCAGTTTATTGCAGAAATCAATTTAACATATCTTTACGCAATTTGAATTTATGTAAATTAAAAATTAATAAAAACTTTAACGGCGATAAAAGTAATTGTGGTTTATGTGAATTGACCGCGTCCGTTAACATAAACCAATTAAACGTTTTTTTTGATCACTTAATATTTGCTGTGAGACAACCGAACACGGAAAAATTGGATGAAACCATTTTAAAAGAACTTGGAAAATATACACCTCTAAATGAAATAAGAAATGATCAACTATTTAACGGGTTAACTATTCAAATGCTAGAATGGCTGGCCACAAAGAACGGCAGTTTTCTAAACAATAAGGACGTCGAAGAAAAACTTATGCACCTAAAATTGAAAGAATTGACTATGCAGCATAAAACCAGAATTAGGAAATATGATGTTAAATTTAAAGAAGATGCCCTTAGAAAAATCGATTTAATTGGACAAAAAGGAAAAATTGTTAGTGTTTGTAACTCAACCGATACTATACTCAGTATGGTTAAACTTCTGCAAATTATAGAACGCAATGAAAAATGTGAGGCATATATTTTGCAAATAAATCAATTTGTTGAATTTGAAGAGTATATCAAAAATAGCATATTGAATGATGGTCTTGATACATTTGTTTTAGAATTAAATATAAACGATCAATCTGAATTGCTAGTTAAATGGTTAGAGGATATTGAACAAACGGATTTCCATACAACTATATTTATAGTTACGAATAGCGCAACTAAACTATTACATGTAGGAAGTGTAAATTATATTGCAGATATTTGTGATAAAATGAATGGCTTCGAGGATTTAAAGCCTGAAATACAGCAACTCGTATTTACAAGAATTGTGGTAGAATTTGGAGGCAATCATTACCCACTACAACAAATATTAACGGATAAGCCGTTCACAAAAATTAATCCGGATATATTCCTTAATCACCGCCAGAACATAAACATCCTTATTCCGACTGAACATCAATTTTCACAAAGCATGTGTTATATATCACAGCAATGCAAGAGATACAATGGGATTGATAGTGGCATTAAAACAAATGAAGATTTTATCTTTGTAAATAAAGTATGTGATGTAAATTTAAATTCTGACAAAGACATAATTGTGATTTCTGAGAATGAAACAGATTATGTTAACATATGTTTGAAGTATGAAGCGAACATTCACTGGTTGAAGGACAAAAAAACGAATTTTGAATGGCAAAATACTAGAGGCAATATAAATAAAATTAGGCGCCATCTAAACAAACAACATTCAAAAACAGTAAGAGTTGGCACACTCCAAGATATTGATGATACAGTTGTGATTATTTCTGGAGCAGCAGGCATTGGGAAATCTACTTTACTCTCACATCTATACAACAGTACAATCCATGGGAGAAACGTACCATTTGCATGGGTCGGGAAAATTTGTCTACAAGAGCACTATGCGTTATTTAAATCTTGGAGTAGTAAAGAACTGACCGAGGATGACGTCAAAAGCTTCGTTGCATTGAACTTAGTAAATGATAGCCAAGAATCGCTAACTAAAGAATTATTTAATTATTTTTACGATGACCGGCAAATAATTCTCTTAATAGATGACTATGATGCAATAATCCCAGATTACTTTCCGCAAGTTTTGCAGCTGCTAAAAATTCTGCAACAGAAATTAAAAAGATTATGGATAACCACTCGTCCCTACAAGACATGTTTCGATTTAGACGATGAATTGAATGTAGTCTCTTATAGGCTTCAGCCATTTTCAGAAAGCGATGCTAAAACATATTTAAAGCAATTTTGGAAAGAAAGAATATTAGATTTTAAAGATGAATTCTTTGAGAGTTTTACAGCAAAAATGTTGCCCCAATGTGTGCATTATTGCGATTTTAAAATTCCACTTCAAACAAGCATTTTTGCCGAAGTGTACAGAAAACCGTTTCAAAACTATTGCGTAAACCAGAAGCACACAGAATTGCAACAAATACCCAATTTAGGGACTTTATACAAATGCTTCATACATGCAAAGTTTGAAAGTAAATGGCACGAATCGCCGATAAAAAAATGGTTGCAAAGAATAATAGAAATAGATTTTACCGTAATCTATGAAATTCTAGCGTTAAATGAGTTATTTACGTTTTCAACGATTAAGAAATTATTTGTGATCGAAGAATCGTTCTTTAACGTGTTAGTTAAATTCAATGAAGACGAAGATAAAACCGGAATGATTGCCAAAACCGTTAACGACAGTCCCACATTCATAGATAAAATTGAAATTATTCATAAAGTCGTCAATGGAAGTCCTAGATTCATTCATAGAACTTTTGCGGAATATTTCGCTGCTCAATGGTTCTACAAACATCTAAAGGAGCACAATGTAATAAGTTTTCTGAGATCTAATGCATTTCAAGCAAAATTCGAAACTATATGGCACTTCCTAAACTGCATGTTGCTAGTAAGCAATGCCGACACTAGCGATGGAAATTTATTAAGTTCTCATGAAGATAAGTTAGATTTACATAACTTGATATTAACAAAAAGTGCCGATGAGGTTTATGCATTTATACATTGTCATAAAGTATCTGAGTTACTGCAACAAACGGATGAAGGAGGAAGAAACGTTATTCATTTAGCTGCTTCATTAGGAAATAACGCCATCCTGCTAAAAATATTACACGAATTTGGAACAAATTCCACAAAAATTATCAACGACAAAGATGAGCTGTTTCAGATGACTGCCTTAGGATATGCAGTTCGTTACAAATACTGGAATATATGCGAAACCCTGTTAGAATACGGTGCTTCAAGCACTGATGAAACTAATTCGATTAAGCAAAATAATCACGAGCATTTACTTCTTTTGTGCTTAAAGAATGGTTATTTGAAGATCCTAAAGGCATTAGGAATTCAAGTGGATAAAGATATGTGGAGTGCATTGAACTATGCAGCCAATCAAGGCTATACTCGATTTGGTAAATTGTTAATCGCCAGAGGAGTTAACGTTAATGCGATGAACAACAATGGAGGGAATGCATTGCACTGTGCTGCTTGGCGAGGGCATGCAGAATTCGGAAAACTGTTAATCGACAATGGAATAGATGTTAATGCGTCGAACTGGAGAGGCCAGAATGCGCTACATTGCGCAGCCATAGCAAACAACACCGAATTTGTAAAATTATTAATCGGCAATGGGATGAATGTCAACGTTTTGGAGAAAGATGGATGGAGCCCTCTGCATTATGCAGCACTAGAAGGCAACCAAGTATTAGCAACAGTTTTAATTGAAAACGGAGCGGATGTTAACATGATAACTGAATTAGGATTTAACGCTTTTCAGCTTGCAGTTTATAGCGACAATGACGAATTTGCATTGCAATTATTGAAATATAATGCAAACGATAATATTATTGATGCAAACTTGGAGGAAGCTTTATACAAAGTTATTCGTGACAATAACGACCCTATGGTGACCATATTACGTGAGTTTATTAACCGTATTAGTCGCAGATTTACATATTCCGAGCTACAGAATCTCCAAAATCAGGTCTACAAAATGTACTTCTTGTAATTTTTCTTTCGCGAGAATAAATATTGGTTTAATTGTTTTCTTTATTTTCATCATTAAAACTGATTTTAATTTATTTTATATAACTTTCAAGATTTATACTCCTATATTATATATATACACTGGCTAGCAAAAAATAGAGGTCACTTTAAAATTATGACTTATTTTTTGGAATTTTTTTGTTTTAACTTTATGTTTGCAAATTGTAAACCAATGAAGGCGTTTAATAATACATTTCCTGACAAATGTATTCTACAAAATTGCAGGAATGGAATAATATCTACCAAAATGTGATCGTTAATTTAATTCAAAGAGTTCCTCGTCGACTTCAATCAGTAATGCAAGAAGGGGTAATAATCGTTAATAGTGATAACTGTTTTCATTATTTATTTTCTATATTAGTCCTAGAAACAAAAATTCGAACTTCGTCTGAACTGTAAATTTGTGATATTTCCAAAATAGGCAATAAAAACAATATATATATATATATATATATATATATATATATATATATATATATATATATATATATATATATATATATATATATATATATATAGGGGAGGATGGGGAACAGGAACATACAAGCGGCCCGGGAACAAACTTTTAACGGCCCATTTTGCATTCACATAAAATTGCAATAATACCATATAATCAAAATAATAATCATACTTCAAAATTTGACAAATATGTAAAAATCAAAAATACTTTACAATAAATAATTTCAAATTGAATATATTATTTTTATTTTTAAAATATATTAAAATGTATTATGAGAGACATAACACCTCTGAGGATGGCTAATAAAAGCCGAAACAAGTTGGGTGAAGAACATCAAATAAAAAGATTACATAACTTAAATACCGTAAGTTTTTCATAATACTTATATATTTATTAATACGGAGGTTCCTAAAGTGTGCGTTTACTGTTCTGCTTTCAATCATATTAAATAAAATATGAAAAAGATTAGGTAATTAAAATTCATGCTTTGACTAAGAAAATTTAATTATAATTTATAAAATCTTCATTAAAATTACAAAGGTTTAATAGACCCAGCAATTTTTTTTTAATTATTGGAGTTTTATTCCGAAAGAATATCCGAGTTATTGCGGAAAATTTATTGAACATGAAAGAAAAAAAATAATAATTAAAAAAAATTAAATGTAATTTTCAACATTATTACTTTTACAAATTTTACATTACAAATTATAATTTAAATTGTAAAATATTAATCAAAACACAAAATCGTCATTTGCATTATACAATTTATATTGAAAATTTTAATAAAGTAAAGTAAAGTAAAGTAAAGTATTTTATTGGTGTTAAATAACATTAAAGTTTTACACAAGTCAAAAAACACATAAAGAAAGCCAGACAAACTAGCAATAAATACAAGAATATACAACATATTATGGACACAATAAAACTGCTCAAGATGCTTTGGCCTCCATTGATAACACATTAAAAAGAAAAAACAACAATCAAAGTAGGACAATGTCAAAAACTGCATAAGAATTCATCCCAACTGCAAAAAGCATGTATCGTAAGGTACCGTTTAATATATGTTTTGAATGAAGCATACGGCAGAGCCTTCGCAGAGGGTGGCAAAATATTAAAAAATTTTGGGCCCCAGTATCTAACACCTGTTTGGGACTTACTTAGCCTAAGTTTTGGTGCGCAAATGTGATCGTGCTGTCTTGTGGAATAGTTGTGCTTCTCTGAATTATATGTGAAATCATTTTGGTGTTTTTTAACGTATAACACACACTGGTATATATATAGGTTCGGCAATGTCATGATGCCCAACGATCGAAAGAGCGGTCCACAGTCGTCTCGATACGAAGCTCTTGCTACTATTCTGATAGCTCGACGCTGTAATGCAAATATTCTGTGCCGACCAGCAGAGTGTCCCCATGCTAGAAGGCAGTACGAGAGCAAGGATAGACATGAAGCGTAATATGCAGTTTGAAGCATAGAGTCTGAAACTGAGTTTGCTAGATTACGCAATAAATATATATTGCTGCAGAGGCGACTAGCTAGCTTATCGGTATTTTCCGTCCATGTCAATTTTGCATCGAGATACAAGCCGAGAAAACTTGCAACTGTCGATTCCTTGGCATTCAAACGATTTCTCAGGGTAAATATCATAGAAACCGTCTTGGTTTCATTTAATAATAGACCGTTGCTGTTGAACCACTCCTTCGATATCCGTAAGGCATCTTCATTTTTCAACACAGCAACATCAAGGTTGGTATCTGTGTTCATTTCAGTGGTGTCATCAGCATATAATGTAACCGATGTACCGTTAAGGCATCCTGGAAAATCGTTTATATAGACAAGGAATAGCAATGGCCCCAAGATAGATCCCTGTGGGACACCGAATTTAACAGAGAGTCTCCGGGAGACATTACCGTTTATTCTCACAACCTGTTGCCTGCCGGTAAGATAAGACTCCATCAAGTTTCGGCTGTTATTATCAAAACCATAGCGCTCTAGTTTTTGTAGCAGGATATTATGTGAGACGCAATCGAAGGCCTTGCTTAGATCCAGAAATGACACCCTAGAAAATTCGCCGCCCTCGAAAGCATCCAATATCTCATTTATCAGGGATATTACAGCATCAGCAGTTGAGCAATTTCTGCGAAATCCGAACTGTTTTTTATTAAATATATTATTACGTTCAAAGTAATCGATTAGTTGGTTGAACAGTACTTTTTCTAATAGTTTTGAGAAGCACGGTAAAATTGATATTGGTCTGTAGTTATCGACATCCCCTCTATCACCTTTTTTGTGAAGTGGTATGATTGAACCAACTTTCATGGCTGCAGGTATAATGCCAGAACTAATGCACTTATTTATAATACGCTGCAAAGGAGACATTATGGCTTCTTTGCAGGTTTTCATAACATCAGTCGATAAATCGTTACAATCTTTGGAGCTACTGGCCTTTATATTAGTGATAGCATCTCTAACTTTCCCAACAGTTACTTCATTGAATTTAAACGTTTGATCATGAACCGGGCAGAAATGTAATGGATCTGTACTGATTTCAGGTAAGGAATTTATTATTTCAGTTATTTTGTCGATAAAAAAGTCATTAAAAGTATTTGGTAGAATATCACAGGGTATATCACTCTTTTTTTTCCTCTTAGACAAGTTGTTTATAACTTGCCACATTGCCTTCGCTTTATTGTTAGAGGATTGAATGTATTTATTGTTGGCATTAATTTTAGATGCGCGAATAGCATTAGAGTATTTTGTCTTATATGATTTATACAATGATTTAGATTCCATATTACCTGTACTAATAGACAATTCATGGAGAAAATGAAGATGTTCTCTCATAGCTCTCAGTTCGTCAGTGTACCAATAAATTTCTTTACTGTTAGTTTTCTTTAGTATTCTAGTTGGGAATGCTAATTCAAACTTTGACATAAATATACCATGGAATATGTCGTACATAGTGGAACAATCTCCCACCTCAGTTAAGACATCCCAATTACATTCCGACAAGAGGTTAAACAATGCAAATTTGCCAACCTGTGTGATAGGTCTAACAGTTTTCTGAGTCTTGGTTTTGACAGAATCCGTCTCAATAGAAATTACTAACTCGATTGCACAGTGATCAGATGTTATTTTAATTGGTGTAGGTTGAATGTCTTCAGTGTCAATATTAGTAAAAACATTGTCTAGTGTATTTTTTCCTCTGGTTGGAAAATGGACCGTTTGATGCAAACCATACATTTTAAATATATCACAGACTTTTGTAGTTTTATCATCAGGGTTGTTAAAGAGAACATTGAAGTCTCCCATTATAATCACCTGCTTGTTTAAAATATCAATGGAATCCAAAGCAGATTGAAGGACATTACAGAATACATTAAAATCACCAGTTGGCGAACGATAGGTTACAACTACAGTACAATTAAAGTCAACAAGATACACACCCGCAATTTCGCAGTGTTTCTCCGTGGATAAATTATTAACATATTCTAGGCTTTTAAAGTTGACATTACGTTTCAATAGTACAAGAACACCTCCATGAATAGAGTTTTTGCGAGAGAAATGTGAAGCAGTAATCATATCGTTGATAATAAAGTTACTACACTCATGTTCCTTGAGCCAATGTTCAGATATGCAAGCAATTTGATACTGATTTTCCCCAAATATGCAGTCTAATTCATTAAATTTGCCTCTGATGGACTGCACATTAGCATAAAAGCATCTCAGAGCGCTCGTACCCATACTAACATTTACCCCACTCTGTTCGCATAACCCATTGACGAGAATATTTGACTGTGATTGCTACTTGTACTTAGTTTTACCTTTAATAGCATCAATAGTTTTTTTGTAGCAAGCGCAGTCGTTATCCCATACACAATGGTTGACATTTAGATGCAAATTCAAGTTAGAGTTAACACGTATGCAATTTTTACATTTAAAGTTCTTTATCATACTACAAGTCTTAGTGTCGTGATTTTGTGAACATTTGCCACAGACTGCGTTATTACTGCAGGATATAGCCTTATGCCCGTATTCGCAGCATTTGAAACATCTTAGGAAGCTAAAATGTTCTACTACCTTTGCTTTATTGAAGCCAATGTTTAATTTCCCCTTCTTCAAGAGTTCCGCGTGGGTGGTTGGGTCGCTTTCGAGTATTACATTAAATTTCATATAGTTGTTCTTTGGGCTCTGATAAATAATCTTTAGGATAAAATTATTTCGGGTATTATCTAAATCGTTTTGGGTTATTAGAGCGCTGATTAATTCTGCATTTGTCCATTCAGCTTCATTGGTAATTTGGATTATTCTGCACCGGGGGTTGAATTTCTCGGGAAGGAGTGTGTCATAGTCATTCGTGAGATTTGTTTTAATACTATCCTGGATTTTCTCAAGTTGTTGCTTATCCTTGCACTCCATTATCAAATTATCGCTCTTTAATGACTTTCTGATATTGATGTTATTGAGTAGGTTTGGTGTTATAGACTTTATTAGTTTCTTTCGAGTTTCTACTTCTGTTGAGTTGTTTTTTGGCCGAATTATCAGAACATCGCCTCTGGTAGCTTGACTATAGGTTTTGACGGTGCTTTTATAATTATTATTAACTGTTACGGGGGCGTCTGTTTTATTTGTAGTTTTATAATTGTCAGTTGTGTGTGCATCTTCTTTAGTCCCGTTCTTATTAATATTAATCACTGGTTCAATAATAAATTCGCGTTTACCTGCTGCGGACAATCTCGACTCCAGGTGTATAATTTTTTGTTGTAATAGCCGTTTGTTTTCAACCAAAATTGCATTTTTTTCTTCTAGTTCTTTTATGATACGTTTTTGTAACAGCAGGACGGTGTTGGTGCTATGATGACCTTCATTGGCGACGATGGCGTGAATTTCGTCTGCCTCGTCTTCATTGTCGGCCGGGTTCATTACGTTTTCCATTATTACACATAATTCGCCACATTTATGATTTGCACTACATCCAGGGTGTAGCGGTAAGCTGCAGGAGTTGCATACTGAACCCTTTTTTACCAGTTTGCTACAACTACCACTACAAATCGGAAATTTACCGGGACCGTTACTCGCGGATACTTTCTCTACCGCGGCCATGCTGCCACTGGCCGCGGTTTGTTATTAATAATAATAATAATAATATTTACCAGCGGGAGAACCTGCATAATATACACATAAAAATTAAAAATTAAAACTTACTAAATGAAAATGAATTTGAAACTTGATTTGAGATTTTACATGAAAGTAAAAAATGTAAACTATAAATTCCGAAACTCAAATGAAATAACAAAGTTATCATGATAAATGATAGAATTTAGTTGGAAATTATAAAATTCTTATAGTAAATACGAAAATATTAAATATAAATTTCAATGTTATATTAAAATTTGAAATTTTTAGTATAAATTATAAAAAACTTTATCCTCAAAACATATAACTCACTAAGTTATTAATATTCTTTTGAAGACAGAAATTTGCAAAAATATTAATGCAAAATACAAAATTATGTACAAAATTACAAGAGACGCCATGAAGTTTTCATTGCAAATGTCAAATTTTGATATTTTATTACAAATTGCAAGTTCATAAAACCATAAAATTCTCATTGAAACATCTCGCTTGTAAACTGCAATGAATTGGAAATTACAAAATTTTCGTTAGAATTTATTAATATAATTACTAGACTTCATTCATAAATTGTAAAGATCAATGGAATCTGCGACTTTTTTATTCTAATTTATAACGTCTTTCCCCAGAAATCATTTTCCTTGCAAATGTATTAACCATTTCATAGAAATTCGCAAAAACTATAATGGATGTTGTAAAATGTTGATTAAAATGTTTTTAAATTCAACAAAAACAATGAAATTTTCGCATTTTAACTACACATTACAGAAATTTCTTCGAAAATCCTATAAATAGTAATAGCATTATGATGAATGTTACGAAATTTTGATGATGGATTTCAGTATTTCAATAGAAATTATGGAGAATTAATTATAAATTTCAAATGTTTTAGAATTTGTAAGTTTTTATTATGAATACAATATTTCAATGGAATTAGAAAACAATCATAAAGTATAAATATGTTTACATTAACACTATAACAAATACAATAATAAATAAGCAAATAAGTAAATACAGACATAAATAAGTTTTATTGGAATTATGTAATTTTCGTTGTGACTTTCATCATTCATCATTCTAAATTACCAAATTGCAATAACTTTATGAAAATTTCATTGTTATTTGATAAATTTTAAAGAATAAATAAGTTTACATTAACAGTATAACAAATACAATAATAAATAAGTTAATAAGTAAATAAAGAAATAAATAAGATTTATTGGAATTATGTAATTTTAGTTGTGACTTTCATCATTCATCATTCTAATTTACAAAATTGCAATAAATTTATGAAAATTTTATTGTTAATTGATAAATTTCACTGTAAAATGTAAAATATTCAACATTCGTATTATAAATTAGAACATTTCAGCAGCGATTATTAAAATTTTATTGTAAATTGCCAAAATTTCACTATAAAATGCAAAATGTCATTGGCATTTCCAAAATTTGTATCGAGTTGTTAAAATGTTTATAGTTATTTGCAGAAATTTTTATGAAAATAAACTTAGGTGGAAATTACGAACTGTTCATTAGAGATTACAAAATGTTTATTAGAAATTATGAAGTACTTATTATAAATACCAAAATTTTACTACATATACATTTTCCTTACAAATTATAAATTTTTATTAAAAATTGCAAAAAGCTAATCAAACCACAACATATTAAAATTATATCATGTCGATTGTAAATTAAATTTACAAAAGCTTCAAAATTTTCAATACATTTTTTTATTAGAAATACCAATTTTTTTATAAATTACAAAGATTAATGGAACCTGCCAATTTTTAGTTGAAAATTAAAACGGTTATCTACACAATTTATATTCCTCGCCATATTATTTTATATTTCATAAAAATTTGCAAAAAATATTATGGAAACGGAAAGGATCCATGGAAAATCCTAGTTCAAAAAGGGAGCTGCGACGCGAAAAAGTTTAGGAACCACTGTGTTAATACATATATAAACAATCTTTATTGGGCTATCGACCACATGGGGTCTTTCCGCCTTGTGTTAATACATTAAATCAAAATTATTAATAAACTTGTCGTCGGATCTGCCAGCCCAAAATTCTGGGGCTTCCGGCCCAACATTCGGGATGGCTACCGGCCCACCGAGAAATTTCCCATTTTCCCGTATGGCCCATCCGCCCCTGTATATATATATATATATATATATATATATATATATATATATATATATATATATATATATATATATGTTTTGTAATTTGTTCTATTTTGTAGTAGAGAATCGGGTATTCGGCCAGGGCCAATAAAAACACAATATTTGTTAAACTTCCAAGCTTTCGGACATATAGTTGTGTCCTTCGTCAGGGATGTTACTAAAAACATTTATTCATTATTTTAGCAACCAAAGAAAACAATATATGAACATATAGGTAATTATGAGATTCGTTAAAATTAAAACTTACAATTACTTTGTGTCGTATATGAATGATTGTCATTACACTTTTCGTGACAGAAAAAATATTTTATAATTACATTTGTTTTTAAGAACATATATCTAGATTATATGTCTAGATAATAATTTTTCTTTATTTGTGTGTTATTTTGTCATTCCTAGATAAATCTATTAACAATGAATAAATATTGCTGAGACCGTCGGTATCAGATTTAAAATTCATGCTATTTTTGATGTCTTTTTTAATATGATACATCTCAAGAAAAAGTCTCCCTTTTTTAGAGTTGCAATAATCTACCACAGTAGTGTTTTTGAAATCAAGTCTATGGTCAAAATTATTGGAGTATATAGCTAAAGCACATGATTTTTTGTTGAGCTTACAATCGCTTCTATGTTGGGTTAATCTAGATTTCAATCATTGGGTGGATTGGCCGTAATACGTAAGGTTACAATCACTGCATGGAATTTTGTATACTATATTTGATTGTAGTTCTTGTTTACATTTATCCTTAAATTTTGTGAAAAAATTATTATATATTGTATTCACGTTACAGAGTCCAATTTTAATGTTATCATTACTAAGCGTAGAAATTAGGCGTGGTGAAAGGTTCTCGATATAAGGAAGTTTTTTGTAAATCATTTCTGGTTGATTAATTGTTGATAGAATATTTTTATTGATCATTATATCGGTTCTTTGGTGGTACATTATTTTATTTACAAGTCGTTTTGGGAAACTGTTGGATCATTATTTTTGACAATAATTTGAAGTTTTTTGCTATGAAAGATGGGTAACAAATTTTGTTTATCCTGTTTTTAAGCGCTAAAATTACATTTACTTTAATATTGAGTGGTGCATGGGATGTGAAATTGATATATCTACCTGAGTTTGTGGGTTTTTTATACCAGTCGAGGATTATACTATTATCCGGTTGTCTTATTATAAGGGTGTCTAAGAAAGGTATTTTGTTCTTGTTCTATTGTAAATTTTATGTTTGTATTTCACTTATTGAAAAATTCAACTATATTTTGCACCATACATGATGGGATTGCCAATATTAGATCGTCTACATATTTTTTAATGAAAAAAGGTTTATAAGGCAAGGTTATAATTACATCATCTAGAAGGTAATTCATTGTTATCGTGGCCAAAATAGTACTAAGAGGAGAACCCATGGGAGTGGCGAAAAATTGTTCGTACGTCACTTCTTCATAAGTGAAATAGCTATATTTGCATATGAGCGTTATTAATTCACTGAACATGTCCTTATCAATATCTGTGTGTGGTGTTATCCTTTCAAAGTTGTCACGTACTATCTCTGTTACTATGTCCATTGGTATTTTTGTAAAAATAGAGATAACATCTAATGATATAATCACTTGATTTTAGGTAATTTCAGATTATTAAGTTCAGCAGCAAAACTGAAAGTGTCGATTACGTTATAATTTGTTCTGTTAAAAAAATGCTACATGTAAAATCTTGGCTAGGAAATTTGAAAGTTTATATGTCGGTGCATTAATGGACGAAATAATAGGTCGTAATGGTATATCTTTTTTATGGATTTTTGGAAGTCCGAAATATTTTGGTGGAATGCTATTATAGGTCATGAGATGTTTTCCTATATTTTCATCTATAATTTTTTTGTTAATTAGTGTTTTTATTGCTTTGTTGATCTTTGTTTGTGCGGTTAGTGTTGTTTTTTTTTAAATTTTGTAAGTTGTTTTATCATCCAGTAATTTATACGACTTACTTCTGTATTGATCAGATGTTATAAATACAGTGACAGATTCTTTGTCTGCTTTTTTCACCATAATATTGGGATGGTTTTTAAAAAAATAGACTTGTTTCCCTCTGTGATTCTGAAAATACTATGTTGGATGGTGTAAGGACTTTATTTGATAAGATGTTCGTAACTTTTGCTCTGAATAAGTTTTGTTTGTCAGCGGGGACATATTCTAGGATAGATTCAATATCAGCTAACATGTGACCAATGTTTATTTTGATTTTGGGTACTTCACATCAATATTGTGGACCTAATGAAAGTAAAGTGTGCACATTAGGTGGTATCTTAACGTTAGTACAGTTAAAAGGCCATTTCTCGTTTTTAACATTGATTGTAGATTTTAGAGCATTCTCTTTTACTGTTGCGAATTTTATTTTAAGTTTTTCTTCTATAGATTATTGAATAGATAAATACCTACATCTCATGTTTAATTTATATTTTTCAAAAACACTTACTGGTAGTGCTGACTTGCATAACTCTATGATACTTGTAATTGACTTTTTTATTTGCCATATGTCATCGTGTGCAATTTGTATCTCTAAGTTTAGAATCTTTTTTGATAGCTTGTTATTGAAGTTGGTAATGCCATGCTATAGTTTTTTATTCGATGTATCTAGGAGGGACGTTAGATGTTTTGAATTTTGAGTTATAGTCTTGGTAGGATTCTAGATCTTCTGCATCGTAGGAGATATAGTTTTCTATTATTACAGTAAACAAACTAGCACACAACAAATGTAATTATAAAATTTTTTTTCCTGTCACGAAAAGTTTATGACAATCATTCATATACGACACAAATTAATTGTAAGTTTCAACGAATCTCATAATTACCTATATGTTTATATATTGTTTTCTTTGGTTGCTAACATAATTAATAAACGTTTATAGTAACATCCCTGATGAAGGACACAACCATATGTCCGAAAACTTGGAAGTTTAAACAAATATTGTGTTTTTATTGACCCAGGCCGAATGCACGGTTCTCTACTACAAAAGAGAACGAATTACAAAACATATATTATTCAACGGCTAAGATAAGGAATTGAAATATATATATTATACGTCATTTCACCTCCCGTCTTCTATAGCTCAGTTACTAAGAGTTAGGATTTTGATATTTAGCAGGCTTTACTTGCATTCTGGGGCGTATTTCAAGAAAATATTTTTGATTATACAGGGTGTCCCAAAAAAGTGTGACGTCATATGACGTGATGACATAATGTATATTATTAAATTGCATGGTATATTATTTGTTGTTGCTTATTTCGGTGCCCTTTATGGACGCCTACATACCCATAAATTTTTATTAAAATCGGTTCAGTGATTCAGTGAAAGTGCACCCAAATAAGCAACAAAACAAATACCATGCGATTTAAAAATATACATCATGATGACGTCACACTTTTTTGGGACACCCTGTATAATCAAAAATATATTCCTGAAATACCCCCCAATATGCAAGCAAAGTCTGCAAAATATCAAAATCCTAACTCAATTAGTAACTGAGCTATAGAAGACTGGAGGTAAAATGACGGAGCCTGTATATACATATAAATAATATTTTACTATAAAATGCTTAATACATATGCATGTTTTCTGTATTTTCGTATGCCATTGAAACTATTCTTATACAATTATAATAACCAAATTATATGAGTTACATACATCTTATGATTTACATATATTTAAAATAAATGAATAACATTATTCTCTTTGCCTTATTTTTACATTGTTTTGTAAACATCCTTACGTATTGTAAAAAAATAAAATAATAGAATAATAAAAATGAGGAATGAATTTATGATAATTCAGAAAAGTATCAAAACTAGCATTAATGTGTCAAAAAAAAAGGAAAGACCCACGGGGTCGATAATCCAATAAAGATTGTTTATATACAGGGTGTCTTAAATAGAGTAGGATTGCATGGGTATCTTCGTTATTTTGAAAGATAGAGATCTGGTGAAATGGGCAATGTCATGCAGTTTTGTATACTGGTTCAGATTATGTTGAATTTTTTTCAAAATTCCAAGCAGTTTATAATTTATTCTAAAAAACTAAAAATTGCGATTTTCTAAAAACTACGATATTTCCATAATTATTAAAGATGCGGAAATAAGTTTAAAATAAAAGTTACTTGGTTCGATCGCACAAATTTAAGAATCAAGTCAAAACAAAAGTCAAGATGGCGGTTTCCGAGATATAAATAGCAAGTTTCTTATTTTAAATGGCCGCCATATCGACTTGTTTTCTCTTTTCAACGATGTATAACAACCTATGTCAAAATAAAAGATATGGGATATATCAATTGTTCCCATTTTTATTTTTATTCTATAAATTATTTTTAAAACAAATGTAAAACAGATAAAAAAAACCTAATACAGTTAAAGAAAAAGTAGATTAGAATTTTTTTTTCAATGTTAATTTTTAGTCATTAATAGTCGTGTTCTTGTATCGAATGGCTCACCTCCTTAGATTGCTGAGCAGATCTGAGCAGCTGATCTAAGTGAGTAATAAACTAACGACCAACCAAGACGCTTTGTTTTGTAGGTTAGGCGTACACGTCTGTTTATACCCTGCGCACTCTATACGATTTAAATTGACCAGGTTTCGTGTGGGTACGGACCTATACAAAATAGATGGCGCCAAAATCTGTAGCCGCTTACAGGGCCGCTGTAATTTTTTTAAGAACTCTGTCCGCCATTATTGACACATTATATGTGCTGCATAATCCGGTGATCCACAATCATCATAATTTCCATTGTTTGCGAATAACGGCCGGTAGCATACAGACAGATTGTATGTACCTTTTGAATCGCCGTTTGAATTGTCAACAATACAGACACAGATAGATATAGATCAAGTAAAGCACAATGAGAAGACGATATTGCTGCATTAGAGCGTGCAATCTGACAGCCCAAGTCTTTTCGGCGAGAACATCCGCCATGCTACTTTTTTTTCTACACTTGGTAAGTGAATTATTTTTTTCATATGACATTGAAGTAATTTTCATACTTTTTTAGATAAGCAGGGATATGCGACAGAGATAATGCTTGGTACGTCGGAGTTTGTGTTATTTTTTGACAAACTATTTGGCAGTGTAAATGGTTCGACAGTAAGTGGTTATAAACCTTTACGATGTGCCATAACCCAAGAAAGCCAGCATGTTGAATTTTATTCCGAAGCAATTCAAGTTTTGAAAACAATTAGATTTATTAGACCACAAGGCGAATATGTTCCACCCTGCATTGCAAATTGGATAACCACATTAAAAGGTATGCAAAGCATCTGGAACAAATTACACGCTAAGGGAATTAAATATCTTTGTCCGAGAAATTTGAATCACGATCCCGTTGAAAATTTTTTTGGTGGTGTCTAAAGTCATGGGACTTGGAATATAAATCCAACACCTGCTGCCTTCAGAGCTTCTTATAAAGCTTTGATTAGTAATAATCTTATGACTCGCCTTTCTTCATTTGCAAATTGTGAGGAAGATTGTTGTAGAGGGGCACTAAATTCTGTACAAAACTTAATAACGATTAAAGTCCCTACGCCAACTGAGATAGTGTCCCCAAATGTCTCTGATGAGTTCACATTTATAAACAACCCCAGTTTTCTGGCGGACAACATAAATATGTACATATCAGGATATTTGGCCCGCAATATGTTGAGAAAATTACAAGGATGTAGTATATGTAAACAGGACCTGGTTTCCGATACGATGGAACCCATTCACTCCTATATTGAATGTAGGCAATTTACACGTGAAAATTTGCTGCAACCCAACTTTACCTTCTTCAACACGTTAATCAATGTTTGCAAATTATGCGGTTTTTTATACCGAAGATTTGCACTCATTTTAATATAGTATCATTTTTTACACATAAAATTTCTTGTACAATTATTCCAAATTTTTGTCACTGTCATATTCACAATTTGGCTGACCTAATTTTAAGTCTTCTGATCCCATTTTATGTTGTGGTGTGGATACAGAACATCAACAACATACTGCAAGGAAAAGAACTTCATAAAATTAATGATAATATCAATCATAAAATATCAAAAAACCAGATCGCGACATTTAGGCCTTGCAAAATCAAAAACTGTCATACATTAGTTCCTCGTTAAATGTCTGCATTTGGTTATCTGTACAGGCATTATTATATATTTGGAGTTTTTTGTAAAGATTTTTTTTACTGTTTTGTTTTGTAGGATATAGCTTCCTTCAATTTGCATATGGATTGACAAGCGCATAGATTTATTAATAATTGGACGTGGCACATTGTATAGTTATTTGTATTATAAGTAAAGAAGAGTATTGTTTTTCTTTACATTTTTTATTGTTTATTCACACTATTTTAAATGTATTCATCTATCATATAATTATTATTAACATTTATTAATATATTTAATGATTTGTTTATATATGCTTATACTAGTGTCATGTAAATTACAATAATGTTATACAATGCTACAATGCAAACAATAGCCCAGGAAAATATATGAACTAACGTTTCATCCATTTAAATCTCCTGCAATCGAAGCGACTGCAGCACTATCTTGAAGACATTGTTTGCACGGGAGCACATTATATATTATAAGTAAAGAATAGTATTGTTTTTCTTTACGTTTTTTATTGTTTATTCACACTATTTTAAATGTATTCATATATCATAATTATTATTATAAACATTTATTAATATATTTAGTGATTTGTTTATATATGCATATACTAGTGTTTTTCTTGAGATAACTACTATTTGTTTAGTTAATTATTGTATAGCGGGAAAGTTTAATCAATTAATTTAATGAGCTAAGTTGTATTGTTAGCTATAGATTTATTTTATACTGTTTTTAAATCAATTATCATCGACGTTTCGCACTACAATTGAAAGGTTCTTCAGGATGCTTAGATTATATAACACAAATAACTAACTATAATCTAAAATTTAAAACAATTGGAAAATTTATTTATAAATATTTTTATTTATTACAACAATTCAAGATTATAGTAAGTTATTTGTGTTATATAATCTAAACATCCTGAAGAAGGCTTCAATCGAAGTGCGAAACGTCGATGATAATCGATTAAAAACCACTATCAAATAAATCTACAGCTCCAATACAACTTAGCTTATTAAATTAATTGACTAAATTTCCCGCTATATTATAATTACATATATATATTTATTTATAAATCCCGCTTTTTTTAACGATATAGCGCCATCTCGTGGATTTTGGCTACATTAAGCTATAGTGGCGCCATCGCGTGTGTTATTTTGTTAAGAAAATTGTACGGACCTACAAATCATAGAGGGCGCAAACGCGACAAATGTTTTTTACAGAGAGTGGCCTATCTGTATATATATAATCTCTGTTGTAACCAATTGAAACACACATTTGACAGCTTCTTCTTCTTCTTCGCTCACTTAGGAAATGATATACCCGCAAAAACGCTCCGCATCGGGAACGGGGTAGGTGAGTGAGTTTGCTAAGCATACGTGAGTAGGACTAGATAAAAGAACGCCTTCATTTTTCAGCTGATCTGAGATTAAAGAACACGACTATTGTTATTATTACTATTGTCAATTATATAAAAAAAAAGGGGAATGTTTCATTTCATCCAGGGTAAAATCACGTCACTGTGTTGGCAGCACTGCCGGCCCGCGTTCACTTCTGTTTTCCCTCATACTCCCTTCCAAATTCAACCGCCATCTTAAGCAATAGTGGTCGCCAAACGTATATTCTTTGCGCCAAACTGTCGAGAATAAAATTCTGTCTTCAGGAAACTACAAGAAGCGAGAATGAATAATCCTACTCATTCTAAAGATGAAACGATCAGCTCCGAGAACGAAGGAGTAAAGATCAAGATCGAAAACTTCACAGACGACGAGGAAAACAAGAATCCACTGAATGCATTTGATGCAGCACATGGTATGTTATTGAAGTAAAATTAAATTGCATGCTAACTGGGCACTAATTATAACTGTGGCAAAAGGAGACTATGGAGTGTTCTGTTGTGCTTAGGAAAAGTGTCTTATCAGAAGAAGATCAATACTGAAGTGTAACGAAAAAATAAACAGAAAATGAAGTTTACTCATTTCATTTTTTGTTTATATATAATATTAATCGAAATCGAAATATTAATTGGGAATGGAATGTAAAAGAGAAGATGCTAATAATGTACCACTGTTCAACCAGTGGTAATAAATGCATTTTCGACTGACGGATTATTGAACTTTATTCCAGCATTGCATACACAATTTTACTCCCGATCGTTAAGTTTACATATTTAGTTTGATTTTTAATTTGATAGTTGAAACGCGCGTTGAAAATCCTCAAAGCGACAGCTAATCACAGCTGTCATCTTGACAATTTTAATTCTCAAATAAATTCATATCTGTCGTATTCAAAAGTTGATTGGATTTTGCCACCGACGATTCGCAACGGAACACACGTATTAGAACCTTTATTTTGGTTCTACGTATTCGGGTAGTATGAAAATCAGTGAGGTACACATCCCATGCCTCGCACCCATAACCTGCAGTAACCTCGAATCTCCAAGAGATTAAATGATTGTATGTAAATATTGTACATACATCTAATGTTACTGTTACTATTACAAAATAAATCAACAAACTAGATATGGGGAAAGTTGATGTTTTATTCCCTCCGGGAATAAAATACTCTAATATGTGTCCATTGTCAGATGTATAAGGTGGGAGAAATAGGTATTTACGTAGTAAGGGCTTACGGCACGTTTACACCAATGTTAATAACATGTGTTGCTAAGAAATTGACATTTTGACGAACAGAATAACAAAGGTGAGATCAACAGTCGTGCCTTTCTTATTGGCAGAGAAATGTCGATTTGTTAGCAACACATGTTACTAACACTGGTGTAAATGTACCATTAAATACGGTATTTTTGGCTGGTAATATGAAAGTTGTAGCATTATAAGGAAGCCGAGTGGTATATCACACTAATGCCTGTACTCACTAACGTCCGATAAAGCAATGTATAACTATTGTACCAATAACATTTATATGTCATGAAGTTTTACGTGACAAATGTTATTGGACCAATAGTTATATATTGCTTTATCGGACGTTGGTGAATACGACCACAAGAGCCAAAGATAACATGTTCAGCCTGAGACACTTACCAAATTGTGTGAATATTCTTAAGCAATGCCTTGGCCAGAAACAATAGTGTTGAATTAACTTCAAGCCTCAAACACGGTTCACTAATGCATTAATATGCATTTTTTAATTTGTTGTCTCAGCGTTGTATGTATTTCATCATATCAATGGTGTAGCGTACAAAAGTAAAAATTCCCATGTTGTAGAAGTGAAAAACTGGCAATGAAGATGTATTTATATATTTTTAATATCTCTTTAAGTAACGACAGGAAAAAATAAATAAGATTTTGCAAAATTTAATTTTGTTTTAAAATTCTCAGCAATCATCGAATTTTTTTGAATTATCTTTATTGAATATTGTTCCCCATATGATTACGCAACTTTGCCCCAATTTAACGGACTTCGTATCTCTTACCGTTTCCGATATCCCCATAGTAGTAATCGAAATTGAATAACCCTGTATAATATATTGCTATTTTAAGATCTGATAATACTATAAATTTAATTTTTTCAGGTTTAGAACCAAAAATAAGTTCTGTGAATTGTACAGCTAAGTGGAACTCGGGTGATGCCAATGATTCAGTGGTAGGTAAATGGGAAAATGAGAATTCTAGAGTTTCTAACACCATGTATTTTTAGGACAATTATTGCATAGTAAAGACAGAAGAAGAGACAGTGCAAATCAATGAAGTCACACCATACACATGTGAAGTATGTAGTGCTACGTATGATGGCATAGCAAGTTATGAGGTGCACTTAAAGGATAAACATAACATGTAAGACTAATATTAATCAACTTGTGTATCTCGTCAAATATAACTCAATATGATGTGTACGTAGATCTGGGGGAAAAACAGTGGATGAAATCCTGGAAAACTTGTTTATTGTAAATCAGTGTGGCCCGATGGGATGGCATAAATTTCGTAAATTTATTTTTGATTTTTTGAGAGAGAAAGATGGCATTAGTTACAAATAGTTTTTAATACCTTAGGAGTTAACAGCACTCACTTACGATACAATATGCAAGCAATCAATCAAAAAATTTGAAACTGGTATTGAGTAAATATTTTTTTAAGTTCTACTTCATGTCTTTAAAAAAATTAAGAAAGTTATTTAAAAAACGGAGCAGTAACAAAAAAATTCAAATACCGGGTGTTTTAAGTTATACCGCTGAGCCATTTTAAGTTATTTACAGTAGCACTGAAAAATTAAAATTTGCCAGTACATACATACGATGCCAATCTTGCAGAAACCGGTTTAAAATTTTCAATATTATGTCAAACATGATAAAATGTAAAAAAACCTCTTCGCGAGAAATTATTTTATTTAGTTCATCATCTACAGACTTACACAAGTTAATATAATATACAGGGTAATTTTTAAGTATCCTCCCCGGATTTCTCAGAATATAAGGACAAAATAAAAGCCTCCCGAAACATACCGTCAATTTTTGTTTTGAGGGAAACATCTTTTGACTTACTGTTGATATGTGCCAGTACCCCATCAATAAACATTTGTTGAAAATTTTAAATTGGATGTTCCACCTTATGACACCTCATAAAACTTTCTTACTTAGCATAGATCTCATATCTTGAAACTTTCGCACACTTTTTCTGACAGACCTATAGGTAATTAGCTTATCTGGGTTTTTTTTGTTAAAACTCTCACTGTTGCTCTAGCAAATTTATTCTCAGTACCATAAATGAAAATTTCCACTCTCTCACAGCAAAACTGTATTATTTTAATAATAAATTAATCAACATACTTGAATATACAAACACTTCGGTAACTGCCAACAATATGTCAAAATATCTACAATATTTCAAAAGATAGCCTTTTAACATAAAAAAATAGATTTTTTTTTGGTATTTTTTTTATTTTCACAATTGTATTACTGGCCATTCAAATGAGGTGTCACAAGGTGGGTCATTGTATTTAAAATTCTTGAGAGATATCACATATCAACAGTACTTCAAAAGATGTCCCTCTCAAAATAAAGATTGACGTGTTTCGGGAATTTTTTATGTTGGCCTTAATTTCTAAGAAATCCAGGGTGGATACTTTTAAAAAAATCACCCTGTATATAAAAATACACCTGAAAATCAACATACACAAATACACATGTACTTGCAAGCAAAAAAAAATCACATAGTTTTGTGATATGAGGGCAACTGCCATTGGATGATTTCACATGGAATTATTTCACTATTCAGCTTATATAACATTCAAGTTACGTAAAAGTTTATGGAACATATTAGTTATGTAACTCAGAAGATTATGATTGCACATTATTATTTCTACAGACACAACACCATCCACACAGAAGAAAACCCCTACAAGAGTGATGAATGCACATCAAGTTTCACAGGAAGTGATAGTTTGAAAATGCCCGAGAGGATCCACACAAACGAAAAGCCTTACAAATGTGATGAATGCACATCAAGTTTTACTCATAGTTATAGTTTGAAAATACACAAGAGGACTCACACCGGAGAAAGGCCTTACAAATGTGATGAATGCACATCAAGTTTCACTGAAAAAGGAAGTTTGAAAATGCACAAGAGGATGCACACTGGAGAAAAACCTTACAAATGTGATGAATGTACATCAAGTTTCACAATAAGTTGTAATTTGAAAAGGCACAAGAGGACCCACACCGGAGATAAACCTTACAAATGTGATGAATGCACATCAAGTTTTACTACAATAAGTATTTTGAAAACACACAAGAGAACTCACACAGGGGAAAAGCCTTACAAATGTGATGAATGCACTTTAAGTTTCACCACAAACGGTACTTTAAAAATGCACAAGAGGATCCACACAGAAGAAAAGCCTTACAAATGTGATGAATGCACATCAAGTTTTACTCATAGTGGTACTTTGAAAATACACAAGAGGATTCACACCGGAGAAAGGCCTTACAAATGTGATGAATGCACATTAAGTTTCATTAATACAGGTAATTTGAAAGCGCACAAGAAGACTCACACAGGGGAAAAACCTTACAAATGTGATGAATGCACATCAAGTTTCACTGCAAAAGGTAATTTGAAAATACACAAGAGGATCCACACAGGAAAAAAACCTTACAAATGTGATGAATGCACATCAAGTTTCACTGAAAAAGGAAGTTTGAAAATGCACAAGAGGATGCACACTGGAGAAAAACCTTACAAATGTGATGAATGTACATCAAGTTTCACAATAAGTTGTAATTTGAAAAGGCACAAGAGGACCCACACCGGAGATAAACCTTACAAATGTGATGAATGCACATCAAGTTTCACTGAAAGTGGTAAGTTGAGAAGGCACAAGAGGATCCACACAGGAGAAAAACCTTACAAATGTGATGAATGCTCATCAAGTTTCACTGAAAGTAGTACTTTGAATCTTTGAGAGTACTTTGAGATCAAGTTTCACAGCAAGTTATAGTTTGAAGAAGCACAAGTTGACCCACACATGAGAGAAACTTTATGAATGTGATGAATGCACATCAAGTTTTACTCATAGTGGTAGTTTGAAAATACACAAGAGGACTCACACCGGAGAAAAGTCTTACAAATGTGATGAATGCACATCAAGTTTCACTAATACAAGTAATTTGAAAGCATACAAGAAGACTCACACAGGGGAAAAACCTTATAAATGTGATGAATGCACATCAAGTTTGACTATAAAATGTAATTTGAAAATACACAAGAGGACTCACACAGGACAAAAACCTTACAGATGTGATGAATGGACATTAAGTTTCACTCGGATAAATGGTTTGAATATGCACAAGACGACCCACACAGAAGAAAAGCCTTACAAATGTGATGAATGCAGATCAAGTTTCACGGCAAGTTATAGTTTGAAACGTCACAAGTGGAAACACTCAAGTGGAAAAACCTAACAAATGTAATGAATGAACATCAAGTTACAATGAAAATACTAATTTGAAAAAGCACAAGAGGATCCAAACAGAAGAGAAAACTCTTTATAAATGAGATTAATCTGTATGTAAATGTAATAATTGTTGTAGGAAAGTCTTCTTATTAAGATGTATACTATTCCATCTTAATTTATTTTATTTTGCAAGAATAAAGACGATTACAAGTCCTCGTAATAATAAAACTTTTACATTTTCATAAGATCTTGTCCGTCGACCTTACCTAAAAGAATATTTATACGTTTTCATCTTCGGACAAAGTAATTTACATTTTCGTCCGCTATTTACTGTCAATGGGCTGTTTGTTATAACTATTAACAGTAAAGGTGTGATATATATGCGTACCCCTTATTGTTAGCAACTTAAAAAGTACTTAAAATAGTTATTTTTGTATCTAGAACGTGAAATGCCACTTTTGCGTTCAAGAATGGAAGTTACTTTGTCGAGATTTACCGAGGCAAAATATTGGCATAAATTTCACTCACTGTAACATCGGCACTTTCAATTTACATGTAGGTACGAAATAGTTTTCGTATGTTATGTATTTGATTAATAAAATTATAAATGTAAGTTGAATAATTGACAAATTATTTTGACATTTGTTTTATGTTCTAGATCAAAAAAGAGTTTGGCATTGTAGAACATAAAAGTACTTCGCAGCTAGGTAACAAAAAAGACTTTGTCAACAGAAAATTCACCGTAAATGTCAACTTTTCGGCAGTTTTCGAAAAGAAAAAAAAAGGTTTTTTGGTATCATAATTTGATCTGTTTATGGTCTCTGAACACTTGTTGCAAGCCGCTTCACGGTTTCCCCAAATTATCGCATACACCTTTTCTATGGGCTGTAGCATACAAATGTAAGGTGACCAGACGTCCCGATTTTGGCGGGACAGTCCCGATTTTTAGAAATTAGTCCCGCGTCCAGCGACGTTTGAGAAAAGTCCCGACTTTTGAAAGATTGTTTTTTTTTTTCGGGGTGATCTTTTATTCGCTATTTTAAAGTAATCAGCTTATATATTTCGTCAATATCTGTATTTGGTAAGTAGCGCTGCAGCGGCCAAAACACAAAACGGTACTTTAAAAACATGCCTCGTATTTATTATATTTGTAAATTTGACATTATGTTTCATGTTGTTAAAAAAATTGTAATATATTATACAGGGTGTCTCCAAAAAACGCCGCTAGCGATAACTCCTTTATTTATTGGCCGACTTCAATAAAACGAAAACAAAACTAAATGGCTCCACATGTCTACAAAGGGACCCTATTTTTTTTTTGCAAAATCTAGCAGACTATCGCTGAAGTTTGATTTTGCAAAAATTAGGGCACCTTTGC
This sequence comes from Othius punctulatus, assembly GCA_951805005.1. Classification (NCBI taxonomy): domain Eukaryota; kingdom Metazoa; phylum Arthropoda; class Insecta; order Coleoptera; family Staphylinidae; genus Othius; species Othius punctulatus. The sequence goes on from OX638146.1 coordinate 41,393,786, forward strand.
AGAACATGTGGAGACATTTAATTTTGTTTTTGTTTTATTGAAATCGGGCAATAAATAGTTATTGAGTTATTGGCCAGCGGCGTTTTTTAGGAGACACCGTGTATATTTTGCGTTTTGCATTCTTTGTTAATTATTATTTTCTATCGTTAGGATCTGGTCACCTTATACAAATGCCACTTGCAATTGATTCCATAATACTTCGTACACTAATGCCCATTGGACGTGCTCACCCAAAAACAGCAAAAAAATCCATAATACTCACTTTCATGATAATATATTATGTTTGAAAGTTTTTTCCTATTTTTTGAATAATTGTGCAGCACACCCGTTGGAGATTTTCTTTGAATTTAAATTTTATTTTGGCAATTTATAATAAGTACTGAAGTTTTTTTTTTACTTGCTCCTTTCAATATTGCTATAATAGAAGTCATCATAATTATTTTATTGGGTGTAATAAAATACTTATTGCAGAGTAAAGTAATGCAACATCAGTATAAAATAATTTAAAAGAAAACTATGATCCCATTGTTTTCCCAAGATGAAACCTTGAATAATAGCTACAAAGATGTGTAAGTTTGGAAGTATTGTTTTTTTTAATTATAAAAAATTTGCATTTTGAGAAATGTTTTTAAATTTTGCAGCATGACAATGACAGTTTTTTTTTTTTTTAGTTTTGTAATATGCAGTGGCGCGTTGTGGCTTTCTGGGGCCCTGGTCAAAATTTATGTGTTAAAGCTAAGGTGTCGTACGTCCCAATAAAGTGTATTTTTATGAAACAATCAAGTGATTTGATAAATAGTAAATATACTTATTTATGGTGTAATTCCAGCTTTTCCGCCTATAAGACTAAGTTACCATATTTTTGCCAATTTTACCATTATTGCAATTAGTTTCAGTCGTCAGTCGAAATACTTTGTAGTATATTATAATAACAGTATTTTACAATAGTAGTTTTTGTTTGGAATATTTTCTATTGTGTTTCGACAAAACAAAGTGCAAGTTGTGCAATTTCTGGAAATTATAGAATAAATAGTATAAGTATAAAAATATAAATGAAAAATGATGTATTGTAAACAACCCCCTAAACCAGTGTTGTCCAACCTGTGGCCCCACCCTCCTAAGGGGTTCACAGATTTTTACAAACAAAAAAGGTCAAAAACGATATTTGTAAAAATGACAATGGCAAAAAAATATGAGTGTAGATCAACAAACAATATTTAATGTTATTATCTTTATTATAATGAAGGGTTGTAAATTTGATTAAAAACAATTCATTAAAAGGAATACTCTTTGGAAAAGTATGTGGTGATATTTGTGCAGTACTTAGAGCACTACTAAATGATTGTAAGGTACGTTGGCCTTCTTGTTGCAAAGTTCTTCTAACGGTGTTTGAGCTAAAAGATGAGATCGCTATATTCCTGGGTGATTATAATGATATTATTATAATAATATACGTGGTGGCCCACCTATCCTCGCTCGGACCATTGCTGCTAGACTAATGAAAATTTTGGTAAACATCTGATTGGAAGTTATTGGACACTTGATGTGTTACCTTTTAGAATTATTTTCGAGTATAGAGTACCATAAATCCGGGACGCAAAATTTGATCTCTTTTAAATTGACCAGCCTGTATATTATTTCATTTTCCAGTATCAATTTTCAAATATGAATTTTCGCCGTTCAGCCGGAAGTCACGACCAGAAGGTTCCATTCAAATTTGTTATAAAATATGGGAAATATTAATTTTTATTCCCTTTTTCTTTTGTTTTATTTTATTTTTAACAACATTTTTAAGTCACTGGACCCCGATCCTATTACCACATCTGTTATTTCAGTTGTCATTCAAGTCTGCTTTTTTAGCTTGCGTGTTACCTTTTAGGCTCTTTCGTGTTGCTGCTATTGCCGAGTCTGTGTCTGGTGGTAGGTTCTGTAGCGTTGTCAGCAAGTAAAAATATAGTAATAACTGGTATATTAATGCATGAAACTATAACAAATATAACTATATTGTACTAGGTCTTAAAAGTTAACTTTTTACACGATTTTCAGTGTCGTGGGTGTTCACGTTTTGAATGATCGTAGATAAAATAACTGAAAACAAAATAATTCCCAAACATAGGTACAACTACAAACAACAATCAAGCTATGAACAAACAATTTCATGCTGTTATCTACGAAAGGCGTCTGTAGAGATTTAAATATAATCCTTACATTTAATATCAATAATCGCAACCTTTTGGTCCTCAATATATTCGAAACATCCATTTTTGATGCAACGCCGAGGTGTATTTCTATATGAAATATTACAAATGTATGTTCTAACTTTATTTTGATTGAGACCTTGGATATAAGCTCTGCCCATATTTTCGATTACCAGTATAAAGATAAGTTGCATTATAAATGAAACGTACAAATTATAAAACGTACACAATTATTAAAACGAGTAATAAAAGTGGTGAATCATTGCAAATAAAGTAAGTGTTTTTTTTTATTTATTCATATGTTTATTATAACCTACAGTGGGATCAAGATCGACGGAGTCTTCTACTGGTTAGTACTGGTAATAAACCAGTACAAACATATGAAGTATTTTCACCTTGTAGTTTGCCCGCAATCTGTTATCTTATAATGACACTAAAATATCAATATTAAAAATTTTTGTTATGTGCTTTACAAATTCGCAATAAATCATCTTTAGACCATAACCACAAAAAAAAAAACTATATTGACGTGTCATTGCAAGTTAAAACATGCGGTTTGCCAACTACGAGGTAAGAAAAACTCCAGCTGTTTCGATTGTTTTTATTACCAACACAATCAATCATTCCTGATCTTCCTGTACTATGTATACATGCAAACAACACAGCCATTGAAAGAGTGCAGCGCATCACATATCTAGGATGCAATCTGTACGAGACTTGGGACAACTTGGCGGAAATAAAAACCAGAATCGGACTTGCAAGAATAGCTTTTACGCGTATGAGATCCGTACTGTGCAGTCACAATCTTAGGCTACAGTTGAAAATACGCTTGGTGAAATGCTATGTATTCTCAGTTTTGCTTTACGGGATAGAAGCATGGACCCTAACAGAAGCAACCTCGACGCCTTCGAGATGTTGGTGTCAAAAAATTCTGCGGATCAGCTCGATGGACAGAATAACCAACAAAGCGGTTCTGAGAAGAATGGGCAAGAACATCGAAGTTATGCCAAGCATCAAGAGAAGGAAGCTCTCTTATCTGGGACACATCATGCGAAACACAAAATACCGCCTACTTCAGCTCATTATGCAAGGCAAGATCAATAGCAACAGAGGGCCGGGGAGAAGAAGAACCTCATGGTTAAAGAACCTTAGACAGAGGTATGGGAAGACTTCAGTAGAGCTGTTCCGTGCTGCTGTCGACAAAGTTATTATAGCGGGGATGATCGCCAACGTTCGCTAAGCGGATATGGCACTAGGAAGAAGAAGATATATTAGCCCTACTGTATACAGAGTCCTTGTTAAATTTTGGAGGTGCGGATTAGTCCTTGACTAATATCTGCAAGGAAAGGAATTACAAGGAAAGAGGATATGATAAATCAATAGAGACTAACTGATAATTTTCTGGTGTTTTACTTTGACAAACACTTTTTCAAAGTCTATAAAGCATGCATATACATTATTATTTACATCTCTGCATCTTTGAATGAGAACCTGAGTTGCAAAAAGGGCATCTCTGAGAAGCCAAACTGTGTATGACCTATGGCTAATGTATGGGCAGGTGTTATTAATAATACGTTAATTGACCCATATTTCATCGACGGAAATTTAAATTCTAATTCCTTCTTAGTCTCACTTCGTACACAAATAATACCACAGATCCAAAACATGAATGTCAATTTGGTCTGGTTTCAAATAGATGGAGCCCCACTGCAATGATAGTACTAGTGATTGAAGCGGTAGTCCAGAAAACTACCGCGGTAGCGGTAGCGTTACTTCCCTATAAAAGTACTGCAAGTACGGTATTCGGTACATTTGTGAATAATTACCGCGGTATCGGTAGTTTCGTGGTGGTTTTCATTCGATTGTTTAGTAATTTCTTTTAATTAATTTTATCTCTTAATCTATTTTTTCTTAACTATATCATTGAGACGTCTTTTGCAACCTTCGATCTTCGTATTTAATTTTTTTTTAAAAAGGGGCATGTTTTTACTGTAACAAATATCGCAATAAATATACTTAGGTACCTGTACAGGGTGTCCCACCTATAATTTGCCCCCACGCCCCCAAAAAAATCTTCGTTTCTGTTAGTATATAATAAAAATCCTGAAACACGTCGAGTTTATGGAACATCATATGCGTCTCCTTATATTTGCAAAACTACATGTTAGAATGGGTCATATTGTCTCCTGTGTGGATCCTCTTGTGCCTTTTCAAAGTACCACTTTTAGTGAAACTTGATGTACATTCATCACATTTGTAAGGATTTTCTCCTGTGTGGATGTTCTTGTGCTTTTTCAAAGTAGCACTTTCAGTGAAACTTGATGTGCATTCATCACATTTGTAAGGTTTTTCTCCTGTGTGGATCCTCTTGTGCCTTCTCAACTTACCACTTTCAGTGAAACTTGATGTGCATTCATCACATTTGTAAGGTTTTTCTCCAGTGTGGATCCTCTTATGCATTTTCAAACCACCATTTGCAATGAAACTTAATGTGCATTCATCACATTTGTAAGGTTTTTCTCCAGTGTGGATCCTTTTGTGCAGTTTCAAATTACAACTTACTGTGAAACTTGATGTGCATTCATCACATTTGTAAGGTTTTTCTTCAGTGTGGATCCTCTTGTGCATTTTCAAACTACCATTATCTGTGAAACTTGATTTGCATTCATCACATTTATAAGGTTTTTCTCCAGTGTGGAGCCTCTTATGCATTTTCAAACTTCCATTTTCAGTGAAACTTGATGTGCATTCATCACATTTGTAAGGTTTTTCTCCGGTGTGGGCCCTCTTGTGCCTTTTCAAATTAAAACTTACTGTGAAACTTGATGTGCATTCATCACATTTGTAAGGTTTTTCTCCCGTGTGGATCCTCTTGTGCATTTTCAAACTTCCTTTTTCAGTGAAACTTGATGTGCATTCATCACATTTGTAAGGTTTTTCTTCAGTGTGGATCCTCTTATGCATTTTCAAACTTCCATTTTCAGTGAAACTTGATGTGCATTCATCACATTTGTAAGGTTTTTCTCCTGTGTGGGTCCTCTTGTGCCTTTTCAAATTACCACTTACTGTGAAACTTGATGTGCATTCGTCACATTTGTAAGGTTTTTCTCCAGTGTGGATCCTCTTGTGCATTTTCAAACTTCTTTTTTCAGTGAAACTTGATGTGCATTCATCACATTTGTAAGGTTTTTCTCCTGTGTGGATCCTCTTGTGCCTTTTCAAATCATCACTTGGTGTGAAAGTTGATGTGCATTCATCAAAATTGTAAGGTTTTTCTCTTGTGTGGATCCTCTTGTGCTTTTTCAAACTATAACTTGCTGTGAAACTTGATGTGCATTCATGGCTCTTGTAGACATTTTCTTCGGTGTGAATGATGTGCCTGTAAGAAAAAATATTGTAGTTATCCCCACTATGTACATAAGTTATGTAACAATTATAAGTGCTACTTTGTAAGAAACTGCATATAAAAGAATATAAAATATAATATAATGCTATAAAAGAATGTAAAACAAAACTAAAAAAAAACAACTTTTGAAATGAAAATGTTTTTTGGCTGCCTAGTGGTAGAATCGGCGGTAGAGGTGGATGGTTACAAAGAGAAACACTGTTTACTGTCAACTTCTGCCCCTTGACCCCTTATTACGTAACTGCAAATTTAAGCAAGTCGTGTATTATGTAAGTAGGGGGATACCTATAGTATTTCAATTATGTCTGTACGGACGTCGGTCACGCCCTTTGGTTTAGCGCGATTGCGACGTTACCGTGCGATTTGTATGGAATGGCGGGCGAGTCACATGTGCGCTGCGTTAGATTCCACCTACCTTGGTCGGCACCCCGGTTTGGTCTCCCGATTGCTGACGCGCTCCCTTTGCTAGTCGCCCTCTGGAACGAACACACTGAACGCCCACAACACTTAAAAGTTCTTTCTCTGGATCGCTACTTTTCGTCTGCTCTCCACGAGAGGAGACACGATTCTGTCTTTTCAATTTGCGGTCGGTGGAGTTTTTCTCGCTATCGCGCCAGCGACTCGCCACAAAACCTCGCACGCAAAATTATCACCAAAAAACCTTGTTCACGGCTGAACATGCCGCCCACCTTGGAACGAGTGCGACCGCGTTCCAAAACAAATTAAAAGCGATTCAAACATTCCCAATATAAAGAAAACCAAAAAATATTAACAAAAAAAAAAACGACAGGAAAATTTTATGAAGACGAAATTCTTCGAACTTAATCAAAATGATAAGGGATGCGAAAGGATCAAGTCGCCATCTGAAATAAAACGAACTTCACTCCTTGGGGGTCGTCAAGGAGACTACCCGGGCTGCCAGGAGACCCACGGTAAGGAGTAGGAAGGGAATAACGAAAAACAAAAATCATTCCAAAAAATCAATTCTCTGGCTCTGCTCGACTATTCCATCATTGGGAGGGGGCATAGCTTTGAGACGGGACGGGTAAGAACGCCGTTCCCAGTTTTCAATTCTACCACTCTAACTATCCCATCATCTCCAGGATACACTCTACAAATCCGCCCCAACCGCCAGCGCAAAGGAGGTAAATTACCTTCCTTGATTACAACCAGCGTTCCTATAGTCAAATTAGGTCCTGCCTTTGACCATTTGTCCCGCATCTGGAGGTGGACTAGATACTCGCTTTGCCATCTGCGCCAAAAGGATGCGACAAGTTGTTGTACCAAGCGCCAGCGCGCCAGAGGTGGGAGTGGTCGTTCCTCTTCCATCGGCTCTGGCAAAGCTGTGGGTGGTGCAAGTAGCAAGAAATGTCCCGGTGTCAGAACTCCCAAATCATTTGGGTCCGAACTTATAGACCCCAGTGGCCTGGAATTCAATGTGCCTTCCACCTGCACAAGTACCGTATTGAATTCTTCGTAAGTGAGGGTTTGCTCACCTACAACCCGGGCGAGCAGTTTCTTGGTGGACTTTATACCGGCTTCCCAAAGACCGCCAAAATTAGGACTCGCTGGTGGGTTGAAGTGCCATTCGATTCCATGCTCACTTAACGTTCGCGACGCCAGTCCGTTGTAGGTATCCGATGTGGTTAGCTGGGCCCAATCTGCTAACTTGCGCTGGGCTCCTACAAAATTCGTACCGCAATCACTGTATATTGCCCGGACTGCTCCTCGTCTGGCGACGAAACGCCGTAACGCAGCGAGAAAGGCGTCCGTTGTGAGATCCGAGGCCAGTTCTAAGTGCACCGCTCGAGTAGTGAAACATACGAATAGGCAAATATAGCCTTTATAAACTCTGGCCTTTCTTAGCCTTCCCAAAGATATTTGGAACGGGCCCCCATAGTCGACGCCCACGACCGAAAAGGGCTTGACAGCCTGCAATCGCGTCGCCGGAAGATCTCCCATGCGCGGCGGTTGTACAGGTCTGGGTTGCATTCTAAAACATTGTTGACACCTTGATAGGCGTCGCCGAATGACATCTCTACCATGCAAAATCCAAAATTCTTGCTGAATTATGCAGTGAAGGTTCCCGGGTCCAGGATGGAGATACAATTTATGGTAGTGATCCACTATAAGCTCCGTAAGACGACTAGTCTTTGGAAGTAAAACAGGGTGTTTGGCACCAAATGCAATTGCTGCATGTCGGAGGCGCCCACCAACCCTCAATAGCCCATTTTCGTCGATAAATGGGTTAAGTTTGCGGAGTCGAGTTGTGGCCGATCTACCGGCCTTCAATTGTTCCCAGTCCGCAGCGAATTCTTTGTGCTGAACCCACTGAACTAAGGCTTCCATGGCTTGTTTTAACTCTCGCGTCGTCAGGTATCCCAGTCGCTTGGAATTCTTCGCTCTACAGTTGAAGGCGAAGCGTAAACAGTAGGCGGTTACCCGTTTCAGCAATGAGAGGGACGATATCCGATTAAGCATCTGTTCGATACGATCTGGCTCAATTTGTGTCATGCACGAGAGGACCCGGGCCTCCATAGTATGAACTTCTTCATCGCTTGGTCCTACTGTAGGAATCAGTCTTTGGGGCCATTCGATTTCGTCTTCTGCAAGCCAAGCCGGTCCCGTTAACCAGAGGGGATGAGTCAGTAGTTCTCCAGGAAACAAGCCTCTTGAAGCACAGTCTGCGGGATTCGTTGCCGTCGGCACGTGTCGGAATTGGTTAGGTTCCAAGTACTCCTGTGCTTGACTCACCCGATTGGCGATAAAGGTTTTCCATTGGGATGGCGAGGACTTCACCCAATACAAGGCCACCTTTGAATCACACCAGGCAGTGACTTCGCGTGCCTTAAGAGTTAGGGCCAAAGTGGTTGATACGCGTTTTAATAATCTGGCCATTAACACCACCCCACACAGTTCTAGCCGCGGCAACGTTACTCTTTTTACGGGAGCCACCTTCGATTTGGCTAGAATGATCGATATTATTACTTCTCCTGACGGTTGTACGGCGCGTAAATACACAACTGCCGCGTAGCCCTTTTCGGAGCTGTCCGAGAATCCATGCAGTTGTACATTGATCGCAGTACTCACTTGTAAACACCGTCTTATCATCAACTTCGATACTTGAGGCAACTCCTTCTGGAACCTCGACCATTTTGTGCACACATCTTCAGGGGGGCGCTCATCCCAATTTAATCCTAATTGCCATAAATGTTGAATTAACAACTTGCCAACAAATATCACTGGGCTCAAAAATCCCATGGGATCATACAATCGGGCGATTTCAGAGAGGATTGTGCGTTTAGTTATATTCGAAGGGGTTTGCTTAATCTTATACGAAAAGCAGTCTGCGATTGGCTTCCATTCCAGTCCCAAAATTTTGGTGATTGACTCGGATTCGCCAGTGAAGGTGAAGCTGTCTGGTCTCACCGCACAATCTTCAACTGGCAGACTTGCTAATATGTCTGGTTGGTTACTCATCCATTTCCGCAGTTGGAATCCACCCTTTCCCATCAATTGGATCAACTCGCTTTGCAAGGTTAATGCTTCTGCAACCGAGGGCACCGATTTCACAATATCATCCATGTAAGTGGAATTGAGTATTGCATTACGGGCAGCTGGGTACTGGGGCCCCTCATCCCGGGCCAACTGGTGCAACGTGCGAATTGCCAGGAAAGGTGATGACGATATTCCATATGTTACAGTGGTAAGACAATATTCTCCCAGCTGCTCTTCTGGTGAATATCTCCAGAATATTCGTTGAAAGTCGTAATCGCCGTGACTAATATAAATGTTTCGATACATCTGCTTAATATCAGCGATAAGGACAATTTCATGAAGTCGAAGGCCTATAAGTATATCGATTATATCTAATTGCAGTTTCGGCCCTGTGTACAAAACTTGATTTAAGGAGTGACCACTGCTGGTGGTCATAGAGGCGTCAAAGACCACGCGAAATTTTCCAAGCTTAGGGCTATCATTATGAACGCAATGATGCGGGATATAATAACATTCGTTATCATATTCGTGCTGTGTTGACGGGGCAGCAACAGAGACCATATGCCCTTGGGTTATGTAGTCCTGCATGAAGTCGTTGTAGGCCGTGCGCATTTCCGGACATCTTTCTAATCGTCTCTCTAGACCGTGAAAGCGTCTGAGGGCCGCCGACCGGCTATTTCCAAGTCGGGGTGGTCTTGTTCGAAATGGTAGTTCAACTATGTACTTCCCTTCCGGAGCTCTTGAAACCGTAGACTTGTAGTGGTCCTCACATGCTGAATCTTCAACACTGAGCGTCACAGTCGCTGGTGGTTCCTCGAGTTCCCAAAAACATCGCAGCCAGTTGTGGAGCTTCCGTTCGCCTTTGTCTACGTTAATGCAAAACGCACTCACTCCATTCGATGGGTAACCGACTCTACCCATTAAACAGTAACCCCATATGGTTTCAATTGCGCTCGGTGTCCCAGGTGGACCAACCACTCGGTTTCCCAGAAGTGTCGAGGTGAACCATTCTGCTCCTAATAGCAAGTCCACAGGCTTGGTGCAATAGTAGGTTGGATCCGCCAAGGGCAATCCATCAAGATGAGGCCAATTCTGCCTCTCGAAGGTAGCTGCTGGGCAGGTAGCTATCTTATCAATAATTAATGCATTCACTGACCAATCAATTGTGTCCATTGTACTTGCCTTAAAGGTGCATTGTACGATTCCTTCTGCAGTTCCGAGTGTTGTTTGCCCCATTCCGAAAACCGGGACCGATAGGTCCTTAGGTTTCCATCCAAGCTTATGGGCACAAGCACGCGTTACAAATGTTCCCTGACTGGCACAATCCAGTAGGATTCTCACCGAGTGATACTGACCCCACCTATCTTTTAGCTGAGCGATGGCTGTAGAAAGCAGTACACTGGATTCCAGCAAAGGTGTTTTCGCTTGCACTGCTGCTACTAGCTGTGCGTTCGGCGCGTTTTGTTGTAAATGTTGTTTAGCCCCATTTTCCTGCAGTGCCATACTCCGATTATCCCCACCATTCGATTGGTGGAAGTTCGCCTTCTTTTCCCCAAAATGTAGTAAAGAGTGATGCTTTGATGAGCAGTGCGAACATGACTGGGATATATTACAGTCACTCATGTAATGTCCTGGCAACAAACACCTTAAACACCGTCGCTCTCCTTTTATGAATCCTAACCGTTTGGAAGTACTCATTTGTCCGAACTTCTGGCACTTGGCGAGATCGTGCCTTTCTCGACAGAGTGGGCAGCTAACCTGGCGTTGTGATTTTGGGTTTAATGTGCTGACGACCAGCGCTGTTGGGCCCTTCAACCTATGCTGCCCTTGGTACGAGTGGGTCATTTGCGGTTTTACTCCCACGCTCGACCTTACCTCGCACGTAGCTTCTAAAATTCTAGCTTCTTCATTAAGAAATCGAATAAATTCTACTATGGTGTTCATGCCCTGATTAATTACATCCTTTTCCCACCGCTCTCTTAATGTACTCGTAAGTTTTCTGCGGAGGATAAACAACAGAAGTACCGCCCACCCTTCAACGTCATGACCGAGGGCCTTAAGGGCACCTGTATATTCTGACAGCATAGCTGCGAGAGATCTCAGTGTGGCCGGGGTTCTAGAAATTGCCGGGTAGTCCACCAAGATCTCTAAGTACGCATTTGTTTGCAAGGTGTTATCGCTGTACCGATTCTGGAGCGCATCCCATGCCACGTTATAATTACTTGCTGTTAGCGGCAAGGAGGCAATTAACGATAGTGCGTCTCCCTTTAGCACCGCCTTTAAATGCATAAATTTAAGTACGTCAGGTACTGCAGTATTAAGGTGCACGGACGAAACGAATATATCCGCGAATGTCGCCCATGATTTGATATCCCCATCGAACTTAGGTAAATCTAACTTGGGCAGCGCTATCATTTGTGCGGGGGACGACGCCTGGGCTGGTCCCGCCGTTGCAACTGGTTGATTAGCAACCCCTCCGCCGGGGCACATTGCTGACACGATCGCCTTCGCCTCATAGAAGTTTTCTTCAAACTTAACGATATAAGCTTGTAAGTCCGTATCCACTCGAGGCGTTTGCTTATTGTTATACGCCGCCAACTTGGCAACAACTTCGCTAAATGAATCGTAGTAAGTATCCATATTTAACGACATTGTTTTCAATAATGCTACATCCTTTGCATTTTTACCACTGTCGGTTTCAACCCGCGTGGCTACTTCACGGAGACGTTCCACTTTGCGTTGCAGTGTTTCAGTTTTAAATCGTAATTCATCTCCGGCCCCCATTGCGAAACTTGGATTATAGATTTAAAGGATTTAACAATATTGTTAATTATTCTTAAAACGATTAGAGTAAATGGCTCGTATCTTCACAATGTCTGAAGTAAATATATAAATTTAGTTTCTCGAATAAATTGTGGAGTGTTATCAGAACGGCGGTATTTTTCCTCCGTTTCTATTTCTGGCGTATGCCAGTCGAAACAGCAAAAACTCTCTTCTCGGGCTCTGAGCAAGAAACCACGCGGTCCGCGCTCTGCAGAGCGTACCACAATGGAGCGAAATTCCTGCGCCTTGTTATCGGCCGTATTTTTATACGCCGTCTGCTTATCCCGTGCGGCAATTATCCAGCGATAATTACAATTGCCCACTTCGATAGAATTAGAGATTCACTTATGAAAGAGTGTAACAAACGATAAGGAGCATTCAGTGTAATATAAAACGAATTGTAAACAATTAGTGACGATCAACCAAAATGAAGACAAAACGTTCCATCCAATCCCCGAATAACGATAAACGAAAATATTCTATATGACCCTAGATCACTGCAATTAGAATCCGGTTCGAAGGACCATCATGTACGGACGTCGGTCACGCCCTTTGGTTTAGCGCGATTGCGACGTTACCGTGCGATTTGTATGGAATGGCGGGCGAGTCACATGTGCGCTGCGTTAGATTCCACCTACCTTGGTCGGCACCCCGGTTTGGTCTCCCGATTGCTGACGCGCTCCCTTTGCTAGTCGCCCTCTGGAACGAACACACTGAACGCCCACAACACTTAAAAGTTCTTTCTCTGGATCGCTACTTTTCGTCTGCTCTCCACGAGAGGAGACACGATTCTGTCTTTTCAATTTGCGGTCGGTGGAGTTTTTCTCGCTATCGCGCCAGCGACTCGCCACAAAACCTCGCACGCAAAATTATCACCAAAAAACCTTGTTCACGGCTGAACAATGTCGTATATCTCCATGTGAAATCTTTCAATGACGGTTGTTGTCATGTCGCAGAATTTTGTGATTATTTTTTGCAAGCAAGTATAGGCAGATTTATTTTAATGTGAGTAACCAAATCTAGTAACTTTAGTGACTTTTATCTTGTGTTACGAACTTTCAACTAAGCGAAACTTTTGCATAATAAAAAGGGTATTGATGAGGTTATGTGGTAATGTTAATGTCACAAAATATAATGTATAATCTTGAAAATGCCTTGTGAATATGTTGTTTCGTATCTTGTTTTGCCTATGTATGTTCATTTTCTCAGAAAGATTGCCCGAGTTGAGTTAATTGAAAGAAGTGACAATGAAATTCATACCCTACGATTCAAATTGACCAGGTTTTGTGTGGGTACAAAATAGATGCCGCCAAAATCTGTAGTTGCTTACAGGGTCGCAGTAATTTTTTAAAGAACTCTGTCCGCCATTATTGACACATTATATGTGCTGAATAATCCAGTGATCCACAATCATCATAATGTCCATTGTTTGTGAATAACGGCCGGTAGCATACAGACAGATGGTATGTACCTTTTGAATCCGTTTGCCGTTAGAATCGTCAACAATACAGACACAGATAGATACAGATCAAGTAAAGCACAATGAGAAGACGACATTGCTGCATTAGAGCGTGCAAGCTGGCAGCCCAGGTTTTTTCGGCGAGAACATCCGTTTGCTACTTTTCTTTCTTCACTTGGTAAGTGAATTATTTTTTTCATAGGACATTGAAGTAATTTTCATACTTTTTTTTAGATAAGCAGGGATATGCGACAGAGACAATGCTTGGTACGTCGGAGTTTGTGTTATTTTTTGACAAACTATTTGACAGTGTAAATGGTTTAACAGTAAGTGGTGATAAACCTTTACGATGTGCCATAATCAGTGTTATGTAACAAATAATAATAATAATGATTTTTCTAAACTGGCGTTCACGTCATCAAACAGCTGTGTGATAAGGTTTTTTCGTACCAACGTGATGGTTTCCGAGAATATGAATAACAATAGTTTAAGAATCGAAATTAATCTGAGGATCATTTGTTACATAACACTGATCACCGGTGGTTATAAATAGGTAATCGGTGTATTAACCGCGGACACAATTTTCGCCTGCCAATCATGTAATAAATCATGTTATGTTGGCAGCCGTGATATTTTTTCGGCGACGATGCCACATCTTTTTCACTAACCATGCTCATACATGTGTGTATAAGCAAACTTCTTTGATGTCTAACTTGTTAATTTGATCGATAATTACAATGCATATTTTGCCATTGTAGATGTTAAACCATAACCAGAAGATTATTATCTGTACGATAAACGGCAGAGAAGTCGACGAATTTGATACGAACAGCGCACTTTCGCACAAGATTTCACGGGCGCAAGAGCTGATTGCAGCCATTTTTAAATACACAGGACAGCTGGCAACCTTGTAAAATTGTGCCATCATTATTATGATTATTATTTTGATGACGTGAACGCCAGTTTAGAAAAATCAGAGTATACTTATAAAGATTTTCAATAAACAAGTCTTCTAGGACTCCATCCACTGTTCTATCCCCAGGTCACTTACATATTAAATTGAGTTATGTTTGAAGAGACACATAGGTTGATTCATAATTTTCTTACATTTCATGTTTTTCCTCCAAGTGCACCTCGTAACTTGCCAGACCATCATAGGTAGCACTACATATTTCACATGTGTATGGTGAGACTTCATTGATTTGCACTGTCTCTTCTTCTGTCTTTACTACGCAAAACTTGTCCTGAAAATACATGGTGCTAGAAATTGTATAATTCTCATTTATTCTTTTACACACCTCTGAATCACTAACTTCACCCGAATTCCAATTAGATGTGCAATTTACAAAAGTTATTTGTGGTTCTAAACCTGAAAAAAAGTAAATGTATGGTATCATCGGATCATAAGATAGTAATAATCCCTCAGTTCCAAAATAAGTGTCCAATTCATAAAAAATATATGCAAAAGCGATATATAACATGTATTTTCACAACTAAAATGCCTCTAACTCACTAACATAAAATGGAAAACATTTAAAAATCAACACTTACGAGTGACATTTAACAAATTAGTAACTATAAACAGTCAAGTTAATGACGTGCTACCTGAATTACGTGTTCGGAACAAACTACATTGCGTAACATTTGTAAGGATTTAGGCAAAATTGTAGAACTCTTTGTACTCGGTGGGTAGAATGTACTCAAAGGTTAGGAACCAATGTAACAAGTTAACTCTAACTGTATTTAAGTACAAAATTCACTGTTGAAAGACAAACACCACACACAACACAAATCCGTAGCAGGTGTGGGACCCATGTTGAATGAAGATGTCCGGGACCTATTTTCAATATTTTTTTCCGTTTTGTGACACGTTTCCCTTGTTAGTTATTGGTTATGTGAGAATATTCATACAAATTCTAGGGTATGTTATTTGTTGTGCCCAACAGTAGAGGAAACTATCATAGATTTGTATCTAGGCACACAACAAGAGTAACCGTAGAGTATTATAGGTTAGGACGCTGAAAATTTTGTATTAGCATAAGAAGCCGAAGTTATTATGTGCTCACCACGAGAACAATCAACGGTCTCCTCACCACAATCATAATTAGCGCCTAGTTATAATGCAATTTAATTTCACTTCAATAACATACCATGTGCTGAATCAAATGCATTTAGTGAATCCTCGTTTTCCCCCTCGGATTTGCAGTTTTCGATTTTAATCTCTACTCCTTCGGTCTTGCAGCAGATTGTTTCATCTTTAGAATGAGTAGTGCTCATTTTCTCTCCTAGCCGTTTTCTGTAGACTGGACTGGACTGAATTCTATTCTCGTCAATCCCACAATAAGTGTGCGGGAACTAATTCGAATGCCTTTGCGAGATCGCGAGTACCTGTGCAAAGTACCAGTGCAAAGAGTATACCAGTGAATGAGGATGTGAGACAAGATTGATGACTGTGACTGTGACTGATGAGAAGTTAGGGACGAAATTTGCAACCAGAATCAAGTTTCAGTTTTATTTCTAGATTTCGCAGTGACCCCAACCAGCAAAAAGATAGTGTTCCTGTTAATGATTCAAAAACGGACATACGTTACAATATTTTTATAAATTATTTAATTATTTATTTATAGCATCTTAAGCTACATATTCACAATCACTCAATTAGTAATTAACGTAAGAGTTATTAATCGATATTCGTAATGTAAATTGCAACGCGAATGATGATTAAAACAGTGATAAGGCTCATTAATTAAATCATCAATCATTGTTGTCACATCACCATGGGCATTATCGTAAATGGGTTTTTTGTGCTCTTTTCTGTAATAAGGAAATTAGTTTGTTATTTAATATTTTTCTAGCAGCTAAGGAAACTATTTTTGTCATTTTTCAAAGAGAATAATCTCTTCCCATAAATTTTTATGGTATGGTTAACACATTCAATTTTTGTGACATCCTTGCC